>JANHMN010000009.1:13233822-13262790 GCA_030674055.1 Rhabdomys pumilio
AGAGAGAGAGAGAGAGAGAGAGAGAGAGAGAGAGAGAGAGAGAGAGAATTTAATGTTGATAAAACTTTACTAAGACCAATAGGCATTGATTTCTATGAAGCTTTCTGGAATGCCAGGAAATTTTGGATACCAGAAGTTTCATTCCCTGCAGACTATTCTTATACAGAAATATAATTGAGGGAAGTTTATAGATATTATACAGTGTTGAGTCTGGCGTTTGTGGGAACAGAATGATATGATTCCTGCTCCTGGGACAGGGCCAGCAGATATAGGCCTCCAAGTGAAAGACCCCTGAGAGGGGAGACCCTCACTCAAGTCTTGGGATATCATGGCCACCCAATAACTCACAAGACACCAATCTTAATGCAAACAGCAAGAGGCTTTATTTTGGGATCAGCTGGATGATGTTGAGACTCATAACCTGCACAGGGGTACACAGGGGTAGAGGAATTCAATCCCGAGCCCAGAGGGGAAAGGGTATTTAAAGGAGAAAATTACAAACCAGGGGTTGAGGGGGAATACCAGTGGAAAGCACCAGCCCATCATTTAGTCAGTCACGTGGGGAACACCCTGTACATGTTTTTCTCAGGAATTTAATCTTGCTCAACCATCTACTTTGTGTTTAGCCAGGTTCCTGGAACCTAAGAGCTCATGAACCAGATGACATGCATTGTTGGTTCTGCCTTATTGTGGTCAGCTAAGTTCCTGAAACATAGCCAGTCTGGCTCCACCTTATGTGCTAGAGATCTCAAAAACTTTCTATTCCTTTCATTCTCTACTCCTTCTAGTGAATAGCTCTAATTGTAGAGCTACAGTTCAGCATCATCAGATCTCTTATTGTCCTGACCCTGAAGAGCCTGATACTGTTGGCGAAGCATTAAAATCTGAACAGCACTTACCCTTTCTCTATCAAAGGTAACTAATCTATTTAACACAAAGGGGCCTATAGTTAGTAGCAAAATCAAAATCAAAATCAAAATCAAAATCAAAATCAAAAGGGATCCCATAAGGGAAGATATCAAAGTAGTCATTCATTGGGATCTACCAAACCGACTTTCAAACTATCCTTGTTGTACTTCTCTGTCCCTCTGCCTTTTGTCTAATCTTTCTCTAAATTTACTCATTGAGTCTCTAACCACCCCAGAATGGTCTACATAAAAGCAACATTCTTCTCTGAGGGAAGCACACAGCCCTCCATCTTTTAAAAACAGCAAGTCTAATCCCTGTCTATTTTTCTTACAAAATGATAGGGATTACACTTCTGATAGGGAAGTCAAGGACTCTTCAAGCTTGAATGTGGACTGTCCTAGGGGCCTTAGGTCCTCATTCGTGGCTGATCTTAATGCATGGAAGTACTGAGGAGCCTGTACTAGGGCGGCAGTTCCTGTCCCAACACCAGCCATCACTCCTAGCCCTAGGGTTACAACCAGAGTCAAAGAGATAGGTTCTCTCTGAAAATGCCTTGGATGTATATCAAATTCATCTTCAAAGGTGGTGGTTGGGTGATAATAGACTCTAGGTACTAGCTGCACAAGTACACAGTAGTCTTTGGTATCATTAAAGACAGAAGTTGACACACAAGGGTTTAACCCTGTACTGCAAGCCCATCACTTATCTATCCCAGGGAATAAATACCTGGTATCAGAGGTTCTCGGGCTCCTAAGAGTTGCATTATATAGATGTTTATAGGCAGCTGGTGAGTTTCCTAGGAAGATCCCTTTTCCCAAGACCTCAGTAATTTTCACCTTATTTCTATTGTTCCAGACACAAGCATCATGACTGGTAGTATTATTAAAAGTTCCAGATGCTGCAATTCCTTCATAAGATGGTCCTGAGATGATGCAAAGCCAACAAGATTCTGCCATAGTAGGATTGGTCTCATTTAACACAGCAAATGTTCCTTGGATCAGATTAAATAGTCTTTGTCCCATTGGAGGAAAGGTTAAAGAAGTACTAGCCAGTTCTAGATGTAAGGGCCCTTGAAGGGACATGAGTCTTTCTAGGTGGTAGTGGAATGGGAACTGGGGGACCTTCGTCAGGTAATACTTTGTTGGGGCCTATTGGCTGGGGAGGAAGACTCTCTATTTTCAGGTAGATGAGAAGGTAGATGCCACCCCTCCCCCATGTTTATAAAAGACTAAACCCCTGGCCAAGCCATTGTACCATCTAGAAATGTCGGTTGTTTTTCTTTTTTCAGTAAACTCTATTTTTCTGTAGTCTAAGTCAGCCGGAGAGCATGGCCTACCATTATATAAATCCATTGTCACATATTTGCCTGTCCCTGAGTTGACAAAAGAAAAAGTCAATCTATCTTAATGGGTGATGTAGTCTACCACCAACCTCCATCATTTGAGGTGACACAGCTCCACCTCCTATAAAAGAAGTCTTGGGGACCCCCACAATATGTGTCTTTGTCAGTACCAGGACAGCTGTAAAACCCATAATTGCATACTAAGTTGGGGGGAGTACTCCCAGCTGCAGAGTTGATCTGTTGGAAACAGAAGTGTAAGACAAGCCACCATGTCCCCGGAGGGGCAATCTGTTGTGTGCTGTTTACAATGATGCCAGTACCTGGGTCTATGATTTTCCAAGTAAACTGTTGAGAGGCATGTGGATTAGTATTCTCACTCAGAATATTAGTATTCTCACTATGTCAGTGTTGATGTAGACGCAACTTAAGAGGATCAGCAGTCTTTTCCAGTTCCCACTTGTCTTTGGAGGATTAAGAAACTCTTTTACCATGGGAGACATAAATCCAAGCAGAAATGCCTTCTACTTTCACCACTGTGGGAGTGGTAAGGAGCACCAGGTATGGTCCTTTCCAATGTGGCTCAAGGTTACCAGCTTGGTGTTGCCAGACTAGGACTGTGTCTCCCACTTGGAAATGGTGTGCCCACTCGGATCTCTGGTCGCTTTCAGCTTTTTAGCTCATAGGTGGGTTAATTGATGTAGGTTAGTCACCTACTTATGTCCCTCCTCTCCAGGGAGGACTTGTTTTCCACCTTTGGGCTCCACAACTCCATAGAGTGATTCTTCGGTCAGCCCCAGTTTTTCCATTATCTGGTGATCTTACAGAGTGTATCTGAAGCTAGTTTCTCCAGTGCTGTAATAGTCTTTTGGGTGGAACAAGGGCGGTAGGACCCTGACCACCAGTGCTTCAGGTCCCTGCATGGCTTTTTTTGCTTCTTGGTCTGCCATCCGGTTGCCTTGGGCACCGCACTATGATCCTTCTGGTGCCTGTGGCAGTGAATGATAGCCCCCTTCTTTGGTAAATGGATGGCCTCTAAAAAACTCAAAATTTCTTCTTTATTCTTAATATTTTTTCCTGCTGATGTTAGCAACCCCCTTTGTCTGTAAATAGCCCCATGCACATGAGCAGTGGCAAATGTGTGCCTGCTGTCGGTCTGAAGGTTGATGGGCTTGTTTTCTGTCATCCACAAGGCCTGTATCAGGGCTATTAGCTCTGCTTTCTGGGCAGAGGTTCCTTCTGGCAAGTTGCTGGCCCATATTACTTGTTTTCCATCTACTGCCACTGCCCCTGACTTCCAATTATCTTCTACCACAAAGCTACTACCATCCGTGTACCAACTGGGGACACCAGTCCATGGTTGATCCATCAGGTATTTCCAGATGAGTGTTTCCTCTGCCAGTATCTCAAGACATTGGTACTCTGGGGGAGTGTCACTCTTTCTGTTACCCACAAGCTTTGGTAGTGTGTCATGTGGGCATTAGTTATCCACCAGTTGGGGGGCTGACAAATGATGCTCTCCAGAGCATGGGGTACTACTACAGTGATCTGCTGGCCCAGAGTCAGCTTATCAGTGTCTTTGACAAGAACAGCTACAGCAGTGATGGCCTTCAAGCAGGTGGGCTACCCACTGGTAACTGGGTCTAGTTTCTGGGATAAATAACCCACTGGTCTTTTCCTTGGTCCCAAGATCTGTGTCAGGACCCCTCTGGCAACCCATGCCCTCTCATCTATGTATAGAGTAAAAGGCTTTCTTAAATGTGGGAAGCCGATCACACTGGCACCTGACACACGTGAGTTAACAAGTAAAACTGCGCATGTGCAGTGGCAAGGACCGCCTATCACCGCCCAACCTGGGACGTAACGTGGGAATTGAGCAAGCAGCCAATCAGATATGTCCACCCCACCCTAGGGTGTATATAAAGCAGCGCCATGTTTGATCTCGCCCTCTTTCCTCAGCCATACTTGGGAATAAACACGTGCTGTAGAAGGGTCCTATGTGTCCGCGTGCGTTCTTGCTGGTGAGACGACTGCGCGGGCTACAGCTGGTGCCAAAACCCGGGAACCCACCATCGACGGCACTGAGGGAGCCTCCATTCGCAGAGAGGATTCAGAACTGCAGCATAAAGATAAGCTCTGAGAGTCATGTTTGGTCTTGATTTATTTCATTTTCCTCCCCAATCGATAGAAACTCTGGTAGCTTTCGCTATCGTGCTAGCAGTGTTTACTTTCTTCCTTTTGATTTTAAAGGATGGGAAAAGTTGCTCAAATATCATGGCAGGTCAGGGAGTGTTAGAACAGCTACAAGCCGAGAGGTCAGAAACAGGGCTGCATAAGAGGCTAGCTACTTATAAAGAGAATAGGAAAAACATGCGCAGCAAAGATATAGGCCCTTCCAAAGACCTTCGGTCCGCGGAAGAGATGATGCAGGGAAAAGATGCCCTGGGAGAGTTTTGTGAGAAGGGAGGTAGAGCTCCAAAAAAGAAAACTCTTTATCCGGTAAAGGAAATGGAGGATTTGGGGCTTGATGGCTCGGAAATAGGGGAACTGGATGTCTATGAGAAGGAAAGATATCATCCGGATAGGCAGCCGGCCCAACAAGATGGTGGGTGGGAAAAGGCAGGAGACGGGAATCGCGTGGCTTCTCAGCCAGTCGTGCGCCCCAACTTACTGTCCCCAGCACACTTCCACCTTATGTGGACAAGTGCTGCTCAGATTCCTTCTTTTCAGAGGAAGACAAAAAAAGGATGTTACAAGCTTTTCCAGTGTTTGAGGCCGTGGAGAGAGGTCGTGTACACGCGCCGATAGAATACACGCCTATTAAAGAGCTTGCTGAATCAGTTAACAAATATGGAGTTGATGCTAATTTCACGGTCATGCAGCTTGAGAGATTAGCTGCTATGGCGATGACTCCAAATGATTGGCAAAATACAGTAAAAGCTGTTCTCCCTAATATGGGACAGTACATTGAATGGAAAGCTTTGAGGCACGATGCTTCTCAAGTGCAGGCAAAGGTCAACGCTAATGTGGAAGGCAATCAAAGACAGTGGATGTTTGAATTGTTAACAGGGCAGGGACAGTTTGTTAACGACCAAGTAAATTATGATTGGGAAGCTTATGGTCAAATCTCTGCTGCCGCTATTAAGGCGTGGAAGGCGCTTTCAAAGAAAGGCGAAACTGGGGGATATTTAACCAAAATCTTGCAAGGTCCCCAAGAGCCATTCTCAGACTTTGTTGCTAGGATGACAGAAGCGGCAGGCAGGATTTTTGGAGATCCAGAACGGGTTAAGCCATTGATAGAACAATTAGTATATGAAAATGCCTCACCAGAATGTAAGACAGTTATTACCCCTAGAAGAAACAAAGGGCTGACAGACTGGATTAAAATCTGCCGAGGACTAGGAGGCCCACTAACTAATGATGGCCTCGCTGCAGCCATTTTGCAAAGCCAAAATCGCGCAAATCTTAGTGTAAGTGAGGTCTGCTATAATTGTGGTAAGCCAGGTCATTTGAAATGAGAATGTCGTACTCCCATACAAAAAAATCCTCCTGGGTTATGCACAAAATGCAGGAAGGGCTATCATTGGACTAATGAATGTCACTCAGTTAGGGACATTCAAGGAAGGATTATTCAGCATGACCCCTCTCCAGTAGGAAGAGATGAAGGCACTCCAAAAAACGGGTATCAGGGCCCCAGGTCTCAGGGCCCCAAAAAATATGGGACAAAAGTTCAGGGCTGGAGGATGTTTGCAGCCGCAGAGCTACAAGAGGCTCTGCAGAATTGGACCTCTGCTCCACCTCCCAATTCTTACTAATGTCACATGGGGGCATATAGCCTGTCCCAGTTGATTTTAAAGGTCCCCTGCCTGAAGGAAGTGTCGGTCTTATTTTAGATTGTTCCTCTCTTGCCTTAACGGGGCTTGTGGTTCATCCTGGTGTAATAGACCAAGACTATACTGGAGAACTTCAAGTACTCTGTTCTTGTCCACAAGGCATATTTTCCATTTCCCCTGGGGATAGGATTGCTCAATTAGTTATTCTTCCAAGTTTACATGTTTGTTTCCCATCCACCGGCGTGCCCAGAGGTGCCAACGGGCTTGGTTCTTCAGGAACCGACTTTGCTCACCTGGTAGTTGATCTTAAAACTAGACCCACTTTACAATTAATGATAGACAGGAAGAATTTTATAGGAATTTTAGACACAGGAGCTGATAAAAGCATTATTTCCTCCAAATGGTGGCCTAAGACTTGGCCTGTTACACAATCATCCCATTCCCTACAAGGACTGGGATATGAGGCCAGCCCTGCAGTCAGTTCACGCTCCTTGACTTGGCAGACACCAGAGGGTCAAACAGGAAGTTTCATACCTTATGTGCTTCCTCTCCCCGTTAATCTCTGGGGAAGTGACATCTTGCAAGACTTAGGATTAACATTAACTAATGAATATTCTCAGCAAGCTATTGGTATTATGAAAAGGATGGGATATAAGGAAGGATAAGGCCTGGGCAGAAAAGAACAAGGAAGGTTAAACCCAATCTCACAAGAAAGTAATACAGGAAGACAAGGTTTGGGTTTTCTCTAGTTGCCATTGAGGGCTCTATGCCCATACCCTGGCTTACAGAGGAGGCCGTGTGGGTTCCTCAATGGTATCTATCCTCTGAGAAATTGGAAGCTGCTACAAAGCTGATTAAAGAACAAGTACAGCTTGGTCATTTAGAGCCTTCCACTTCTCCCTGGAATACACCTATTTTTGTCATAAAAAAGAAATCAGGGAAATGGAGACTTCTCCATGATCTAAGGGCCATTAATGCACAAATGCGGCTGTTTGGCTCAATGCAAAGAGGTCTACCTCTGCTCTCTGCTTTACCTAAGCAATGGAGGATAATAATTATAGACATTAAGGATTGCTTTTTTTCTATTCCCCTACACCCACAAGATAGGCAAAGATTTGCATTTACCCTGCCTGCTGTTAATCACCTTGAACCAGACAGGAGATATCAGTGGAAAGTTTTGCCTCAGGGTATGGCTAATAGTCCTACCATGTGCCAGCTATATGTACAAAAGGCCCTTGAGCCAATTAGGAAAAAATTCCCCTCCTTGTTAGTGGCCCTTTTTATGGATGACATTCTTATTTGTCATAGGGAATCAGTTATTTTACAAACCTCATACCCTCTATTAATTAAAACATTGGAACAATGGGGCCTACATATTGCCACAGATAAGGTCCAAATGTCAGAAGTAGGCTCCTTTCTAGGGACAGTTATTTATCCAGAGAAAATAGTTCCTCAGAAATTAGAGATTCGCAAGGACCATTTACATACCTTAAATGATTTTCAAAAATTATTAGGTGATATAAATTGGTTAAGACCATTTTTAAAAATCCCCTCTGCTGAATTAAAACCTCTGTTTGACATTCTGGAAGGGGATACTCACCCTTCCTCACCTAGAGCCTTGACGCCGGCTGCGAGCCGCGCCCTACAAGTAGTGGAAAAAGCCTTACAAAATGCCCAATTAAAACGTATTGATATAAGCAAACCTTTTGATTTATGTGTTTTTAAGACCAGACATTTACCAACTGCTGTGTTATGTCAAGATGGGCCCCTACTATGGATCCATCCTAATGCAACCCCCCGCAAAGATTATTGAATGGTATCCAGATGCAGTCGCTCAGCTTGCCCTACGTGGGCTAAAGGCAGCTGTTACTCATTTTGGAAAGGATCCTAAGGTTTTAATAGTGCCATATACTGCACATCAGGTTCAAATATTAAGTGCTACCTCTGATGTTTGAGCAGTGTTGGTCACTTCCTTTAATGGTCAAATAGATAATCACTATCCTAAGCATCCTATTTTACAATTTGCCTTAACTCAAGCTATTGTGTTTCCACGAATTATATCTCAGAAACCGCTCCCAGATGGAGTGGTTGTTTACACAGATGGGTCAAAAACAGGTGTGGGTGCCTATGTAGTTGATGATAAAGCCACAGTCAGACAATACCATGAGACTTTCCCTCAAGTTGTGGAATGCTTGGTAGTATTAGAGGTTCTTGAAACCTTTCCAGGTCCTTTAAATATTGTTTCGGATTCCCTTTATGTAGTAAATGCAGTTAGGGTTCTGGAAGTTGCTGGATTAATTAAGCCCTCTAGCAGACTTACAAAAGTTTTTCAAAAGATTCAATTTACCCTAGTTAATAGGAGATTTCCTGTTTTTATTACACATGTCAGGGCTCATTCAGGTCTACCGGGACCAATGTCCCGTGGAAATGACCTGGCAGACTGAGCCAAAAAGTTAATAGCTGTCGTCCTATCTCCAAAGTGGACCTTGGCCAAAGATTTCCATAAAAGATTTCATGTAACCGCTGAGACTTTACATCGGAGATTTAACATAACCAGGAAAGAGGCTAGGATATAGTGACTCAATGTCAAAATTGTTGTCAATTCTTACCAGTGCCTCGTATAGGAATTAATCCACGAGGAATTCGACCACTACAGATTTGGCAAATGGATGTTACTCACATCCCATCCTTTGGTAAATTGAAATATTTACATGTTTCTATTGATACTTGTTCTGGAATTATATTTGCTTCCCCATTGACCAGGGAAAAGGCAGCTCATGTTATTCAGCATTGCCTTGAGGCATGAAGTGCCTGGGGAAAGCCTAAAGTTCTTGGAACTGACAATGGCCAAGCTTACACTTCTCAGAAGTTTAGACAATTCTGCCGCCAAGTGGAGGTGACCCATTTAACAGGTCTACCATACAATCCTCAAGGACAAGGTATTATAGAGTGGGCTCATCACACTTTTAAGTTCTATTTAATAAAGCAAAAGGGGGGAGTTGAAGAAGCTCTACCCTCAGTGCCACGAGTCACCCTTTCTATAGTACTTTTCACCCTTAATTTTTTAAATCTGGACAGTCAAGGCCACACGGCAGCTGACCGTCATTGTTTAGAGCCTGATAGGCCAAAAGAGATGGTCAAATGGAAGGATGTTTTGACTGGACAATGGAAAGGCCTGGATCCTATTTTAATAAGATCCCGGGGAGCTGTTTGTGTTTTTCCACAGGAAGAAGATAATGCATTCTGGCTACCGGAACTCCTATCATGAAGAATCTTGGAATCTCAGCTTGATCCTGCCCAGAGAAATGGGGACCCTCCTGCTGATGGTGATATTCTGGCTCACACTGCCGACGATGGGACATGTGGAGCTGAAACGTTGAGAGATCTTCGGCCTTCTCCTTCTTTTAAGAATGGGTGGGAATAGGCCTGCTATTAATAAAGCTAAAAGGAAGCCTTTTAATAAAGCTAAAAAGGTGAGGTGTGGAGAGGAATAGGCCTGCTTGGTATAGCCCTATGCTGTGGATTAGTGTACATACTATGGTATGGAGGTAAAAATGTGGCTAATGTCTTAGCAAAATGGTAAATGCTGGGACCTTCAGAACAGCCATTATGGCTGTTGAAAAGAACTCTAAAAATCTGGGTTCAGAATATGTATAATTTCTCAACAATGCAAAATATAAAGATGCAATATGAATTATGAGGGACTTCGTGAATCTAAAGAAACAGAGGCAGCTAGCTACAATATGAGCCATCTTTTCAGAAAGATATAGAGGCAGGCCAATCTCTGAATTCTTTTGCAATGTTAAAAGAAAATATGTATTTGATGTTTCCTAGGAATTAAGGGGCTAGTGTCACAGGATACTGATTCATAGGATAATCAAAGGGAAACCCAGATATAGAGTAAATGACTATATTGAAATTATAATAAAATACTCTCAATAAAAGTAAAATAAAAGACTTGTCTTATGAACTGCAGGAGATGAGCTATTCAGGGAGAATTTCTTAGATTAGCAAGAGAGGACTGCTTGAAGAATTGTCTCAAAAAGACCATAGAGAGAGAGGACTGTCTTGAGATCTCCAGAGAAATCAGATCAGAGCAAGAAAGAAGACAGAACAGAAGAAGCAACCTAGAAAGCTGTCTCCAGCAGAGAATAGGCTGCAACTTGGACCCATGATTTGACTTCAAAGCCTGTTTTCACTGCTTCCAGACAATCCTTCTCTCAGATTCCCTCTCTAAGTTGAGGCTGATCCATGGCAATCCAGTCTCAGTCCTGAACCTACAGAAATGGACATCATGTGTAACCAGTAAAATCAATTATGATTAGGGATTATTTCTCCTGGACTTTGCATTTTTATCCTATGGATATTTCTTTCTAATTCTTTACAAAAATGCAAACCATTTGTCTTCTCCACTGAATGGATCAAATAGAAAACAGTGATTTCATTTTTTTGCAGCCAAATATGTCATAAACACAAACCCCCTCTCCATATCTGGTTCTTTTTCTGGTTCTCTTATAAGGAAAGCATGTGACTCTCATTGTCTGGTCAAGATGTTTACCTTCTCAGCTTGAGCATGGGTAGCTATAAACACAGGATGAGAAAACATTATGTTGGATAACATCTGATATATGTCTGTGTGCAGCTTAGAACATATCACACCAGACAAAATGGTTCCAAGTGGGGTTTATTCAGGAGATAGGTCAAAGATGTGGGGGAGGGGGGAAAAGAGGAAGAATATAGAAGAAGAGAGAGGTCGGGGGTTCTGCATGTTTTATATGGCAATGACATACCCTCTTTCTGGTAAGGGTAGGAGATAGCCAGGTGGATTATGGGAATGTATGACGGTTGCCTTGGTAACAATGTGGGAGTCACCTATACATGATGCCACTGGGTTTGGAGCCTGATACCAACATACCTCATTTCTTCTTATTATAAAGAGAAGAAAAAAGGAGAGGGGAAGCCAATGGTGAAAAAGGAATCAGGGCACCATGTCTCTTAAAGTACTTCCTGCTGTGTAGGGGCATAGTCGATTTTAAGATGTAGCTTGCTTTCATCACTGGGGTCCAGTTGGTAAATGTGTACATCAGGTTCCTCTATAGAGAGTGGCTGGTAATCCTGTAATAGGAAGTTCCCTAAAAACAGCATTCTTCTTGGAGGAACTGGCAAAGACCATCTTTTTTAGCTGTCAGGACATCTAGCCCTGTGTTCTGAAGCACCACAGGTGGAATCTCATGGGTCTTGTATGCAGAAAAGAGTGTCTGTGGTGTTGGTAAAGAAACGGTTGGTCCATAATTTTAGCATTTGTATCTGACAAGACAAATATTGACAGTCCCCATAATCATCTGGACATTTTCTACAATAATCTTCTATCTGGTCAAAGAGAAAGCAAGTATAGAGAACATAATATTTAGATGGAATAACAGATATACGGATGACAGCAATTTGAATTGGTTCTTGGCATCTGGCTATGGAGCAGTTTCCTGACCCTGTTTGGAAAGACTGTTATCTATGAGGGTATTGTGAACCTTGAATCTCCAGATGTAAGGGCTGGATACAAGCAGCATAGAAAGGATAAAAAACCCATGTCTAGTTCAGTGAGTTCAAGCTTGGCTCCTGAAGTGGAGTCTCATTTTCTGGGATTGAGGAAAAGGTGGCTGATCTTGACATTCTCTGGAGCTTAGTAGAGTGTGGTCCTGTTAGGGATGATGTGTATGAAGAAGAGTCAATTTTAGATGGAGGGATGAAAGGCTTGAAGTGAGACAGGTGGACCCAATGAGAGAGTCCCTTGAGTTTAGCAGTTGTAGGGGTCACAAGAATTACCTTAAAAGGGTCCTTCCATTTGGGAGAGAGGGGTGTGGGTCAATGATCTAGAAGGGAGAGAAGGACTTGGTCTCCAAGTTTGACAGGCAGTCAACAGGAGACACTATGTGGTCAACATAGATGGTAGTCAGCAAAATTCCGTAAGAGAGAACAGAGGTGGCAAAGTAATGGGGTGTATAGATGGTCTGGGAGGGGAGAGCATTTACATGAAAGACCAGGAGTTAGAACTGGATATCTATATATGAGTTCAAAGGGTGAGATGAGAAGAGGCTGCTTGGGGAGAGCTCTTAGCCTGAAAAGAGCCATAGGTAAGAGTTTTACCCAGTCAATATGAAGTTCCTGTGACAGCATGACAAGGGTGGTTTTTAAAGAGTAGTTAGTTCTTTCTACCTTACCGGAAGATTGAGGGTGATAGGGAATGTGAAAATGCCAGGGGAAGTCTAGGGCCTTACACAGAATTTGAGAAACTTGGAAAGCAAATTTAGAACGATTTTCTGACTGAAAGAAGACTGGGACACCAAATCTAGGGATGATCTCTCAGAGAAGGAGATCAGAGACTGTTTGAGCCCTTTTGTTAGTTATGGGGAAAGCCTCTACCCAGCCTGAGTAGTTGTCCACCAAGAACAGGAGGTACTTGGCATGTTAGACAGTGGGCATGTTCGTAAAGTCAAGTTGCCAGTCAGTTTCAGGAGAGAAACTTCTAGCCGAATGAGTTGGAAAAGGGGTTCTACGATACCTTGCATTGGGATCTGACATCTGAGAGATTTTGCAAGAAACAGTGATAGATTTTAAGAAACTTAAGATCTCAGGAGTAGGCTTTAGGTAGCTCTTAACAAAATAAAACAGTGCTTGACTGTTAAGATGAAAGAGTTGGTGAAGATAGGACAGAGTTTGACAAATGTCACGGGGTTTAGGTGGGCATGTGGGTTGCAGTATAATGTCCTGGGGAGGGTAGGATGAGTTTAGGCCTCTAAGGGCCACAGCTCTAGCTTCCTCATCAACTCAATTGTTTCCCTTGGAGACAATAGAGTCATCCATCTGGTGGGATCTGCAGTAGACAATCGCAATAGCTATGGAGAGATGGGAGGCATTTAGCATGGCCATAATTTGGTTTGCATTAGTTACTGATCTTCCTTTTGTTGTAAATATCCCGTGCTCCTTCCAGATAGCAGCTTGGGACAGGAAGATATGGAAAGCACATTTGAAATCTATTTAAATATTGAGGGATTGTCTCTGTGCCAACTGGAAGGCACAGGTGAGGGCTACTAGTTCAGCATGTTGGTTGGTGGTATGAGCAGGAAGGGCCTGTGCCTCCACCACCTTGGTGTCTGACACTAGAGCATAGCCAGCTTTCCTCTCCCCCTCATGTAGAAAGGAGCTACCATCTGAATACCAAGTATAGATGGCTTGAGGAAATGTGCCTTCCTGTTTGTGTGAAGGATGAGGTAATGGTTTCTCTAAAGTTTCAGTGCAAGAGTGAGATAGGGAGTAGTTAGTATTAGGTCAAGGAAGAATATAGAAAATATTAAGATGTGGGCATGATTGAAAATTGAGACTGAAGTCTTCTATTAGAGCTACCTGAAAAGAAAGAACCCTGGAGGAAGGTAGAGTCTGTAAGCCTTTATAAGTTAGGAGCTGTGACAGGTTGTGAGAAGAGAGGACAGTTATAGGCAATCCCAAGTTTAGTTACTTTGACACTTGACTAAGGAGTTCAGCAGCTGCTAAGGTATGAATACAAGGTTTCCATCCCTGGATGGTTAGATCTAGTCTTTTTGACAAGTATGCTACAGGTGCAAAAGATGGTCCCAGTTGGTGACCTAAGACTCCAAGAGTAAATCCCTCCTTTTCAGTTACTTAGAGCGGAAAAAAAGGGGTGAGTCAGATCAGGGAGATGTAAGGCCTTAAGGAGCCTTAAGGAGAACCTGTTGTAGCTTTTGAAAGGGTTTGGTATGAGTTTTGAGAAGTGGTTAGTGGATGGGGCCTAATGCTGTTTCATATAAGGAGAGAGAATGTAGGGAAGAGGAAGGTATTTAGGAATGCAAAAAGCTAGCCATGCCTAGGAATGATAAAATCTCTTCTCTTGGTAAAAGAACAGTTGGAGACTGAATCAAATTCTTTCGATCTAAGGTAATAGCATTGTGGGTTACGGTAATTGTTAGTCCCAAATAGGTGACCTGAGGAGTAGGTGAGACCCTGTAGCATTGACTGGAAAGAAAATTTAGAAGAACAGAGGTGTCAGCTTGGGTAATCTCTAGAGAGAGGCTACAGAGAAGAACATTTTCTTTGTAAAGTACAATCTTAGACCTAAGGAGAGATAAAGAGAGCAAGTCAGAAGCCAGGGCCTGGCCAAATAGGTGTGGGCTGTCCCAGAATCCCTGAGGTAGAACAGACCAAGTAAGTTGGGTAGTTATTCTCCCTAAATCAAGGGGTTGCAGATTCAGTGAGGAACCGTGCTTCAAAATAAAAATAATGTAGATTAATTGAGGAAGATCTGTACCATTGATCTCTGTTCTCTACATGTGTCCTCTACATACACAGTACAGTATCTTCAACCATGTATGTACACAACAAAATTAGGGGTTATAGTCCATGCTGCTTATTGCCACAAAATTGGAAAGGACATAATGAGACATAAGATTTCCAGTAGAAGTGATAGTATTACCTAGTTCTTGGGAATGATTGTAGGAGGGAAGACCTCTGTATTTATGTTAGAATGATTATTCTATGGATATAGAATCTGTGCTACTTAAGTACAGAAATTCCATGTATAACTTCAAAGGGAGAAAAAATTGAATCATTCTTCTGTTTTTAAATGGTAGCTTATACCTTCATCTCATGCCTTTTCAGATGTGATTGGAGGAGTGCTTGTAAGAAACATGAATCTGGATTTCATAGCTCTACATATACTTGGAGAATATGTGCTCTCTTACCATCCTGATCTCTTTTGTCACTGCTTTTTACATAAAAACTTGATCAATCTGTTGATAAAATGTTACTGTCCTCTTTGGCACTGTTTGGTCACTGTTATGATTTGAATATAAATTGCCCTCCACATGTATACATGTTGGAACGCTTGGATCCCAGCTAGAGGTGATATTTGGGATGGTTGTGCAATCTACTAGGAGATAGAGCCTCATTAGAGGAAGTATGTCTTTTGGGGTGGGCCTTGATGTTTATGAGTAGAGCCTTTTTCCTGTTGCATTCTGCTTTTCTCCTATGGAGTCAATATGACAAGCTGCATCTTATTCCAGTCAGCATGCTTTCTCTGCCACTGTTTATCATATCCCCTAGACTATAAACCACACACAACCCTTTCTCCCTTAATTTCCTTCCTGTCACTTATTTTGTAATAGCAATGATTAAAAATAATTAAAAACAGTCAACTACAATGAGAGTGGAACTTTACATTTTCCCATAATGCTGTGGTAAGAAGTTTACTTCTCTTAGTGAAAATCTGCAACACTAATGCTTAAAACAAAGACATAGCAATGACCAGTGAGTTATCCAAACACTTGTTCTAAGGTTCATTATTTGGTAAGTGGGATACAAAGCATTAAGAAAGCTGTACTCAGTAACTGCCTGTACCCCTTTCCTGAGAAATACTTAAAGATGCAGTATGAATAAAACAGAAGCCAATGAATCTTTGGGTATAAATAGAAACACAAGGAAAGTTGACTTTAAATTCTCAAGTCACTTCAGTGAAAAATAAATCTTTCTAATTAATTATTAAAAGATAAAAGATTCTTCTGTATTGATCAATTTCTCAATAAGCCTTTATCTGACACTCTGGTATGGGTTTTACATCTGTTTACCATGTTAAAGAGGCTCTCTGCTGTATAACCAATTAACATTTGGTGTGTTTCCTATCTCTGTTGATGTTTACTCTTTGGTCCTGAGAGGGGGAAGTTCTGTTCCCAGAGGAAGAACTGCTTGCCATTGTCTGCATTATTAACAGGTAGAATTAGAAGGACTGTCCCTGGTGCCTAATATTTTGTGTTAATAATAAAAATGATTCATCTGGTCAGATATTATTATTGCTTATGTGTAGTCTTAATCACATGGCTCTTAAATAATTCTAGGTTTACAGATCTGGCCAAATAATCTTACTAAGAATTACAAGGGATGTGGAAACAGCTCATTTGTTAATGAGTTCTGTTTGCAGACAAGAGGAGTTTAGTTTAGTCCTCAGATCGATGTAAAAGCTGCATATGGTAGCAAACCCTCAAATATCATACAGGGGAGGTAGAGACAGGTGGATCACCTGGTCTCAGTGTCCAAGCAGCTTAGCTTGATAGACATTTTTCAATCATAAGAACAAACAAATAAAATAAAACAAACAATAACTAAACCCATAGTAAGATGAATCTCACTGAAAGAAAAACATTTGAGATTGATATTTGGCCTCACACACACCTAAACACATGTCCATATGCACATACGTACCCTACATTTGCCCCTGGTGTGCACATACAAAAAAATGTATTACCCTGTATTAGTATTTATGTATGCATGTACATGATGTATTCACTCACAGTGTAGCACTCACCACTGAGTCTTGACACACACCTGGCTTCTACTTGCTGAGAGATTGTTCATACTTTATTAATGTTGCTCTGTAGTCTTATCAAAACTTACTTATTTATATGTCAGATTTATTTTCTTGTCCTGCAATTGAGGGACCAGAAAAGGAGGAGTATCATTCACCCTAGAGTATGTGTTCTGACTTCTGCCCTGCTCTCAGCTTCCCAGAATGCTATAAGGTTTGATTTCACTAAAATGGAACATACACTTTCATGTGCAATGTTTGGCACATCTCAGTGGGTAAACTGCCTTGGTAATCACTGAGAATATTGCTGAGTACTGAACACAGTCAATGACCTCTGTCTTCAAAAACCTCTATTAAAGGTGTTAAAAACAGAGATGATGATAATTATTTTCATTATTTCTTCTTTTTCACCTCTTTCTTCTCTTTTTCTTGCTATGCCTTTTTCTCAGTCTCATCCATCTTGTTTCCCTTTCTCCACCTTCCATTTCCTCTTGAGACAAGATCTCGATATTTGTGCAGGCTGGCTCAGATGTCACTCTCTAATTGAGGTAGGCCTGGAATTTAATTCATACTAAGCTTTCTACCTTAGCCTACAGAATTCTAGGATTTTGGTGATTAGATATTATGGCTGGTTAAGAAACAGAATCTGGACAAATAATTATAGAAACAATCCAATATTCCCAAACTGTCACTGTCACTCACTATCAATGAATTTCACAGAGACTATAGAGCTCTAGTTATGGGCTCTGTACTGTGTTTGTCCTGGGCATTTCTGTTTTCTTTGCATCTGAGGGGCCTGAGTGTGGAGTTCTAATCTCCCTTCTTGGGAACATTCTAATGAGTGTTTTAACTAAAAGAAAATTTCCTGTGTGTCCTAATAATTGTCAACTTGATAAGATCTGAAATTCCTAAAAGACAAGCCTTTGACATGTTTGCAAGTGAATTTCTAAATTGAGTTAATTTAGGTAGGAAGATATTGTGATGCCTTTCCACTACATAATTTATAGATTACATTTCTCAGATGCGTTGTTGTGGCTGGCTTGTCTAATTTTATGGTCACATTGCTAAACAGAAATATTCTTACTAGCTAGTGGTTACAGAAAGAGCACATAACACCATGAGAATAGTTTCAACTCATAGTGTTGGTACTTTTATTAGGTATTCTTGGTTTTTAAGTGGAGCAAAATCTGACATTAACCATGTAGAACATTTTTAAGATGAGAAAGAGGTGAATGGATGAATTTCTAACTCTTAACTAGCATATCATTATTTAATTACATTGAGTGAATTACAGGATAATGAATCACAGACTGTCTTGTACTGTGAGAATGTGCTCACCCTCTTTAATCTCAACTTCCTATGGTTCTGCCATGCTTCAGATATGTGGAACTTATTTAATAGAAAAGAAAACATAAGTACTGTGTGTTATTTTCCTTACATAGTCAAATCTATGCAGAGCCAACCTCACCGCTGCCAACATGACATTCAGGAGCCGCATGGATTACTATGGTACTTTTGCCCCATTCACATCTTTAACATTTCCTTCAAACACCATGTGTATTTCTTCATTTTGTTAAGCTGTCTTTTCTCTACATTAACTTTCTCTGGCAGATAAAAACACATGGCCCCATGTGTTTTTTCTAAAAGCACAATAATCTCTACCCTTGTGGTTTGAATAGAAACTGCCCCCCATATGTTTAGAAAGAAAGCATAATTCCTATCAGAGTTTTTTTTTTTTTTTTAAGTTCCCCACCTGTTTAGAAAGCTTGTGTGATTTTTAGGAGGTATAGGCTAGCTGGCAGAAGTGGATCACTGGTGCTGGTTAATAAAGTTTGATTGTCAAGCTCACTTCCTGTTTACTTTCTTCCTTCTATGTTGCACATACCTAGCTTGCTTCCACATTCTGCTGTCATGTCTTCCCTGTCATGATGGAATCCATCTAATTAAATTGTAAACCAGATAATCATTTCCTTCATTATCTAGCTTATATGAGGTGTTTTATCACAGCAACTGGGGCAGTAACTAATACAAAATCTCAAGTAATTTGTAGGGTTGCAATACAATGTTTGCTTTAAAGAATCAAGTTTTAGGGATGTAGATTACACTATTCACTGGAATGTTTTATGACAAGGTGTTCTCTTTAATGCTAAAGAGAGAGATGATTATGACCTTGAAATATGGTTAATAATACCAGAAACTGATTTTTAAAAATATATTCAATTTTAATGAATTTATATTTTGATTGAGATCCAGCTTAGATACTCTGAAACTGCTACAAGGTCTAGTAAAAAAAGTATTGGGTCGCAGTAAAATAAAATTTTCAGAATCATCTTGTGATCTCTGAATCTTGTATCCTACACCAGTGTAGGCACAGGTCATAATCCTGTTACTTGGTACTTTTGCCCCATTCACATCTTTAACATTCCCTTCAAACACCATGTCTATTTCTTCGTTTTATTAAGCTGTCTTTTCTCTACATTCACTTTCTCTGGCAGATAAGCCCCATGTTTAAATCCAGTTTAAAGCTGAATTTTAATACTTGTGATATAGGAGTGGTTTTGGATGATGAATTTTGAGGTAAGATTATAGGAGGAACTCCATAAAACGCTTGTTGACTTCAGCTGCTCTGTGTCTGTCTGTGTGTATGTGTGTGTGTGTGTGTGTGTGTGTGTGTGTGTGTGTGTGTGTGTGTTTAGTCCAGAGGTTCACATATGTCTTTCTGTATCAGGCTTACCTTATTTTTCAGAATAGGATGTCTGACTGAATGTGTAGTACTCAAATTAAGTAGATGGCCAGAAACCCTGAAGAGTCCTCTTATCTCTTATCTAGGAATTTTAACTCCAGGTGGGTGATGCCACATTCATCTTATTATTTGAATAATTACTGGATATCTTCATGCTAGATTTTACTCACTAAATCTTCTCTCTATCCCCTTGCCTGTGTCTTTCCACTAGCATAAACAAAAGCTTTGCATGCCAGATTATATTTAGTAACCTACCACATACTTTAATGCTCCACGTAAAATAATCCTCACATTTTGTCTCAATACTTTTGGCTACTAGCTTTATATTTATGAATGTTTAAAATAATTATTAAATCTTTAAAAAATGTATAATTTGGTAGCCCAGAATCCTAGACATCCATATCAATTTCCTGTAAAGTGGAGATTGAGTTTGTGGTGTGTCATACACCCTAGCAAGTCTGTGGACAATTTAGAAATATTGAGTGAGCAAACAAAACACATTTGTCTATTGGCACATTGTTCAAAATGTTTTCATACAAAGATGGAAGCCAGACCCTGTCTGATATTAACCCTGTCCTATAGAAAATGTTTCTTTCTTCAAATAAGTTTGAGAAATTTCAAAATAATAAACATTAAATGATTATTTTGGAGGAAGATTTTCTTAGTCTCTGTCTCTCTTTGTTTCTCTGTCTCTCTCTGCCTCTGTGTGTGCGTTTGTGTGTGTGTGTTTGTGTGTGTGAGTGTTTGTGTGTGTGTTTAATATGCTTATAAACTGTAAGAGGGAAAGTCATTCAAAATAACCTACAGTTTTGAAAATATATCTGATCACTGTAAATGTTAATATTGATTTTTAATAAGATAATATTTAAACTCATGTAGGAAACAATCAAATAAGCATGTGAATGACCTTCTAGATTGAGTTAGTTGAAGAATACCTGTCTTGTATATGAGAAGCACCAATACACAAAGTATGTCCTTGAGGGAATAAAATAGAGAAAGGAGCTGCTCAGTAAAAAAAAAAAAAAAAAAAAACTCTCTGCTTCCTGACAACAGATGCTGTTATTGCTTCAATCTGTTTCTGTAGTGCCCCTGCTCTGATGAATTGTTCCCCCAAACAAAGCCAAAACAAACATTCCTGAACAAGCAGGATTTGTCAAGTGGTTTGTAATGACAATGGAAGAAAGTAACAAAAACAGCCATAAAGTTTCACCTTTCTCTAGGTGAAACTGCTTCTCAGCATGTTTCTCAAAAATCCTACCCTAGGTTTCATAAGTCACCATAAACACTAGGCACCCTTGGCTTTCACGGTTGACATAAAGGCTGCAGTGAAGGGAACTGCAGTGTAAACACTGGTATCCCTGCCAGCTTCTTTGCAAAACTGTTGTTTCTACTCTTTGCATTTTTCTCAGTCTCTTACTTCCAGTGTTTTAGAAGTTGTGCTTTTGACATGTCCATAGTTGTCTCTTGTTTCAACAACCTTAAATCCCCAAGTGGCTCTTGATTTCTGAGCCTCACTTTTCTGTACATAGTGATGAAGTTTTACAAGGTAGTTTTATTGATCTATTAGATTAATTCCTGATACAGCCTTTACAAAGTCTATTACAATGAACATGGAGTTGAACACATGGCCAAGACAGTGGCTTTGTTTTATGTATAAGAGAATTAGGCAAGAATAGAAGAAAGCTGAATTTATCTTCTCTACCTTCAAGGACTTTGATGTAACCAACACAGATGATTATGTGTCAACCTGAGGAAGTGGTCCTAAAAATGGTGACAGTGAATTGGATACAGATTTCAGCCAGTGTTTGCCATCAAGGGAAAAAGAGTTTGGGGAATGAAGTAGGCAGCACAGGCCTAGTCTACAGAAAGGACAGGAAGGAAGAGGTACAAATTAAGTTTCTTAGGCTCTGAAAAGATTTTTTTTTAAATCAAAATTAGAGATGACTCCTCTAGCTAACAACTGTCACATGACATTTTATTACAAAAAAGGGAAAATGCAATTAATAAACAATTAAAGACTGAAATTTCTGGTGTGGTTCATGAATATTGATGCTAAAATGACAAGAGACATCTTTTTGAAAGTGAGAGACAATGCTATGAAAAAAATGTGATTTCTTTTTTTGAAGGTGGTGACTGTGGGAAGTCTTTCAAAAACATCTATAATTTCTGGTGTGTGTGTGTGTGTGTGTGTGTGTGTGTGTGTGTGTGTGTGTTGGTGGATATGGCTCTGAACACATGTTCACATATGAGAGGATGTCATATGTCATTTTCCATTACTCTCCATCTAATTCCAATGAGAACGGGTCTATCACAGACCTTGAAACTAATTTGATAGCCACCAAGCCCCTGTAATCCTCCTGTCTTTGTCCTCCTCAGTACCAATTATAGGTGAATTGGCTATATTCATCTTTAATTTTTAACTAATATAGGTGCTGCAGATTCCAATTTAGGAGCACTCCTGTGGTTGACTAGCAACTGTCTTGCCTGCTGAGGCACCCTCCTAACCCAAACATCATAAAAACTTTCAGTTTCAGACTAGAGTATGCATCATTACTAGTTATGCTTGCTAAATTTTCTGTTAACTTTACAAAGGATAGAATCATTTGTAAAGATGAAACTTCAAAAAAGAAATTTCTTTCATGAGACTGACCTATGGACATTGTCTTGATTTATAATTAATGTGTGGTAAAGGCAATTTACTATGGACAATGCTACCCTTGGATTTGTGGTCCTGGATTCTATAAGAAAGCAGACAGAACAAGCCTAAAAGAATAAGCCAGTAAGTAGCTCTCCTGTATGGTCTCTGCATCAGCTCCTGATGCCAGGTTTCTCTCCTATATCAGTTCCTGCCCTGACTTCCCTCTGTGATGGGGTAAAATTTGTAAGCTAAAATAAAATTTTTCTTTCCCAAGTTGATTTTGCTCATGTAGTTCTATCACATTAATAGAAACCCTGAGACATTGTTATCAGAGGATGTTTAGCTTGTTCTGGTCTAGACATCAGTAGCAGCATGGTTCTTGTGTTCCCAAAAGGTAAAAATTTAGAAAATACATAGTAATAAAGCAAACATCTGACAGTTTGGAAGAAAACAGTTCTTTACGGTAAAAGGGAACTGACCAAGTATCTAAGATCCTGATCCTGGGGCAGAAGGAGCGGGTGTGATTAATCAGTTTAACCTAGAAATAACTTCTGCCCCATATTTGCACAAGTTTTGGGAATTTGATATTCTTCTTTAATGCCTTGATTGTGTCAGTATGGAATAACACATACATCCATCCAGGCAAAAGAAAGCATCTTTCAAGGTTCTGCAACTGGTGATGAATAAGAAAGTTTATTTTGATAGTGGACACCTCAGGCTGCAGAGTTGTCATGTAGCATATTAACCACTGTTGCAGTTTGAATGAGAATGTCCTCCATGGGCTAATATACTTGACTGCTTAGTCAGAAGACGATAAAACTTTTTGGGAAATATTATGAGTTGTGGTCTTATTGAAGAAAATGTATCACTGAGATTGAGTCTCTTTCCCTCTCTTTGCCTTGTGGTTGTTGTCTTGACATATAACCTCTAGGCTAAGGGTCCATTACCATAATGGCCCACCTATTGCCTTGCTTCCCAACCAGATGATCATGGACTAACACTTGTGAAACTGTAAGCTCCAAATAAATTTTTTTCTTATGTGAGATGCCATGGTCATGGTGTCATCTTATGCCAAGGAAAAGGTGACTAACACTGGACCTTGGAAAGTGAAGAAAAAATAAAAAACCCTCTGGAAGCCATGATACTGGTGGAAAGTAAATCGCATGCTAGGCATGCTGTGTATGAGTGAGTGGTGAGTGTGTATGTGTGTGTGCTTATTATGTTCTGTTGTAGAGAATTGTTATTCCATGCTTGTGTTATGCAAACACACTTCTTTCTTTTCCTAAACTGATTTACATTAGAGTTTTTGAGAATTTTAAACTATTAATATGAGATTCATTAGGTCAAAATATTCAGACTTGTAATCACTGAGGTATATGAGCAATTTTATAGATAAAAATATAATGATGTGAAGGAAGATTCGATGTTGTCTTTTCCATGTATGTGTATTTTATTTATGTAATGTCTGCTTAGCATATAAAAGGACATGGAAAAAACTAATATATGTCAAACCTAAAACATCCTCCTTTGTTTTTGCCATAACCATGATAGTTAATGGACATAGATTTCAGTTCATACAATATTCAGAGTCTATGTTGAGGGTGGACACAAATTAGAAAGTGGTGTTAGGTATCTCAGAACTGTAATCCTAAAGGACAACTAGCAAGCCAGGTTTAGCCATCTGTTGTCAGCTGGCCAATTAGAACAAGTAATGATAAAAACAGAAAAGAGGAATGTATTTATTTAGCCACATTGGGAGGAGAAAGAGCATGGTCTAGTGACCCTCCATTCTCTAAGACTGACTTCAAAATCATTACATGTAATTCAGGATTAAATTGAAGGCAAGATGTGTGTATATCTAAGTAGACCTGGTCAAGGTTTGGTTCTGACATATCCAATCTCGACTGTCGTATGTTTGTAAGGTAACCCAGTAAGTTACAAATATTTCTAGAGTAAATAAGTACCTCCTCTGGCCATACCTGTCACCTTAGTCTTTCCTTCTCCCAGCAGGGAATTCCTAGAGAAATTCTAAAATTTTGGTTCTATTGTTTCAGGTAGCCAAACAGAGAGTTACAATATCCTTAGAATACTTTCAATCCTGTCAATGCCATATTGTGTCTGTCAGATTGAGTTCTCTGACTTCCTTTTTTAAACAACATGGGCCAATTTACAATAAAGCAAAGTGGGTGAGGCGTGACTTCTTAAGCCACAGATCTGAGTCCTTTATTTCTTATTGGATTTTATTTTTTATGTTTCAGATGTTATTTCCTTACTCTATTGCCCACACACACACACACACACACACACACACACACACACACACATACACAGAAACTCCCTATTTTATCTCCCTTCCTCTTGTTTCTATGAGGATGTGCCCCCACCTACCTCCCCACTCCCACTTCCCCACCCTCGTATTCCCCCACAGTGGGCATCCTGCCTTCATGGGACCAAGGATCTCCTTTCTCACCTATGCTAAAAAAGCCATCCTCCCCTACATATACAGCTGGAGTCATGGGTCCCTCCCTATGTGCTCCCAGGCTGGAGGCTTAGACTCTTGGAGCTCTGGTTGGTTGGTATTGTTGCTAATCTCATGGGGCCTCAATCCCTTTCAGCTTCTTTGGTCTTCTCTCTAACTCCTCCACTGGGAACCCCATGATCAGTTCAATGGTTAGCTATGAGCATCTCTCTCTGAATATGCAGATTCTGGCAGACCTCTAAGGAGACAGCTCTATCAGGCTCCTGTCAGCATGTACTTCCTGACATCCACATCAGTGTCTACCTTTGGTGACTGCACATGGGATTGATACCCAGGTGGAATGGTCTCCAGAAGGCCCCTCCTTCAGTTTTTGTCTCACACTTTGTCTCCATATTGGCTTTCTTGAGTCTCTTGATACTCCTTCTAAGTAGGACTGAAGCACCTACACTTGATCTTCTTTCTTCATGAGCTTCATGTTGTCTGTGCATTGAATCTGGGTATTTCAAGCTTCTGGGCTAATATCCACTTATCAGTGAGTCAATACCATCTCTGTTCTTTTGTGATTGGGTTTCCTTATGGCTTATGCTCTGAGATCAAGAATTGACAAATGGGACCTCATAAAATTGCAAACATTTTGTAAAGCAAAGGACACTGTCAATAGAACAAAATGGCAACCAAGTTTTGAAAACCAGATTGGGAAAAAAATCTTTACCAATCTCACATCTGATAGAGTGCTAATATCCAATATATACAAAGAACTGAAGAAATTAAACCCCATTAAAAATGGGGTACAGAGCTAAATAAAAAATTCTCAACTGTGGAAACTTGAATGGCAAGAAGCACCTAAAGAAATATTCAGCATTCTTAGTCATCAGGGAAATGCAAATCAAAACAACACTGAGATTCCATCTCACACCAGTAAGAATGGCTAAGATAAAAAGCACAGGTGATAGTAGATGCTGGCGAAGATGTGTAGAAAGAGGAAAACTCCAGTATTGTTGATGGGATTGCAAGATGGTGCAACCACTCTGGAAATTAGCCTGGTGGTTCCTCAGAAAATTGGACATAGTATTACCTGAGGACAAAGCTATACCATTCCTGGGCGTATACCCAGAAGATGCTCCAACATATAACAAGGACATATGCTCCACTATGTTCATAACAGCCTTATTTACAATATCCAGAAGCTGGAAAGAACCCAGATGTCCTTCAACAGAAGAATGAATACAAAAAATGTGGTACATTTACTCAATGGAATATTACTCAGCCATTAAAAACAATGAATTCGAGAAATTCTTATGTAAATATATGGAACTAGAAAATATCATCCTGAGTGAGGTAACCCAATCACAACAGATCTGGATCCTTAAGTACACAAAATGTGAAGAGAATATAAATGAGCAAGGCTAAAGTGGGGTCTCTCTTAGCAATTTATGCTGTTAGCAACAGAGAATAAAAATATGCCAAGAAGTTAACTAGGTTACCCATGTGTGAAGAAGAACTCTCTTTCCATAAGTTGCCAAAACAAAGAATTATAAAAAGAAATGTAAATAATTATAGTTCATGTCAAGAGATACCTGCAATTATAGATTCAGTAACAATGAATACACACACGCTCACATTCTATAAGACTCTATAAAATTCTTACAGCAATTCAGAAGTCACTTTTCTTTGAATTTTACAAATGTTGAAACTGATGCTCAGAAATGCATACATTTCAAATATGCATTACACTGAGATTTCATCTGGGTTATTTCATTGAGATCTTTCTTACTTACAGGAATGCAATGTGTCACCTCTGTAAATGATTCCAAGATATCCCTCCCTGGAATACACCTGAAAATCTCTGGCCAGTACCAGCTCCATCACCACTAAGCATGTACTCTTCTCATTGTTGTGACAAAATGTGTAAGAAAACCAACATAGGGATCATGGTTCTGATTTGGCTCATTGTTTAAAAGCATATAGTCCATACCAGTAGAAGAAGAAATGACAAGATCAGGTAGCAACTACTCACAGCCAGGAAGCAGAAAATGAAAAGGCAATTGAGTTGAACTAGAAAACCTCAAAGCTCATCTCAAGAACACACTGCTACCATGAATACTGCACTTTCTAAGAGTTCCAAAACCTTTCTGAACATAATCATCAGCTAAAAACTAAATGTTCAAGCATATGAACCCATGGAGAGCATATCTTTTTCAAACCATATTAGATGCATTGTAGCTATGCACCAATACTGCATCCTGTGGTCCAGCTTATCCTCAGGCTTTCTAGCATCGGATTAATTTTTAATCACAGCATATGACTTTTGAAGTTAAGTTAAATAAAAAAGAATCAGAGAGTTATTTTAATTTTTTAAGAAAAAAAATTAAGTGTCCTCTGGTGTTTATGGTTTCCATCATTCTAGAGGCTATGAAAGTGTGTAAAGTGTTTTTAAAACCTGAAACTGAAAGAAAGAAAGAAAGAAAGAAAGAAAGAAAGAAAGAAAGAAAGAAAGCAGGATAGTTATGAATGTTTATAGAAATAGAAACATTTTCTTAAGAAAAAGGGTTCTTCCAAACAGAACTGAAACACAGTGTTGAGAAAGAAAGAATGCTGGAAACCCAATAGCCTGAGCCAGGATGATGTGACTGTTTCTGGTTCATTATGTAAGAGATCTTTTCCATTTCTTCCATTGTTCATATTCTGGGGAATTTTCTTGTTCATGATTCTTACTTTCCAGGTATTCCTGATGGCAGCAAATTTCAATCTTTCTCTGTCATTTTAAAAATATGCTAATTTTTTAATTTTTGTTTTTATTTTTGTGTATTGCATGTATATCTGTGCATGGGTATATATATCCACTGGAGTCAGAGTTTTAAGTTATGAGTAACCTGGTGTAGGTGGTGAAACCTGAAGTAAGTTTACTGAAAGAGCAATACTTGCTTTTAATTGCTGAGCTACCTTTCTCCCTACTAATATGCTGATATTGATGCTTTTGTCTCAATTCTTCTCTTCTTTCACATAGCCAGCTAAGCCAGTATAGTACTAGATACTATTTTAAAGAGTACAAAACATTAAAATTAAACATAAACACAAAACATAAAATTAAAATTTTAATTTTAAAATTAACCAAGAAATAAATAAAAAGTCAAGGAATATGCATAAGAAAATATATATGGCACCTACTGAGCCCAATTGTAACCCAAGTCATTTAAGACTCTTTGTGTGCATGGACTTTAATTCTTGTTTGTTATGACTGTTTGAAGTACTGGGTGGGGGAGGGGTGGAATCTAAGGCTTCACTCATGAATGAAAAGGGCTATACTATTGAGCTATATTTTTTTCTATTTTTACTTGAAAGGATAATTTACTACATCCCCTCTCATCTCAGTCTCCCTCCCAAGTCACTAACTTACAGTCCTATATCAATGGAAACTTCTGATTTAATTTTTTCATTTACTAAAACTATTTTATTCTATCAAATAATAATCTAGGTCTATCTATAAGATATAAAAGCATTACTTGAAGATTAGTAATTTCTAAATGCAGATTATATAATAAAGGTTTCTGTGTGTGGGAGAGGCACATTGTTTTCTTGTATTGCTTTGGCTTTCCTGTTTCCATTATTGAATACTAAGAACACTGGAACTTGCACAGTTAAGTAGCTTTGTCCTGTTAAGAATTCCATCCATCTTATTTTTAGCAGATATTTTCAATAAGGGTGAGTTGGAAGCTTTTGGAAAAGATCTGATTGTTTCTTTAATTTAGACTGACAATGGAGTGTATTCCTTGTAGATGCATGACATAGAATAAAGTATTGTCAATGTTCCCATTCTCAATAATCAAGGTATGGATCTGATTTATGTTCACCCCTTACCTCATTCTTGCTTCATTCTTATTCCATGTATATATCCTGTAGCAGGAACATGTTTCATGGCTAGGTTTCTAGATACATGACTGCTGACTATTTGTACCTTTACCTTGTATTATCTACCTGTGGGGGCTCAAAAAGAACCTGTGAGTCATGACTTGTGAATTCAAAATTGTTCCAAATCCAAAACTATGTGTCAGAAGGTCCCAGCAATCCACAATGAAGGTAACAGAAGCTTATTACCAATGCATCCAGAATTTGCCCAAAACAGAAAACGAGCATATTGTATAAAACTGATACAACCAAAACTACACTATTTTAGCTTAAGTCTTATAAAATAACTAGAACTATTTATACAAGGACAAAAACAAGATTAAAGGTGAATAAAAGGAAGTAAGGAAGTTTATATATTCCATAAATCTGGAATCTAGCAGCTTTGAATTCAGATGGAGATGTAAGTGTAGGAACCAGCTCAACTTTCATTCCTCTCTGGATCCATAGTTTTAGGGTCTTAGATTCAGACCCTTTTATTGTGATAAGAAACCATGACCAAAGAAACTTCATGAAAAAAATATATTTATTGTAACTCACAGCTTCAGGTTACAGTCCACCAAGGAAGAGCAGTCTATGCAGCACGGGTTTAGAATGACATCATATATCACCCCTATAGTCAAGAGCAGAGAAAAACAATGTCACTCTCCACTACTCCTTACCTACATTTCTCAACTTGTAGAATATTTCGGGACCAGTGGAATGGGGTCAGTTTTTTTTTTTTTTTTTTTTTTTTTTTTTTTTTTTTTTTTTTTTTT
>JANHMN010000009.1:13271652-13332078 GCA_030674055.1 Rhabdomys pumilio
ACACACACACACACACACACACACACACACACACACACACACACACATCTTTAACATCCCTTACTGGCTCCATGGATGGGCACTTCTAAGCCTGCTGAGGTTAGTGTGCCCTTCCCTCTAGTACTAGTGGCTAAACACCTTTTAAATCTACCTTTAACTTTGTTGACCAGTTACCTTCTGTGATGCTCATTGGTCTTTCTTGGCCAAGACTCTTTCAGACCACCCTTCTGTGAGCCACTTTCCCTTTCTGTCTATATTTTGGATGATCTCCTTACCAACTCTGAGTTTGTTCCATCTCTCTCAGACAAGTAAAGAGATCTCCCCTATTTTTCAGAGTCTTTGCCTGCATACAGCCAAGGGTCCTGTTCTATCTCCCTTTTCCCAGTTATTACCCACTGGCATCTTTATTGATCAATCAAAAACCAAATGGGGACAAGCACTTTCAACATCAGTACAAACATTCACAATTAAATCAAAGCATCAGAACAACTTTCCTATAGAATGTGTTGGAATTATGACAGGAATTGTATCCAATCTGTAGATTGTTTTTGATAAGATGGCCATTTTCAGTATGTTATTCCTACTCATCCATGAGCATGTAAAATCTTTCCATCTTCTGATATCTTCCTCAATGTCTTTCTTTAGATACTTGAAGTTCTTTTCACACAGGTCATTCACTTGCTTGGTTAAAGTTATACCAAAGTATTTTATGTTATTTGTGGCATTGGTAAAAGGTACTGTTTCCATAACTTTTTTCCCAGGCTGTTTATAGTTGTGAAGAGAAGGGTTACTGGTTTCATTGAGTTTATTTTATATCCAGTAACTTTTCTCAAGGAGTTTATTAGCCGGAAGGGTTTTCTGGTAGAATTTTTGTTCTCACTTCTGTATACTGTCATATGCTCTGCAAATAGAAACATTTTGACTTCTTTCTTTCCTGTTTGTATCTCCTTGATTTTCTTAGTCGTCTTATTGATCAACCTAGAACTTCAATTTTATATTGAAGAAATATGGCCTTGTCTCATCCCTAATTTTAATGAAGGATATTGTTTTTAATATTAGTTTTAAGAACAAAAATGAACATACACTAACTCAGATAAAACATGTAAAAAGCCTTGCCACCTGAAAAGAGGAACAATTAGGAATATGGCAGTAGCTGCCTTTTTGTCATTGCACTTTAAGGATTTCACATTGATAATGAAATACATATGAAAATAAAACTGAAACTTGCCTTTCCAGTTTTAGGGAAATTATAAAATTAATTGTGCTTTGTTATTTTTCTATAATACATAAGTGTATATATTTTATTATTTATATAATTTTATTCCTTTCCTGTTTATGCCAGTTTTATATCGTTAAACACCTCTTTATACCAAGATATTCTTTTCATGTGTGTGTGTGTACATTCATACACATGTGCACATATATGTACAGTTTTATTATGTGTGTGTGTTGAGGGGTATGGGTGAGTGGGTGGGTGAATATGTGCATCTGTGTACAGAGGGCAGAGGACAGTATTAGTTGTCATTCTACTTTCTTTTTAGGAGAGAGTTTCTACAGTTGGGTTCTGGGGCTGAAAGATGAGGCTAGGGTTGCTGGCCTGAAACTCTTAGTGATATATTTGGCTCTACCTCCTCAGTACTGATGATACCATAATGGGTCAATATGCATCCAATATTTTTTCTGTATTAGTGGGTTTGAGAGATGGAACATGTGTCCTCAATTTTCATGACAGTTTACCAACTGAGCTATTGTCTCAACTATGGAATCAAATCTGACAGTTTCATTTAGTATCAGCAGAATCTGACAATCTGTATGAAACTCCTGTCCTTTCTCTTTGGCAGAGTGTAGCCCTAGTATTTATGAGTGGATTTCAGTTTGAAGATAAACCTCTATCACAGATCAAGGGAGAAAGCTGGTGTGAATGCCTAGGTAAAAGAAGGTCATTTAGCTGGTACTTATTCACCTGAAATATCTATTCATTCACTCATGAGCATCATCTGTTTTAGTCTGGGATGTCACTAAGTTGGCAGAGTATTGTCCTAGCATGTAGGAAGCCCTATTGTTCTATTTCTAATTTCACTATACCTGGGGCATAAGAAGTGAAAGTCTAAAATCATTTTCCATGACATTACTGTGTGAAGGAGGCACAGCATGAGGTAAATAAGACACTGTCTAAAATTCCACAGTGAACTGGAAAAAAATAATCAATGAAATAATCATTTGTTAAACTCTTTACTCTCGTTACTATTTGAGGCATGTTTGTGAATGTATTCATCCATGTTTCCATTAATATAATGAAACTGCCAACATACTTTACTGATGTAGAAAAGGTTTACTGAATAAGTAGTTTTGAAGGCTGTGAGTCCACATGGCTCAATATGAATATCAATGTCAGAAGACATGAGAGAAAAATCAAGTGAGTACAGATCGAAGCAGGAATGGGTTAGACTTGCTTCTATTATAAAAGTGATTCCCCCAAGAAGTAAAAAGAAAGATGAGAGTAACATTCTGAGACTACGTTTCCAAAGACTTGAAATATTCCACAAGGCCCCAATACACAATTTCACCTCCTCCTAAAAGCACCAATTTAGGGACAAAATATTTGATCACAACAGACCACTGGGGTACAGGTACACAAAATCCAAATAAATATTCAGAGTCTCTAGAATAATAGAGAAACTGAATGAATGCTAAAGAAAGCCAGGTTCAAAACTAAGTGTTTTAGTCAAGAGAGACGACAGCGGTTCTGGTTAGTCAACAAAAGGATGGAATGGGTATTAAGACTATCTTGTACCTCACTGGTACATATAGGAATAATTATGCTCTAATTGTATTTTGAGAGAAAAGTTTTATTTTAACATGAAGGGTAATATGTAGGAGGAGCTAAGGGGGAAGGAGCACCAAGAGGAAAAGATGGAGTAAGGAGAGGAGAAGATGAAGTAGATGAGAAGCTAGGTAATGAGAGAGAGAAAAAGAGAGGGGGCATGGAGGCAGAAGTTCATGTGTCTCTACCAGTCAAAGACAGTTTACATATCTAGGTTGGGTATTGGGTTACACTTCTGATTGAGCATTACCAAACTTATAAAGCCTTTGATTAACATTAAAAAAAATTGTATAAAAGCAAAATGGAAAAGGGGGCACGGGATAGGGGTTTTCTGGGGGTGAGTGGGGAAAGGGGATGGCATCTGAAATGTAAATAAAATATCCAATAAAAAAAAGACTGAAAAAAAAAAAAGAAATGGCTTAGGGAGTAAAATATTTTTCTTACAAGTATGAGGAACCAAGTTTGCTGTCCAAGACTCTCATAAAATAAGTCTATTGTGGTAGTGTACATTTGTAATCCCAAAAATGGAGAGATGGAAAAGGGTAGATATCTGGAACTCTTAGAGAAAAAAATCTAGCCTACTTTATGAGGTCTAAGCCAGTTACCTTACCTCAATATCTAAACAAAATAAGAATACATACCAGAAAAGTAAAACCCAAAGGCTTCCAACCACCAACCAGCTAAACGAACACACAAAACAAACACACACACATACACACACACACATACAAAGAGAAAGAGAGAGAGACAGAGAGAGACAGTGAGAGAGACAGAAACAGAGAGAAAGATAGAGATAGAGAGACAGAGACAAAGACACAGAGAGATACACAGAGAGAAAGAAACATGCATACATAGGAGATAGAGATAGAAATATTGAGAAATATTAGATAATAGTGAGCAAAACTTGTGGAACATCAGTAGTTGCTTAAGTTATTATTTGTTCTTTATATGCATGAATGCACATTCCCATGAACCTACATATATGTACAGAAAAAGACTGGATAAAAGTGTGGGAAATGAGAGAAATAAAAAAGAAAATAAGATAAAATGAAGATTAGAGACTGGACAGATACCTCAGCAGTTAAGAGTTCCTTGAATCTACATGAAACAGCACACAACTCTCTGTAACTATAGTCCCAAGGAACACAAGGCCCAATTATGACTTCTTCCACCTACACTCATTTAAACTTACACCCATATATGGATACACACACGTACATATAAAGATAAAAATAAGTCATTAAGTACACAGTAAATACTAAAGACACAAATTAAGACACAAAATGGGGCAGTGAAAGAGGATTAGATGCAGTCAGTGGCAACAAGTTACAAGTTTTAATAGTGTGATAGTGAAGTCCTCATTGAGAATGTGACATTTTGACAGACACAAGAAGGCCAAGAATTTGTTGAAGTAGTTAGTAAAGTTTCCTGTGGAAAAGCAATAAATGCAAAGTCTGACAAAGAACATCTATAACATGATTCGAGATGCCAAGAGGACTGAAGAAACATAGGGAAGAGAACAGAGGTAAGTCTAAAAATTAAATGGGTAGAGTAAGTCTAAAAATTAAATGGGTAGGAACTCCTTAGTTCTTTTCTGCTTCTTTTTTCCAAAAAAAAAAAAAAAAAAAAAAACCAACCACTAAAGATGGTTGGGACATATTGTTCTTCAAGTTAGTAAAGCAGCTTTTGTGCTTCTGAGTGGTATATGAGCAGAGTAGTCGAGGGTAGAAGCTATCTGATTACCACAGCTGTTCATGGGAGAGATCCTGGTTATTCTCATCACCACAATAGCAGGGGATTATTGAAAATTGATCAGATCCATGAAGACTCCTCAGGGACAGACAGCAGAATTTGTTCACATCACCAACAATAATGTTGAAGAAGGAAATAGCAGGTCTCAAAAACTGTTGTATTTGGCTTTCTCTTGCTGTTGGAAAACCAAAAGCAACCTGGGGAAAAAAGGGTTTATTTGATTTACAGGTTAAAGTCCATTACTGAAGAAAGCTAAGTCAGGAACTCAATCAGGGTAAGAACTGGGAGCCAGGAATAGCAGCAGAGAACATGAGCGAGTGGTACTTAATGCCTTGTTTCCAGGAATTTCTCAGCCTGTTTTATTTTCTAACCTAGGATGCTGGGCCCTTGCAAATCAATGATTTACCAAGGTATTGCACCAATATATTGCCTGCAGGGCAGCCTGATTAAGATTAAGTGCTGGCTTCTTAACTGAATCTGGCTTTAATTACGTTGTTAAGAAAATAATCAGTATCAGAAGTAACAGGGAATACTGTGGCAGGACCCCAGAAGCAGAGACAAGCAACAGTGAGTAAGTCTACTGTAGATGCTCAGATGGAATGGTCATCTGTGGTGTTGGCTAGCAGGAAGCTGGGAAGTAAGCCTGCAGTTCAAGAAAAACACTGCATTCAAAATAATCTTGGACTTTGCTGGTATACAGTAACTAATAGTTTTGATTTATTATTTGACAATATGATTTTTAAGAGAAGGCAAATGTTTTTATTTCTTTTTATGAACTATTCCAAATTATAAGTAAAGTGACAGGTAAAGTGTCTTAAATCCCCTTGTTTTCATACTTTCTCCAACCTCATCCAGACTAAACTTTTGCCTAGCCCAGTCAAAGAAAAGTGAGACAGAGAGAGCTCCGCTAATCTATCCAAAAGACCATGAGGCTCTTTTACTTATTCACGTTGGCTGTAAACAAGCATGTTTTCTGTGGGTGTGCTTGCCTGGATGATTAAGGCCCAACTCAGGTTTCAGTTGTCAGAAACACTTTTCCTCTATAGACTTCTAAAGGACTCAAATGGTTTATTGCTTTTGCTCTCCTTGGGGCAGCTTTTTGGCTATTGCTTTAATTTCTTTCCCTGTTGCTGTGAATAAACCTCTAACAAAGTCAACTTGAAGAAAATAGGGTTCATGCTAGAAATGAATTCAGGGGTACAGTCCATGTTGGTGAAGAAATTACAGTAGGAGCAGCCCAGTGACTTAGTCACTTTGTATCTGCAGTTAAGGAGAGGGACAAAGGCTAGGAGATTCATATCATTTTCTCCATTTCTTTTTCTTTTCTTCCATGATATTGTGTAGTTCTATATTGGACTAAAATTTTGGCCCAACAAAATATCTTTGGAGGCTTTTTTAAAATTTGTTTTATTTTATTTATTTGTTTTTTTAAAATTTGTTTTTAAATTTATTTTATGTTAAATTACTTATTTTACTACATTCCAAATGTTTCTTCACTTACTGGTACCCCCACTAAGTTCTTCTCCCCATTCCCCAAAGAGCATCCCCCTTCCCTGGGGCATCAAGTTTCTATAGGACTTTGCTACATATGTGTCCTGGGCCACCAACCAACCCATGTATGCTCTATGGCTAGTGGCTTAGACCTAGGAATTCAGAAGAATCTGGGTGTGCTGATACTGTTGTTCTTCCGATGGGATTGCAATCCCCTTTAGCTCCTTTATTCCTTCTCCTAACTGTTCATTAGGGGTCCTCAACCTCAATCCATTGGCAAGTTTTAAGTATCTACATCTGTCTCAGCTAGTAGGAACCCTCAGAGGACAGCCATGCTATGCTCCTGTGTGCAGTAATAGTGTCAGCCTTTGGAACACACATTGGGCTGGTTACTGGATGGATGAACTTTCCTTCAGTCTTTGCTCCACTATTGTGCCTGCATTTTCTTTAGACAGGAACAATTCTAGGTAAAAATTTGAAGATGGGTAGGTGGCTCCATGCCTCACCTGGGGGTCATGTCTGTCTACTGAATTCTTCAGGTTCCATTTTCTTTCTATTGGGCATTTCATCTAATGCCATCCCTTTGAGTCCCGAGAGCCTATCACATGCCAGGTTTCTGGGAGATTCTAGAAGTTCACAGTGCCAGCTACTCCACACTCCTGAATATTTCCTTTCATTCTCCTGACCTTCCGGGCTTCTCACCTGTCTCACCAATACCTGATCCTGCTACCTTTTCCCCATTCCCCATTCCACCCATCTCCAATACAGGTTGCTCCATCCTGTAGCTTTTGGTTTTTATGCTCTATTCACCTTTAGCTCTGGAAGGTAACTGAGATACTAACTCGATCTCAGCTTCCTTTGAAAATGTGGATAAAAGATACACACACAGTTTTTCTTTTACAACTTGCCTTCTTTATAAATTTTCAACTTGCCAATTGCTTAGTGCTCCTATCTCCCTCCTGGAAAAACATGACCTTACCAATTTTTAATTTCTGTCTCTCCACCTTCCCTGTTCTCCAGCTGTTAAATTCCACTGACCACAGGGATACATGTAGGCCTGTGTGGCTACTCCATTTTGAAATTTTACATGATTGCCCAGTTGTCCTCTCTCAAAAAGCCAGGCAATCTCCTCTCTGTTTCCTTTGCTTTTTCCTGTCACCAGGGACTCAGAAGTCCTGTTTATCCTTTCCATCCAGCAATTAGCCCACGGCTTTCTTAACTGACAGATCAAGAACCAATCTCCCCCTATACCCTCCCTCTGCTTCTCATGAATATTTTGTTCACCTCCTAAGTGGATTTTAAGAATCCACACTTGGGACTTCCCTCTTATTAAGCTTCCTATGGTTTGTGAGTTGTATTATGGGTATTCTGAACATTTTAGCTAATACCTACTTATTGAGTTTGCGTGTCCTTCTAGGTCTGGGTTACCTCACTTTTTATATTTTGTAGTTCCATTAATTTGCCTGCAAAATTCATGATGTCCTAAATTTAGTAGCTTAATAATATTCAATTGTGTAAATGAAACACATTTTCTTTAACCATTCTTTCAGTGAGGAACATCTGGCTTTATTCCACCTTCTGGCTTTTATACATAAGGCTGCTCTATGAATATAATGGAGCATGTATCCATGTGGTATGGTTGAGCATCTTTTGGGTATATGCCCAGGAGTGGAATAGCTGGATCTTCAGGTAGAACTCTTTCTGATTTTCTGAGAAATGACATGATTAATATCCAGAGAGGTTATATCAGTATACAATTTTCCCCAGCAATGGAGAAGTGTTTCTCTTTCTCTGCATCCTCACCAGAATGTACTGTAACTTGACTTTTTTATTTTTTATCTTAGTCTTTTCCTATTGGGTAAGGTGAAATCTCAGAGTCATTTTGATTTTCATTTCCCTGATAATTAAGGACTTCGAACCTTTCTTTAACTGCTTCTCAGCCATTCAAGATTCCTCTGTTGAGAATTCTCTCTTTTACTATGTATCCCACATTTTAATTAAGTTATTTGGTTTTTTTTTTTTTTTTTGGATTTAATCTTCTTGAGTTCTTTGTATATTTTGGATATCAACCCTCTATTGGATATAGGCTAAATGAAGATCTTTTCCCAAACTGTAGAAGTCCTCTTGACAATGTCCTTGGCCTTATAGAAACTTCTCAGTTTCATAAGGTCTCATTTGACAATTGTTGATCTTGGAGCCTGAGCCATTGTTGTTCTGTTCAGAAAATTTCCCCCTGTTTCAATGTATTAGAGACTATTTCTCAGTTTCTTATCTATTAGATTTAGTATATCTAGTTTTATATGGAGGTCCTTGATCCACTTAAATTTGAGGTTTGTACAAGATGATCAATGTGGACCAACTTGCACTCTTTTACACGCAGACTACCAGTTAGACCAGGACCATTTTCTTGAAAATGCTTTCTATTTTCCATGGAATAAGATATAAATTTTGCTTCTTTGTCCAAGATTAAGTGTCCATAGGTGTGTGGATTTATTTCTAGGTCTTGAATTTTATTTCATTGGTTGACTTGTCTGTCTTGTACAAATACCATACCTTGACATAACTCTAGCAAAATAAGTTAATGTTCTCAATATTAAGAACTTCAAGTCCCTGAAGAAAGAAATCAAAAAATACTTCAAAAGATGGAAAGATCTCCCATACTCATGGATCAGTAGGATTAATATAGTGAAAATAGCCATCTTACCAAAAACCTGAAATCCCCATCAAAATTCAAACACAATTCTTCATAGACAGGGAAAGGGCAATTCTCAACCTTGTGAAAACAGAAAAACAAAACAAAACAAAACAAAACAACCAACAGGATAGCAAAAGCAAATTCTCAACAATAAAATAATTTTAGAGAATCACTATCCCTGACCTCAAACTCTACAACATAGCAACAGTGGTAAAAATTTAATGGTGACACCTCTTCTGCTTCTCTCTTGGACCTGAGTCCTGACATAGACCGCTGCCTGGTCTGCTCCTGGGGACACTGGATCCCTCCTGATCTACCCTAGAGGGTGCACAGAACACAGAGCAGTAGGTAAGAAGACCCACTCACTGTCCTATGCCCAGAGCTGAGTGCAGGAAGTGCTCAGATTCCATCAGACCCCCAAACTCCGCCCCTGTGGAATAGCACACCCCTTCCGCCCCTCTCCTGGATCTGAGGCCTGACGCAGATCCCTGACCTGTAGGCTCTTGGGGACAATGGATTCCTCCTGAACCACCCTAGAGGTTGCACAGGACCCAGAGCAGTAGACATTCTAGAGGGTCTACTGAACCCAGAGTGGCAGAGGTACCACTGAACCCAGAGCAGCAGAAGAACAAAGGAACTCAGATCTACAGACAACATATCCCGAGACATAATAGAGGAGCCACTGCACTCAGAGCAGTGGACACATTAGCCTGAGACATCCTAGAAGAAACATTGCACCCAGAACAGTGGACACCTAGCTGGACTGCTACCAAAAAGATACCATATTCTGAGTCATCCTAGAGGTAGCACTGTATTCAGAGCAGCCTGAGAAGATCACAAAGACATCGGGACCCCAAGGAGATCAGACACAAGCAAGATAACTGGAAAGGGAGGCTTCAGTCAGAGACAGAAAGTACAGGGAGCACCAGAGTTAACCAAATGGCAAAAGGCAAGCGCAAGAACGTAAGCAACAGAATCCAAAGTTACATGGCAACATCAGAACCCAGTTCCCCCATCATAGCAATCCCTGAACACCTCATCACACTGGAAAAGCAGGATTCAAAATTAAAATCTCTTCTCATGATGATGATAGAGGATTTTAAGAAGGTCATAAATAACACTGTCAAAGAACTTAAGGAGGACACAGGTAAAAGGATAGAAGCCCTTAAAGAGGAAAGATAAAAATCCCTTAAGAATTAGCAAGAAAAAATAATCACACAGAAGAAGGAATCAAAAAAATCCTTCCAAGACCTAAAAAACGGAAGTAGAAACAATAAAGAAATCACAAAGAAAGACTACCCTGAAGATAGAAAACCTAAAAAAAGATCAGGAGTCATAGACACAAGTATGACCAAGAGAATACATGAGATAGAAGAGAGAATCTCATGCACAGAAGATACCATGGAAATCATAGACACAATGGTCAAAGAAAATGTGAAATGCAAAAAGCTCCTAACACAAAACATCCAGGAAATCCAAGACACAATGAGAAGGCCAAACCTAAGGATAATAGATATAGATGAGGGAGAAGACTCCCAACTTATAGGTCCAGTTACTATCTTTAACAAAATTATAGAGGAAAACTTTCCTAACCTAGAGAAAGAGATGTCCATAAATATACAAGAAGCCTACAGAACTCCAAATAATTTAGACCATAAAAGAAATACCTCCAGCCACATAATAATCAAAACATCAAATGTACAAAACAAAGAAAAATACTAAAAGCAGTAAGGAAAAAATGTAAACTAACATATAAAGGACGACCTATAAAAATTACACCAGACTTCTCACCAGAGACTATAAATGCCAGAAGATCCTGGACAGATATCATACAGACCCTAAGAGAACGCAAATGCCAGCCCAGACTACTATACCCATCAAAACTCTTGATCAATATTGATGAAGAAACCAAAATATTCCATGACAAAATCAAATTTACACAATATCTTACCACAAATCCAGCACTTCAAAGGATAATTGGAAAACTCCAACACAAGGAGGGAAACTACAACCTAGAAAAAGCAAGAAAGTAATCTTCCAACAAACCTAAAAGATGACCCCTACACAAACATAACTCCAACGCCAATAATAACAAAAATAACAGGAAACAACATTCATCTTTCCTTAATATCTCTTAATATCAGTGGACTCAATTCTCCAATAAAAAGACATAGACTATCAGACTGGATACATAAACACAACCCAGAATTTTACTGCATACAGGAAACACACCTCTGTGAAAAAGACAGACACTACCTCAGAGTAAAAGGATGGAATACAATCTTACAAGCAAGTGGTCCCAAGAAACAAGCTGGAGTAGCCATTCTAATACCAAATAAAATCAATTTTCAAACAATAGTAATCAAAAAAGATAAAGGACACTTCATGTTCATCAAAGGAAAAGTGTAGCAAGAGGAACTTGCAATTCTGAACATCTATGCTCCAAATGCAAGGGCACCCACATACATAAAAGAAACTTTACGAAAACTTAAAGCATACATTACACCCACACAATAATAGTGGGAGATTTCAACACCCCACTCTCAGCTATGGACAGATCACAGATCGTGGAAACAGAAACTAAATCGAGACACAATGAAACTAACAGAAGTTATGAACCAATTGGACTTAACTGACATCTATAGAACATTTCATCCTAAAACAAAAGAATATAGCTTTTTCTCAGCACCTCATGGTACCTTCTCCAAAATAGACCATATAATTGGTCACAAAACAGGCCTCAACAGATACAAAAAGATTGAAATTATCTATTGTTTCCTATCAGATCACCATGGACTAAGACTCAACTTTGATATGGTCAAAAACAACAGAAAGCCCAAATACACGTGGAAACTGAACAATGCTCTACTCAATGATAACTTAGTCAAGGAAGAAATAAAGAAAGAAATTAAAGACTTTTTAGAATTTAATGAAAATGAGGACACATCATATCAAAACTTGTGAGACTCCATGAAAGAAGTACTAAGAGAAAAACTCATAGTTCTAAGTGCCCACAAAAAGAAACTGGAAAGAGCATACACTAACAGCTTGACAGAACTCCTGAAAGCTTTAGAATAAAAAGAAGCTAATATTCCCAAGAGGAGTAGACAGTAGGAAATAATCAAATTCCAAGCTGAAATCAAACAAGTTGAAACAGAAAAAACTATACAAAATATCAACAAAAACAGGAGCTGGTTCTTTGAGAAAATCAACAAGATAGACAAACACTTAGCCAGATTAACCAGAGGGCACAGAGACAGTACTCGGATTAATAAAATCAGAAATGAAAAGGGAGACATAACAACAGGAACAGAAGAAATTAAAAAAATCATCAGATCCTACTACAAAGGCCTATACTCAACAAAATTGGGAAATCTGGATGAAATGGACAATTTACTAGATTGATACCAAATACCAAAGATAAACAAGGAACAAATAAACCATATAAACAGTCCCATAACCCCTAAAGAAATAGAAGCCATCATTAAAAATCTCCCCACCAAAAAAAGTCTGGGACCAGACGGCTTTAGTGCAGACTTCTATCAGACCTACCAGGAAGATCTAATACCAATTCTCTTCAAACTATTCCACAGAATAGAAACAGAAGGAACAATACCCAATTTGTTCTCTGAAGCTACAATTACACTCATACCTAAGCCCCCAAAGAAGACCCAACAAAGAAAGGGAATTACAGACAAATCTCTCTTATGAATATTGATGCAAAAACACTCAATAAAATTCTTGCAAACCAAATTCAAGAACACATCAAAACAATCATCCATCATGATCAAGTAGGCTTTATCCCAGGAATGCAGGGTTGGTTCAATAATTGGAAATCCATCAATGTAATCCACTAAATAAATAAACTCAAAGAAAAAAACCACATGATCATTTCCTAGATGCTGAGAAAGTATTTGACAAAATTCAACATCCCTTCATGTTAAAAGTCTTGGAAAGAGCAGGAATTCAAAGTCCATAAATAAACATAGTAAAAACAATATACAGCAAGCCAGTGGCCAACATCAAACTAAATGGAGAGAAACTTGAAGCAATCGCACTAAGATCAGGGACTAGACAAGGCAGTCCACTCTCACCATACCTATTCAATATAGTACTGGAAGTCCTAGCTAGAGTGATTAGACGACAAAAGGAAGTCAAAGGGATACAAATAGGAAAGGAAGAAGTGAAAATTTCACTATTTGCAGATGATGTGTTTGTGTACTTAAGCGACCATAACATTTCCATCAGAGAACTCCTAAACCTCATAAACAACTTCAGTAAAGTGGCTGGATATAAAATCAACTCAAACAAATCAGTAGCCTTCCTATATTCAAAAGATAAACAGGCTGAGAAAGAAATTAGGGAAATGACACAATTCACAATAGTTACAAACAATATAAAGTATCTTGGAGTGAACCTAAACAAGCAAGTGAAAGATCTGCATGACAAGAACTTCAAGTCTCTGAAGAAAGAAATAGAAGATCTCAGAAGATGGAAAAATCTCCCATGCTCCTGGATTGGCAGGATTATATTTAGTGAAAATGGCCATCTTGCCAAAAGCTATCTATAGATTCAATGCAATCCCCATCAAAATTCCAAATCAATTCTTCACTGAGATAGAAAGAGCAATTTGCAAATTTATCTGGAATAACAAAAAACCCAGGATAGCGAGAACTATTCTCAACAATAAAAGAACTTCTGAGGGAATCACTGTCCCTGACCTCAAACTGTACTACAGGGCAATAGTAATAAAAACTACATGTTATTGTTACAGAGGAAGGCAGGAAGATCAATGGAATAGAATTGAAGATCCCAAAATGAAACCACACACCTATGATCATTTGATCTTTGACAAAGGAGCCAAAACCATCCAGTGGAAAAAGGACAGTATTTTCAGCAAATGGTGCTGGTTCAACTGATGGTAAACATGTAGAAGGATGAAAATCAATCCATTCTTATCTCCTTGTACAGAGCTCAAATCCAAGTGGATAAAAGACCTTCACTTAAAACCAGATACACTGAACCTAATAGAAGAGAAGGTGGGGAAGACCCTCGAATACCTAGGCACAGGGAAAAAGTTCCTGAACAGAACACCAATGGCGTATGCTCTAAGATCAAGAATTGACAAATGGGACCTCATAAAACTGCAAAGCTTCTGTAAGGCAAAGGATATTGTCAATAAGACAAAATGGCAACAAACAGATTGGGAAAAAATCTTAACCAATCCTATGTCCCATAGAGGGCTAATATCCAAGATATACAAAGAACTCATGAATGTATACTCCAGACCACCAAATAATCCTATTAAAAATGGGGTACAGGGCTAAACAAAGAATTCTCAACAGAGGAAAATCGAATGGATGAGAAGCACCTTAAGAAATGTTCAACATCCTTAGTCATCAGGGAAATGCAAATCAAAACAACCCCGAGATACCACCTCACACCAGTCAGAAGGGCTAAGATCAAAAACTTCAGTGATAGTAGATGCTGGCGAGGACGCGGAGAAAGAGGAACACTCCTCCATTGTTGGTGGGATTGCAAGCTGGTACAACCACTCTGGAAATCAGTCTGGGGGTTCCTCAGAAAACTGGATGTAGCATTACCGGAGGACCCAGCTATACCACTCCTGGGCATATACTCAGAAGATGCTCCAACATATAAGAAGGACATATGCTCCACTATGTTCATAGCAGGCTTATTTATAGCCAGAAGCTGGAAAGAACCAAGATGCCCCTCAACAGAGGAATAGATACAAAAAATGTGGTACATTTACACAATGGAGTATTAATGAATTCGAGAAATTTTTAGGTAAATGAATGGAACTGGAAATTATCATCCTGAGTGAGTAACCAATCAAAAAAAAAAAAAAACACACATGGTATTTACTCACTGTTAAGCGGATGTTAGCCCAAAAGCTTAGAATAGAGAAGACTCAACTCACAAACCACATGAAGCTCATGAAGAAGGAAGACCAAGTGGGGATGCCTCAGTTCTACTTAGAACTAGTAACAAAATGACTCAAGGGAGCAAATATGGAAACAAAACATGAGACAGAAACTGAAGGAGGGGCCATCTGGAGACTATTCCACCTGGTATCCATCCCATGTATGATCATCTAAGCTAGACACTTATGTGGATGGCTGGAAGTGCATCCTGTCAAGAACATGATATAGCTGTCTCTTTAAAGGTCTGCCTGAGTCTGACACATCCAGAGGACGATGCTTACAGTTAACCACTGATATGAACAAGGGTTTCCCAACGAAGAAGTTGGTGAGAAGACTGAAGGAGCAGAAAGGTTTTGGGACTCCATGAGGAAAGCAAACATACCAACCAACCAAAGCTCTCCAGGGTCTAAACTACCTGCCTGGGAGCACAAACGGAGGGACTCATGACTCCAACTGGATATGTAGGGGAGGATGGCCTTGACAGGCATAGGGGGGAGAGGAGATTCTTGGTCCCATGAAAAATGAACACAGAGTGGGGGGGGATTGTGAGGGTAGGGAGGGGTATTAAGGGGTGGAGGGTACGTAAGGGCACAGCTTCATAGAAGCATGAGAAGGGGGGATGGGATAGGAGGTTTCTGGGTGGTGGGAGGAAGTGAGGTAAGGGGATAAAATCTGAAATGTAAATATAATACCCAATTTTAAAAAAATCTAAAAAAATTTTAAATAAAAAAAGAAAGCAAAGAACAAAAAAATAAATAAAAATAAAAAAGTAGCTTGATACTAAAATTTGTTTTGAGAATTGTATATTGCAGAATACACAGCCTTGGTGTACCTACTCATCAAGCAAGCTGAGCAGACATGCTCAAATCTCCGATGTGATGTCCTGGAATTCCATCTGGATGCAGTGAAGACCCAGCGTCAGAGACTTATCAATTTACTCTTCCCCTCACCCCTCTTCCAATATCTCAACGCCCATAATTAGCTTGAAGAAGTTAATGATGAGTCAGTGCCCCTATTCCCTGGTCTTGGGGACTAAGGTGGTTAATATTGGGATGTCTTTCTAGGGAAAAATAGTGGTTTTGTTGGAAAAGGGAGGATTAGTTAGGAATTATTTCAGAGCCATAACCTATTGGTAGAAATCTGTATAATTATTCTCAAGATGAAGTTAATATTTCTTAAATTGCACAAAATTGGCTTCGATATCAAATTTAAGGTTTCCATTGGTACGAGTTTCTTATTGATATAAAAGTGAGATGAATATTGATACCCACATAGGCATTGTGCCAGTATAACACATTTAGGAATACAAGGCTTAAACCCAGTCCTTCTTTAACTTTTCTAACTGATTTGAGATGGTTAGCCTGTGAGTTAAGGGACTATAGCAAATTCAGGGCTTTGAGTTTATTAATAAGGTGTTTTTTGTATTTTATTTAGAAATAGCTGAGAGGAGTTAATAGACAACAGGCCAGATTGCCTTACATGGATAGTTGGTTTTCAAAGTCCACAGAATTGACTTTACAAACATTTCTGTATTAATGTTTATTTTGATTAGAGACCTGTCTGCTCCTGTCTTGGATTCTAAGAAGAAATTGAGCATCTTTGGAGCTACTCCAGTTGTGGTGAGACAGTCACTGGGCAAGAATTGCCTCTTCCCATCTACAGACAAATTACGATCCAGAAAAGGAAGCATTTGCAGAATAGTCGACTGATTTTATCTGCCTAGACAGAGTAATCAGCCCTTAATAATTCTGCATCACTATGGTCTGTCAGAAGATCCTGGGCTAGAAGGCTGAAGACCAGATGCTCCAATGTTTTGAAGTATAGGGACTGTCCAGGTGTTCAGCAGCCTCTATAAATTGGCTAAGCTTTAGAAGCCATCCTTTGTACTTCCCTTAATGTCAGTTAACTCAATCATTCTGAATTTCTGAAGGGGTTGAAAACTTATAGGCGCATAGCCAATCCTGGCTATTTACTTTGAGAGAAAACATTGGAGTGGAGGGTTTTCAGCTGACATTCATTGCAAGCTAAGAAAAAATTCAGGTTCAGAACTAAGTGTTTTAGTTAGGAGAGATGACAGAAGTTCTGATTATTCAACAAAATGATGGACTGGTTATTAGGACTAACTAGTACCTCACTGGTACAAATCGGCACAATTATGCACTAATTTTATTTTAAGAGAAAAGTTTTATTTTAACAGGAAGGGTGATATGTAGGAGTATCTAAGGTGGGAGGAGTATGGAGAGAAAGAGAAGAGTAAGTAGAGGAGGAGAAGAAGGACAGGAGAAGCTAGGTGATGAGAGAAAGAGAGAGAAAGAGGGGAAGGGACATGAAGGCAGATGTTCACGTGTCTCCACCAGTCAAAGATAGTTGATATATCTAGGCTGAGAATACTGGGTTACACTCCTGACTGAGCATTACCAAACTTAAAAAGCCTTTGACTAACATTTTAAAAAAATTGTATAAAAGTAAAAAGGAAAAAGGGGCATGGGATAAGGGTTTTTTTTTTTTTAAGGAGGGGAAATGGGGAAAGAGGATGACTCTGAAATGTAAATAAAATATCCAAGAAAAAAATTTCATGGTATTTGTACAAAGACATTTTCTATAATTCATGGTATGGAATCCGTGTCAAGGGATTGGTGTTACCCACATTTGGTGAGTATTCCCACCTCAATAAACACAAGCTAGACAGTTCACTACAGGCATAAACAGAAACCCATCTTCAGGTGATTCTAGCATTGCTCAATTTGACTTCATCGATTATCATAGTTATCTGAGGGTATTGATTACCCTATTAAGTAAAAATTTTATTCCATCCTTCTTTGAAAAACAAAACAAAGCCAAACAAATTAGAATAATGCTCTCATGAAATCTCCAGAGGCTGAAAAATGACGTCTACTTCATCTATTACCTGGATTGTCCACAACAAATCTGAAAATTTTCCTTATCCTGGAAAATTTTTTTCCTTGTGTTTGTGTGTGTGTTTGTGTGTGTGTGTGTGTGTGTGTGTGTGTGTGTTTGTGTTTGCATGATGTAGATTAGGTTGAGACTCACAAGAATTTACCTGTGTCTGTTGTCCAAATGCAGGGATGAAAGATATGCAACTTCTTGCAGAGAAGCCTTTTTTGTTTTTGTTTTTGAAAAATAGTCTCTCTTTGAAGCAGAAGTTTACTCATTTCTAGACTAGTTGGCCAGCAAGCACTGAAGATATTTTTGTTTCCATGTTTTTAGCCCTAAGATTACAGGCAAGTGATATCAAGCACAGCTTTTTATATTGAGTTCTGGAGATTTAATCTTATGCCTCCATTTTTATGTGGCAAACATTTTACTGCCTAAGCCATTCACATGATCCTAGAACGAAGAATCTTGAGGAGGAGAGTAAGGAGAACTCTAGAAGTTTGAGGCTAATGGAGCTTCATGTACAAAAATGTTTGTTGTTGTTTCATGAGCACATGTGTTATTGACATTAGTGACACTTCCTGTTGGAAAAGGACTTGATTAAACCATTACCCATGATCCTCTAAGCTTCTTTTGGTAAACTACAACATCATGACCCTGCGAAGAAAAGAGGCCTATGTTGAGGGTAGGACCATGAGTGCCAGGAGGTTTCTTATCACCAGAACTAAGATAATAAAAACATGTATTTATGTCTTGTCTTTTTATCTTGGTTCTAAGACTCAATCTCTGGTTCTCATGCTTGGCAAGATAAAGTGACAAACCCATCTCTTGGCCCCACTTTTTAACTATTATGATATTTTTTGAGTTATCATATTTTTTCTGGTTATTGCTTTTATTCCCATTACATATCTAATGTCTTCTTTGAAATCATTTTCTCATCTCCTTAAACTCTGGTGCACTCTGATTTTACACAAAGACAAGATATCTGACAGTGTGTCTGCCATGCTCATCAAGTCAGATGCTTACTGTGTTAACTTATCCAGGCTCTTGGATAGTTAAGAAATTAATATATTTATATTGAAGAATTCTGCACTGAGTAGCTACAGCTGTCTAGAACTTACACAATAATTAACAGAAGGACTATTGCACACGTGTGTGTGTGTGTGTGTGTGTGTGTGTGTGTGTGTGTGTGTAACTTTTTTCAGGTATGCATGTGGTGTTAGAGGTTGATATGAATATTTTCCTTCATTGAATTTAGCTTTCTTTCCAGAATAAGGATTTCCCATTTGACATTAAAGTGATTGGATTGTGTTTTCCAGCTAGTCAGCTAGCTCTGGGAATTTCTTCTCTTTGAGTCCTGTGTACAAAGATCACAAGTGTGCTGTCTTGCTTGCATGGAATATTACATGGGCAACAAGGATACACACTCTATCCGTCATACTTGTATAGCCAGTGCTTTACCCACTGTGCTATCTCTCCAATTCTATCATGACAATTTGAAATTACAGCCTCATGATTATGACTACCAATATCCACACAAAATGTTTTCATTACTGTTATAGCTCTACAACATTCGCTTTCTGTGTTTAGTTCTAAATTAATCAGTGTGTGCCAAGCAGATCAAAGAAAAGGAACAAAATAGCAATTAAAATGAACTGATTAAAGAATTTTCAAATCATTCTCATGAAACATCCTTTTTAAATAATCAAAGTAGGCTCATAAATCTGGAGTCAAGTGTCTGTGTTGAGATGACCTTTTCTAATCTCTGTGCACAGGTCCCAAACACACATTGCTGTAAGGCAGCTCAGAATGTTCTCACTCATTTTGCTCCTTATTTTAGGAATGTTAGATGTTTCCATTTCTCAAATGTGCCTTTTCCCTCCCACAAATACGTCATTGATTTTTTTTTTCAATGACCATAGACAGATGACTTTTTAGCTTACATTTTCAGTGCTAATTGAGTTTATTGACACTAGTGCAAGATCTGTTGGGGAGTTACTAAAGATTTGTTCAAAAGACAGGTATTTCTGACAGCTTGTCCCAAGCCTTTTCTTCCCATATTTAACTGGACAAGAGAATATAGCAATAAAAATATTAAAATATGTATATACAAGAAAATGTGGTATGGTGATCCTTTTATAATGATAGAATGCTTGTGAGTGTGTGTGACCTACATGTATGTTTTTATGTTGATATATGTACAAATATGCTTGTGTGGATCTGTACATGTGGAGGATATGTAGGTCAGAGGTTACCCTTGGGTATTTTTCTTCAGGTACCATCCACCTTTATTTTAAAACATGATCTCTTACCTGTCTGGAACTCAACAAATAGGCTAGACAGGACAGCTAATGAGTATAGGGAATTAGATTGACTCTGCCTTCTCAGATCTGGCATTATACGCAAATACCATCATATCAATGAATTGTGGGTGGTTGAGGTTAGGCCTTCATGTTTGTAAGGAAAACACTTTACTGATTAAGTTATTTCTTTCATGTCTTAGGAAGCTTTCCTAGAAAATGGTAACCTCCAGCTGGTTCAAAATATCAAAGTCTAAAAATCCAGCTAATAAGTGTGAAATGTGTAATCTCCTGAAAAATTCTTGGTTTATCTCACAGACTGTAACACATGTTTCAGAAGTCCACAGGTCTGGGAGAACAAACAGGTCTTGTGGAACAACAGAAACTAAATGGACCAATGTAATCAGGGCTCCCCTATCACTTGTGCTGGATGTTGCAGATTGACATTTTTTTCTTTCTTATCTTTTATATTCTTCATATACATGAAGTCACAACCATAATAGGTCTTGGAATTTTGTATTCCATAATATAAGACACCAAAATCAGGCAATTTGCAACTTTACTTGCATCACAAATAAAATAAACATAGAAAAGACATTGCATATGTTTCTTTGTTAAATCAGTAAGTGCTTTGTTGAGGCAATAGGTGGCTCAGATGGTAAATATGCTTGCTGTCAAGATTGACAACCTGAGTTCAATTCCAGAGACCCACATGTTGGAAAGAGAGAAATGTCTTCCTCAAGTCATCCTCTGGCTTCCTCACATCCCACATGGTTGGTGCCTCTTTGTACACATGCTAAATATGCAAGTATATAAATAATAAATATATAAATATAATAAATATATAAATAAATATGTAAATGTAAATAGAAAATTTAAAAACAAACATTTTGTTGTCTTTCAGGAACAGTCATGTGATAACAGGCCTCATTGAATCAGCATGAGAGCAGACAGTGAAAGGAGATGAACTACATAACCTTAGAGGAGTCTTTAAAAAAGTGACCTCAGGGTACAAGATGGTCAGAAATAGAGCTAGAGAGGTGACTCAGTCATATGATGGCTTACAACCATTTATAACATAACATCCAGGGGATCTAACACCATTTCTAGACCTCCTCCAGCACCAGTTACAAATGCATGTGGTACATCTACAAGTATGTAAGCAAGCACGCATACCCACAATCTGAGGAAAATACATAAAAAAAAAAAAAATAGATCTTCAGAAGCAAGATAGTGGCAGGATACCAAAGAGGAGAGAGGTGCTGGTAGTGGATGTTCAAAGTATTTCTACTTCACAGGGTATATGAGAGATGAGTGGAGATGTGTGGGAAGTTAGGAAGTTAAGTGACTTACTTGATTTGGATGAAAGAACACCACACTGAATTGTCATAACTAGAGAAGTTTCTTGGGATGGCTTTAACAGTTTCTGAAAAGGTATAATTGACTTGCCTGTTAACTGGTGGGACATTAATCTTTAGCCTGTTAATTGATGGGACATTAATCTTTAACCCAAGTTCAGTTTCTATAGGTTAAGATTGTTTCCTAGTTATTCTGAAAAAGAAGTGCAGAAAGTTTCTCCAATGCTGCTACTTTTTTTTTCATTACTTTAAAACAGAGCCACAGGATTTTCCATTATAAAGTTATAACCCTCTGCACTTTGTGCCATAATGAACATACAAGTCTATAGACTATTTCCACTTCCATTCAGCTTTCTGTGCAAGAGTATTTAAGTTTTAACTCAAAGATAGAGTTCATGTTTGAGATCTCACTATCCAGCGATATAAGCATATCTGTATGGTTTTCATATCATTTAACCCTGACAGTTATAGGACTTAAGCAGACTTGTTTCCCAATGGTGCTTGTGATAATTTGCTTTCCTCTCCATTTCAACTGTCTTGACTTATTAGTTTTGTATTACCACCCCTTAGGTGTTTGCCAAACAACTGTGAACATGGAGGACATTGTGCCCAAACCTGGACTACCTTCTACTGCAACTGCAGTGACACTGGTTACTTGTCATGTTTGTGAGTACACAAAGTGTATGGGCACAACTCCTGGAATACACTGTAGGGACATTGATTTATTCAGCATTTTGTGGGTACTGTTTATTCCTTTAACATGAATTACGAAATTAGATATAATATATCACATACTGAAGCAGGCAGGGAAAAGGCATGGACAGTGACATATCTCTAAGGAATTTCTGAGAATGGGGCAAACAAGGAGAAGTTAGATATGTGCTGATGTGAAAGAGAGAATGGTGCTCTGTGTACACAGGGAGCTGTGGAACAAAGGGCATTGCCTTGATGGGTTGAGTTGTACTGTTACAACAAGTAACTAATGTGGCTCACTGGTCCAAGTGACACTTGGAGTAAAGTCTGTCATAGTTATTTTCCTACTGCTATGATAAAAACACTTTGACCAAAGAGACTTAAGAGAGAAGGGTTTATTTAGTTTAAGAGTTCCAAAATAATTCAGTCCATCATAAGAGGAAGGCATGGCAGCGGGTGATAAAGATATTCTAGAAAGAATAAAAACCCTGAAAGATCTCTTTGTATCCAAACTTCAGAAACAGAATAAATAGGAAATGGTACAAAGGTATGCAGCTTTAATTCCACCCTGTAGTGTCATCAGAAGTGTTCAAGCCAAGTGTTGAAGCATGAACTTAATGGAGATGCTTCACATTCAAACTAAAACATGGCTGAATCACAAGTTCTCTTGCATATTGGCCTACCTTTTTCCTCATTGTCCTCATTATGGCAGAATAGTGCTATGCCTGAGGGAAAGAAACATATAATGAGGAAACATGCCTGTGCTTTCTTCAAAGGCTTCTACTAAAAAAGTGGATGAGTGTTATTTCTACTCATATTCCCCTGGCCAGATACAGCCCCAGTGTCACCTTTAATGGAAGGCAAATTGTGTTGACACCATGAAAAGTGAAACTACAAATCAGAATTTTGACCTGTGAATTCAGGGCATTTGGGAAGCTTTAGATTGAAGGCCTGGGCTGATCTTTTCCAAGTTACAGAAGGAAAACAGGAAAAAGAAGGATTTTTAGAGTATTGGAGGAATTGGATTCATGAATGTAATGTTGTTTTGTAGAGAAACTGTGAATAATGGAGGAGTTAGAGTGGAACATTGATGATAGTGTTGGACTCTGAGATCCAAACAGGGGGACGCGCTCCTGCAGAAGCACTAATGGACAGCAGATTTGATGCAACAACAGGAGGTTTATTGATAACCAGTGCACTGGGGTTCCTTCGAACGCAGGCAAGAGGAACCCTGAGCCAAAGCTCAGAGCAATTTTTATACCATTTTCACAGAGTTCACGAGGTCAGTTATACAATTACCCCTTAAACAATAACCACAAAGACTGATCTCAAACAGTTGTTCCCAGGCCCAGTTTCTAGGCAACTCAGATTTGCACATTATCTTTGTAACAATGAGTGTTAGCTAAGTAGCTTCTGTTTACACAGATTTATTACATTAAGGGCCCAGCTTCCTGATTACCTCTTATCTTGTGCCCTTCTCTAGGAATGTTTGTGTAAGTCCTTGGAATGTGCTCCTCCCAGTATGTGTCCTGGGGGCAGTTAATTTTTGAGTTTAAACCAAAACCTGAGATTCTTTCAATTTTAAGTTTAAACTGGAACCTGAAATTCCTACAATAGAGTCAGAAAACAGAATGAAGAATGAAAAATTATAAAAGATCATTTTATAAGATATATACAGGCTTTTCTTTAGGCTTTTCTTTAAAGGGCATGGAAACTTTTTCCCTGAAACGAGCTAAGAATGTAGATCGGCCGGTTCCAGAACCAGCTGACCACAAGGAAAGAATATAAATCATCTGGATGGTTCCAGGAAATAGCTAACCATAAAGTGAATGGTAGTGCAAGGCCACATTCTTAAAGAAACTAGGTGTATAAGATGTTTTCCACATGACCCCGACTAATATGGGTAGGGTCTCTCCGGGACTTTTCACTATTTTTATGTCATGTTTCTTTAGTAACCCCCTCACCCCTCTGGTTTGTGATTTTCTCCTATATAAGTCCTCTTCACCCAGCCAGCCATTCTTTGTCAATTCCTCTGCCCCTGCATAGGTTATGAATTGACCACCAGTCGACTGATTAAAGCCTCATGCTGCCTTATGCTGTTTGCATCTAATTTGGTGTCTTGTGAGTTTTTGGATGGTTGTGACATCCCGAGGCTTGAGTGAGGGTCTCCCTTAAGTGGGGGTTCTTCAAGAAGAATAGACCAGATTGGGATATGTGGAAAGGAGATATATTCACTTTTCTACAGTTAACATAATTTCATCCTTGTCTAGAACTAAAATATTTTTTCATGTGTGTGAACTGTATTTCTTAAATTTATTCCTCTGCTCACAGACCTTTAGGAAGGTTAACTCCTGTGAAAGGTGCTGCAAACAATACTGATGTGTGAGTGTTTATAAGATACAGAGAAGAAAAAGAAAGAAGAGAAAGAAAAAGGAGGAACAATATGAGAGGCAGAAGGGGAACAGAGGAAATATGAAAGGGAGGGAAAGGAAGAGGAAAGATGAGAAAGAGAAAGGAAGAAGGGAGCAAGAGGAGAAGATAGGAGAGGAGATACTGGATGAAGAGAAGAAAAGATAAGGAGAAGCAATAAGCAGAAGAGAAAGTATTATGTGTTTTTGTGTTAATGTGTGTCTCTGCCTCTGTGTATGAGTGTATGCTAAACAATTCAACATTGTTGTCTTCTGGTATTTCTTCCAATAGTACTTTGAGACTATTTGTCACTGAACCTTAAGTTCTCTAACAAGCTAGTAAGCTCCAGGGATCTTCTTGTTTCTTCTTCTCCAGCTACTGGCATAAGCTCAGATGCCTACATATTTTTTTACAAAGTGCTGAATATTGAATTCACATCCTCATTCATGTAGAGCAAGCTTCTTATTAACTAAATAGTCTATCTCCCTATCCTCTCCAGGTCTGATTTAATCAACATCATACAGTAGATATCTGATGTGTGATAAATGCTGAAAATCACAATTGAGCTTGTCATACTGCATGCACCAATGATGCTCAGTTACCAGGCTGGGAACACTCCTGCTGGGACACCAAAAATATTTAAGAACAATAGAGGTTTCTGAGGACTTGAAGGATAAGTAGGAAAAGAGTAAGAAGAGGTAGTCAGCAAGACACTTTTACTCACTAGTGAAGGTCCTTGCTTAGTAAAGCACATTGACTGGAATTTGACCCACCAGGACCCACATATAAAAAGGATCAGGAAACTGACTCTTGTCAATTGTTCACTGACCACTGGCTCATACACACACACACACACACACACACACACACACACACACACTCACACATACATACACACATCAAAACAAACAATCAAACAAATAAACATTGCCAAGAATGAGACTTGGCTTGGAGAGGGTTTCTGAGCAAAGGGGTGTTTGAGAGTTGCAAAACAAAGGACTAAAAGTCAAATCATGGGTCCAAGATGGGGGCATATGCTCTTCTCAAGCTGGCTCCATAGATAGCTCTCTGCAGATAGCTTTGGGCTCTGTAGTATGCTTGAGACCGATTTTTAGATTGCTCTCTTTCTGCATTCTACTCTGCTATAGACAGCGTTTTTTTTTTTTTTTTTTTCTGTTCTAAAAAACCTCTCTGATTAATACAGTTCTCTTTGCTGGTAATAATTGTAAAAGCTCTCTGGGTTGCTCATGGTTTTACTGACCAAAATCAGAAAAGCTACTATTAAAAATTTCTTGAATCTTTTAACCAAGTCAGAAATCCTCTCAAAAAAATTCTAACAGTAATTCTGTGCTCACTGTTCAGATAGCCTTCTCTGTATAGTTGCTAGGAAACATTCTAAAAGAGCTGTATTCACTTTCTAAGTAATTTTTAAAATTTCACAAAGTTAGAAAGAAATTCTAAAAAAGATTTGAATAATTCTAAATGAGCTGTTTGTTCTCTATGGATTTTCCAAACAAAATCAGAAATCATGTTAGAAAAAAGTCTCTAAGAGCTGTGTTTGCTCTCTAGAGAGCTACAAACAGCTTAGCTCTTGCTAGGAAAAAAAAAAAACCTGCTATTGCTTTCTACTAGCACATCTTATGTAGACCAAAAGCCAAGTTTTAAATTTACATATCAGTTCAGCTTTTATTCCAGGTTCCCTCTGGACCAACCAAAGGAATCAGTATTACAGATCCTCTGCCAATTGACACTTAGGAAGAGACAACAAGCACAATCACAGACAAAAATGTGTGTAGGTAAGACCATCTATTTGGAGGTTGAACACATTACTTAGGAACCATTTACCATCTTTGTGACAGGAAATGACCACAACATTGTTCTGAGTGGTCTGGGAGTATCAGGGTTTCTGTTTCCCCATTGCTAGAATTATAAGGGTCATAAGGTGGCATATTTTTTTGTGTGTGATCTGGGGATCAAACTCAGACCATCACTATTGAAAGGCATGCACTTCACCAAGCGAGTCAGCTTCCTATTCCTTCTTTATTATCTTAATGCATATTAGCTCTCCAGTCAGCCTCTGTGAGTGGAGATCTTCAGCTCCTGCCCTCTGTGAATCTTCTCTTGAGCAGCTCTGAGTCATGGACCTTCACTTGATTATATTGAAGATTTCTTCCTTTTCCTGTTTATTGGCCTGTTTCAACTTGGTCATTTCTTACTGGGTCTTACTTCATCTTTCAGGTAACTCTTTACTCAACACCCCTCATCACCTTACATGCACTTGTGTTAGCCATAATTAAATTATTTACTTTCTCTTGCTTTTCTTCAGCAGAAGCATTGGTTTCGTTGAATATGTATCCTAAAATGAGGACCAGGTTTAGGGACATGTTTGTGGAAAAAAAAAAAAACAAAACAAAAGCACAGCAAAACAAAACAAAACAAACAAACAAAAAGCAGAGAAAATGGAGTTGAAAATTATCTTGTTGGCATTTCTTCCTGTAAGCTCTACCCTGATAGAAGTAATGACAATATCATTTGGCCAATGATTTGCTTCCTTTGAACACTATATAGAGAAATTTACCATTTTAATTGGTTGAAAATACAAAGGCTCAAGTTTTCATTCAAAGAGTATGACTTATATTTATCCACATTAAGTCCCATAAAATTTCAAAGAGACTTTAAGACATCCTGCATTTGAAAACATTGTAGCCTTGCCCAATTTTAAGATATTAGTATATATAAGACATTTGGATAAGTTCATATATGTAGAGAACATGAAAGAGAAAGAAATTCATCCACTGCTGTACCAGGACATGAGGTTAAGTTTATAAGTTGGTCAGCAGAGTGGTTGTTAAAGTCAATTTTCAGCAGTAAAAATATCCTGTGTGAAACTAACTTGATGAAGGAGACCCTGGCAATCATCCCCTTGTTCCTCCTCCTCACTGATGCCATTGTCATTATGACTGGAAGTGGAAATGAATATTTCCTGTCTGCTAATAATTGGATTCAGTATGGCCATTGTTTTCATGTAACATTAGAGGAGATATGCAAACAAGGAATACTAGAACTCAGAAGCCATCAGACAAAGGGCCCAAGCTCCATAGTGTCTACTTCATAAATACATAGGAGATATTTAAAAGATATAAAGCATGGTGGTGGTGTAATAACTCCAAAAGGAAGGGTGCTTGCCACACAAATTTGAGGGCCTGAATTCATATCAGTAGATCCTACATGGAAAGCCATAGGCTGCTGGAACTCCATTGCTGGGAAGGGAGGAGGAGCAGAGGATTTCAGATACAGAGGATTATTGCTGAGTCTTGCGCATCAGCTAGCTCAGCTATAAAATGGACAGCTTCTAGTTCAGTTAGAGTTATTAAAGGAAATGAGGCAAAGATGTGGAATGACAGATACTGGTCGTCCTCCTCAGGCCTCTGCACACACATATGTTCTCTCTCTCTCTCTCTCTCTCTCTCTCTCTCTCTCACACACACACACACACACACACACACACAAACACACACACACACACAGAAAAAAAATACCTGTTTCCTATTGGTTTTTATTTAAAATGTAGCATTAAATGTGAAGTGTGTTTGAAAATTTAGGTGTCTTGCTTTGTATCTGAACCCCAGTACTATCCTAATTGAATCACAGGATGTTATTCCACATTGATCCTGGGTTTTCTCTTTCCTCTGAATATGAGAGCAGCAACAACAATTATGATTCATTTGTAATGTGATAGTAGATCACACACAGGATGGTAGATGTAGTGTCTATAAGGGAGATTAACAATTTTTATTTTTATATTTGAAATTTGCTTTACTATTTATTTTTATATTTGTTTTTAGGTATATTATATTTGTAAGTGTATCTGTGTGTATATGTGTATGTCAATGCAAGTGCCTTCAGAAACTAAGAGAGGGCATAAGGATCCTTAAAAATGGAGTTACAGTTTGTGGTGAGTTGCCTAGAGTGTATGGAGGGAACTAAACTTGGGTCTTCTGGTAAAGTAATAGTTCTCTTAAATACAGAACCATTGCTTCAACCACTTTGTTGCCGGGGTGTGTTTTAGATTTCTTGTCTGTGACACTGGGGTTGGAAGCTAGGCCTGCTACATAGTAAGCAAATGCTATCAAACTGAGCCATAGATCTATGCTGAGTTTACATAGATCCTCAAGTCAGCCCCTGCTTTCCTACATTCCTGTTCTCTTGTGGATTAGCATGAAATACTATCTTTGGGTCTGAAAGGACCTCTGAGTTTGTGATTCTTTTTATGTCTCCTCAAGCTGGTATTCTGACAACTGTCTGCCTTGTTCTAGCTGCAACTTTTATGTTTCCCCTGAGACCTGGAAGAGCTATTGCTCTTGGAATGTGCAAACTCTTCCTTGCCTCCTTTAGTTATACTTGGGTCTCCAACCATTCTGTTACAGAGAACTTGCCACTGACACCCTCCTCACAGAGGTGCCGGAAGTCATTAAATGGAGAAGAATATCATTTTTAAAAGTTAGAGATTGTATTTTCAAATCATCTGTCTGTGTATGTGTACACAAGAAAAGTGCTTGAAGAGGCCAGAGGGATGTGTTAAATTGTGAATAAACTAGCGTGAGTGGTAGGAACAAACTCCGATCCTCTGCAAGAACAGTACACACTCTTAATCTTTGAGCTAACTCTCTGGCTTTCATTGTTTCCCATAGCCCTCACAACTATGTCTGTGGCAGGATGTTTATGCAGGTAGAATGAACAGTTTCTAAACTTGGAGGACTTATAAAATGCTTAAGAAATATTTACCAGAAGAAAGAATTTCTGTTATGTTTATTAATCATCATAAAGTCTGCTTTTTATAACAATATGATAATCATTGTAGCAAACATTCAAATCACTCATCATTGTGGATTCTACACAGTTTTTTTGTCTGACATTATAGTAGGATTCCCCTGTCATTTATTTTCATTCACCTCAAGTTCCTGTACATCTTCCCCTTTTAAGCTCACTCATCTGTGCAAAACACATTTATGTCAGTCAGGTACAAATAAGTGTAAATACTTGGACTAACATCAGACTAAACATTGTGTATGACATTCGAGCAATTCAAGACTTGATTTCTAAGTCAAAGGCTTGAAAATAGAAAGACTTCAGATATACACTGAAAAGCATGTAAGGCTTTTCTTGGACAAATCTAGCTGAATAAAACATACATATAGATATTCTGCAAAGAGCAAGAGGTATACAGGAAGAAACTGCATGCGAGTTTTGAAGTTGACCTATACTCTATAGCACAGGTGTAATTGACACAGTCAGAGAACACAAGGAAGGATCAAGAATCTAGAGGACCATGAAACTGGATGGAGTAGGCAGGTAAGAGGAGGGATGAATGGAATCATCTGGAGTTGTTACTGAAGAGGATGAAGCTGATACACACCACTGATGCTAGTCAGATTGCAGGAAGGGGAACAGCTATCAGAAAGAAAAAATATTTGGTGTAATAAATTCACCTAAGTGGTTATAGGAAATGATTAGGCAATTCTGAAATCCAAAGGGCATGTACTTGGGAAAGAAGGGTGGATATCCAGGAAAGAAGCTTAATGTATTTCCCACCAGAGCAATATGAATTTATACATATATCTGTGTGCCTGTATATCTACATGAATGCATGTGTGTGAATGTGTTTATATAATAATGAATTGTGTTTATGCATATTATGTATATAAGTATGTTATTATATGTGCAGGTGTGTTTCCTATGTGAGTGCCTGTGTGGATGCCTAGGTATGCATGTGAATGTTCATGTGTATTCTGTGATACACTGAATACACTCAGTGTATTTCAGGCTTTTATGATAACTGCAGACAGCCCACCTAGAATATCCACATAACCTCACTTATATATAGTCAGCTGCCTATGATTTTAATTTCACCCGCACAACATCTTACAGCAGCACTGAGATCAGTGATTCACTAGATAATTGGGTGTGGTATTTTTGCCAAGTTGATACATGAGACTCAATCTCACAGTCATATATCACTTTGGCCCTGTGCTTCTCAATTTCAACTTTATTCAGCTACACATCTGTCAATGTGAAATACTGCAGCTTAACATGCCTTGGCTTTCCTGTTTAAAATCATGTCATATATTTTAAAGATGAAATATATATGTTGCTTCATTAACATAAATCTAAAGTTTAAGAATTTCCAGAGAATTGCTTGGTAGGTGAAGGGTTTCCAGTGATTTGCAGCATACTGATACATTGTTATCCACAGCCTAAAACCAAAGTCACTTCTACTAACAATGCCCACAGATTCATGAAGTGGCTTGTCATTGTTGGAATTGTGACCACTTTGAACTACTTCTTAAAAAAAAAAAATCATTTAACTGGCATACTTGGCATGCGATTTTGATTTTTATGGAGGATGATGTCTTCTTGTCCCAGTTTATGCTATGTATAATGTTTGCATTTGATCATGGTGTGAGAAGGAGTAGAGTCTCTCTCTTTCATCTCTCTCTCTCTCACTTTCTCTCTCTCTCTTTCTTACTCTCTCCCTTTCTCCTCTCTCATTTTGTGTGTTTGTGTGCGTGTCTCACTCTCTCATCTCTACATACATGTGTAAGATCTTAACCTGTAGATATATACCCCTGTAGATATGAGAATACAGTTAAAATATATTAATATTGTATATCCTTAAGCTGTTTAATTAGGAGGGGGCCATCTGAAATATGTTTTCTCAGGCTATTTCTTTGCAGTATAGATTTCATACAGTGGTCTTATAAGAACCTGGGAAATGTAGCCTGTTACATTGTCTATCTAAATGGTATAGACACAAGTTATGCAACATTTTATCATCACAGTATGATCTTTTCACCTACAAATCTGTTGGAGCAGCTTATAACTTGACTGAGACACATGCTGCTGATAGACTTTGTTGTGTCTAGGTTATAAAACTCTGTAGCATTTACTGTACCTAATACTGTGAGAAACTAAGACAATTGTAGCTATTTCTATACCAAAATATTGAATGTCTCTATAAGAATAAACCAGGGTGGTCTCTTGTGATGATATTGAACTAAAAGTGCTTGCTATGCAAACAAGGAGACTATGGTAGAAAGTCAGCCTGTGATTTCAGTCTTGGAATGTAAAGATTGAAGATTGCAGGATCAAGCTAGTTAGAAACCTGACTACTGTATTTGTGTGCTCTGGGTTTGATTGAGATCTACCTCAAAAAATAAGGTGAGAGAGTGATTGAATTTTTTTAGCTCCATTATGCTTTAATTTATCAATTATCATGTTTGCAACTCATTGTTGGCTGACACGTACAGTGCACAATTGTATGTGTATGTTTGTACGTATGTAATATTGTACTATGTATATGTGTGTGATTGCACTGAGTATTCCAGAACAGTATAGGTATAGGGTATCACAAATGTGGAGATGAAAGTTTACATAGGACATGAGTGTTTGATAAGCTATGGGGAAACAAAAGAGACAAGTTTTGTATCCAGAGAATATGCTTGTATCTTCAGATATTTATTTACTTTTACTTGCATATATACTGAAAATTAACATTTACTGTCAACTATACAGAATATAAATCAAGGTTCTGGCTCTGTCATAATGTTTGGACGGGGTTAATATGGTAGAAAGACCCATATAAATGGACATAAAGGCATGGAGTCCAGGATGCAATAGCAAAGTAGAAAACTAGCTGAACCCAGCACTCATCTCGCTTTGCTTCCTGACTGTAGGCAAAATGTAACCAGATGCCTCATGCTCCAGCTTCCATGACTTCACCATGATGTCTGTACCATCCCACAGTGAGCTCATTCTCCCATTCATGTCTTAAGTTGCTTCTCTCCTGCAATGTGTCACAGTAATAAGAACAGTGCATAATTGGGCTGATTGTATCTTGTCTGATTTGTTTTGGTTGACTATCTTTTTGTCTCTTTTTCCCCATTCCTGTGACTCTTCTTGTGGCTTTCTATGCCCTCACCACAACCTGCATCCCATTTTCATGTGACATGTGGTGTTTGAAGTGTTCTATCCCTTTTCCTCATTGCTTTATCTCTCTTATTATCTTCTTCCTAGTTTCATAGCCTGCACACACACACACACACACACACACACACACACACTCACACACACACACAAATATACCACATATATTTTATTTAGATGTTAGATGTTAGGATCTGTTCTTATAAAAACTTTTGAAATGTGGATGATGACTTCTTGGAAGAAGCAGGGGCCTTGGTATGGCTAGGTTAGCATTTTATCATTTTTCAGAATTCTCTGAACAACAGTGATCTTTCTTCTCATCAGCAAAGATCATTTTACGTTTTTAAATAGCAAATTGAAATCATGGTAAGGTGTGAATACAAGCAAAGCAGAAAAAGAAAAACAGCAAAATTTGAAATAATGACTCTGTAGGAGTTTCAAATTTCATCTTTCTTCCTGCATTAAAACAGTCAAATATTCTAATTAGAAGATAAAAGAGAGCTCACAGACCAACTATCTAATTCCATATTTACAAAATCAAAGCTCTTTAATTTTCAATTTTCTATCATGGCAGCATAAAACAATCTCATTAAGAGATCTATAGTGCATAAGTAAAGGCTAGGCAGAGTCCATACAGAAATGATTCTAAAAAGATGCTACAGGGTTAGAGGAAATGTATGTGCCACTTCATATGGAAGCTTTTTGAAAGCTCCAAGTACACAAGAAGAAGATGGACACAAAAAAGTGGCCAGTTGAATAATGATCTCAAGCCCAGAGTACATCAAGTGCAGAGCAGAATCACATTTCAAATGTAATATAAAGACAAGGAAGAGGTGTGTAATAACATCCCAAATACTGAAAGAGAAGACTTTGTTATTGGTACTCATGATTACTATGTAATACTAAAAGATGTATTCCCTACTTGTGACAGAAGCCATAGGACCCTGGGGAGTATGCTTTCTCTCCAGTTAGAAAAAGGAATTTTTTAAATGTGGGGCATTTTTACAGACAAGGGGATAGGGGAGAACAACACTATTAAAACAGGTAGTGAAAATTCCTTGTGCTTTGAATCTCACTTAAAATGAACCCAAGAGCTGAAGGTGGAGCTCGTTAGATACAGAACACACTCCTAATCCCAATGTTGAGTGTAGAGGCAGAAGGTAAAAAGTCATCCCTGTCTTCATTGTGAATTCAAGGCCAGTCTTATCTATAGGGATTAAAATTGTGGATGATTTGGCTGCAAATGTTTGTGAATGTCATGAAATAGTAGTTGATGCAGACCTACGGCTGTTTTCAATACTTTGAAGCCACATCTTAACAGGAAAAATGTGTTTGGGTTCTAACACAAAAGAAAATAAATATATAGTCTGAGGACCACAAAGAAGGTGAAGATCCTTGGGCAGCAAGGAAACCCTATATTAGGAAATAAGCCTTCTGCTGCTTTGGATAAAGATCCCACCCCTTTAAAGAACAGTTAGTATCCTTGCTGCATGACTATGAAATAGTAGTGCTGTGCTCAAGAAAAATCCGTCTATGTCTTTTATAAAGCTGCCCCAGTGAGAAGTATTACAGTACACAGAGTTTGGGAAAGAGCCATGGTATTGACAAATTATATTTCCATTTCTTAGTTCACTGAGTTAAAATGTAAACAAACCAATTTTGTTGAATTTTTAAATTTTATATCTGCAATATAATTTGGCTATGGTATATTCAGCATTTTTTCCTGTATATTTTTAGCATCAAAGGGGTGTATAAGTCACAATTCTTTAGACTAAAGGACCTTACAATGTGTGTGTGTGTGTGTGTGTGTGTGTGTGTGTGTGTGTGTGTATGCAACCATCTTCATGGAGATCAAAGACAAACTTGTATGATATGCTACAATTGTCATCTACCTTGTTTTTTCAGATAGTGTCTTTTACTGGCCTAGAACTTGCTAAGTAGTGATGACATCCTGAAATTCAGGTTCACTAGCTTCACAGTCAAATACCCTTCATCACAGAGGCTGCACTGTATTAGGACTTAGAATTACTTGAGTAATGAAGGTAATAATCAGTTTGTGGGCTAATGAAATAACATGCTTGGTTTTTAAACACCAGGTCCTGATTTTAGATCTCAGAACTAATGTGAAAAAAACTATTCTTAGTAGAATGTGCTTGTTGTGTTAGTAGTTGGGAGACAGAGACTTCCAGTTGGATACCTAGGGCTTGTAACTTTACAGGTAGCCTGGTCTGCTTAGAGTCTTCCAGGCCAGATCTTTATATTAATACAGAAAATATAAATAAAGGAGGAGGAGAGCACATAAGAATATCTGCAGTTGACCTCCGGTTGATATTCACATGCACATCTGCATGCACATACACCTGTGTACATTCTTACATACCTACAAACACACAAACATACAACACACACACACACACACACACACACACACACACACACACAAGAGTTTTTCAAAGCATGATACTGCAGGAAGGAGTACACTGTGTTTTAAATTTAGAATTTAGTCTAGACATAAATACCCTGTGGAATACCCATTGAGGCACCCTCATTATGGAAATTATTGTCCTCCCTAAAAGTTTATTCACAGTACATGTGTCAAACACTTATGTTATATATTTGTAGAGCTGAAGGACACACATTTTTTTCATTATAGTGTGTCTTTTTTGGAGATTAAAAACTAGAAATTTGTTATTTTTGAACTAGAAGACAAATACTTTATGATATATAAATACAAAATATCTCCATTAATTTTAGAGGGAAAAAGGACAAGGGCCTGCTTCTGTTGGCATAGAGAAAGCAAATATTGTGGAAGAAAATAATATATTAAGGTTCTCTTTTTTTTAATGGTTCTTTTAGGAGTCATATCTGAGCTACTAGGGAGAAAGTGTGCTGGGGTGCCTCAAGGACGGCAGAACACAGTCATTAAGAGGGGTCCCAACCTCTGATTTTTCTGTGTGAGAAACAACAGTATCTGAAACGAATGTTGTAGTTCTCAGTCATGTGTTTTCTTCCTATGAGTGTAGGTATGTTTGGTAACAGCCACACATACTAAGTGACATTTACATATGTGATCCCCACCAAAATGTGTTACACAGGTTCTGAAGGTCCTATTCTTCCAGACCAGTGTTTTATCAGTGGTATCAGGTTTTAACAAGAATATATGAAGCTTGTTGTCTTAACTTCAGAGGGTGTATATCATGACTCTTCTGAGTCTCTGCTCCAAAAAGTGTTCTTGAATACCAGAAAGAGTTCCATGAATACAGGTAAAACCTTGACTTAAGCAAACTATAAAGTCACTGCAAAGTATTAAAAGCTCCACTTCTCTCACTCATTAGAACTTGGCTGGTAGTGAGTTATTTGAAACACTCCTTGCACTTGAAAATGATGAATGGTACCTTCATATTTCTGAGATGGGACATTAGTCACAGGGGCAGAAGTCAGCTAAGGTCACAAGCTTATACTGTATCTTGAACGATGTTGGAAGCCACTGAAGTGTGTTAAGCATGACTAGATGACATAATCTAATGCTCAAATGCTTCTCAGAACTATAGGACATTTTGTGAACTATCAGATATAAATTTTTATGCCTAAGTTGGCTAATGTGGTATTTTAAAAAAACTGAGGTATCATGTACCTCAGTCACACTTATCTCCTCTGTACCCTCACATCAGTACTCTACCCTTCAACAAGGAGAAAAAATCTCATTGCGGAAGCAATAATGCATCAGAGTCCCACAGGCATCCTCCTTTGTACACAGTTCTTGGCTTACTCATATTTATTGCAATGACTCCTTGGTCTGGTATGAGTCCTCTGGCTTCTGCTATACAATTAGTACTGGATCCTCACTGAGACTCCTCTTGGATATCCAGTTGTTGGCCTGTATTTTTTGGTTTGTTAGGACCAGCCCTTCACACACTCCAACATTTCTTCGATATGATAGATGTTGGGGTGGGCCAACATAAAAACTTTGGATCTGGGCCTGGGGGATATCTGAGATGATCATCCCACCAGCTCTCCACCACCCACATCACTGAGGCAAACTCTCTTGCCCTGCAACACCTGGTCCATTTAATGCAACAACCATCAAGGAGCTGAAAGAGCTCTCTCATGTCAATGTTCTCAGGCTGGCTCATCTGTGTCCATGCCATCAGTGACAGCTCTACTCTGCTGCTCAGGTGAAATGCAATGCTCACTCTCCTGAGTGTGCTATCCAGTAAGGAACAGGGACAGTTCTTTTACTCTCATGACCCCAGAGCCAGCTCTTCCAACTGCCATAGGTAGCAAGGGCACCTTTTCCTTATCCCAGCCACCTCACAGGAAAACAAAACAAACAAAAAAAAAAGGCTGGATCAGCTCTCCTGAGCTCATACCCTTCAGATTAGCTCACCTGCACCCACTTCTCATGTATAAGGAGAGCCCTCCTGTACAGCCCAGGAAATGTACAGAGCCCTCTCTCCTGACTGTTGAGGCAGGCAGCTGTTTTGCTTTGGTATCCCCAGGACAAGCTCTCCTGCTTGACAGAGGTGGACAGAAGTGAGCAAGGGGGCACCTTTCCTTTTGTCTACACTACTGTCACTCCTGAACAGACAAGGGGCAGTACCAGATTTCCAACTCTCATGCTCTGAGTGCTGGCTTGCCAGTGCCATACCACCACCAAGGTCTGTTCTCCTGTGCTGCACAGGGAATGTGCAGGCCTCTCTCCCAAGTGCTGCAGCTTTCTGGCTTTCATGACCCCAGGGCCATATCTCCCACCTGCTGTACATGACCAAGGAGGAAGCAGGGAAGGGTATCTCTCTCTCATCCATGCCACCTCATGGGAGACATGTGACAGGGCCAGCACCCTCATGCTCATACACTCAGGAGTGACTCACCAGCAATTCCTACAAGGAGGGCCAGATCTGTCTCTCCAAGCAGAGTCCTGGCCTCTGAAGTACTGTAGCTGGCTTGGGACAGGGCCATCTCCTGCAAGTTACCAGGGCCAGCTCTCCCACAATTCCCTGGTGAGGGATGGGGCCTGTTCTACACACCCCTCAGACTGGTCAGGACTCCACCAGGGTTCCAGGTATCATCACTGGCTACTCATGCTAGGCTATTTCTTGCTACACTTTAGTCTCAGTTCTGCCTCTCTTCATTGTGCCAACATTATTCAGTTTTTATTCCATTTATATTTCTCTACCATTTACTTCCTCCACTTAGTGGCACCCAGGGTCTTTGAGTATCAGGAGTACTGTTCCCTACTGTGCATTATTGTACCAGGAATGGGTCATGTCTGACATGATCTGCTCACCCAACCCTGTGAGGTGCCAGACTGATGGTCATCTCAGATTGTATCCCTTTCCATGCCCCACAGCTTAGAGTTGCTTATCCTCTTGTGGTCAATCCCACCAGGGGTCTCTGATCCCAGGTTGGGTAGTGTTAGGCATGCTGCCACTGAGTTCCATGGCCCCAAGTGGGTTATTGTTGTCTCCGGGAGCTAGACGATGCAAGTGGAGCCTGCACAGTGCCACCAGAGTAGTGATTGTCTCAGGCTAAGTCCCTATATGGGCCCCCAAGCACCAGAATGCTTGCTTCTGGCTTAGTTTTTTATTTTTATTTTTTAGGGTCTGTTAGGTTACTAATCATTCAAATGTTTTGGTCACACTGAGGAAAGACAAAGACTCTCTCCTTTCTGTCACCTACTGATGCCCACATGGCATAGTAACTACACCTACAATGCCTTTAGGGAAATAGTTATTATGTCATTATTGGTTATTAAGCCATCTTCATTGCATTCTTCCAAATTTGTTTGTGTTTATTTAATGAGATTAATATTTGTCAACACATAGCTCTGTTAAAACTAAAATTATGTTACCCCTGTGACCTATATCTGCTAATGTGTGAGTACATAAATATTCTGTGCCTGCTAGGGATTATAAGCATAGGGACACATGCTGGTCTTGTCCATGGCTCTGTGCGTTGATGAAAGCCATACTTGTTGAAATGCATCTGTAAATTAGTAGGCAGTTGTTAGGTGAAGATAAGTTGAACCTCTATCTAATATTATATCTGTTATTTTTCTAAACTTGCGATGTATAAATGGAAGAAAGTATGACTTTTTGCAAGAGAATATCTCAGTTGGTAAACTCCTTGCTTTGCAACCATGAGGACCTGAATATGATTCTCAGAACATATGAAAGGCTGATAGGTTATACACACTTATAATCCTTACACTAAGGAGGTAAAGACAAGCAGATCCTTAAAGTTCATTGGTCAGCCAGCCCATACAAATAGGCTAAGAGAAAATAAAGTTTTGACTAGTAAGAAACTACCTTTGAAATTAACTATTGGCCCTCTTACACATAAGCACACAAGTATATGTACACACGTACACATGTGTGCACAAGCACATACATAAACATGTTCCCAAGATGGTGTTCTAATATTTTACTACTAAAAATATTTAACAGCATATGTACAATTTAAATTCATTTGTCAAGGATGTCTTGAACCTTGGTGGCATTTGATAGCTATGATGCAGTGTCACCGGACCCATACATCATTCTTGGAAGTTTTTTAGCACAAGAACTTAGACCAGTAAGTTGGTCATTCTTTCATAGTATACTGTCAGGACTTATAGACAGAATGCAAATCAATAAAGCTCAGAGATAGAAGTTACGGTAGATGAAATACTGAAATGTGCTAAGAAGAATGCTTGAATTATAATAAGGTAAAGGCATGTGATCTTTAGCTTTACCTGTCAATCTGATATAACCTAAAATCATGAAAGAAGAGGGTCTCACTGAGGGATTGTTAATATTGAGTTGGCCTGAGGACAAGTTTGTTGGGATTGGCTTAAGTTAATATGACAGAGAGAGAGAGAGAGAGAGAGAGAGAGAGAGAGAGAGAGAGAGAGACTTAGTTTCAAGCTCTAGTTTTCAGAGATAAAAGATGTTCTGTGGAATGGAACAGTAAAATCATGCCTCATACACCTCACTGAACATTGTGCTCTGGACTCCTCTGTTGTGAGGCAGTATACATATAGAGCTCTTTCTAGCCTATAGTTTACAAGGCACAGAAATAAGACCATTGGTGCTCATGTGGCAGTGAACTCAAGAACAAGACCATGAGATGCTATAGACACAATGCAATGAAACCACTGAAAGAAGTGATCATAAGGCATATTCCTCATTTTTATAACTAAATGGAAAATCCAAACTCTGTAGAAAGTATCAGTTATTTTAGTTTCTATATTACTTCACACAGTGAAGTGGGGTGATATGTTAGTTACATCTTAGTTGCCTTTGAGCAGAAATAAAAATTGTCATGTTTTCTATCCTTGGTTGTTCTTACCTAGTGTTGTTCAACAAGTTAGTCTGGGACGGGGCTTCTCAATGTGTCTTAATTCTTGAAAAAACATAATTCATAACTTGATTCTTAATTTTAAAAAATGCAGAATTCTAGGCTAGCTTGGGGAATTCTAATTCTCTAAATGTACTTGTCCTAAGCTTTTTAAAGCATTCACTTGCAAATTGGCCCTGATCTATGCTTTTTAAAAGAGAGGTGTTTTGGCTACAAGAAAAGGCAAAGGAACAAACAAGACAATAAACACAAATAGTTATGGAACACACAGGGCAATAAACAAAATTCTCTGAATTCTCCCATAATCTGTTTCTAAGGGCTTATCAGGATGACCAAAATATCTGAGCCAACTTCCCTGTCCTAGTCCAAAGCCATTTTCATGTCTGAAACCTATTTGCTTGTTCTGACATAAGGTTTAAATTTCTGCCTGAAATTACTTTTTTGTTCTATCCTAATGTCAGATTCCTGCCAAACATCCCATTTTTTTTTTCGATTCTTGCCAAGCAGCCCTAAAAGCTCTCTGCCTTTTTTTTTAATTTAATAAACAAGACTGAACCTGTCTTAGGTCTTTCTGACAAGAATGCCTACGTAACACATCAGGGAATATGCATTAGCAAAAGCAATGCATTTCTGTATAAGGTTGGTAAGGCTCTGTGCAGAATCTTACTTGTTCCTTGACTATTTACATCTGTTGTATTGTTAGTTTCTCAACCTAGAACTGATTTTAATACTTGCATGTAATTAAAATGGTATAAAAGCAAAAAGGAGAAGGGGGGATGGGTTAGTGGGTTTCTATGGGGGGAACAAAGGGAATGGGGATGACATCTGAAATGTAAATAAATAAAATATCCAATAAAAAATTAAAAGCTGAAAGAGAGAGAGAGAGAGAGAGAGAGAGAGAGAGAGAGAGAGAGAGAGAAGCCAAAGGAGACGAATACCTACAGCGAAGTAAAAGCTGTGACATGCACCCAAGAGTTGTGGGAGGGCTGCCAACTACCATTAGGTTCAGACATTTCAAGAAAATTAATTAAAGTTTATAAATATCATCTCTCCTAATTCTACTATCAAAATCCTAAGCAAATAAACTCTAAAAATCCTCCATCTTATATGGAAGACAGAGTATTTGAGATATTTATGGCTTATGTTAAACCTGACTTCTTATAGGTGGTCCTTTTTCTAAATGATTGACCCAGATTACTGAAATGTTAAGCTCCAACCAGGCCAGAGAGTATATTCTATTGACCAGAAATTTTTCTATGATGGGACATTACTACTACTACTCTAATCCTGAGTTGATATTGTTGATGATCATAGATAGAAATTTCCATAATTATAGAAAAGGATGAGTCCTTATTTTGTGAATCTTCAATAATTACTCTTGTTGAATTTTGGTTGCTTATGACGTTGTGAAATATGTAACAAAATTATACTGAAAGTGTGACTTGAACATCAGGGTTATGCTGCCTGCCTTTACAAATACCACTAAGCTAAGATGAGATTTGAATTTTTATGCTTGATTTTCTCAGACATTTTGCAATCTGGGAATACAGAGAACTACTCCTTGAATCTGCTTTTCCAACCCATGCCCACATACCAAACTTCTAGGGAATTAAGAGAAAGGTGCCAATCATTCCCGGGGTTAGTCTTGTTCTTCTAGTCAAGTGATTAATCTTATCACTGAGATTTTTCTCTTGTCTGTACCTCTCATCACTATCATGCTTTTCTGTATACGGTTATTTTTCTTACACTCTCAAGGTGACATCAAAGTCAAAGTGTAACTGCAAACAAAGAATTATCATAACGAGAATTATGGATTCTTTTCTAAAATATAAAATACAAATGTGCTCTTATAAAATGGTGACTTATTTGCATTTCTTTAATTTTGACAGCATTTCTGGGTTCCCCATGATCTTATTTTTGGGGACAAGACTAGAGTCCTAGAAATCAACTAACTAAAAAGCTACCAGCTACTGATATCTAGTAGATTTTATGGTTTTGTCTTAAGAGTTTAAAGGAGAAATTCAAAGACCAAAGATGGTGTGGTTTTAGGAATTTAAGTATATTACAGATTCATAACTGGGCACTTTAGAGAGAGAGAAAGAGAGAGAGAGAGGAAGAGAGAGAGAAAGAACAGATTCTACAGAGTAGGAACAGATACACAGGTAACTACTGGACTGGGACATTGTAAAGGAGACATAGCTGACACACATACATGCTTTGAGGTCAGAATTTTGACCTTCTAAAGTCAAAAAAATCACCCATCAGACACCAATGTGTTTGATTTCAATGAGTCTAGACTATATAAAACTGAGCTCTGTGTTTCTAAAATAAAGCAGAGAAACTGTTACTACTATGACTAGTAACCTGTGTACATTATCTACACAGTAAAGCTCATGTAAATTTGGTAATGTGCTGCCTAGTCATATTTAGCCAAACATTACTATAGATGGTCTTTGTGAATGTATTGTTTTTAATACAGCTAACATGTAACTCAGTGAACTCAAAGATGAATGCCCACAATAATGTGGTTGGACCTAATGTAATAACTGATAGTCAAAGAAATGCAAAGACACCTCCCAAATAAAAGGAAATTGACAATATATGTTATGGGACTTCAAATATACACAGAGTCCCTGGCATGCCAACTTCTTATAAAGATTTTAATCATAGCAAGCTTGTCTTAGCTTGTAAGACTGTAAAATGCAGTCTGGTTTCTGGTCAAGCACAGGATGGAAAACCCCGGTGATCCTAGTTGACACTGAGGGATCCCAGGTGACCATAAAGAATGGCAGGCCATGCCTCCAGACACTAGGCTCCTGACATGAGGCCTCAGCTCGCCATAGATTTGTGTCCTTCAGTAGCATTAGAGCAATACCCCTATCCCCTCCACAAGTAGAGGACATGACCATAGGCTATGTAACTTCAAGACAGATCTCTATTTTAATGAGGTACCTAAAGGCCAGAAGGGCTTATCCAATTAAGCTTTTCTTCCCAGACACTTCTTCCTGCAAATGGTATTTAACGTCACACCTCCCCTGAGAAAACGGTGTACGATTTTTACTCATCTACTCTCTGCCATGACAATAAATGCTTTAAACTATGGACTGCCTTTTTTTTAAAATTAGGATCCACCATGGCAAGCAGTGGAGAAGGCCTTTGCCTAAAGAGCCAGTCATCTAATCTCACTCAGAAGCCCTCTTAGTGCTCCCAGCCATGGCAACCACCAAATCAAGGACTCTCATCCCCACAGGACCCAGCTGGAGCTTCTCTCACTTTTCCCCCTTGGACCCTGGCCAGATCCAGCCGGTGGTCTTCCACTCTATTCTCCGCTCTTCCATGGCTTCCTGGATGCCCAAGAGCCTGAGAACCAGATTGTCACTGGCCAGCTCAGCCTGTCCCCAGGACCTCAGACTGTGCTCCCCCATTCCCAGAACAGTATCCCCACAGCCTGACACTCACCCAGTAGGTGGAGTGAGCACAGTTAAAGTTCTTGTGTCCTGCCTTCCCATGACAAGGCTGACACAGGACTCCATATAACACAACATTAGCTTTATTAAGAAACTTTACCCATGAGACATGTCCAAAACTGGTGTCAGTTATTCTAATGATACATTTAAAGATTCATAGACACATAAGAAAACAATAGTGTTTTTCATGATTTGTGAGCAGTGTCCATAAAAATCTATACAAAATGAGAGGAAAACTCAGATTTCAAATACTCACCCTTCCACACACAAATACGGCTTATGTTTTATGCCTGAGTACTCCACTGGGTATCAGGTGACTGGGGGCATGACTCAGTGGATAAAGTATATGCCAGTTTTCTTAATTACATTTTACTGCTGGAAAAATACCATGACCAAGACAAGATATAGAAGAAAGAATTTATTTTGGGTTATAACTACAGAGGATAATAGTCCATAACGGTGGAGATGAGACATGGAAGGCTGCAGCATGAAGCTGAGTATTTATATTTTAAACCGCAAGCAAGAAACAAGGAGAAAACTGGAAGGAAAGCAGACCTCATCATGTAACTTTGAAATTTCAAAGCCTGCTTTTGATAATGAAATTCCTTTATCAAGGACATAACTCTTAAACCTGTTCAAATCCTTCAACAGGGCCAAAAACTAGGAACAAAGTATTCAATTTTCAAAGCCTGTAGAGGAGGATATGGGCCCATATAGACCTGTCATCCTGGTGATGAGCAGGGATTACATGATGATGCTATAATAGGTGATGGAACATTATATGGGGGGCTTATTGAAAAGTTTATAGGTCACTTGGGTACTACACATGAGGCAGATTATAGGAGTTCTCATGAAAGCCAGTGTAATTCTTATAACATTGATTTTATGAATGAGCAAGATTGTATCTCAGACTAAAGCTTTTTCCCTTTAAACCCATAAGAGATTCCAGCTGTAAAGAGCCATAATATTCAATATTAACTTGCTAAATGTCATTCTTAGGATTTGCAACTTCTGCTCTAAGTTAAGATGTAAAGAATGTTCTTGTGGTCCTCATTCCCTTCCTGCACATTCTTTACCCAGCTTCTCACAATGCCTTTTCATTTTCAAGCATGGGAGAGGAATATCTTTGGAAGTTGTAATGGAGTTTAAATTCACATGCTTGGGCAGTATAGTCATGCAACCTTGGACAAGTCAATTAGACATTTTAGACATGGTTTTCTTATCAGAAAAGAAGATGATGAAATTGATTGTCTTTCAAGATTAATGTGAAAATCTTGATATATGTCCTGGCATATTTACTCCCCTCTTTGCTGTGTCAAAATGACAAAGCATCTTAAATAGGTAAGGTATATTTTGGCTTATCATTTGTAGATACAAGTCATCATGGTAGAGAAATCATGTAATTAAGAACATAAAGCATCTGGTCACATTATATACATAGTCAAGAAGAAGAGAGAGATGGATATTGGTGTTCTCCTTGCTTTATTCTTTGTAATTACTCTGAGATCATAGCACATGTAATAGTACCATCCACATTTAAGGTGAGTCTTTCCACCCATGGAAATCTCAGTCTACCAAGTCCCTCAAAGGTGTTTCAAGAGGTCTATTTGATTCTAGACCCTGGCATTAACATGAAATTACAATTCTTCTAAACCAAGCAGTCTTTAAACAGTGATCTGATGTTATGTAGTGATTGTAGTGATTGTATATGTCCATTAACAACAAAAGAGATAAAACAATAAAGTCTTCACCTGTTTTAAATTGCCATACCATTTCCAAGATTCTAGGAGTCAAGAAGAAGCTTTCTTGGAAAACCTGATCAGGCTGAAGCTTAATTTGTATGGGGATCTCTGATAATATTCTTGTTAGAAGTCAGTGTAGCCTGTTTATGCACTTTTAAAACATTTTTTATAAAATTCAGTTCATAGTCAGTCTGTGACTTTTTTTTAATGTTAGCAGATATTTGGTCATTTATATTTATTTCCCAGCTGCACAATTTTTATGTTGTTTAATAAATTTCATATTTACGGACAATGTTGATTGTGTAGAGTCACTCACAAAACACATTCTCTTACTATCTCTATGAAGCCTAGCCAATTTCACATATGTAGGGCTATAGACAAGAATTACAGGGGATTTGAAGAAAATTATTTGGCAAATTACTAAATCAAAACTAATTTTTCATTCTCAAACTGTTCCTAATCCATTTGCACGCTACCATTATAGTCTTCCAATCTTACATGCTGGCTATTATGATGGTCTGAATATCTCTGCTTGGCAGGAGCCTCTGTTTTCATTAAAACTCATCAAACCATGCATAATGCAGTTGGCAGAGAATTGCAACTGAGGTCTCTCCAACATTTCAAGCCATAATTGTTAACTGTGATTGAAGTGATAGATTATCACTCTAGCTATTGAAAGCAAGAAAGAACTGAATCCACAGTTTGGCATTTATTGTTACCCTGACTTCCTGAAGTTAGAACAATGGCTATGATTTAGTCATTGCCTACATACTTGTCTGCCAGTATAAGGTAAAAAAACACGTTCTTGCAGAGAACTTAAGATATTCACTGGCATTTCTTTTTCCTCACACTTAGAGTGTACATAGATTGTTGGACAAATGTATTTAAAAACAAAGAAAGTAGAATATTCTTATTTGTGTTTTGGTATTTGTAATGTACATTTATGCTGGCATCTTCAACTGGTTTTTTCACCAAGCAATCTACTTCTTTACTTCCAACATACACACAGACACACACTCATGCATATGAATACATGTTTCTTTGAATACATAACACACACATACAAATAGAGGCACAGAAACTCATGAATATATATATGTACATGTGTGAAGACAAACACACAATTCACAATTATACACAACAGGAGAATGTGCTGTTGCCATTGTTCTACCAAAGATGTGCCCAAGAGTAAGATAGGCCAAGGTCTTAGATTTCTTTTTCTTAAAAAACATTAGTTCTTAGTCATCATTGCAAAATTACTTTTTTTCCATGTGTGATTCCAGCACAATCAGCAAGGTAATTGCTTTGCAAGCATGACGATCTAGTTTTGATCTCTAAAATACTTGCAAAATTCAGCTTTATTCTACGTGCTTACAATCCTAGCACTTGTGATACTGAGTCATGTGAATTCCAGGGTCCAATAACTAACCAGTCTAACTCAATTTGCAAGTTATGTACAATAATAGACTTTGTCATGAAGAAACTACATAGGCAGTTATTTCCTAAGGAACAGTATTCAAGGTTATATTCTGGAATTCATACATATTTGCAAACATGTGCACATGTGTAAATATACCATCCCCCCCCCAAAAAAACACTGTTGCTAAATACTGTCATTTGAATTGACACTATATATTAACTATCTACCAAATATTTATATAAGTGTTTTATGTCACAGAAGACCTAGAACAAGCTGTCTTATATTGTCTGCATTTATATGGGTTGGGCTACTGCTCTAGTCAAGTGATGATAATATAGATGATTTTGATACTGGGGGTTAGAAATTACTCAGTATGCAATGTCACTGATATGTAAGCATGGAAACTGAGTGTGGATCCTCAGTATTCACATAAAAACCAGTTTAAGAGTACAAATGTGTACTCATAGTCCTGGATGGTAGATAAGCAAATCACTGGAGCTCATTGCCTAATCAACATAACTGATAAATTAATTTAGATTCAGTAAGAGACAAATCTTACAAAACAAGATGGAATAATTAATATTGAGGAAAGAAACTCTATCTGCCTGTTGCTACCACACATACATAAACACTGTGAAAATGTTGTCATATGTAAATGTATACTCACACAAATAGAGAGGGGCCAGTGATTGATTGTTAATAAAGCCCCAACTTTGTTCTATATTGGGTAGCATTGCAATCTTTTCTATGAAAAGCTACTAAATCCTGTTCTGTCCAACCTGAGTTCTTAAAAGAGTAGTGGAAATTCTCAGGTTGCTAATAGTGGTAGGGTTGAACTGTGTCTCTATCCCTTTACCTCTGATAGAAGGACTTAAGTTCCCTTTACTAATGTTCCAACAACTATTCTATGATGTTTAATATATGTTAATCTATTGAGCTGATCATAGGCAGCAAGAGTAAGCTAGATATTCACAAGAAACTGAATTAAGGTATATTGTGCAAGGTTCTTGATTTTGATTCAAAGAAAATAATTTTAATAAACAAAAGTATAATAAGTCAAATTATGCAGTAACTGTACACAGTGTTCTGAGTATCTTAGCAGATGAGGACAATTCTCACATCTTCATACTGACTCCAGTATGGTTACCATAACTAGAAGCTTGGAAGTTACATCAACAGAGCTATACAGGGATGAAATGCCATAGTCAAGTCAATGTTTTTAAAGAACCAATTTCTGCTTTGGGTGAAGTATGAGTCAGGGTGAAGATAACTGCATGTTTGGTCATTCTTACTAAGAAGGAAAAGAAGGATGATAGATTAATTTTGGGAAGATTGGAAACTATACCATAGTTTTTAATTCTTCTGTCTCTGATTCTGTCTGTGTCTGGGATGGGGGCAGAGGACTTTTTCACTGCATCTATTTTACTTGTGAGTGTTTTTGAGGGTTCTAGAGGTCAAATAATGACTTTCATGATTCAAATTTCTCCTTTCACCATGTGGATTTTTGCCAGAGTTCAGCCTGGGCCTTTGGAGATAGGTACTGAAGTAGTACACATCTTCAGAAGGAAGAAAAAAGACTAATGCTTTTTAACTCTCTTATTGTTCTGGGTGCCAGAAGCAGATGGCCTCTGACAACTTAACTCTGTCTTGCTATTGTATTGTTCTAAGCCACTGGCCTCTTGCAATTACTTCTCCTGTTAAGTGATTAAGTAAAGAAGTTGGTTACTCAGTACCTATGTTCCTCAACTCATGGTCATTTCTCTGATCAGATGAGAGGCTCAGAGTTTCTTAACTCTATGTGGGCCAGGGAAAAAAAGGAAAAGAACGGATATCACACAGAGAGAAAAAGCATTCACTCTGGATAAAACTGAAAATGATGATGCAATCAAACACAAACACATACACACACACACATTTGATAGATGGAACAAAGCTCCAACAACTTCACACATATACAGACAGACAGACATTTTGTGAATGGAACCAAGTTCCAACAAACAAGCTTCAACAACTTTCATTGCCTTTATTAACAGTTATAATATCTCTAAAAGGTTTCTACATAAAACTATCAGGTAGAACCATTAGAGCAGGATTATTGATTACATGATTTTCTGAATATTTTTCACTCCAGTAAGTTCATAGTAAAAGGGCAATAATTTATGTCATAGATTGATAAGGTTTTAGGTGTTACAAAAGAATTGTTTATATGTCTTTCCGTTGAGACTAGTATCTGACTAAACATTCATTATCTGTTTGTTATTCGTGCCCCATAAGTTTATTTAAGTTTAAGGTAATACTTTTTATGTCAGAAGTAAGCATGATTTTGTTAAGAGACAAATCACTTGCCTTGTGTCTTATTAGTTTGGAAGATAAACTTGTCAGTATTTTATTTTCTGTCCTTGCATTTAAAATAAATTGTCCATTCCCTGTTTATGACCTTTAGAACCAGACAACGCTCTGACACCTAATCTAGAATGAAGGTTTTTCTAGATCATAAATTTATCCCATGACTGCTTTATTTTCTAAGGCAATTATCCCATGACATGTGAAGGCTTTCAGAACTCTATTTGTGGATTTTATTCTAGAGAGTACTTACAAATTTAGGAATTCTATAAAATCCTTATCAGGAACTGTAAAACCATCAATTCGTCTATACATCATTATTATCTGATAGTATAGCTTCATGTTAATTTGCAGGAAATCTGCTCAACCCTCAAAGGGTCATCTTATGCCCAGGAATCATTAGGCTATGTAATTTTTACAAGAAAGGCATATTAGCAGGAAGAAGGAAACATGGGATGAAGTTTCTTGGGACCGTGCCTTTCAGAGCTCAACTATCACTGGTCATACAAAATAGTGAGCCATTTCTACAAAACTCATCTGCATGCCTTGGCTTTTTCTACATGGCTTCTGAAAACATCTCAGGAAGTAAACTTGAAAACAAGTATTGTTACCCAGTGGACCATCTCACTGCTACCTAGCAATGTGATTTTAAAAAACTTTAAGCATGGTGGTTTAGACAGAGTAGTGCTCAGATAAAACAATGTGCATACCCTGATATAAATATTGGATTGTCAGAGAAAAACTACTGCGTACATTACCTTTGGCCATATAGATTTTTATGATAGCTCTCAGAGTATGTCTACAAGGGTTCTTAAGACACCTCATCCACTTTTGTGTGAATTTTTAGAGTGATTATAGACATTTCTTGGAGGAGATTATAAGATGAAAAGCTAATAATAGGAGCCACCAGGATTTCACAAAGTGTTTCTAGTGAGAGACTTAAAAAATTTCATCGAGAAGAGAGAAAGTCCTCATCAATTGTCTACTGTACTGTAGTTCTCCTCCAAAAATCAACCAGATTCCCAGGTGAGGGTCCTTTTGTCCTTTTGGGAGAAGTTTCAAAGCTGGTTTACTGATAGAGATTCACTCATGGATGATGTATGCGCTGTGACTCACTTGCAGTTTAATTGCTTGGAGTAATACTAGTGTTGTTGTTTCTCTATGCCATTCTAATTTCTATTGTGGCTTACATACCAAAGATACAGTTTGAGTTCTATAATGAAGGGTTTTCCAAAGAGCTCAAAACCAGCTATCTACCAGTTAGAAGAAGCAGCTTTTTATGCATCATGCTGTTACCCAAAGTGTGGACCACATAAAGCTTCAAGAAAGCTGGTCTCTTAAGCTAAGGCCTGCAGTGGATCTTATCTGCATTTGTAAAATCCTTCTCTTTGAAATGATCTCTAAGGGCTAGAAGCAGATGTCATAATGTCCTGCTAAACTGAGCCTTTAAATGAAACTATTATGTTATAAAGCTTTGGCATTACCTGAAATTTAGGCAAGGTCACCTTCAAATTGCCAACAATTTAACAGTCACTTAGAGAAATTCCTTTCCCACTATCACTAAGCATGGTCTCTTAGTCCAACCACACTGAAGAAGAGGAATGAGGACAGGAATCATGAGATCATAAGACTTTCAGGCATTAGATTTACAATTCTTTCATTCTTCTCCTCTGTATTAACACACATTTTCTCAAATTCTTTATTACCATCTCACTTATTTATTTATTTATCTAATTATCAGTTTGACATATTAATTGGCTTTATCATATATGTTTGATAAAGGGATAGAGTTTAGTTATGTGAATGTTTTTTTCTGTCCAAAAGAGAGAAGTAACAAGGCCAGGGTCAAAAGCACCTGAACAAATGCTAGCTCATTTTTTCTCACTTTTGCTTCGAGCACTAGATTCCAGGGAGAGATGAGGAATCAAAATCAGGTTTTACACCTCAAAGACTGAAAGAGGTGATTTTTACTGGCTGCTTGGGACATGTTCTATGAAGGATTATGTGGGACACTTTTCCCATTGTACTCTCCTTCTATGAGTTATCTTTGTTTTCTGTTACTGCACAAAGTACTTGACCTTAAATATTTCTAAAGTAAAGACATCTATTGAGCTCTCTGGTTTTGTTGCTGATATTTGTTTCTTGGTTTCTTCAAAATGTGTCAGGTGTCAGCAAATGGTGTCTGTGGAAGATAGGACAGAGTGTATGACTGCTAGCATCAGATGAATTCATGTACAGTCAGAATCCCTCTATAGCCAGCTCCTGGACCCAGCTATGAAACAAGTCATCTCTAGGAATCAGTGCTGCTTCTGTATCAGTTCCCGTGGCACCTACTGCACATTCCTTTGTACATACATCACATGCATCATGGTACAGATAAAAGACATGTACCATAACACATAGCTCCTATTTCTTCTCTTTTCCTCTCACTGACTCAAAGGCCTTCTCTACCAATAAAACCTCTCATGTCAGACATATTGCTGACATGCTCTGTCTGTATCTGTACTATATATTCTAACAGTGAAAGAGAAATCAAGGAAGTGTGTCAATAGGGACAATTTTATTTTTCAGCTTCTTGTAGTCAGTTCAGTCCTGGGAGAGGGAGATCTCTCTCCTATGAGAAATTACTATTAGTTTATTTTAAACCTAATCACCTCTCTTAAGTGGACAATCTCCTTAGTATATCACAGTAGGAAAAGAAGTCTGGAGCACATGAACCCTTTTGGGATAGATCAGATTCAGTGACAAGCATGGCCTCTTGACATAGATGTTCTAGACAACAATGTAGTGTTTGTATGTATGTATGTATGTATGTATGTATGTATGTATGTATTTTTTGGTTAGTGATGCTGACTACTTCTACTATAGATTGTTAAATTTCCTGAATATGTTCATATCTTTGAATACTTAGTGAGATTTGGGAAGACTCTGGAACCTCAAGAAGTAAAATCTTTCTTGTGAAATGAGATACTGGTGAGAAGGTTCTGTTAAGAGACAAAACAATATCTTCAGAAATTAATTATTATTTTCTGTTTAATTCTATGGTGATTTTTAACATCTTAATATTGATTAAGGAGTGTTTACCTGGTTAATAGCCTGGCTTATACTTGCTTCATCTTTTTTATTTCATTTTTGTTAGTGGTTAAACTATCTTAATGTTAAAAGTCACGGAACGATAACAGCTTCAGTTACTGTAGATATTCTATTTTCAGTTAACCATCTATACAAAAATCTTCACGAACCACATAAGAGTATATTACTAGACTTTACTAATCTCTTAGGTGCTTCTTAATCTGAATAGTGAAAAATGAAAATACCAATCACACACCATGGCTGATCAGAGAAATATTCTTCTTCATTGCTTTTAATCCATTCTTATTTATCTCTTCTATTTATTTGATTTTGTTCTCATTTTATGGTTTCATTTTTCTCACTTACTGTATCACAAAAAATAGCACGCTTTTTTTCATCAATACATGAATTTCTCACTTGACAGTGTACAATAGAAATCAGTTTTGATCAGTTTAAATGCCACATACATTATTTACTGTGGCTTCTTTATGTTTCACTATGTGGAGCTAAGCATACTTTATTCATTCAGGAATCTACTAGTAGATCTTTACCTATTGCCAATGTAGCATTATTTGCAATAGGAAACTGTCAAGGTTATAAGTAAATATTGTTTTAAAACCAAGTGTTACATTCTGACTGATTTCAAGATCTTTTACTGAAATCAGCAAAAATCAGAGATGGGTATTGATCTTTCCGTGTGGCTGTCAGTGTATATGTGCTTTAGAGATAGAGAAGATGATGATTACTGTTAGTTCTCATGTTGACAGAATCTAGAGTTTTCTAGGAAAAGTCTAGGAACACCAGTGAAGGACTGGTTAGTTTAGGTAATTGTCTGCAGCTTTCTATGGGATATTATCTCAAATAAGTTACTGTGATGAGAACGCTCATCAATTATTGGTGGCATCATTTCCTGGGCTTGAATACTGGACTGTATAAAAAGGACAAAGTGATCCAACAAAAGCAGTAATCACTCTTTGCTTTCTGATTGTGGACACAATGTGACCAGATACTTCACTTCCCTGCTACCATGGTTTCCCCACATGCTCTATTACAGCCTTGAACTGTGATCTAAAATAAAGGCTTCCTATCCTAACTTACTTTTGTTAGGATCTTTTTTTATATACAACAGTGGAAAAGTTACACAGCAGCAAGGTATTAGAAAGATGTTTATGAGACACTACTCTCTATTGTAGTATATGCAGCTTGGTAGAAAAAATGTGTAAAGACTTTGATTTTATTTTAATTAGTGTGAATGTGTCCTGACACATAACAAACGACTGCCCACATAGTACGGCATGTAACAAAGATATTTCCATTTACGTTGTGACAAGCTTGGGGATATCAGTGTCAACTGAAAAGTGAATAAATTCTACCATCTCTGAGCTTTCTTTCTGTATGTTTCTGTAAAACCAGAGCATACACAGAATAGACAGACATACTTACAGATAGAAACAGCTATCTTCAGGATGAAAGATACTTTAGTGGTTGAGCAGCTTGGCATAAGTATGAGGACCAGAGTTCAGACTCCCAGAATCTGCATTGAAATGCTCAGTACATGTGGAGGCCTTTCTGTAATTCTAGTATCCAGGAGTTGGATGCACAGAGAAACTAAAAACAATTGTAAGGTAAAGTAAACTAATTGGTAAATTCTGGGTCTAGTGAGAGACATTGCTTCAGAAAATAAAAGGGAGAGCAATTGATGATGCCTGCCAACTATAAACAACTATGTGTATCAACATACACATGAACACATATTTACATAATACAGTACTCAGAGAGACAGAAATTAAAAAGGACATAGGCAGAAATAGTCAGATAGACAGAATAACAAACATATGTATATGACATTAAAATATATTACAATATATAAAATATATTATAAAATATGTTATATTATAATACACAAACATACATAAAAAGAGAGAGAAAGAGATGTGGAGGTGGGGTTTGGGAGGAGAACTGTTGTCTTTAGTCTTAGAAAAGCAAATGTAAATAGTTCCCTTTGTATTTGGCTCAGCCTCTGGAAGTCCTCTGAGATGATATTGCCATCCTCATGTATCTAAATGGAAGGTTATGAAAAGTCACATATCTAAGTGGAGGTTTATTCTGTGGTCCTGGTGTTATAAATTCAGGGAGTTTATCACCTTTAATCCACATGGTGAAGTGTGAAGGAGGGACCATTTTATGATTTTATTTGTAGAAAGAAAAAGTTGTGAAAGAGGAAAGCTCAAGACAACCACCACTCAATAGTGAAAGTGAGACATGTTGGAACTGAAGGTAGATATGAGTGGTTGCCACTTTCATCTCCAGACTGGACCTAAATAAGTTCTGCCTTTAAATCTTTCTAAGACCTCACAGAAATTTCTATAATGACTACATATGTGCATGGTTTGGTAGAGTACTTACCTAGCTTTCAGTAAGCCTTGTAGTACCCCAGTACAATATAAAGCAAGCAGTATTAATGTATGTCTGGGACTAGTACTGCAGAGATGCAAACAGGAAGATGAGAAACTCATTCTTGTTTATATAAGGAGTTGAAAGACTAACCAGTTAGCTTATTAAATAAAGGCACTTAACAAGTTTCATAATCTTTGACTTTCATAAGTGAATAATGATATTTGCATACCTATACAGTATACATTACACAGACGTGCACACATATATAAAAATCTATCTATCATCTATCTATCTATCTATCTATCTATCTATCTATCTATCTATCTATCTATTTATCTACCTGTCCATCTAGGTTTTCTGAGACAGGTTTTTGTGTGGCTCTGGCCATACTAGAACTCATTCCATAGACCCAGATGTCCTTGAAATCACAGAGATTTATTTGCCTCTTCCTCCCAAGTGATGGGATTAAAGACACTACCAATGGCCAACTAATTTATTTATTTTTGTTTTATCAGTACGTGACTTTTTATTTTCTGTGTATACATACCATGTTGACCAGAAGAGGCTGTTAGATCCCATGGAACTTGAGGTGCAAAACTTGTGTGTTTTGGCAATTAAATATGCATCTACTGAAAGCATAGCATGAACCTGACATGACTGAGCCATCTACCATTCCCCTAAACACAATTCTTTTTAAAACAGTAACTTATGATCAATCTAGGTGAAAAAAATCCTGACAAGATTTTCAAGAAGGACAAAATATTAACCATTGTACAAACATTGAACAAACTTTCAAAGTATCCCTAGTCTCTTCTCAAAATATAATTTATAATTGGACTTGAAAGTGTTTCTATCTTTGTATGCTACAAAGATAAAACAGTAAATGTTCATGAGAAAAATGGCTGGTCCTGATCCTGAAATGTCCATGTTTGTTATATCAGATATGGACCTCAATGAGTAAGCTAGGGAAAAGAATTTTCTCCCTTGAGTCAATTATTTAGAGTCTCGTGTAACCAGGCTGTTCTTGGAATCACTTTGTAGCTAAGGATAATAGTGAATGGCTAATCTTCCTGAATCCTTATTTAAAATTCAAAACATCACAAAGGTTTACCACCATATCCAGTTTATATGGGGATGAGAATCAAACCCAGATCTTCTTTCATAGTAAGTAAACATATTACTAACTGACTTAAACCTCAGCATCCATCTATACACTCTTGATTTCAGGTCCCACAATATTTATTTACATGTTGGCCCTCATCCCACCTCTGTGTACATTGTTAAAGAGAGCCCTGCACATCCTAAACACATAAAACTTTTTATTATCACATAGATACCAAATATAATTCAATATATGTGGCATCTATTCCACCACTATGTTAGACCATAAAACAAGTTTTCTGGGTCTTATTGATCTTGCCATCTACTTTAAAGCAAGGGAAAAAATATCTCTTCAAAAAGCTCCTTAAAAAGTAAAGACTAGAATGAAGTGAGATGCTAAATCACAGTCAAGTATGTTGTCTGGACATTGTAAATGTGGCTGGCACAGGAAAGGAGAAGTGTGATGATGGATGTGATAGTGAGTACATCACAGCTAATGCAAGGAGTACAGTGGTCTGGAATTGGTAATGCACATACCTACAAACAGAGAAGCCCCGCTCTAAAAGCAGTTGGCTGTGATAGGGACAATAGACAAAAATGTGTTCCTTCCTGAGCAGCTGTGCTGGCACTCTTGGGGAAAATAACAGTTCCTGGTGGGACTCTATATATTTTAAAGTAAGAAGATATTGCTTTAGATCACTTATCATCCTTCTCATTATAAAGGTTGAAGGAAAGGTGTTTTCTACAGCATAACTTTCTGGACTTGTATCCAACAGTAAAATAATTTGGATTTAACTGAAATCTGTTCTAAAAATTTTCCATTCATCTTTAATTTTGTTAATTTGGTCCGTTTTCTGTTTGGGTGAGTTTGTCAAACTTATTAACTTTTTACAAAGACTTAATTCTGATTGACTAATGTTATGTAATTTTCTTGTAGACACCATTTCATTAATCTCCACTCTAATCTTTATTATATTTTGCCGATCACTGGTTTTCAGATTGGCTTCTCATTTTCATAAAGATTTAAGGAGTATCATTAGGTCATTTACACTAGATATGATTTTCTAATGTGAATTGATATGACTATACAATTTGCTCTAAGAACTAACTTCTTTATCTGTGTCATAGAAGACCTGGTAGGTTATACTTTCTATTTTAATTGTTTCTATGCATCTCAAAAATTTCCATTTTGATTTCCTGAATATTTCACTCAACATATTTTATTGAAATTGTATTGCTGCACTAAATGGACTTACCAGGTTTTACTTATAAATTTTTACATATAGATAACAATATTCATAAAAAAAGAAAAACCTATTCTGGCAGCCTGGGGTAGGCAGCTCCATGGTTAAAACTCTTACCATGAAAACACGCAGGGCTGAGTTTATATCCTAGAATTTATGTAAATACCAGAGAGCATGGAGACCCACCTGAACTGTCAGGTTGGCAAGGGAATAAGAAGTGTTTTGAAGAATAAATTAACTACTCATAGTAGCCATATGGAGAGCTCTGTGTTTGATAGAGAAAGAGTAATCAAGGATAATTTTCAAAGTCAACCTCAGACCTTCACGTGCATTAGCACATGTAGGCACCTGTATCCCTGTTCTTACATGAGCCCACATACATACAAACACACACACAAATGGAGAACAGAGTATTACTTTGTCTCAAAAAATACCTAGATTATGTATTTTTTTTCTTGCTGTTGAGTTCTACTTTTATTCAGTAACCTCTTCATATTCTTCTAGAATAGGATTAACAGAATGACTTACAGGCTTAATTGTTAAACTGGGGTCAAACACAAGACAGATGTTATGGAGAGTTCTTAGCCTGAGTTGAATTCTATGCTTTAGGCCAACCTGTGTGCCTTTATTTATTGCTCTCAGCACTTTGTATTAAAATGCCCAGTTAAAAGGCTAGACTGAGACTTAGGTATTTGATCTTCTTCTTGCAGGAATCTGGTGGGTAGTAGAATTAGTATTAAAAGTTAGATATAATAATGTAATTTTCTACCATCCATGCCTCTGTAAATCATGTAAATCAGGATAACTCAATGTTTTTTACCTGTCAGTGTTTATGAGCTAAATTGAGAGACAATCCACTAACAGGGAAAGTTATAAAAACATCACTTCAAAAGGATGAGAGACATCAGAAGACCATACATAAATAGGTGCGGAATATGCTATAGAATAGTAATTTGTGGGTTATTTAAAATGTCTCGTCTTGCTTGTTCCTTGACTACTTGCATTTATTGTATTACTAGACTCTCAATCTAGAACCGACCTTAATACATGCATGTAATTAAAATAGTTTAAAATCAAAAAGGAGGAGGGGGATGGAATAGGGGGTTCTAGGGAGGGAAATGGGGAAAGGAGATGACATCTGAAATGTAAATAAAGAAAAATCCAATAAAAAGAAATAAAAGATTAAGAAATAAATAAAATTTCTTTACCCATGGCATAGAAAACTCACATCATTAACGTGTGTAACTGTACCAAAATGGACCCCTGAGATTTTATTTTTTATTTTGTTTTATTGCAGTTAGAATATAAGTAAATTGACACACTCTTGTAAAAGAAATATAAGTAGCTCCCCCACAATGATTTCAATGTAGTTAAGCAGGGTATTGACAATCTGTAGACTTTTCTTTTTTCCATACTTTGTAACAAAGAAACTGCAGTATTTTTCTTTTCCTTTTTTCTTTTTGGCTCAGCAAAGAGAAAGATATGTGTGGAAATATATCTGTTATAATTAGAGTTATTTCTTGTCTCTTTTCTTCTTTAAAAAATCTTTCTTTTATTTGTCCTTTATAGTGAGTGGTAATTTTCTTGTCAACAGGTGAATAATCAATAGCATCTATAATTAATATTATTAGTAACAATAATCATAATAATATCAATCAAATATAATAGGAGAAAATATTATAGAAAATTTAGTTATCACTCTGTATGTCAACCATTTACAGCTCAAGAAATGAGAGCCAAAGTAACCAAGTTTAGAGACCTGTGCTGGAGGACTGATTGAAAGGCCAATGAAAATAAATAATTTTATAGCAGAAAAGGTGAGAGAGAATCCTGTCATAATTAGTGAGCAACCTCATTCTGCAGTATACATCAGACTTTGGGTGTCTTTGGTATGTGTCTGGGGGCTTGGGGGTGTGGGTATGTATGTGGCTGTAAGTATACATATGCGTTCATGTGTTTAGGAATTTGTAGAGACCAAAGAATAACTTCAAATTTTATTCCTTATATTTTGTGACACAAACTGACACAATTGCCTGGAACTCACTGATTTCTCAGGAGTAGCTGACCAGAGATTCCTTGGAATCTGCTGTCTCCTCTTACACTGTGTTGGGCAATTTATAAAAGAAAACATTTACTTCGGCTTATGACTTCAGAGGACAAGGGAACAGGGAACAGAGGCATGGCTGCAGGAATGTCTAAGATCTCACATCTCAAAACCATAATCAAGAAGTGCTGAAAACACCAGCAATGGTTAGATATTTTTGAATTCTTAAAATCCATTCCTAAGGCATATCATTTCCACCAAGCATACATCTCCCAATTCTTCCCAAACACTTCTACTAACTGAAGACCAAATATTCAAACAACTAAACTATAAGAATAATTCTCATTTAAACTACCACATTCTACTCCCTGTTCCCCATAGGCTTGGTGCCATAGCTCATAATGCAAGATGCATTTATGCCAATTACCACAATACCTAGTGTTACTCACAATCACTACAAATTTCCAACGTCTCCTTTGAGTCTAAAGACAATTTCTTAATACCTATCTCCTGTAAAATCAAAAGATAAAATATACTTGCAACAAATGATGGCAGAGTATACATTACCATTCCAAAAGGAAGGGATGGAGCATAATGAGAAAATACTGGGAAAAACCAAGACAGAAAGTAGCAGGCAAACTCCAAATTCTATAGCCCCACGTTTGACTATGCTTCCAGATTTGTTGTTGCAAAATAAAGTTCTCATTTAGTCAAATTTTACTGCCTATGTTCAGCTCTCTTGGGCAAATATTCCACAGCTATGGTATAGGTTACATTTTAAGATATTCAACATAATCTTACTGTCACAACTTGAAAAATGTACACTCTGGGCCTCTTGCCCTCTTAGGTAATTCATACATTCTCTATAACATATTTTTTTATCTTTGGTTCTCCATAACAGTGGAAGAAGGATCTACAACACCTCTTCTCCTTTATCCTTCATAACACTAACACATAAAGTATACACATAATAGTACAAAGTTTAGCTGCCCATGTGGTCTGGAGCCTGACCTCACTGAATAACATTTGATGCACCTTTTCTTTCTTGTTGCTTTGTAGAATCAGAAAACCCCTTAGGTCAGTGATTCTCAGCATTCCTAATACTGTAACCCTTCAACACAGTTTCTCATGTTATGGTAACACCCAATCATAAAATTATATGCATTGCTTCTTCATAACTAATTTTGATGTTGTCATGAATCAGCATGTAAATATCTGATATACGGGACATCTGATATGTGAACCTGTGAAAGAGTTACTCAACCCCAAAGAAGACAGGAATCAAAGGCTGACAACCACTACTCTCAGGCTTTTCTTCTTTTTACACCAATTGAAAGTTTAACTAAGTGAGATCATGCCTTGAGGGAATCCTTCCTTTATTCCACTGAAGATTTAGTCTTTTCTTAATTTTATTGTTTTTGGGCAAAACACTTGACTCCAACATTTTATTGCTTATGGCCTTCTGTCTCTTTTATCTGTATATTTTCTATTTCTTTTTCACCATGCTTGTTCATTTTTATTTTTTGCTATAGACCTTCATAGGAATGATTACTTATAACCATAAAATATTAGACTGTCTTAAAATCTTTTCTGGCAAAAACATTAGTTCATTACCTTTTAATTTATTCTCAGGATGATTCTTAGGACAAAGTCAGACAGCAGCGATGTTCTTTGCCAAAATTACACAATAATGGTCTCTAGACCAGTTGCTATTATTGTTATGCTCTGGTCGTCTATAGTCTACATTACTCTCAGTACTACTGTCTTTAAACTCATACTAGGATGGACATTAAGCATTCAATTACTTTTCTATTCCAAAGTTCTAAAATGTTCTACATTCCTCCAGGGATGGGAGAGAGAGAGAGGGAGAGAGAGAGAGAGAGAGAGAGAGAGAGAGAGAGAGAGAGAGAGAG
>JANHMN010000009.1:13332088-13344235 GCA_030674055.1 Rhabdomys pumilio
GAGAGAGAGAGAGAGAGAGAGAGAGAGAGAGAGAGAGAGAGAGAGAGAGAGCAGAGCTGATAATGCCTGAAGAATGATATCAAAATTTGTTCTCTAGCTTCCACATATATGCACACAGATTGGACAAAACGTATACCCACAAACATGCACATATACACAAAAGCAAAAATAAAGCAACATTCATATAGTTAAGCCATTAATATATTTGCATGAACAAGATACTGTTCAGCTTAATGATCTAATATGAGAAAGAAGGATCTGTCATCAGATACACTAGTGATCAGCTATGTGTGATAAGGTTCTGAAGCAATATTCACCACATAGTATCATGTGAACCAGGAAAGCATTCAACTGTTTTGTGAAAGGGTTGTGAGATTTTCTAAGATATGCAGAAATATCATTCCTTGTGTTCAGATGTAATTGTCCAGGTACAAACACATAATAAAATGTATTCTCCAACTTTTCTAAAAGTTTGAAAATATTTGAGGTGAAGGTTATTATAGTAGTTTTGGATTTATGGGTAAATGTGTTTGGATACTTGTCTCAGATGTCAGAACACTTTGAAGATTAGTAAGTATGGTTTTGATGGAGATGGTGTGTCATAAGGCTAAGATAAGAGGCTTTGTAAGAATCCTACCACCCTGAGTGAACTCTGTCTTCTGCAAGCCTTGAGGTATGAAATCTTAGCTATTTCTATTTCCATGTTTTTTGCTGTAACCATGTACTCTAAACCTCAAAAAAATGAAAATCCAATTACATGGTTTAATCTGAAAGTTGCCTTGGTCATGGTGTTCTTATTAACACAACAGTAAAGATGCTAATAAAGAAAGAAATCAGGGTCAGGAAGTGAACTATTACTTTGACAGGCCTAGCTGTGAGCCTCTCTCTCTCTCTCTCTCTCTCTCTCTCTCTCTCTCTCTCTCTTTCTCTCTTCCTCCTTCCCTCCCTCTCTCCCTCCCTCCTTCTCTCTCTGTCTCTCCCTCTTTTGTGCCCCTTCCTTCCTTCCTTCCTTCCTTCCTTCCTTCCTTCCTTCCTTCCTTACTTCCTTCCTTTTCTTTCTTTTTACTTTTCATTTTTTATGTTGACTACCCAGTGATCTCCTGGGATCCACCTATCCCTGCCCTCCTCTTGCCCCAGTTCTAGAATTATAAGCACAGACTAACATGCAAAGTCACATGGTGTTTAGTAAGTAAATATAGACTCACCCTAAAATAGAAGTAGCGATGAAGTTATATCATCAATCATGGGATTGAGTGGTGCTAGACACAGGGATGGAAGAAATCCAACTTGGTGCAACACTTAGAAACAAAAAATGTTTTACTTCTCTGAATCTATGATCACAGAAGTACAAATTTTTAGAAGAATTTGAAGATACACAGAAGACAGCGATAGAGAGATGCACAAGGCTATTACAGTGCGTGTGAGTGGAAGCCCTAGAAATGGCATAAATAGGTGTTCTTGCATAGCAACAATGATGTTACAAACTGCTTGTCTTGCCTTGTAAGCTCATCTAATGAATAATATTTCCATTTCCAAGTCCAGGAAATAATATTTTGGCTCATTTTCTAATGCTGTAGAAAGTTCTAATGTATGAGTTCCTAACCTTTTATTTGTTAAATCATTTTATTTATTTACATTTCAAATGATATCCCCAGTCCTTGTTTCCCTTTCCCAAACCCTCCATACCACCCCACCCCACCCCCCCCTCTATGGAGGTGCTGGAGACATGGATCACTTCCTGTATACTCTTTGGTTGGTGGTTTCATCTCTGGGAGCTCTGGGATAATCACAGGACACAGAGAGAGGAATAGACATGGGGGTAAGGGGGGAGGGCGCAGGAGTTCCTAACATTTTACTATGTGATATTGACAATGCTCTGGATCTAATTCACACCTACCCTAGAATATGTACAACTTATTGGTGGAAATTTTCTGTTTGTAATGTATATATTAGCTACTCTTTTGATTACCATGCAGCCCATTATGGGCCCTTATAATATATAACATCAAAACATTATAATAATATTGTGGGTACAAAGACTAATATTAATTTCAGTGATGAGACAGGATCTATTGGCAATAATGATTTGTTCAGGACATTTATGCAAAAAGGATTGAGGAAGCATGTTTTTTTAATCATTTTCTTGCTTCTGATCAAAGTAAGTTTAGAAAACAAACATTTATTTGTCTGAAAGTTGAAAGACATAGTACATCATTGGGAAGGCATGGCAGTGGGAACTTGAGAAAGCTGACCACATTGTACATGTAGTAAGAAAACAGGTAGAGAGGAATAGATAGTGGTTTTGTCTCACTTATTCTTTCCTAAAATTCAGGATTCAGTCCCAAGAAATTGTGCTGCTTTATTAAAAATGGATTCATCCTCCTCAATAATTCTATTCTAGGAATTTTGTTACAGGTATCCCCAGAAGTTTATGTCTGAGTTGATTGTATTTTTTGTTATTTTGACAATGACAATTTGTTAATCACAGACATAAACCAAAACTCTGGCTCTAAAAACCACACAGACAATTTCACTGCCCCATTGTAGAAATCTTGAACATTATGATTCACAAGTTTATATTAATTAATGAGGTAGTTCAGAAATCAGCCAACCTAGGTATCAAGTACACTTTGTTTATATATACACATGACTATTTAAAGTGAATTCTATTTATTTGAACATACATCAAAGAAAACCAGATGTGAGCATGGGCTTTAAGTCCTTACCTTTTCACTACATTGTAACATTATACTTGCAGTTAGAATTGTGATGTACATCGACTGAGCTTTGAAGGGCAACTTGGAACAGTCTATTGATCTTTTGTATCTTCTGCACCTTATATATCCCATGCACATGGCACCAAAAACGTATCATTTATTAAGCTGGATTAAAAATTACTTTCCATTTAAGATCCAAAACCAAAATATGAGTAACATGAGCATATTTAAATTGAACACTTAATTTTGATACATCTTCCATTTCTATCTCATCAAAGACAGAACATGATTGCATTAAAGTGATTAAATAAATTTACAGACATATAAATATATAGATTTGAAAATCTACATTTATATTGGAAGAACTAGCAAACCAACGAGTGAGTGATGATATGTGGACTACCTTTACAACCATGTTAGATTCATGGAAAATAAAGACAAGTTATCTTCTGATAGATAATTAGATGAAAAGTGGGCAAGCAGATGATGCCTCCATGTGATTGAGGTGTAGTTATGTCTACAGAAAGGTGTTTTTAGCGATTGAAAGGGAGACCCAGCCCATAGTAAATGATGCAACCCTAGATTGTTGGTGGGTCCTACAAGGAAAGCAAGCTGACGTTGCCATGGAAGCAAGCCAGTAAGCAGCAGCCCTCCATGTCCTTTTCATTAGCTTCTGCCTCCAGGTTCCAGTTAAATTTTCTATTCTTACTTCCTTTGTTCATGAACACGGATATAGAAGTCTAAGCCAAACAAACAAATCCTTTTTATTCTGTTTTGATATTTAGTCATGGTGTTTAATCAAAGAAATAGAAACCAAAACTAAGAAGACATTAATAGCATTTCTTTGAGTATCAGATGAATATTCTTTAACAAATTTAACAGCATGAGTTTACATTTTCGAAGTTAAAATTCAATGGAATTAGTTTCTTCACTACATATCACAGAATAATTTAGTCCTGTTTAAATATGGCAATGCACATGTTTCTCTGGGAACATGGTGATTATCAATTAGTTGGCTTGAAGTACTATTTGTAGTATGGCATAAAGTTGTTGAGTATAACTTAATTGAGTAATCTGAGAATGATTCCAAATTGGAAATTCCATAAGAAATAAACCAACCTAAATCTCTTATTCCTTCTTATAATATGTTGAGACTGTAGTGTAGGAAGATGAAATAACTTTTTCCAGGTCACAGATAATATTGATTGAAAGGATTAATACAGAACTTCCAAGCAACCAGTTCTTTCATTTTTTAAAACACTAAATCATACCAATGACCTTAATCTTGCTATTTATAGTTAATAATAACAGTTGCTTTCAGCATGTATTCCTGCAAGTGCTCTGTAAAAGAAATGCTGTGGGATATTGTTTTTCTTTATGGGCCTTTGTTTCTCCATTTGTAAAACTAAGAGGGTGGAAGAGGGAATAAACCACATGATTTCTCTGCTTTGTTTCTTTTCAGCTCTTTTAATCTCTAAAGAATAATGTGATCTTGTGGGTAGGATGCTCAGATCACAAATGCTTCTCAAGTATTCCTGTTTCCTCCTCTACTCTATTTTTGAGGATGTTCAGAATTAAACTGCATATCAAGTTGTAGTAAATATTTTCTCCCCAATTTATCACAACAGTATTCAATATACTGCACAGAAGAATGCCTTGCAACTTTAAGATTTACTTTTATTGCTGTGAATTTGTATGTCCATATGCGTACTTGTGCATACAGTTCCCACAGAAGCCAGAGAGGACTTTGGATCCCCAAGAACTGGAACTATAGGTGTTAATGTGTTGTTTGGCTTGGATGTCTAGCAAGGAGGCAGACTGTTATAGCTCTTCGGCCTCTTTTTCAGTCTGTCTTGCAATAGTGTTTTGTTGTTGTTGTTGTTGTTGTTCCACATTAGTAGCCCTGCTGACTGTCTGTTCAGTGGACACTCAGGACATTGTTTGCTCTCATATGTTTTAATTGACTTGAACACTAAAGTGACCTTAAGTTTCATATTGGCAAATTCACTTTCAAGTACAGATCTCTCTACATTTAAAACCAAATACCTATCTCTTACACATATCTTTTATTCTTTCTTGTCTTGCTTTTTTTTTATCTGAAGACTCTCATGGCTCTGATTTTGTACAGAGTAAAAATTTTCAGGTAATTTTTGTATGCATTGTATATAAATTTTGTATTATTCAGAGTTCCCTGGAGGAAGAGCTCTGATAGAATATATAAGAACTATTAGAGAGGTATAGAGTCTGTGGTTCAACTAGTCCAACAATTAAAGTTGAAGAATACAGTCTCATCTGTTTTTTAGTAAATGCCAGAATGCCTAAGAAGTAGGCTCTAATACCAGTGAATGGACTTTCCTCCAGGGATGAGGATAGGCAGTTAAAGAGCAAAATTTTCCATTTTCCATGCTCCTTATATAGACTGTCATAAATAGGTATGGACTAGAATAATGGTGAATCTTCCCCTCTCAAAAGACCTGAATTAAGGAGTGGGCATTCTCACTACAAAGATTAAGTTAAGAAAACACCACATGTGTACAACGCTGCTTGGATTTTAGTTAATTATAGTGACACTGACCACCAAAAACAGCCATCACAAATCTTTGTGCATGTACATGTGTATTTGCATGTATATGAAGGCCAGGGGACAATTTCTGTTGACATTTCACAGATGTCATTCATCCTTTTTTTTTTTTTCTGCTGAGAGATTATTTTATTAATTATTTACTTTTTAAAATGTTTTATTGGAGATTTTATTTACATTTCGGATGTAATTTCCTTTCCATCCCCACCCAGGAACCCCCTATCCTATCTCCCCTCCTCCTGCTTCTATGAGGATATGCCCTCACCCACCCTCCCTCTCTCACCTCCCCACCCACGATTTCCCCTGTACTGGGGCATTCAGTCTTCACTGCACCAAAAACTTTCTCACCCACCTATGTCTGACAAGGCCATCCTCTCCTACATGTGCAGCTGGAGTCATGGACCCCTCCCTATGTTCTCCAAGGCTGGTCATTTAGGACCTGGGAGCTCTGGTTGGTTGGTAGTGTTGCTCTCCTCATGGGGCCACAAACCTTTTCAGCTCCTTCAGATTTCTCTCTCACTCCTCCATTGGGAACCCCATGATCAGCTCAATGGTTAGTTGTGAACTTCCACCTTTGTATATTTCAGGCTCTGGCAGACCTCTAAGAAGACAGCTAAATCAGGCTCCTGTCAGCATGCACTTGCTAGCATCCACACAGTGTCTATATTTGGTGAATGCACAAGGGATAGATACACAGGCAAAGCAGTCTCTGGATAGCCCTTCTTTCAGTTTCTGTCCCACAGTTTTTCTCCATATTTGCTCCCATGAGTATTTTGTTATCCCTTCTAAGGAGTGTCAAAGCACCCATACTTGGTCTTACTTTTTCATGAACTTCATGTGGTCTGTGAGTGTTTTCTTGGATATTGCAAGCTTTTGGGAAAATATTCAATTACCATGTGTGTTCTTTTGTGATTGTGTTACCTCACTCAAGATATTTTCTAGTTTCATCAATTTACATAAGATTTTCTCAAATACATTGTTTTTAATAGCCGAATAATACTCCATTGTGTAAATGTACCATATTTTCTGTATCCATTCCTCTGTTGAAGGACATCTGGGTTCTTTCCAGCTTCTGACTATTATAAATAAGGCTGCTATGAACATAGTGGAGCATGTGTCCTTGTTATATGTTGGAGCATCTTCTGGGTATATGCTCAGGAGTGGTATAGCTGAGTCCTCAGGTAATACTATGTCCAATTTTCTGAGGAACAGACAGACTGATTTCCAGAGTGGTTGTACCAGCTTGAAATCCCACCAACAGTGTTTCTCTTTCTCCACACCCTTACCAGCCAATTTGATTATTACTCAAATTTGATTATTACTCAAATCCTTATGCTTACATGGTATAATTTCATCCTTAATAATGATAAATTGTTTTACATATGCTTATTACCTGTAGTTGTTTTTCACATGATTCTTATTGGTTCTTTAAGAAATTACTCCTGATACTGTGCTTGTATTAAACACAATTTGCACAATTATAGTAATTTTTCCTTGTCAAAATTTCTTAAATGATACACTATAATAACTGTTTGCATAACATATAATTTTTACTATGTATCAAAAGTAATATTAAGATAAAAGTTTAAGGTGACTTTATATAATATGCAAATGCTATACCATTTAATGTGAGATAGTTGAGCACCTACAAGTTTTGACTCATTTTAGAAAGAGTTTGAACAGTCTTTGTATGAATACAGTTGAAGAATGTATTTCTTTTAAGTTCATAATGGACATTAAATAAGAGTATAAAATTTATAAAATAAGGTTTATAGGCATAGCCACTGTGATTATTTTCCTCTATATTAACCTGAGGTAGAACCTTATACAGACCAAAAGTCTCTAGTCCTTCTAAAAGGATCCACTGCATAGAGCACTCAGGCAGAGACTTCCTTTTACTTTGCGTGACACATGGCTTAAGTACTCTTTGTTGGACTTTAATATTAAATTCTCTTGATTTGTACTGTTGTCTGTGCAGAGGACAAGATCTGGATGATGGTTCAGCACAACAACACAGAACTGACTCGGGTACAGGGTTCCAATGCTGAGAAGCCCTATGCAATGACCTTAAACTATGGTGGCAATATGGGCAACTGGAAGCTCTGATTGATGGCTCAGAGCACTGTGAACAGGAGGTGACATACTACTGCAGGAAATCCCACCTGCTTAACATACTAGGTAAGATCCTGCTTTATGGTACTGTGAAACCCAAACTTAATATCCTTGCTATAGTTTTGTTGTTGTTGTTGTTTTGTTTGTTTGTTTGTTTGTTGACACAAGATAGAGTCATTGGAAAAGTGAGAACCTCAATTTAAGTTTTCAAATGATATGCTATTTAATGACTGACATTAATCAGTTATTAAGGTGATGGTTCTTATGTAATGTACATTTGCTTTGAACTCACTATTTACTGACCTTGAACTTTTGACTATCTTGCCTCTACTTCTGGAGTGCTGAAAGTACAGGTCTATACCACCATGGCTGTTTCATTCAGTGGTGCTGGCCATCAAATTCAGGGCTTCATTGCATGTTTGGAAATCACTTTAAATATGGACATAATACTTAACTCTGAAGTTTCATTTCAGAAAAAGATATAAGTGCAAGGCTAAATCGTTTTAGTTTTTCTGATGCTGGTTATTATGGAGAATGAATGATTGACTGTTACATGTGTACTACATCTCTTACTGTCATGATGTAACACCTATTGAAACCTCTAGAAGAGGGATTTCCTTTCAATTATGGATTGAAGTCCATTATTGCATATGGTAAAAACAATATAGTCTGAGGCAACAGGAGAATAAAACAATTATCTACTCAAACCCTGGAAGGCCAGGAAGCAGAGAGGGGAAGAGTAACATTAAGCTAGAGCTTTCCATTTTTTTTTAATAAAATGCAAAGACAAGTTTTTAACATATTAAATTTTATGTCCACCTGAAACTCCATGTATAAAACAGGCAAGCCTTCACAGAGGTCTAAATTTCTGTTCTTTCTTTAGAACTGAGTTTGAATGTATGAGGTACTAGAGGCTACAAGAATATCAAGTATCCAAGAAAGAATATCAGTCACATCATACCACAAAGTTCAGTGTCCTAGGTCTTATCATTTGAAAGTTTAGAGCAGCTGTGGAACAATAAAAAATGGAAGTTCAGTAAAGAATGAGTAGGAGAGACCTAACTGAATGCATTGCACTGTTTGACTAATCTAGAATCATCACGGGAAGACACTACTCCATCTAAACAAATTTTCCAGATAACAGTCACTTATCCCTTCAAACACCAATTTTCAAATAAAATGCAACAATTTGAGACAAAAATCTTGCACCAATGGATTACATGCCTCCTTGCCTTCTTAAACACAGAAAACAGGACAGAAAATAGAGCTCTCCTTGTTTTATGATTCAGGATCATCACTGTAAAATCAATTCCAGAACTCCTGTTTGACTTAGCCACACGTCAGGCTGATGAAATCAGAGCTTGCACTCTCTGTATTCCGGTCCTTGCTTATCAGTCCCCACAAACTGCCTTACAAGGTTCAGTGGCTGTCTTTCCTTGCATATTTCTCTGTCCCTTAATGAAGAACCTGAACACATTAGCCCCCCTAAGCACTTCTCAGGATGTTTGACTCTGGGAACTGCACTCTTTTTTGCTCATTGCCTAGTCATTTTCTAGTAGAAAAAATAGAAGTACGTCCATTTCTGATTTTGTTAATTCTCTAAAAGATTTGCAATGTCATGTCACGAAGGTTATGGCATTCCTTTTAGTTATTGATGTGTACTTACACACACATATGCACATGAATACCCACAAATAGTGTACTTGGAGGTCAGATGTATTAGACCCACCTCATTGCCCATCACTGAAATCATAGGCTGTTTTGAACCACTCTACCTGGGTGGTTTGGAACATCACTCTGGTCTTCAAGCAGAGTGACATTTTAGCTACTGAGCTGTTCATGTCTTCTGTTTCTGTCAATCCTCTTTGTACATGCATTGTCTTCCTGACTCAATTCTCTTATATTATCTGGGTTTAAGATTTGAAAGAAAGAGCATAGCTTTGTAAGGTTTGAATTGAGATTGAGATTTTAATCCAGTCCTGACCTAATTTGTGCCATTTTGCTTAGTTTCTGCAGTTTAATTTCATCAACTGTTAAATTCATAATGCTAAGGAGAAGGAAGAAAGACAAACACAGTCTAAAATCCTGTAATGTGCCAGGTATCTCTTGGGTATCCAAAAACAAGTGTCTCTGCACAATGCTTCCATCTCAGTAGACAAGAAGCAAAGTTGATGCTATCATGAAAAATAAGCTGAAAAATAATTTCTTTGTTATTATAAGTTCTTTGAGAAATTCACACAATGTATTTTCCCATGTCTATACACTTTTCCCCATTTCCTCCCAGATGTTCACCCCTGTAACCATCCAACTTTGTGTCGCTGGTTTTTTTTTTGTTTGTTTGTTTGTTTTTGTTTGGTTGGTCTTTTAGTATTCATTAAGCCCAATTTTTTCAACCCATATATTCATGGAGGTGTGGCCTTTCACTTAAACATACAAGACTGTCAAAGGCTACACTCTTTAAGAAAACTGATTCTATTTTACTGGCAGCTATCAGTTGACAACATCTTCTCAGATAAGAATTTCATGTCTACCTGTGCTCCCATTGTTGATACTTTCATTTGGATTGAGGTCAAACAGCTCTTATGCACGGTAGCATAACTTGAGTTCATTTGTTTAGCTGTTCTGTTATGTTCAAAGGACACTCTTTCCTTTTATTTACTCACTGTCTTTGACTCTTACAGTCTCTATACCTTCTTTTAGTAATCCTTGAAGCTTAGGAGGAGAGGGTGCTGTACTAATGTTCCATTAAAGGCAGAGCATTGCTTATGGCATTATTCTATGAACCTTGGATACTCATGATTCTCTGTGTTAATCATCATCTACTGAAAATAGAAGTTTTTCCGCTAATGGTTATGAGATACATTAATCCATGGGAATAACAGTAAGTCATTATGAGTCAGTCAAATACTATGCTCATTTAATAGAATAATTGTATTAGATTTGCTAACAGGACCTATGATCTGACTATCCATAGGCTCTTGGCTCAACAATGGTCCAATTTGATCTTGGAAAGAGATAGAGAGATAAACATTCTTTCTAAACCAACCACAGAACTATATAGAAATGTTTATTTCCATGTAGTTTGATTAGTACCAGAAAGCTGAGGAGAGCATGAGTGCCTCTTTGAACATCACTCAGCTAACTCAAAGCTCAGCACTGTTTCTTTCAGATTATACAAAGCTCTACAGATCAAAGAAAATGAATATTTATAGGGAACATACATGTGTATGAATTTCCTTATTAGTTAGAAAAATAAAATGGAGAAAGAACAGACAGGGCCAAATACTGATCAATGTTTTACATTGTGCAAATTTATGGAAAATATTCAAATGTACCACTGAGCTTCTAGTGGGTTGACTGATGATCTGATCCACAAAGTCCTTAGATCTCTCGCTATGGATTTGCATGATTATCTTATTATTAGGCAGCAATGAGAACAGGAGAGAGTAGATCATCCATGGTGTACCACTGAGTAGCTTTCATTGAGTTGTGACTGAACCATGAGACTCTTGTTTTTTAACTATTCCTCTGTTATTTCCATCCATGGGTAGCCATAATTGCCAGCCCAGGTGACATGTCATCTATCTCTGCAACTAAAGATGTGTCTTCAAAACTTCATGGTGCCATAGTCCATAGGAAGTATTCCCTGTAACTCTCACGTATTTTTGTATTTTCCTAGTTTGTTTACTGCTTTTTGCAAAAACTTTATACAAAGCTGAGGCATTGCCATGTAATGTCTTTTCAGGTCATGGAAGCAGTCAGTCTGCAGTATTCAGAAGCCCTTTTCCCTTAGGAAAAAATAAACCATTTGTTTCTGGATTAAGATATAACCTGCTCTGGCTACACTTAAGCTACTTCTTATACATCAGCACCTTGCAGATTTTCTTCATTAGACAGGGATCAAGAAGCCAGTAAAGGATGAGTATATGAGATGAAGTAGCACTCAGTTCATACAAAGCTTACGTGCAAAGGAAAGAACAATTAACACTCAAGCTAAGACCTCCATTCTCTGTCAATAACCTTGTCAGCTACCTCTCTATATCAGTTTTCTCTTCACTCTTACAAAAAAAAAAAAATATTTGGCAGAAAGTCCTTCAGTGACGAACTGTTTACTTTGGACTTTGGTGCAGGAGATGCAGTCTATCAAGGCAGTGAAGGATAGGACTCAGATTAGTTTAAGGGGAAGGAGCCTGTAGTTGGTCAGATGAAAGCAGTGTGTCAAAACAAGAAAGGACTTAAGCCAGAATCAGGACCAGACTATGTATTCCTCCATACCCAAGTGTCAGCAACCAACTTCTTCTACGAAGTTCTACATCCTCAGTGTTCTACAACTTCCATCAGCACCCTAGTAGGGAAATTAAGAGTTCAGATATGTGACTTATGGACAACATTTCACATTCAACTCATAGTGCTACACACACACACACACACACACACACACACACACACACACACACAAACACAATTTGAAATGAAGACAAGATAGATAAAGCCTTGGAAAAATGATCCTACAGGGTAGTATCCTAAAGCTATGTGGAATGAATAGACATTAAACTTCCTGGCAATCCCTAAGATCTCTTTCGTATTTTCCAAAGAGCCAAGGATGATCTATTAGATTCTCCAAACAGCCTATTTGTTTTGCACATACTATTGTATTTAGTACTCTAGAGTGAAAAACTACACAAAATATTCTCTCTCTGTGTGTGTGTGTGTGTGCATGAGAGAGAGAGAGAGAGA
>JANHMN010000009.1:13344245-13367288 GCA_030674055.1 Rhabdomys pumilio
TCAGCATTTATTGAAATATCTGTGTTTGGACAAATGGGCTTACATGTTAGGGGCATTTCTGTTTCATGGATCTCTTAGGCACAATAATTAAAACTTAAAATATAATTTTAGCTCTCACAGAGCAAGTGGAAGGAAGGGGTTGATTTGAACAATTCTTAGTCAATTTCTGACTTGTTGTTTGATACTGGACCCAATATTAAGGCATAATATTTGAACAAGAAACTTAACACTCAGCTAAAAAGGATTACCAGTGAGAGGCTGGGATTCTCCTCTATGTACTTACAGGAGTGTAGCAGCACACCTGACTTTTTATGTATGAACTGAGAGCTGATATTCTCATGCTCAGACAACAAGCACTTCACCCAGTGTGCCATCTCCCCAGCCTTAATGGCTTATTAAGCATAGAAGTCAGTGAGTGTTTTCTTCCTATCTGTAGACTCCAACGTCTTCTTGCAGTTACTCAGAGAAAGAACAATTACTCCTGAGGTCTTCTTCCACATGCTCCGCATTTCCCTAGGTTGTCATTTTACATCAAAAGTACAAATTACAAAATAAATAAAAACAAAGGAAAGATCTATGATGTCAACTACTTGTGTGTGTGTGTGTGTGTGTGTGTGTGTGTGTGTGTGTGTGTGTGTTTGTGTGTGTGTGTTTGTCTAGGTATGTGCTGCATTACAATAAAAAGACAAATGAGTTTATAGAAGGCATAATATTTGAATATACATTTCTCTAAAGGACATGTACAGACTACTGACAAGCTTATGAAATTATTTCATTAACTATTAAAGAAATCAAATCAAAATGAAAAAAATCACATCAAATTCATTATGTTACTTCCAATAAAATATAAAGATAGACATCAATGATGACCTAGGGAAATGGAGAGCATGTGGAAGAAGACCTCAGGAATAAATATTTTATATGTTTTATCCCCATTTCTCTCTCTCTCTCTCTCTCTCTCTCTCTCTCTCTCTCTCTCTCTCTCTTCTTTCTTTTTCTATTTCAAGATAGCTTTTTTCTTGCTGAGTTTTCTTACTGGAGTTGCAGTCTTCTTCATTATTGACAATCTTATCCACATCCTAAATTCTGAATTGATCTTGTGTACAGTATCTACATGTGTTTTTTTTCTTTATGGACATTGATTATTTTTAATAATATTTATTTTATATGAAAAGATATTTGAAATCTTTGTGTAGCATGTCAACTATTTCGGTGTCATTGGACTTGGTAACTGTGTAAATTTTGATAACTTGGAAATTGGATATCTTATGTTTTTCTGTTTGCACATATCTTTTGATTTTATATAGACTTTTTCTTTACAAGCAACTTACATTAGACTCCTCAGTTCATGCTACTACTCAGAAAAGTATTTTAACAATCATAGCACCAAATAAGTAATATGTAGACATATAAATATAATAGATTAAAGCTAACATAAATTACCAATGAATATAAAACCAAAAAAAAGACAAAAATAATTGAGAGAAATTAAGTTAAAATTTTTTGAATGAATATAAAACATTCAATAATTGAAGCACACTACAAAGGAGAAGACACGATGTATGACACTAAGCCTTAACAAATCTAATCTTTACACTATGAGCTTATTGAACATTCCATGACTTCTGACTCATGGGTAGGAAACCAAAACTTCTAACACTGGTGTAGTTCTATGTCTCCTGCTTAGCAGTGGAGATGTGGGGGCAGAAATGTGTCTCATCCTGTGTTTTACTTACTATCTTCCAGAAATCTTGAATTTGTTTCGCAGTGTCTACAAAGTTTTTGTAACTTCATCTCCAGGGCGTCTAATACATTCTTTTTGAATCTTCAGGAGACTGCATGCATGTGCCTAGACATATACAGATATACAACATTAAAACACAAAAATAATTATTTAAAATATTATCATTTTAATTACGTGTGTGTGTGTGTGTGTGTGTGTGTGTGTGTGTGTGTATGTGTCTGTGTGTGTGTGCCATATGACTTCAGAAGTGTATGCCATTCCCCTGGAGCTAGAGTAAATGGGTGGTTGTGATCTATGTGACTTGAATCCTGAGACTCAAACTCCAACTGTACTTGCTCCTAACCCCTTAACCATGCCTTCAGCCCCAATATTAGTAATTCTTACAAAGAAAGTGGAGGGGGGGAGCAGGACTAAATCCCTGAGGTCCAGCAGAAAGAATGGAAACAGCCAACCTTGGTAAGTAGATTGGGGGTTGGGGTGACTAGCCCTGTACCAGAAACCGGGGAGGTAAGAGACTTTCAGAACTCAAGGGGAGGGGCCTTAGATAAAATGCCCGACAGTAGGGAGAGGAAACTTATACAATCCACCTCCAGCAGAAACACAGGACATCAAGTGGAGGGATGGGGTTGCCATTCCACAGTCCAAAATTTTGACTCAGAGTTGTTCCTGTGTAAAAAAACTGCAGGGACAAAAGTGGAGAAAAGACTAGTAGAAAGGAGGTCCAGTGTCATGCCCAAATTGGGATCCTGCTCAAGGAGAGATTCCAAGGCCTGAAAATATTACTGAGGCTATGGTGTGCTTATAAACAGGGACCTATCATGACTGTCCTCTGAAAGGCCCAACAAGCAGCTAAAAGAGTCAGAGGGAGATACTTAACACAAAACCAATGGACAGAAGCTTGGAACTCCTGCTGTTGAATTAGGGAAAAGCTGGAAGAAACTAAGGAGGAGGGTGACCCCATTGGAACAACTAAGCTGGACACTGAGATCTCTCAGACACTGAGCCACTAACCAGGCAGCTTTGAACAGCTGATGTGAGGCCTTCTGTATATTTACAGCAGATTACTGCCTGGTCTGACCTCAGTGAAAGAAGATGGACCTAACCCTCAGGAGAATTAAAGCCCCAGAAAGGTCTGGTGGGGTGGGATTAGGAGGATGGAGACATCCTCTTGGAGATGGGGGAAGAGGTATAGGATGAGGAACTGTCAGAGGGTAGAAGAGGAGGGGGATAATGACTGAACTGTAAAAAAGTATTACAAGAAAATAAAAATATACACAAAGAGAAAAACAAGCAAGCAAGCAAACAAACAAGCAAACAAACAAAAAAACTAGGGCTGTGTTTCCCCACCACCTCCCAAAGTAAGAAAATGTATAACCACTTTTAGCACTACCCCACCTCCACCCTGTCATTGCACAGTGCAGTCTATGGCATACTACAGGTATCAATGCATGCTGATGAATAAAAGAACTGTAAGTACTGTTCTTGCAGAATCTCACACTTCTCACAGGCAGGAGTTGTTAAATCATAGTGTAAATGTTGGATTTCCCTTTTGGTGGTAGGAATCTTGTACCTTTTACAAATGCATTTCATCAGAAAGCAAAAGAAGGAAATATTAGCACCACTCACATACCTGATAAGTGGATATTTTTGAGAAAATATCCAACTGTATGCATGCATACCCACAGGTCTTTCTTAACAGAAAAAGATCCTGGTGCCATCTCAGTTTCTACTGCTACTGGAAATAATCACAATGCCATTCTCATTCAGTGCTGTGGATTATAAAGAACTTAAGTTTACAAAGCTATCACAGGAGGAGCCCAGTGGAAAGTAAGGGTTTTGCCCTCCTCAGTGTCTCTATTGTAGGAATGAAACAAAAAACTTTGGCATTTTCCCAAATGACCGAGCAGACGTAACCATGGTTTCTGAATAATGGTGCTGTTATCTCTCAGGTTTTTGTTCAGAGTGACAAATGTTCCAGGGTCTCCTATTCCTAGACAAAATTTCACCAGGGACAAACAATGGAGGTTTATAAGATAGAGAAAGACACGCCAAAGTATCAGAGTGATCTAGTGACCTAGGGAAAAACATTCCTGACCGGTCGGTCATAGGTCATTTACTTAGCAGCAGTCTCCTCTCACCCACATTTGCATGTACTGAAATTTTCTCAGGCATCTTGTGTTGATATACTCGGGCAAGGAAGGTCAAATGTTATAGGTCAATAGACTTCTCTCATATGTTAATCTTGATGCCAACCTAACTAATTCTTATTCGCTCTCTTCCATAATACCAGCTTTCATTACTGTTTCAGTGGAGGTTAAAAGAGGATGACTTTCTTGGTTAATTTCTTTGTTTAGGTGGCTTTCTGTATCTCAATTGGCTTCATGCTTGTCTACCTTGCCTCTCTCAGTCTCCCCCTTATTTTTATTAATGGACCCTGTTTTGAAGCTTGGAGTTATAGACAATATAATTTTATCTTTGAAAGAAAGAAAGAAAAGAGAGAAAAGAAAGAGAAAGAAAGAAAGAAAGAAAGAAAGAAAGAAAGAAAGAAAGAAAGAAAGGAAGGAAGGAAGGAAGGAAGATTGATTCAGAGTTCTTTAAAAATATCATTTAGATAAAAGTGGATAATTTTATTTAACCTACGATTCCATACAGATAAGATATGCATTTTATTAGCCCTTCCTCATCAAGTTAAGTTAGGATCTTTTTAGCATTCACAACTCCAGGGCTCAGTTCAGAGACATACATATGGGCATCTTCTTTGGACACACCTCTAATTCTATGCATTTTGTACTCTAAGATACAACAAAAGCACAGTATCTCAGAAAGCTAGCCTGGGACATCCCAACTCTCCAAAGGGAATTCTGTGCTGTACACAGGATGCTACAATAGGAACCTGTGTGTGTCAAGACATAGTCTGGTAAATGCCACCACCAGACAGAGTTCCAAAGAACTACTTTTGAAAAGTTCTTCTCTCCTAGCTCCTTGCTTGCTGAGTCCAAACCACCAGTCTGCCAAGACACTTCCTCGAAACTGATTGTCCTGTTTGTATACAGTCTCCACCATGCTCTCCTGTTGCTATCAGAGAAACTAAAATCTCTTTTCATATTTTTAGTCTCATTAATAAAAGTATTTTAAAATGAGCTTTAAGGGAAACACAAGAATAATTTTACTAGAACTTGAGAGGAAAATAATTTTAAAGGCAAGCTACAAATCCCAGTAGAAACTAAGAGGAAGAGACATGGAGGAAAAGTCAGGCCCTTTAACTTTGCCATGGATATCAGAGAAGATGAAAATGTCCAGAATGTCAGGGAGAACATGCTTATCACTGTCCTACTGTAAACTTAAGTTCAGAGGGTCCCTGACTATATGCCCTTCTATCTTAAGGTGATGGATTCCATCAGGGACCCCTGATTAAAAGTGGAAACAAGAGATGATATTTTGAAAAGTAAAATCACTCCCAAGAATGAAAGTGAGCTAATGCATTGAGAAAAAAACAAACAAACAAACAAACAAAAAACCAAAAGTTTTATCCAGGAGAACATGGCTGCCTGCAAAACCTCTAGAGATCCACCTCTCCCATTTGCATTAAGAGTGTCTCCACACTTCCAGCATGCTGTGTTCCTAAGATACAACTATGTCAAGGCCCTCCTCAAATTGGCTTCTTTCATAGGTTAATCTTGATATTTACATTTCCAGAGTCTACTCTTCCAACACAAACATTTTGACTGCTGGGCACCTACCATAATTAATATATTATGACCATTCATACTGGATATCTGCACAGCCCTTGGTTTAGGACTGTTGCCCTTAAGGCTATCTTTAGTAATCTACAGACATACTATTACTATGACTTCTATATCCCTAACAATTTGTATCCTTTGAATTCATGGATAGTTTTTGTTTTATTTGTTTATTTGTTTGCTTGCTTTATTTATTTATTTATTTATTTATTTATTTATAGTTTCTAAACCTAGGTTATTAGAAACTGCATCAGGGTAAGTACAGTTAAGTAGCACCCAGTGTTTGTGATGTTTCTTTAATTACTCTTTCCCAAAGTGATCTGGTCACAGAGGTATACCTTTGAACATCACACTCATTCTAATGCATTCTTAGCCTTTACTCTGGCTGTGTATGTACTCCAGGTCAGGCAGAGAGTAAATGGTGCTCTATTTTTCAAAATCTTTTTTGAGATGTTTCCATTCCTACCTGTGAGAGCATGTTGGAGATCCTAGGTGCACATTAAAGCTTTTCAAAGTCTTTCTTGTAGTCTGCTTCTCTAAGATTTTGTATTGAACTCTGTTTCAAGCTCCAGTTTGCTGCAATTAAAATCACAACACTCAGCAGGTGAGTACCTCACAGAAGTTTGTGATATTGATTTAATAAAATCCTAGAGTCATCCCCCAGCTTCCCAGTCACAATGAGCCATAAAGTAAATTGAATTATGAATAGATTTGCTAAGAAAAATGTGAATTTAGACAAAATTTCACCAGTATTTTCATGACAGTACTTTGATGGTACCACAAGAGTTAAGGAAGTTTCCATTGCCTGCAAGTCAGCTGGTTTCTGGCTAAGGGCAGATTGAACAATTGGTGTGGGGAAGGATGTGGAAATGGCTAATTACCTTCATTCTCAGGTAGCCTACTGTTGCAGCATGGCACCCTTTTGTTGTTATTGTTTTAGAGACAGAAGAATCATATCTAGTCCCTCACTCTTATATTTCAAAAATAATTTCCATTTAGTTACTTGGCTGTTGATTTGGGGGTTTCCTCTACAATTTTATTGCAGGGTGATATCTCATTGTTTTACCCCAGAACTCAAGTAATTATCTAGTCTCAGCCTTGTTAGCCTGTAGAATGATAGAATCTTGCCACTGTAGCTTTCTCTATTGGCACTTTAATGCTTACAATTCTTGCTATTGAAGAATGAATAAAAGCTGCCTGAAGGAAAAGAACCTTCCACTGACCATTTTGCAAGGCAGCTGAGCCTTTGAAACATTCATGTTTGTGGACAGAATGGAAAGTAGTACCAACACCTAATTACAATTTACCTCTGACCACCATCATCTTTCTGAAACCGTTTCTTAACCAGTACTGTGTCTAGTCTAACATCTGTGTAACTAACAGATTATGTGATCACTAGCTTCTGTCAACTACGCTTCTAAAAATGTAATCAGATGATGTTTGTAACCTAGACATTTTTCTCTCTTGCTGTATTCAGCTTACCTAATGTTTCCACAAGTGTATTCAGAAATTGAGTTCATATATTGCATTGTATAGTTGAATATATATTTATGCACACACACAGTTACAATCTTAGAATATGGAATTGGGGGTCAGATAAATTGCATTCCTGGGCAAAGGTCATTTTTATTTGGATTCATTGTCCCTTCGAGGTGAGGGCTAGTGGTGTGTGTGTGTGTGTGTGTGTGTGTGTGTGTGTGTGTGTGTAAAGGACTTTGGGGTCTTAGGAATTCTAAACAAACTCCTATGACTAAACTACCCATTCAGCTGTGATTCTGTTACTGGCAGGTGGTCTTGGGGGTGTCCTGTGACACATTAAAGATGTTCTTTGTATGTGTTTGAACACTGAATTGGTCAAATCATAAGTTGTTAATAATGAAATTATGGACTTATTAGAAATCAAAGGGAAGTAAGATAAACAATCTACAGGGTGAGAATGGGCTCATACAAGTTTCACAAGTTATAATGCAGCTATCTTCATAACTACACTATACTGTGTAGGGCCTTCTTATTACTGGGGAAAGAAAAGAAAAGAAAAGAGAAAAAAGAAGAGAAGAGAAAAGAAAAGTAAAGTAAAAAGAAAAGGAAATAAGACTTTTCCTGGGTATGTTGACAACGTTTTGTTATAGAAATGTGGGAGAGCATAGCCAGAGGCTGAAACCAGAGTCCACAGTTGTTATGGCCAGACTGAGCTGTGCCATGTAGGGATAAAGGAGTGGGGAAGGAGAGGGGAGAAAGGGGGATCTGATGCAGCAACCAGGAGGTACAAGGGAAATGAGTAACCAAAATCAATCCTTAGATTATAAAGGCAACAGCAATCCAGACCCCTGGACTGGAGTGTTCATTATAGGGGACTGGTATGCCAGCCAGTAGGCCCCTGTGACACTAGGTACATAGAGATGGCAGGAAGAACTTGTTGGCCAGGTTCATTTTGATATGCTCAATAAGCACCTCAACCTCAACCATTTGTCCTGGGTTTGAAACACAACAATTACAAAAGAGTAGAGATTTTGAATAATTGGACCATAAGAGGCTATCTCTAATAATTTATTTTGTTTACTGGAAGATATCCCATAGCTTTGGGTGGTCCTGAGGCAGTCTGTATCATAGCCTCACATGCCTAGAATTAAGTTCCTTGTGGCTTATAATCCCACATTTTATGCTACCTTCTTGCCTAAATTCTAGAATTCAAGAATTATTGTTGTTTTCTAATGAATTGTGCTTTGTACCAGGCAACAAGTAAGAATTTTGGTATAAACAGAGTAGAAATTATTCACTCACTTTCTGTAAAACTGTTCACTGAAAACATTTCCTTAATTCACTTACATATGAACAGCAGCAGCAAACATTATAAAATCCAACCATCTGTGGTAGTTCTTTCTGAATTTGTTGTTGCAAGGGGTAATGGCACTGGAAGCTTTGTGGTTAGTTGTAACCATGTTTGTTATAGTGAGAATGTTTTATTGAGATGAAAACTATTATTTTCTTGAACCCCTGTGGAAGTCGAGTCCATGTTAGTTGTATAGATATTCCTGATATCAGGTCCTTCCATTTGAAAGAAAAGACTGGTTGGCTTCTATGGCTCAGGCAGAGACAGAAAAAGGCATCTTTAAGATCTAGTATAGTGTACCAAGTCCTTTCCAGGGGAAGAGAGCTCAACAAATTACCTGCTTTTTTACCTCACGTAGGTCTTGCACTGTTTGGTAGTCGTTGGTACCTGGCTTCTGTACCGGGAGCACGGGTGTATTCCGTGCTGACTGACACATTTTAAGTATTCCCAGACCAAGCAATCTGAGGATATGAGGTCTAATTCCATCTCAGGCTTCTTTACTCATGGGATACTAACAGACTGTTACTGGGGTGGCTAAGGCTTTTAGCTCTACATTGACTGCCAGCTGGTTCTTAGCCTCACCCAAGCTTGCGGTTTCCGCCCTGGCCTGAGGGAACTGATTTAGTCACCAGTCTATTATCTCCAGGATTTTCTTTTGGGTGGTCAAAGAGATATTTAATTTCAAGTTTTATAGTCAACACGTGTAACACATTTGTTTGTCTGTCTTTTACTTGGGGGCCTCTGGAAGGAAGTGAATCTGTGCTCAAATCTTTGTAATTAGGTCCCTGTCCAGGAGAGGGTAGGGGCATTTTGGTGTGACTAAGAATGAATGGTACACCCGGCCCATGCCAAGGTTCACCGTCTTTCAGGTGGTCCATGATTATTGTTTACTACAAGTAGCTTTCTGGACCCACGACCTTTTGCCAGACAATGGGCTTCTGGTTCGTGAAAGGACTGAATGTTGGGCCCCAGTGTCCACCAGGAACTGGATGGGCTTCCCCTCTATTCTCAGGGTTACCCTGGACTTGGGGAGGGGGGTCCAGGCCCCATCTTTCCTAGTCACTGTCTTTACCCAGGCCCAGTATTTTGTGGCCTGGGGCTTCTTTTCAGGCTCAGTGGGGTCGATCCCCCCCTTTTTTTTAGGCATTCTCTTGTCCAGTGTCTTTTTTCTTTGCAATAGGCACAATGATCCTTCTCTAAAGGCCTCTTTCGGTTGCCCTGTACTCTCTTGCCTGTCCCTTGACTCTCTCTAACTACTGTGGCCAAGATTCTAGTCAAGTTTTCTACCTGTCTTTTTTTTTTTCTTTTTAGTTCCCTAGCTTCATGCTCTTTCTACTTTCTCTCTTCTTTTTCTTCCTCAGTCTCTCGTATAGAACACCTTTTCAGCTACCTGCACCAGATCTCTCAAAGACTTGTCCTATAAGCTATTTAACTTCTGTAGCTTTTTCTTAATATCAATGGCAGATTGGTTAATAAAGGCTATCATCACTGTTGCTTTATGCTTATCAGATATAGGGTCATATGTCGTGAACAAGCAAAAAGCTTCCATCCATTAATTAACTTCCATCCATTTTAGAAAGGCTGAAGGGAATTTGGTAGGCCCTTGGGCCATTTTTCTTACCTTAGCCAAATTAGTGGGGCACCATGCAGCTTCCTGGATACCCGCCATTAGAGTCTAACAGTAGACCTTCAGGTGCTCCCTACAGTCATGTGTGTTGAAGTCTCAATCAGGTCTGGTCAGCATGAACTCAGAACTCAGCGCCTATCTCAATAGTGAGTTTAGAAGCAGTGGGGGAGAGGCCTGCCCTGCCATGTGGCTGTTTTTTCATCATGGGGTAGCTGGGTGTTCTAGCAGAGAGGTGACCTTAAGAGAGGTGACTAGACTTACTTGACATAGTAACGGTAATTTGTATGCTAGGTTTAAAGGACTTCAGGTGTACAGAAAGAAGTGTGGACCCTGTTGGCCTATGCCTATAAACTGTAAACTTTGGAAACATCCCATAGTTTCCAGGTTGGAGACGCTGTCTATGTCCAGCTGAAAGAGACCATTCCTGGTGTTGCTGCCCACTCTCACCACTGTGAATGTTGATAGAATATTGGCTTAGATCCACACCTTTCATGTAAAACCAGCTCCAGAGGAACCATCATCCAATTAGTCCAATGCACTCAAAATTCAGAGACAAACTGTAGCTGACCATCACGATTCTACCTGAGGTACTCGTGGTTTAGACAGTGATCTTGCTTCTGGTGAAAAGGCCTGGACTAGCCCTCGAGGGTAACCCTCGTGTTTCCCAAAAGCTAACATGAGAGGTCCTTTCACAAACTAAAGATGTTGTTTAGTTAGTCCATTTCAAAGATGGCAGCCCCATATTCCTGGTGGCCCCCTCCATTTTTAATTGCTTAGTTAAATTTGTTATAGATCATGTTAATTACATATAAGTGCTTATGCTTAGACAACAATATCATGCTGTACACTGTGATGACAGCTTGTGATTCCAGGACTGGAATCAGCCACAGAGAAAAGAGGGGAATGTAAGAATTCAGTTAAACTTAATTTTTAGTTAACGTTAATTTTTAACTGCCCCAGGACACATGCTGGGAGGAGCACATTCCTTAGTCCAAGGACACCTGCTGGATTGCCCTGCTGCATTAACATTCAGAGGAAGAAGAAATTAACATTCCTCAGACCACAGGGAAGAGAACCCACCTGCCTGTGTGGATTACCCAGAGCAAGTAAACTCATTTCGCAGTACAGACCAACCCTTGACACTTACAGACAAGGGAGGTTCTTGCTACCTCATTCCCCAAAGACCAATCAGTTTAAAAGTCACACTGTTCTGCCAATCATATTGTGCCTAGTCACTGTTTCTGTAGTAAACCCCTTCAACTGTAAAAAAAAAACTGCTCTTAACCGCAACTCTGGGTTCTCTTGCGTACAATGCAAGGGAACACTGGTGCACCAGTATCAATAAACCTCATGTTCTTACAGTGGAAAAAAAAATATTTTCAGAAACTCAGAAGAATATGTTGGGTGAGGTTCTAGTTGGTCTTAATTACTAAGACATGTCAATAAGTAGAGTCTGCCTGAAGTGTTACTGGCAGCAGTGGGGGCTAGTATGTCACTTTTTTCTATTTATGCTTCAGGCTATTTGATTGGTGTACTGATTTTTATTACTTTTCCAGTGCTGGGAATGAAATTCAGGGAATCATAAATGCCAGGGAGATTTTTTTCCTCAGCTCTGTGTATACATGCAAGTTCAGGTCAGAGGTTGGTATCAGGTATCTTTGCTTTCTGGTGTACATATTGAGACAAAGTCTTCAACTTATTTCCAAAGCTTGCCTATTTGGCTAGTGTATCTAACCAGCTTGCTGTGGGATTCCCTGTCCCTTTGTCTTTTACTCTGGCATTACATGTGTGCCTTCAGAGCTGCCCACCTTTCACATCAGAGCTGGAGATCTATCCTCTGTATCTCATGCTTACAGAGCACACATTTTACTCCATTAGCATTGTCTGCTTTTTATCATGAAAACCTATGAAGTTCTTCCCCTCAGTGACGTTAAGATTTTTTTTCCTGCCTCTTAATTATTTTTCTTGTGTTAAATTGACTCAATTCAGCTTTCCAATGAAGCTTAACTTGTAATATACATATAAATAATTGTTCTACCATTTTTACAGCATGACAATAAAGAATTTTTAGTCCGCCCTGAAAGATTTTATATAGATGTCATTCACAGACTTATTAGTTGTCTAGCTATGTTGACAGAGTCATTTTATTTATTTTGAAAGAGTATATTGAGACCAGCCATTGCAGGTCTCTTTTCTTTTCTTTTCTTTTCTTTTCTTTTTCTTCCCCTTCCCCTTCCCCTTCCCCTTCCCCTTCCCCTTCCCCTTCCCCTTCCCCTTCCCCTTCCCCTTCCCCTTCCCCTTCCTTTTCTTTCTTTTTTCTTCTCTTTTCATTTTCTTTTTTTCTTTCTTTTGTTTTGTTGAAGTTGCTGCTGCTGCTGCTGCTGCTGCTGTTGCTGCTGCTGCTGCTGCTGCTGCTGTTGTTGTTTTCACTACAAAAGGCCTGGGCATTCTTCAAATGATGTTATACTAAGAATATCATGTTTCCAAAGCAAAGGTATATCATCTGTGTAACAGACTATTTGTGAAACTAGTAAATAAATTAGCAAAGAGAAAGAGGCCATTAGATCCACTGTTATGGTTCAGGGTTTGTGTTGGTGGAGGAAATCAAAGTGAAACATGGAAGCCAAAGTTCCCTGAAGTGACAGGAACCATCAGTGTGTGGTGGAGGTTGTGGTCACTCAAATACAAATGGAGCAGTACTGGTAGCATGTAGTATCTAAACCCATACTATCTGGAGACACACTTTGAGCCTGAAGGCAGTTACTGAGTATATGTAAATGCATTATATGGTAGCAAAAATATGCCTGAGTTTCTTTACTTTCACATTTTATTAGTTTATTTAAACATGTTTTTTATATGTTTATATGTTTTTTATGGTATGTTGGTATATGTGTTTATATGTGTATAAGGGTGCAAGTGTGTGTGTGTGTGTGTGTGTGTGTGTGTGTGTGTGTGTATGTTAATGATTGATGTTCAATATTCAATGTCTTTATCAATTGCTCTTATTTTGAGACAGAGCCTCTCATTGAACCTAAGGTTCACTGATTGTCACTAGTATTTTTGTTTTGTTTTGTTTTTTTCAAGACAGGGTTTCTCTGTGTTGCCCTGGCTGTCCTGGAACTCACTCTGTAGACCAGGCTGACCTTGAACACAGAAATCCGCCTGCTTCTGCCTCCCAAGTGCTGGGATTAAAGGCGTGCACTACCACTGCCAGGCTGGTTCACTGACTTTCAAGACTGAGTAGCTATCAGCCTCAGGGATCCACCTATTTCAGATCTAATATCCCAACTTTAGGCATGGGTGCTGGGATACAACTCATGTCTTCATTCTTGCATAGTAAGCACTTTACACATGAGGCCATATCCCCAGTTCATTTACTAATTTCTTTCTTTATACAAAGCCTTTCTTGTAAACACTTGTGTTTTAGTATTAGCAGGCCTTATTTTATGCCAAGGCTTTGCCTCTGCCCTTTTTCTTTCTACTTATATAGATTAAAAGTAATAGTTTTAATTTCCAAAAGGAATTGGCTTTTTGCAAGGGGCTATATTGACTTATAGCAAAGGGAAGACAACCAAATAGACTGTTTCTTATGTGTGTAGACATCAGGAAGTCTGTGATGCTTAATTTCATATGTAAAAAGAATTTAATTCCACCTTGGGGGAACTTTTAATTGTGAAGATAAATGGGATAACAGGATAAGCAATGATAATCACCAATAGTACTAAATGAATCCTGTAGGCTTAGGTTTTTCAAACCTTACTTTAATAAGGGTTCTTAAACACTATAACCTCCTTTCTGGCCAACCACCTACCATACCCACCAGAGATAATGAAATGGAAAGGTTAATAGTGGATGTGAACATGTTTAAAATAGTTCTTTGGGATGATTTCAATCTTTGTTATCAGTATATCAGCAGTTCAAATCAGCAGCAGTAGCTTTATCCATTCACACACACCAATCATGAATTAGCAATGACAGTTTGATCAAGAAGAAACTGGGAAGTTCTATCAATTGGCTTGAATTTGTGGAACTGGCAAAAACTTCCATAATTTCACAAGAAGGCCTTTGCTGCATTTCTCTGTACAAAGTCACAACAAACAATGATCATTGAAGAAGGCGAGGCAAACTGATGCCACAGTTTCTTAAGGAAGACTAGCAAAAAATTGCAAGGTAAATGAATGCCACAGCATAATGCACTGTCTGTTTTGTTATACTTTACAGACATGATCTATTCTCTCATGCATCTGCTGTTAGCAGAAGATCCCTTTCCTCTTTTTCAGTTAGTTTCAAGTAAAACATCACCTTTCTTTTCTCAGCAAAACATCCCCTTATAAGACAGTGTCCTGAAGAATATCATATGACACAACTGAGTCTCCACAGAAACCAAAAATTTTCATTTCAGCACCCTAGAAAACTGGCCAGGAGATTTAAATGTATTGTGTCATTTAATTCACACTGCAAACTTACAGGTTAGATACTGTTATATATCTTATATTTCAGGAGAGTAGAGATTGAAAATCGAATATCATCCCCAAGGCTCTGAGATAATGAGTACAGGGAAGAGTGCCTCCGATCCAAGATATCTGGCCTCAGAGGCTTAATTATGAATCACAAGTATTGCTGCATTAATAGTGACCCTCAACAGATCTCTCTTTCCAGAGCTGGAGAAATAGCTCAGTGTTTAAAACACTACCTACCTGTCTAGAGAACCTGAATTTGATGTGTAGCACCTATGTAGTCTATTCACAACTGCCTTTAACTCCAGCTCCAGGTGATCTGACACCCTTTCTGGCCTGTGAAGATACCTGTTTTTAAATGTACATACATCCGCATAAACACACACACACACACACACACACACACACACACACACACACTTAAATCTTAAAATAAAAGCAGTCCTCAGGGCTCTTATTACTACATCTAAACATATCTACAACAGGGTTCAGAACTCTATTTAAGTAATTTTTAGCTAGCTTCAGAGGTATTTATAAAACCTGAAAACTCCTTAATTTAAAAGTGTAAATTGCATGTGGGACCATGTGTACCTGAATGAAACTCTTGTCAGATATCTTCTACTTCTGACTGGGAAAGCAGAGAAATTCACCTTCCTCTTGCCTCTCCTGTAAATTACAGTGACACAGGGTTCCATTTTCCTGTCTTGCCTTCCTTGCGATTTTGGAAGCTTTGCTGAATAAATACTGAAAATAGCTTGTTTTACTTCCACATTATTTCTTACTACCTATATCAATCATCACAATCACATATAGAAATACTTGTATCAAAGGAAAAGGCAGCTGATAAAATTTCCTCCTTGCTGGTTAGGTTATAATTGTAGCTAGCATCCTCATCCTCAAAAGAAAGTACTAATATATTGTCTTTGTAGGAGTTCAGGTTGCTGAAATATTTTTACAATCAACAAAAGCAATTTATGACATTCAAACCTAAAGCACTAAAACCTAAAATTTTAGTAGCATAAACTTCACTGCTTACAGCTGAAATTTTTCAAAATGTGTAATTTGTTATGTAGGCCATTTATTTTGTCAACTTTGTCTCTCTGGTTAATGCCTTTAAAAAACAGGGAGACATTTTAAATGCTTGTTTGTGGGGGGGTGTGGGGAGTAGTGGTGTTCTCTTGAGTGTTTCTATGAGCAACAATAAAATGTACCTAAGAAAAAATATGGAGTTCCTAAGCAAGGTAACCTCAAAATATTCATGCAATAATTCTTTGAGTTATTGGCTCATTGTAGTGACCATGCACATGTATCTATGTGACAGTGTACATTTGGAGGCTAGAGATAGTCTAGGATACCATCTTGAGAGATGTTGTCCACCTTGTTATTGGAGACAGATTTCCTCACTGGACAAGCATTGAGACACTAACTCTTTTCTGAAATCAGTTTGCTTGTGCATATGGAATGTCAGCATAAGGAATGTGTTTTCCTGGACAGATTGAGGACTGGGCTCTGGAGATGGCATAATAAGTAAAGAGTTTGACTTGCAAAATTTAAGTCCTACATTTGATCTGCAGAACCTATGTTAAAAAACATGTATGTATTGCTGGTACATAAATATGACAGTACTAGAGAGACAGAGGTCAGGGCGTGGTTCCCATGGCTTGTTGGCCAGATAACCTAGCTTAATAGTGACTTTCAGTTCAATGGAAGACTCTGTCTTAAGAATAATGAAAGACACTGGCATCTGAGGGTCAACATTTGGTATTGACCCTTTTTCTTAACATACATGGCATACACCTGTATCTGCAGACATATGAAAACACACACACACACACACACACACACAGAGAGAGAGAGAGAGAGAGAGAGAGAGAGAGAGAGAGAGAGAGAGAAAGAGAGAGAACAAAATTTGTAGTGACACATAAATACTGGAAAGCTAGAAGCAAATTAGTTCTGAGAAAATTAAGTCATATAAGAGGAGTGATATTTAGTGAGATGGCTAATATTTCCTAAATAGAAGACTCTGCACAAAAGAGTAGAAATATATGGAAGTAGAGGGCATGAAGAGAACAGCATTCCCTGTGTTCCAGATGTGCCAACCCAATCATCATCGCACTATGTCTGATGTGGAATGAAGCTACCTCAGATATTCCAATCCCACTGTCACCTGATGACAAACTTTTGAGAAGCTTTAGACACAACCAAAAAAAGGGACCATTCAGGAAGATCGATTCAACTTTTAGAGATGTGAGAAACAACAGAACAGTTATCTACTTTTACAAAAGTGTTTAACTAGTTTTATTTCATACAAGTATACAAAAAAGACACTGGAGGTTTGAAGGATTGATCAAATCTGTACAAATACATCCAGAAAATTGTACATTAAACATCCAGATGTAATGAACAATCATTTCTTCTTGAATTCTGAATATGATTTTAGGTAAATTATCTAAAATCCTAACTAAATTTTTATAATCAGAGTTATCCATTAACAAATTGTGATGGTAGATGTGTTCTGTAAGGTTGAGCTCCAGTTTTCATATGCACATACATACATGTGTACCTGCATACATTTGGGTGGTGTTTTACCTACAGAGGTCATTGTCTGGCTTCAGTGTTTTCAGATCTTTGGTGATACTTCAAGGAATCAGAAATACACACACAGGTTATAGTGTATTAAGGGAAATTTATTCAAAAGCAAATCGCTACAAGCAAGCAACAGTCTTCTTGAATTAGTGTGTTCAATGGGTTACATGACTTTCTGCAGCCTGCTTTGTGAGGTCTTGTAGATAAGGAAGAGTTTTGCTAAGAAGCATTTCTTTATAGCTTATACTATTTCTTTACAATACATCTGGTTTAACTCATAAACATACACAAGTGAGAGCCTAGGTTGACAAGTACACTTACAAAAAAAAATAATAAAAAAGGATGTGTGTAGTACAGGCTTAGTCAAGTTCTAGGTTGTTAAACTATTTGTTCTCTATAGTTGCCTGAGAAAGATAGATAGTATAGATAGATAGATAGATAGATAGATAGATAGATAGATAGATAGATAGATACATAGATATTGAAAATGATACACTTTAATTTTTGATTCTATTAAATTTAAATCACAGGTGAGTACATCTTTAGACAACATGACCCTAAAATTAAGACCATATATAGTTTAGTAACATTTAATGAAATTCAGCCCTTTTGAAATCCAGATACTGAGTTACTGGACTTGGAAGTTTCAGTGAGAATACCTCCCAAAGGCTCATATATTTGGATATTTGGTTTTCAGTTTTTGGAACTCTTCAGGAAAGATTATGACATGTATATATTTAGAGATGTATCCTTGGAGTAAGCTTTGAGGTTGGAAAATACACACAATTTCTAGGTACAGCGCTCTCTTCTCTCTCTCTCTCTCTCTCTCTCTCTCTCTCTCTCTCTCTCTGCCTTGAGGCTTGTGGGTCAGATGAAAGCTCTCAGCTATCCAGTTAACCATTTCCTTTTATGAGTTAACTTGGTCTTGGCATCTTACTACAGAAGTGGAAAATGACTAAGACACTGGCATACATACCATCTGAAATTAGACATGTTATTTTCTAAATAGTCGATCTTAAGTAAGAATGAGGAATGTCCAGACTGCTGCTAATGCTCTATATCTATATATCTCAAATTATGATATACAGGCTAGTTGCTTATCCTGTTGCTTTAATAAAATATTGTGGCAAAAGCATCTTCAGGGGGGAAGGATATCTTTGTTTATCTTGGCATGGAAAGCAGAGAGCAGGAACACAACGGACTTATAGTCAGAAAGCAATGAGAGATTGATGCTACTGTGCAGTTTACTTCTTCCTCTTTATTCAGTCCCAGGCTCCAGCCAACAGAACAATGCTTCCTATATTTAGTGAACTTTGGCCCAGCCTGTGGGGAGTGTTCAAGTGAAGAGGAAAAGACACAACCAGGAAGAGGAAGTACCAAAATTCTGCTGCTGTGTTGCTGCTGCTTATCAATAAGAGTTAAAGGGAGCTTCTGGTGGTGAAAGCTTCAGAGGAGCTTTCTTTCCCCAGGCAGTGTTACAGATTTTGTTACAGATGCACTGAGACAAGGGATTAATATTCTCTCTCTCTCTCTCTCTCTCTCTCTCTCTCTCTCTCTCTCTCTCACACACACACACACACACACAAACATCATTATTTTTTTCTGGATAGGATATCATATACAGTTCGGGGATGGGTTGGGTATGACAGCATGTGCTTCCTATGGGATTGGTCTGAAATGCCTCATCTACATCATGAGTGACTTGTGCACATTGGCTTGGCTTTCAACCACATGAACCAGGTCTTGATAATGTCATTCAGGAGGCTGCCAGACTAGAGATCTGTGATGAGACAATGTTAACATGATCCTTGTCATATATCCAGTGATGGATCCTCTCTGCCATGCTTTGTATAACATTCATTTAGCATTTTATTCTGCATGCTTAGAACTACATAACACATGTAAGGACACATTTACACAACATTTCTGTTTTATAATGTAAAGAACAGTGTGGGCTCTGGAAGTTTCGTTATGATTCACAGGTTTTATTTTCACTCAGAATTATATCATTTTTTTAGGTTCCTCTCTTGATGTAAAAGGTGCTTGAAAATCATGAGAAACAATTCTTATACATAAAGATGGCTGACAAACCAGCAATGGGAGGCAAAAATTTGTGGTCTTACTGCAAAGTGTACGAAAAATCCAAGTGACTGTTTTTTTATTTGATATCTATATTCTGTTCCAGAAAAATCTCCCAATTGTAGTGATTAAAGTTGCATTCCTTTTAACTATCAGCCACCTTGTATATAGGGTAATAGTATCAGAACATTGATAGGAACTGTATCTAACTAGTAGATAAAGTTTTTTTTTCTCTTATTTCTTTTTTGTTTATTTGGTTGCTTGATTTCTTTTTTGAGGCAGTCATTTGCTTAGTAAAAATGTTCAAACTAAAATATTTCTTTAACTATTTTATAGGTATTCAGACTGAATTAATACAAATTTTAAAAATGTACTGTATTCTTGACAGGAACTCTGTATTTCCTGGGTCACATTTCCTAGAACTTGTTCTTGGTATTATAGATTCCACAGAAAATATTACGATCAATAATATATCCTTAGCTAATAATATATCCTTGTATTTCTACAAATCTCTGTCCTGGGTCAGTTTTCATCACCAGCTACAGCCTACTAGATTCTCTCTCTCATATTCTCTTTCTCTTATAGCTTCCCTTTCTCCCTTTCTCCCTCTCTCTCTCCTCTCTCTCCCTGCCTCTCTCTCTCTCTTTCATTTGCTCTTCTCATCACCCCTTGTATGTGTCAATAGTGATGTGGGTAGTGTGTGAATAATCACCTGTGTTTGTGTCTAGGCTAGAGGTGTCAGCCTTAGGTGATCTTTCTTTCTTTCTTTCTTTCTTTCTTTCTTTCTTTCTTTCTTTCTTTCTTTCTCTTTCTTCTTCTTCTTCTTCTTCTTCTTCTTCTTCTTCTTCTTCTTCTTCTTCTTCTTCTTCTTCTTCCTCTTCTTCTTTTTTTTTAGTTTTTTTTAATTGGGTATTATATTTATATTTCAGATTTTATCCCCTTACCCTACTTCCCCACACCACCCAGAAACCTCTTATCCCCTCCTCCCTTCTCATGCTTCTTTGAGGCTGTGCCTTCACCTACTCCCTAACCCCCACTCACCCCTCCTCACCCTCACATCACCCCCCACTCGGTGTTCAACCTTGATGAGATCAAGAATCTCCTCTCCCACCTATGCCCGACAAGGCCATCCTCCCCTACATATACAGCTGGAGTCATGGGTCCCTCCCTATGTGCTCCCAGGCTGGTGGTTTAGACCCTGGGGAGCTCTGGTTGATTGGTATTCTTGCTCTCTTCATGGGGTCACGAACCATTTCTGCTCCTTCAGTCTTCTCTCTAACTTCTCTTTTGGGAAACTCTTGATCATATCAGTGGTTTGCTGTGAGCATCGTCCTCTGAATCTGTCAGTCTCTGGCAGACCTCTAAGGATACAGCTATATCATGTTCTTGTCAACATGTACTCAATGGCACTCTACCTTATTTTTTGAGACACGATCTCTCCCTGAACCTTTCAGGCTTTCTGATATACTTGTATACCAGTGAGTCCCACAACTTTCTCTCGTCTTTTATCCTCATGCTAGACTTCTGACCACAGTGGTAGGGTTCCAAATTGCAATGTTTATATTTGTGAATCAACACTTTACCCAAGGGGCCACTTCCTCAGTTCTATTTAACTTTTTTAGTTAATTGTTGTCCTTGTAGAAATAGCTCACTATAATTCTCAATCTGATACTCAAGAGTCTGATTTGAACTTATTTTCTTTCTCTAGTCTTCTGAGGAGCTGTGACTGTGGTTGTGATTTGCCATGCCTGTCTTTGTCATCTGTTTCTTTGAAACTCAAGTGTCCCAATGCCTTTTGAGAATGAAATTTTTGAGATTACTGACATGATTGTTTTCTTAACAAATAAAATTCAAAGGGTGTGAGGATTCTCAAGACTTCAGACTGTCAAGTGTTATGGTATAGATTGCATTTTAGAATCTGTATTTGGGTAGTGACAACCAGGAAACAGATTATGAAATTGACATAGATTGAAAACCAGAGAGACTCAATATGATTTTGAGATCCCATGTCCAAAATTCTCAGGAAAAAAGATAAATATGTGAATATTTCAAGGAAAATTAAATTTTCCTTCTCTTTTAAGGAAAAGAATAACAAAGACTTGAATCAAAACAAGTGGCTGAAGGTCTTGAACTTTGAGGTGATAAAACAAGTGGCCCCAAAATAAAAAAGGCCTCTGAGTAGGAGAAAGGGCCTGGTCTTATCTGAGAAGAGCAGTAAGATAGTAGTAAGGGGCATACTTGGAGGAAAATCTCAAAAGGAAGATAGAGTATATAGAATCGAATAATCAATCCTATTAATCAAGCACACATTGTCCCACTAGTGAAATCAATTATCTTTAAATAACTGTTCATATCAGAGTTAATTACTGCAAAGAGAGATTATAGGTACCTCCTGTAGATAAGCTCCATTATCTTCTATTAATCTAAAATAAATTATGAATAATTTCCTAGGAAAAGTTAGCAGTAAAACATGATAAAATAAATAGGAGGGAAACACTGAGTTCAGTAGTAATACTCATGTCTGAGGGCTGTTGGTTTGTGCTAAGAGGATGTCAGTGCCATTCTATGTCATACTCCACTTAAATTTCTGAGACAGTGTACTGTCAGTGAAGCTGGAATCCAAAAATTCAACTAGACTGTCTAGGAAGTTCTGGGGATTCAGTTATGTTAAGTCTTGAGCACTGAGGCCACACTCAAGTTTCTTCATGGGTCCTGGTATTCCAAGCTCAAATCTTCCTGATTTCTCAGCAGACACTTTACTGATTTAGTCTTCCTTTCATCCCTTGATTCTGTTTTAAGGCATTAAGTAGCTGATTAAGGGAGGAATTTACTTACTAGAACAAAAACAGTAGGATATCTGAGCTCTTATTTTGCTGATGCAGTGAAAACCAGGAGAGAAAGGTGTCATAGGTGAAATGAATTAGATGTAAGGAACTGACATTTTTCACTTGTCATGGGAAAGATTTCCCACTAGCTTCTGCTAAATTAAAACATGTATGGGCTCCACTTTACCTCCCACATATTCAGGTTTGTACCTACTGTAATTATCTGCCTTCTTAGCCGGTGGATGAAGGTGTTGTTGCCCAGAACTATTAGAAATTTTCACATTGAAAGGGGGTAATCTAAGAGGAATATATCAAACTTCAAAATATAAGTATGGTTTTGACTGAGCATTGGTTTCACATGATTATTATATTAATCACTTTCCTCATTGTTGTGACAATATACTAGACAAAACAACTCAAAGATTTGTTGATTTAGCTGGTTTGAGGGTATAGTCTACCATGGAAAGTAAGGCATGCAAGACAGAGCATAAGGCAGTTGATCATATTACATCCACTGTCAGGAAGCAGGTTGATGGAAGCTGGAGCTCCATTTGCCTTCTCCTGTTTATTCAGTACAGCACCCCAGGCCATGAGTTGGTGCTGCCCCCATTCATTCATTGTAAGTCTTCCTGAACAATTACCTACTCTAGAGTCCCCTCATAGGCAGAGGTCCATGATGATTCCAAATGCTATTAAGCTGACAATTAAGATTAATCTTTGGGGGAAAAAGCCATCAAAGGTAAGTATTACTTACAGTAGTGTTGCTGACAGCCAATGTGTGGGGGTCAATAGAGATAGAGATCCAGAGCAAATGTGTGTTTGTGATGTTGTAATGTTATGAGTTGTGATGAACATCACTTTATGTGCCATAGAATTGGGTAACACACATATACTCTACACTTTTTTATTGAAAGACACATATGTTCAAATGTCATTTTGCTTTTGTGAACATGGGAGTGGACACATCCTAATGAGGTTGTTGTTATTAATATAAAGAAGTTACAGGTTCTATAGAGAGAAATTACCTCCTTTCCCTGCAGAAGCTCTTGATGAAGAAAAATAGGAGAATCATCTTACAAATGACCATGATAGATCCCTAGAGAGAAAGAGAGAGAGAGAGAGAGAGAGAGAGAGAGAGAGAGAGAGAGAGAGAGA
>JANHMN010000009.1:13370909-13383820 GCA_030674055.1 Rhabdomys pumilio
AGAGAGAGAGAGACAGAGAGAGAGAGACAGAGAGAGAGAGACAGAGAGAGACAGACAGAGACAGAGACAGAGACAGAGACAGAGAGACACAGAGAGAGAGAGACAGAGAGAGAGACAGAGAGAAAGAGGGGAGAATACATTGAATGGAAATGATTCTTTCATTTGTTTTTTGGGACAAAGTCTACTATATGATCTACATCTGTGACCTAAAATGACTTTTTACTTTAGGCTGGCCTTGATTTCACAGATGTCTACCTACTTCTGCCTGAGATTTCTGGGAGTAAAAGGATGCTGAGCTTCACAAATATCATTTTAAATTGAAGAGAGTTTGACTGACATAAAATCTGAAGAAACAGAAATATCCTGGTATGTAACTCATGGAACAACCCTAATGAGCCCCCTCTTACTACCCTGAAATCTCTAATGAGATTTAATGAACATTCACAGCTTTTTGTTCTAGCACCTGCTTTCCAGGTCTCTACCTTCTCAGGATAAGGAAAATCATATAGATGATTTTTACATGAGTTTCATCACCCCTACTTGACTCTCAGCTCCTAGGCCCAGAGGATGGCAATGATTTTGGTGTTGAATAAAGAATTAGAGAGTTGCAGTTCTCATATCAAATCAGGTTTTGTTGCTGGCAGTAAGCAATTTATGAAAGTAGCAAAGTGTTTATTCATCAGTCTTCCACATAATTGGTTACTGTGCCTTGAGATTAATGAACAGGTGTGTTTTAATGTCTTGCTGTTTCTAAGTCTTTTGATGTTGTTTGCTGAACTAAACCTTAAAGAAAATGTCTAGCTTGAGGAAATGTTTATTTCATGAGAAATTTCATTGGGGTGAAGATCTCTCTGTATGCCATTTTAACTTATTCTTTCATAATTTCACATGCATGTATTATATACTTTAATCATATTCCCCCACTTTTATCTCCTTTCTCTTCTTCCAAAATTTATTCTTTTATCCAAAAAAGGCCTATTCTATTTTCACATTTTTTAAAATGTTTATTTGTAACCAGTTACATTTAAAGGGGTTTCCTGCATGAGAATGAAAGGAAGCATTATTTACTTAAGCAAGGTTGATAAGAGTTACTCTTTACAAATGTGACAAACACCACACATTTTCCCTCCAGCAACTTTTAACTCCTTATAGCTCCAGAGGGGGGGATAGGGCCTTCAGAGCCCATCCCTTTTCATCCAGATGAAATATGGCCAGGCCTCGATTGAGTGCATGGTTTATTAGTTGGTTGCTTACCTAGCATGATTTTTGTTGCCCTTACAGCACAGTAAGAGAGAACAAAAAAAATTGCATTATACAAATATGCTTTCAGAGATAACAGGAGAAAGTACACACATTGACAGAAACAATTAATATACTTATTAAGTAATTAATTAGGTGGTATTCTAGCTTTTTTTAACATCATCAAAATGTTTGCACTGAGTTTATAACATTTTCTTTGTTTACAGCTAGTGTAGAGAAAGATCAACCACAGCTTCACTTTATGTTCATGACTGGACAAAGTAGACTTTAAATCAGTTAAAATAAAGAGGACCCAAGAAAGAATATTCTACATACGTATTGATGGGGAAGAAAAAACTAATATGTGAAATAAAAATTGTAGTAAAATGGCCCATCAGAGCTGCCTATGCATGCAAACTTGTAATTCCCCTTATACTGAAATTGAGATACGATTATTTAAAATCATATTTGAAGCATCAGAGATGGATCTGTTGTTAAAGTATTTATTGTACAAGTTGAGGACTAGGATTATATTCCAGAATCCATGTAGAAAGTTCAGACACACATAATTGTATTCTCACCGCTAGGGAGTAGAAACAAGTAGATTTCTGGAATTTGCTGGCAATCCACCCAAGGTTATTTAGTGATTTGGAGGCCACAAATATAGCCTGTCCCAACAAAGTAAGGTAGAATCTCATGAGAACGTCTGAGATTATTCTTTGGTTTCCACAGGCAAGTGCAATCACACACACTTGTATCTAGAGACAAACACAAATGTGCACAAGTAAACACACACATAAACATGCACACAAGAAAGTAACAAAAAACTATTTCTATACAGTTGCTAGTCATATCAGATAGACCAGGAGTGAAACTGAACCTGTCACTCAGGTACCACTTAAATATCTTTAAAATGATACATCAGGAAAACTCTAAATATCTTTAAAATTACATCATTTTTTCACGTTTGCTTTTTTTTGTTTGTTTGTTTATATGATGGAGATGTTTGTAAATATTGTATGGAATAAAATAGGTGAGTATATACCATTTTTCTCTCTGTGTGCGTGTGTGTATGTGTGTGTGTGTGTGTGTGTGTGTGTGTGTGTGTTTGTGTGTGTGTGTGTGTGTGTGTGTGTGTGTGTGTGTATGTGTTTGAAAGTCAGAGGACATTTTCATGTTTTGGATCTCTCCTCATTCTTGTTTAAGACAGGGTCTTTTGTTGCTTGGTACTTGTGTACATCAGGGTTGAATGTATGCCACTGTTCAGCTCCATTCTCCTCCGGCATAAAACATTCAGGATCCCAGCTAGTGCATAGAGTCATCCACAATAGTCAGGTATTCCTTGCTCAGTTAACAACTTAAAGACAATGCTCTACCAACATTCCTAGAGGCCAGTCTTACAGCTTATTCTACATTTTGATAAGTCCTAATTTAAAGTTGTCTGTTATAAATGGGTTAGTTTTTGGCAGTTGGAGGCTACAGTATATCATGGAGATAAAATATGGCAGGTGTAGTGGATAGTAGCTGGTCACATTGCATTCATGCCAGGAAATAGAGAGGGTCTTCATACATCAATTGTCACAATCCAGAAATATGACTAAATTCAGTTATTTTATTAAATATATTGCTGCTGCTAAAATTGGAATAACAGGATTGTGAAATTATTTCTCCTGGCATGTGAAGAACTTCAAATGCCATTTCCTTATGGACAATTGTTTTTATACCTTAGTGATATTAAAGTGATATGGAACTACTGAATAAAGGATATATGGACTCAGTTAATCTGAGGATTTTACTGAAGAAATTTTCTGAGTTTCTTATAACAGAAGATAACTTTTCTGGGCAGAAAGGCAAATACAATTGCTGTGAATCCTCAAGTTGTGTGTCTTTCCCTCATGAAGAAATCTCCATGTTGTAATGGTCTAAATCTGAAACAACATGCTATGACAACTATAACGTGTCATAATCTTTAGCAAAAGGACTGGTGGCACTGAGAATATAACATAAAATTGTCTTCAGATCATATGTGTAAAGTGTGGGTGGAATGTAAATGAATACCATGTTTCTTCTTAGATACTATCTCAAGGTATCCTATTACTTACATGTAACTACATCAGAACACGGAGAAAAAGATAAACTTGTGTATGGATTTGAGCTTCGTTTTAAGTGGAGATGCCATCTCCCTTCACTAGATCAGATTAGAAGTTGTTTTGTTGGTGGTGACTTGTTTTCTCTCTCTCTCTCTCTCTCTCTCTCTCTCTCTCTCTCTCTCTCTCTCCTTCTCTCTCTCTCTCTTCTTGTGTGTGTGTTTGTGTGCATGTATGTGTGTGGACACCTGTGTGTATATGTGTGTGCATGTATGTTTGTGGGTACTTGTGTGTATGTGTGCCCATGAAGAACAGAAGATGAAGAGCAAGAGATGGTGTCAATCTCCTGCAGATAGACTTACAAGTGCTAGGGTTCAAACTTGAGTCATTTTCAAGAGCAGCAAGTTTTTGTATCCACAGATCTCTATTCAGTTCCTGGAATTGTAATTTAACATTCACTGTATACTAACAAAAAGCATCAGATGGTTGGCTTTGCTGAAGGTCTAAAATGAATACCCCTCTTGACGCTGTAAGTAGTGCAACTGGGAGCTGTGCCCTCTATCACTCCTTCTGTTTCATCAGCCTGCAAGCATACAGGGACAGAGCAGAAAGTGGACTGTACTGTAAAATGCTGTAAATGGAGTTTTTTCTTTTTTTTTTTTAATTGATTTCTTTTATGGCTGTGAAAAAAACCCTTGGTGTTCATCTTCAGGCTTCATCAGGCATACATGCTCATGGAGAAATCATTGTCTGAAGACTCATTTTCCGTTTTCATTTTCAAGCTGCTACAAAGTCCTCCATCACAAAACAACTTATAAAAGAAAATGTATTTCTTATAATTCCAGGTTAGAATCCATCATAGCAGAGACATTATCATAGTAAAGGTTTGAAGCAAATAGACCTACAGCATGCCCACACTCATGAGAAGAGAGAAATAAATGTATGCAGCTTTGCTTTCTATTCCCTTACATAGTTCAAGGTCTGATTTGGTAGATAGTACTGGCCACAGTTGCATGATCTTCATATATCAATTAACAATCAAGAAAATCCACAGACATACTCAGAAGTCAATCTGTACTAGAAAATTCCTCATTAAGATCTCTTCTCAGGCGAATCGAGGTTGTGCCAAAACAACAGTTAAGGCTAAACACTACACATTGAATTGCTCAGCTGAGTCTTCTCAACAGGTTTCTCTAGATCCTAAGCAAGAATGGAAGTAAGATACTATTTATTTCTTCAGAGATGGGCAGACTCATACCGAAAACACTGGGTTGGTTCTACCCTCAGCATCGCTCAGGAGAATGTCAGTTAACATCACAATCCTCTCCATGAAAACAAAGTAGACATTTAGAGATCCTATAACTTTATACCTGTAGCAACTACAGGTATAAGAATATTTAAAAAGAGACTAAGCTAGCACAAAATACACTTAGAATTTAAAGATTAATCAAGAGGATAAAAAAAAAATTGCAAAGAAAGAGCCCGGTGTAAATAAAAGAAAAGAGTAGCAGAAAAAGTGATGCAAATGAAAAATATGAAAATGAGAAAGAAAGGAACAGAGAAAAGAGACTAGAGTTCAATTAAAGAATAGATAGTGTAATTAAAGTAAGGAAAAGCAAGACCACATAAGGAAAATCAATGATGATGGCAAAAACTGAACTCAGGAGGGCTAATTTTGTATCCACTATCAGGGAATATGGTGTTCACAGAGATAACTTCCTTCCAATTTTGAGTTGTAACCTCTCTGCTTTGATCTAGGCCTCTAGTCAACTCTGTGATATTTCACAGAATTTATTTTCATATTCTCTGTTGGTTTGATGCTTCTCAAAATGTTCTATCATCTTACTTGTAATCTTGAAAATAACTGAAAATCTGAAAACTTCTGGTTATACAGATTGAAGATAAAGGTCATTTCCCTTATATGAATTTAGTTGTTCAACCTCTTCCATATGTACTTGCTTCTGTGTTTGTGTGTGTACATATCCACACACATGTATGTATGTGTGTGTGTGTGTGTGTGTGTATGTCCACACACATGTGGAAGATAGAGGTTGATGTCATTTGTCTTGCTCAATTTCTCTCCATTTTAATTTCTGATTCAGAATCTCTCACTGAACCTTAACCTCACTGATTCACCTACAGAGCCTTGTCATGGTTCAGGAAATTCAAATAATCATGTAGTTTCTGCTTCCCTGTCATGTGACTGCTGGGATATGTCCCTGAACATAAGTTTGTCCTTGGGAATTGTAATTTAAGATCAGGTCCTCATGAATTTTTGTCAGGCACTTTGCAGTCACATGCGTATCTCTCAGCCCATCTCTCTTGTTCTTCAAACTCTTTGATAATTTTGGTGGGTTTTTTTGTTGTTATTAAATGCATAAAGTAAATCTTTTTATATGCCATATTGAAAAGATGGAAAAATTAGTCTAAATAAATATATCACTTCCTGTGATTCTCAGCAAATAATATTGCTAACAAAGCTTGGTTCCCATAATCATCTGGGATACGGATATAAAACTTTTGATTAGTCTGATACAAAATATTGTTTGAGTAATGAATAAAATCACAGTGTTGGCTCTTGGGTGAATATGAATTTAAGGGCTACACACATCACGTGCACAAAGAACAGTTGAACCAATGAATATGCTCAGTTTGGTACTAGAGAGGGAGAGGCATTTCTGGTATACAACAACAAAGTTTTGATGACATTTTACTCCCTATTTTCATTATCAAAATACATTTGGAAAATCGCTTATGCATGTTGATTGCCACTGCTGAAATAGTCATTTTTGTGACTTGTGAGAGTTTATTGCTTAATTGGTAAAGGGATGTAAAAGGTATTCCTGTATTTTATATTTTTATTCTTATTAAAACCACAAGGAACATTTCATTTTAAGTTTTCATGTAATTTAACTTTATGTTGTGGACTTTTATATGGATGGTATGTGTGTGTGTGTGTGTGTGTGTGTGTGTGTGTGTGTGTGTGTGTATGTGTGTCTGTGTCTGTGTGTGTCTGTGTGTGTGCATGCATGTACACGTGTGTATGCATGTATCCAGAGGCCAGAGGCCAAGGGCGTTGAGTTATCCTTCGGTTACTGTATACTTTGACTCATGAGCTGAGGACTTTTTGGATTGAATCTTGCTTAGTAGTAGCTTAGGCTGTCTGGCAAGGAAATTTAGAGATCTGCTTCCCTCTTCCTTCTTAGTTCTAGTATTAGAGATCAGGTGCCAATTTGCTAATACTTTTATTTTTTAAGAACTGTATATTTTAGCAGAATGAACATGAGTATCTTGGGATTACAAAGCTAGTCCTTTCAGCCTTTTTCCATAGTTGTATGCTTTGTCTCGATTTAATGTATTGGTTAGTTTTTAGATTTTCTATCTGAAGTATTTTAGTAATTAAGTGTTGACAAGAAAGTGCAGAGAAACCTAATTGTTTCCTGCTTTGAAATCTCAAGCACCAGAGTTTCTCCTGGTGTAGATACAAGAAGCATCTATTGGCTTTCTCTCCTTCCCTATGCTATCATGGGTGTCAAGATTTCAATTGATCTAACAAGAAATAGCTCACAGTTAATAGTATTTTCATGATAACTTTCTTTTCAAGGTCAAGTATTTAAAGGCTCAGAAAATTACTTTGAAATTTTTATTGTAAATTATTAGATGGCCCTACCATTGTGCCAGTTATATTAGGGTTATTCAGACAGGGAGGATAAAATATATAAAAGCCAGAAATATTTATTTTCCAGGGAAAAGACTTAGAGACCTCATCAAACATAATATGTAGAAATTAAGCTGTCAACTTTATGTCCATTTGCAATGGTAAATATATTTATTGTACCAACCAGAGGTCCCAGAGTCTAAACCACCAGATTGGGAGTAGGAGAGGATGGCCTTGTGGAGCATAGGTGAAAGAAGAGATCTTTGGTTCCATGAGGCTGGATGTTGAGTGTGGGGGAATTAAATGAAGCAGAGGTGGGAATGGGGGAGATAGGTTGGGGCACATCCTCAAAGAAGCCGGAGGAGAGGGGATGAGATAGGGGAAAAACATCTGAAATGTAAATAACATATCCAATAAAATATTTTTTAAAAAAATAACACATATGCTATTGGAACCTAAAATTCTGTTGTCATGACAATGCAATGCTGAGTTTCTTTAAAGATAGCAGTAAAACTGCATTTTATGAAATCACACTAAGAATGTTGTTCCCAAACATTTCGTTTCTCTTCCTTTATTAAGCGGGATAATCACACCCTGTTTGGAATGCTTTGGAATAGAGATTTTTACCCAAGGTTTCTTGTCACATTTTAGACTATTTGAGTCTGCATAACGATAAGTAATAAAGATCGGGATATATACCAATCAATTTATGTATATAACATATACACACAGCCTATAATATTTCAGTAATTGTTGTTCACCACACAAAATTTATGTTGTATTATTAAGTTGTGAATTCATAAGGGTACTCAAAATTATTTTAAGTTTAGCATTATTTACCATGTTGTGATTTCACATTAGGAAGATTCTACTTGTACTTTAAAAATATGTTGTCATAACTTTTCACCTAATGCTGATGATTCCTGATGTCTAGATCATTTATCTACCTCAGCTTCCACAATGAAGTATATAGTAGTAAATCTTCTCAAACAACACAGGAAGGAAGTGCTACAGCTCTCAGTTTTCTTCATTTAATGTTTGAAAGTATTTGTTACTTTACACTTCGTTTTGGAAATAACAAGAAGTCTCAGGTAAAAAGTGAAAAGTTACATCTGACCTCACAAAAATACCATGGCACATGTGTGCTTCCCTATACACCAAGAATTTTATGTGGCATATTTGAAATGTACAAATCAAACAGATGCTAAAGAGGGAATTTTTTTAAAAATTATCAAAATAAGTAGCATTTGAATATCAAGTGGCAATCATGTTATTCTCTTTTTTTTAATAAAAATAAAATTATTTCTTTTTTCTATAATCTTGTGTGATTGTTATTTATGAAGATAAACCCATGAAATAACCATTGAGATATTATTCTTTGAATTTTTTACATATACTTTTATTTTTTTAATTTTTTAATTGGATATTTTATTTATGTACATTTCAAATGTTATCCAATTTCCCCATGCCCCCCCCCCCCAAGAAATGCCCTATCCTATTCCCCCTACACTTGTTTCTATGAGGGTGTGCCCCCAACCATTTATCCACTCCTGCTTTCCTTCCCTCCAATTTCCCCACACTGAGGCATCCAGCATTCACGGGACCAAGGACCTCATCTCCCACTGATGCTCTACTAGACCATCATCCACTACATATAGAACTGGAGTCATGAATCCCTCCATGTGTGTTCCCAGGCTTGCAGTTTAGACCCGTGGGGTTGGTTGGTATTGTAGCTCACCCCGTGAGACTGCAAACCCCTTTAGCTCCTTCAGTCTTCTCTCTAACTCCTCCATTGTGGACCCTGTGATCAGTTCAATCAGTTCAGAGGTGGTGTGAGCATCCACCTCTCAGAGGACAGCTATATCAGGTTCCTGTCAGCATGTACTTTCTGGCATCCACAACAGTGTCTGCCACTGCACATGGGATGGATCCCCAGGTGGAGCAGTCTCCGGACAACTCTTCCTACAGACTCTTCTCCACACTACGTCTCCATATTTGTTACAGTGAGTATTTTATTACTTCTTCTAAAAAGAACAGAAGCACCAACACTATGAACTTTGTACTTCTTGAGCTTCACAGAAGACTATGAGTTATATCTTGGTTATTGTGAGCTTTTGGGCTAATATCCACTTATCAGTGGTGCATACCATATGTGTTCCTTTATGATTGGGTTACCTCACATGTCGGGCCTGACATAAGGTCTAATTTCCATTCCATCTTCACCCTTCAGTCTAATTTCCATTCCATCTTCACCCTTCAGTCATGTACACAGGTGGATGTGATAAACAGGCCCCAGGCCCTATAGAGATTTACATACTAATAAGGTACCTGAAAGCCAGAGGGTGGAGCCGATTAAGCATTCTTCCCCAGCTCCCCCTTGTCTCCCCCTCCCTATTTAACTCAGATCTACCCTGGGTTTTGGGGGCACACATCCAGATCCATCCACCATCCGCCATGCCAATAAACCTGTTTTGGAAACACAAGGACTTCTTCTTGTTTTGGGGCCGAGATGTGAGGAGCCATGGAGCCACAGCAGAGGCCTTTAGTGAGCAGTCTAGCCTAACTTCCAGCTGGAGGAACGCAGGGTGTTCTCAGCCAACTACACACAGCATGGCATGAGAGACCCTGAGGTTCCCCAGCCATATTTCTTTTTCCACACTCACACAGGATGATATTTTCTAGTTTCATCCATTTGCCTAAGAAATTTCATGAATTCATTATTTTTAATAACTGAGTAGTACTCCATTGTGTAAATGTACCAAATTTTCTGTATCTATTCTTCTGTTGAAGGACATCTGGGTTCTTTCCAGCTTCTGGCTATTATAAATAAGGCTGCTATGAATACAGTGGAGCATGTGCCCTTATTATATGTTGGAGCATCATTTGAGTATATGCCCCAGAGTGGTATAGCTGGGTCCTCAGGTAATATGATGTCCAATTTTCTGATGAACTGCCAGACTGATTTCTAGAGTGGTTGTATCAACTTTTAATTTCACCAACAATAGAGGACTGTTCCTCTTTCTCCACATCCTCACCAGCATCTACTATCACCAGAGGTTTTTTTTTCCCTAGCCATTCTGACTGGTGTGAGATGCAGTCTTAGGGTTGTTTTGACTTGCACTTTTCTGATGACTAAGAATGTTGAACATTTCTTTAGGTGCTTTTCATTCATTTGTGTTTCCTCAGTTGAGAATTCTTTGTTTAGCTCTGTACCCTGTTTTCTAATAGGATTATTTCATTGGAGTCTAATTTCTTGAGTTCCTTGTATATATTGGATATTATTTCTCTATCAGGTGTAAGATTAGAAAAGATCTTTTCTCTATCTGTTGGTTGCTATTTTGTCCTATTGACAATTTCCTTTGCCTTACAAAAGCTTTGCAATTTTATGAAGTCTCATTTATCAATTCTTGATCTTAGAGCAAAAGCCATTGATCTTCTCTTCAGGAACTTTTCCCCTATGTCATGGCTTCGAGGCTCTTCTATACTTTCTTTAATATTAGTATCGGTGTATTTGGTTTTATGTGAAGGTATTGATCCACATGGACTTGAGCTTTGTCCAAGGAGATAAGCATGGATTGATTTACAGTCTTCTATATGCTATTTGTTGAAAATGCTGTTTTTCCACTGGATGGTTTTACCTGCTTTGTCAAAGATCAAGTGACCATAAGTATATGGGTTCATTTCTGGGTCTTCAATTCTATTCCATTGATCTTTCTGCCTGTCTCTGTACCAATAACATAAAGTTTTTTCACTATTGTCCTGAAATGCAGTTTAAGGTCAGGGATGGTGATTCCTCCAGAAGTTCTTTTATTTTTGAGAATAGTTCTAGCTGTCTTGGGTTTTTTGTTATTCCAAATGAATTTGCAAATTGTACTTTCTAACTCTATGAAGAATTGAGTTGAAATTTTAATGGGGATGCCATTTTTACTATATTAATCCTGCCCATTCATGAGCGTGGGAGCTCTTTCCATCTTCTAAGATTTTCTTCAATTTCTTTCTTGAGAGACTTGAAGTTCTTGTCATACAGATCTTTCACTTGCTTGGTTAACATCACACCAAGGTATTTTATATTATTTTTAACTATTGTGAAGGGTGTCAGTTCCCTAGTTTCTTTCTCAGTCTGTTTATCTTTTGAGTAGAGGAAGGCTATTAATTTGTTTGAGCTTGTCTTTCTTAATTTGTTATTTGACCTTTTTCCTTTATTGCATTTAATATTTGCTCTTTGTTTTGTAAATTTGGTGTTTTGATTCTTATGGGACCAAAGGAATTTCTTTTCCAATCTAGTCTATTTGGAGTTCTATAGGCTTCCATTATGTTCATGGTCATCACTTTCTTTATGTTAGGGATTTTTCTTTTATAATTTTGTTGAAGATATTTATTGCCCCTTTATGTTGGGAATCTTCACTCTCTTCTATACCTATAATCCTTAGATTTGGTCTGCTCATTGTGTCCTGGATTTCCTGGAAGTTTTGGGTTAGTAGCTTCTTCCAGTTTGCATTTGCATTGACAGTTGTGTCAATGTTTTCTTTGGTTTCTTCTACACCTGAGATTCTTTTATATCTTGTATTCTGTTAGTGATGCTTTAATCTATGACTCCTCATCTCTTTCCTAGGTTTTCTATCTTCAGGGTAGTTTCTATTTGTGATTTGTTTATTTTCTACTTCCATTTTTAGATCTTGGATGGTTTTGTTCATTGCCTTCACCCATTTGGTTGTGTTTTCATGTAATTTTTAAAGGGATTTTTGTGTTTTCTCTTTAAGAGCTTCTACCTGTTTACCTGTGTTCTCCTGTAATTCTTTAAGGGAGTTATTTATGTCCTTCTTAAAGTCTTCTATCATCATCATGAAAAGTGTTTTAAATCTGAATCTTGCTTTCCTGGTGTGATGGGGTATCCAGGACTTGCTATGGTGGTAGAACTGGGTTCTGATGTTGCCAAGTAACCTTGCCTTTCACTATCTGGTTATCTCTAGTGCTGCCTCTTAGATTCGAGGCTCTCTCTTCTGTTACTGTGGTTGTTTCAGAACTCTTTGGAGTCCAGCTGTCTCTATGATCTTGAGATGCTGAGTGTAAGAGCTCCTGGGAGTCAGGCTGCCTCTGGGATCCTGAAATCCTATCATGCTGGGTATGTTAGAGCTCCTGGGGTCCAGCTTCCCCTTTAATCCTGGGCCTGTTAGAGTAGCCAGGAGTCCAGCTTCTAGTTGTTGTGGGGTTGGTTGCAGAGCTAGAGCCAAAGGTCTGCTCACAGCACAGGCTCAGACCAGAAAGAACCGAAGACAATAGGTCAGGTTATGGTGTCTTCACGGGAGCAGACACGCTAGGAGCCTGCCCCAGCAGAAAGCCATATTATTCTCTTAAATGCCAGTGTTACTTCTAAAATTCTCAGTAGGGCTGGTGTAGTAGATTATACATTAACCTGTTTGTATCATAGGCTTTTTTCTATTTTTTTATCTGTGAAGAATAGTCATGCTTAGTACAATGGTCTATCCTGGTATTTATGATCTTTTAGAAAGTGTTAGTATCCTGGAATTTTATATTACCATTGAGAAAGTTATTTTGATTTCTTTACTTTTGTAACTAATAAATTTTCTCCCACAGTTTTCATATATATACATATGTGTGTGTGTGTGTGTGTGTGTGTGTGTGTGTTCTTTATATTTAGTGTTTAAACTAAAATATTCTATGGAGACTTGTTTTTTGGTCCTGCCTAGTTAGTGTTCCATGTTTTTCAATATTTGTATGGGGAGGTCTGTCCTTAATTATGCAAGTTTTCTTCAATTTTCCTATTGAGAATATGGTCTACACCACTGAACTTAAATTATTCACCTTATATCTATACTTTGAAGATTAAGTCTATTCATGGTGTTTCATAAGTCCTGAATGGTGTGTGTGTGTGTGTGTGTGTGTGTGTGTGTGTGTGTGTGTGTGTG
>JANHMN010000009.1:13383830-13419602 GCA_030674055.1 Rhabdomys pumilio
TGTGTGTGTGTGTGTGTGTGTGTGTGTGTGTGTGTGTGTGTGTGTGTTTGTGTGTGTGTGCACATGTTTAATCAAAGTCTTTGCTGGAATGGTCTAATAGCTCTACCTTATCTTCAAGTTTTGATATTCTATCTTCCACTTGATTTTAATGGGTCACACAAGGCTGTGTAAAGGGAAGTGTGACACATTTCCTGCTCCTGGAGCATTACCAGGCCATTGATGCCCATGTGTTCTGATTGCTGCTGTTGCCCTATGATCTGTTCTTTTCTCTATGTGTTTTACTTTAAATCTCTATTTCTGAGGAAAATACTTTCCTCGTTACTCAGAGCTAGTCACTCTACAATAAAAGAAGCATATGCAATTCTCAGAAACAAGGAATGGAGATAGTCATTAGACTATAGAGAATGAGGAACAGATCTTGTGCTTGTCATTTAGGGCCATGTGATATGATCTAGACAACATAACCACAGAGGACATAGAAGCCTTTTGGTCTTTTGTAGAAATTGTTCATTGTAATACTTGGTTTTGTATTTAGAATTATGAAGAGATATATGTATCCTCCAGTTTAATGTCTGCTGCAGTAATCAGACACGTTGAACTTGGACACATCAAGTATAGAGAGTTAAAGTAGTCTTGAGAAGAAAAGGTAAAAATAGGAAAAGAAGGAATCTGTAAAAATCAAGCAAATATATGTGTTTATCTTGTAGAAGAAAGGCTTGTATATGGTCTAGAAATGAATAGTAATAGAAGGAGAGTTAATGAGGCTATGAAATTGTCATGATAGGAAACAAAGATTATAGAAATAAAAGATGATTATAAGCATATAAAAAAGTCAAAGCTTTTTTATTGTTTGAAAGATTGGAGATGACAGTGTATATAGAGAGATTAGAGAGAGCTAGCTTCTTTACTTGCATACATTTTAAAACTTTGTAAGAATTTATTTTAACCTTAGGAGTCTGACACCTTTCTGTTCTTTCACAAAAATAGTTACTGAAGACTGCCTTCTGCTGTACCTGGAAACCATAAAAGCTGTTCCCATTTACTTGTGAAGAAGAGACAGTATAGAAACCACAAGGAAATGTGCTTTTGCTTTCTGTTTATTTTTTTGTTTTAAGGAAGCATACGTTGGGACTAATGATCTGGGAAATGATTTGAACTCATAAAGTGTATGTAAATGTAACGATTTCTTAAAAAAAATATTAACAATGGCCAAAACCTTGATGATATAAATTTAGTAAATAAAAGACTGTGTTCAGGCTCTCGGATCAGGAGTAACCAAAAGAATGAAAAGAGACAAGACAAATGAATGGAAAAGGAGAAGACAAAATAGCCCAAAGGAAGAAGGAAAAAATGAGAAAAAGAAAGAAGGAAGAATGATGAGAATGCTCAGACAAAGAGAGAGCAGTTGAACTGAGAGCTTGTATCTATTACTGAGGCTGAGCCATTATTGAATTAGTGCTGTTCCTGTTCCCTTTTATTCAAGATGCCTCTCATGCTGAAGCTAGACGTTAGCATTATTTTACTTATAAGACATTCTAAGCTTTCAATTCCAACTTCACATTAGCTTTTGTTCCCTGAAATACTTTCATCTTTTCACTGAATACAGTTTCTAAATCTTCATCTTTTTCATCATTGTATTCAGCTATATATTTTCATTTTCTAGGTCACCACTTATGATACATTACTGTAGCATTTAAGTGCATTGTACTGTTCATGTCTTCTTCAAACCCCAGTTTATTATTGTTCCTTATAATTCTGTATTTTGGATTTCTTCAAGGTAATTCTCATTGAAGAACACTTCTATAAAACTAGTACATTTGGGGAGGGCAATAGGTACAATCTACATTTAAAATGTTTGCTTTTTCTGGTGCTGGAAGGCTGTTTTAAGTAGAATGGTATATTGTGTATAAATTTATTTTATGGCCTGAAGCATTTTTTAGTGGTGATAGGACAGTGGTTGTTGGTGTCTTTTGTTTTGTGATGCTAGGTCCTCAAGTTGCTACTTGTAAGTGGTCTATGGCTGAACTACATGGGTTCATTGTGGGTGGGTTTGTGATTTTATTGTCTTGGTCTTCCATATTGTTTATGTTTTGTTTATTTGATCAGCCCATGTGAACTTCCCTCCTAGTTTTGGTATCTAATGTGGAAATCTAGCTTGCTTTATACTCAGCCAGAGAAGGAGCATCCACATCTAGACTAGCTCTCATGATATAAAATTTCATCACATTTCAGACCTTGGACCTTTTTTTTTTACTTGAGTCCCAGAACTCTGAGAGTCTCTCTTCTTTTATTTTTATTTATTTTTTAATATTTCTATCCTCTTCAGTCCTCAAGTAACTATATTTTTCAACTTCTTTGAATTTATACCAATAATTAAGAGCACTTAGCTAGTTTTGTTGGCACATGCTTTTTGTCCCAACACTCAGGAGGCAGAGGCAGATGGATCTCTGTGTTTTTAAGGACCTTATATTCTATAAAGTTTGTTCCAGGACAGCCAATGCAACAAAGTGAAACTCTGTCTCAAACAAACAAAAAATAAAAACCAAAAATCAAAACCAAAACCAAACCAAAACAGCAACAAATTAAAACAAAACAGCAACAACAACAAACAAAACAAAACAACCAAAAAAAGTACTACTGAAATAATAGATCTACTTTTACATATTTAATTTAATTATGTGAGTGTATATCTGTGTGTGAGTTTGGACACATGAATGAAATTGCATATGGAATCCAGAACATTCCGTCAGATATTCTGGAACTAGAATTATAGGTACTGGTGATCCAATTAAATGACTGAAGTAGTGAGAACCAAAATTGGGTCCACTTCAAGAGCACTATTCAGTCTTTGCCACTAAATCATCTCTCCACCTTCCACCTTCATAACACTGATTTTTGTTGTTGAGAAACACCCATATTGTTATTTTTCAACCAAGTTTTGTTACCAACAATGATACTGAAGGGTTGGTTTCTACAGACATATTAGTAATAACAGGACAGAGGTAACACCCCATTATGATTTTGCCTTGAATATTAATGATGATTATGGCTGTTAAGTGTGTTTTCAAGTACTTAGGAGTCATCTACTTGCTTTATGAAATAGTTATTCTGGTTTTTCCCTTTTGTTTAAGTGACTTCTTTGTTTTGGGCCCCTTAGTTGAGTTGGACATATATTTTGAAAATTAGTCCCTTGTTATATGTCGTATTCACATTTGGTGATTGTTTCTGTGCTTCACATAGAAGCTTTTTACTTTGGTATAATACTAACTGTCATTTTTTGATAATATCATGCATACTTGGGAGAGGGGTCACTTTCTAAATTTTCATTGCCAAAGAGATATTATGATTTTTCTTTCCAAATGTATTCTTCTAATGGTTTTATTATGAGAAAACTTTTCTTTAATATTTGTTTGAGGTTGATTTTTTTAAAGAGGTATGAACTAAAGTTCTTCATGATATCCAGTTTTCTTAACACACTTTATTACAAAAAGTATATTTCAAACATTTTCATATTTTTGCAACCCAGTTGACTATCAGTTTACTTTATTCGTATGGATTTGTCACTCAGTTTTGTATTCTGTCCTTGGGATTTGTGTCTGCATATATGATGACACCGCACTACTTTCATTTGATGCTTTGTAATTTATTTTGCAATTAATTATTATCACACTTCTACTTTTGCTTACATTTGTGTTGGATTTTAAGATCTTCTGTAATTTTACATAATTTTAGAAATACATTTCTGTTTATATTAAAAATGACAATAGAATTTCTTCAGTTACTCTGTTAGATATGTAGTAAATTTGAGTGGTTTGAGCGTATTAAAAATGTTAAATATTCTAAACTATAAACATAAGATATATTTTATTTTACTTTCATTTTCCTCAGTTTCACTAATCACTACTTTGTGATTTTCTAGATTCAAAATTTTCTGTTTGACTATTTTTTTCCTGGTTATTTTATTCTTTTAGACTAGCTAAAGGAAGTTATTACATCTAGATTTGATTTTTTACTATGTTTACAGGTGGTTTTTGTTGCTGTTGTTGTTGTTATTCCTTAGAAACATTAATGATTTTTAAATTTTAATATTTTATTAATTTTTTGTGAATTTCACACCACAAACCCCAATTTCACATCTCCCTGTCCCTTTGTAACCACCTTCTGCCCTTTCAACTTTCCATTCAACATAGAAAAACATTCTATTATGACACCTGTAGTGTGTCATTGTGTGTCTCACAGTACATCCTTTTGTGAACATTTCTTTTCTTGCAAATCAAGAATTAAATTAAATCAAATTTAGTTGAATTCAGTTGTTAATGTTAGTGTGGAATGAGACCTCTGGCTTTTGGTATAGTATCAATATTGGTTTCTCATTGGAACTCTGCTCAGATATTTTGTTGTTGCCTTCTGTCATGGAGAACCTGCTGTTTTGGATTGATGACTTTTTGCATTGCAGCAACTAATGAATGGGGTAGATGGTGGGGTGAGCCAATTCGGAGCCCTGAATCTGGGTCTTGGTGGTAGATGAGGTAGCCAGACTGCCAGCTGTCCTGCACTCACACCACAAGGGCCAGATCTCCAGCACTGCCCTGGTTAGCTCACCCAATGCTGCAACAGGCAAGGGGCTGGGACAGCTCTCCAGCTCTAAGAGCATGAGACCCTGAACCAGAGCAAGCTCTACTGTGCTTTCTGTGAGAGTTATTGTGTGTGTGGGCAGGGAGCTTTCTTGAGTACTGAAGCTGGCAAGAGTGGGGCCAGCCCTCTGCTCTTATACCTTCAGGCTAGTGCTTCCATGATGTTCTGGCAAGGGATAGAACAGAATTCTGCACAGCCCTCAGACATCAATATGTCCCCAGGTACCAGCCCAGACTAGGGATGTCTTCCTGGGTTTTGCTTGTAACAGTCCACTACTAATAAAGGACTACAGACTGAAACATGGCCCCCAGTAGCAGCACAGAGCAGGAACTTCACCGTGGCCTAAGGTGGTATCACCACCAGTTTATAAGGCTGTTCTGAAAGACCCTCAAATCTCAAGTTCTACATTTCATCATTGTGTACAGATCATTTTTTTTTCTCATTCTTTATTCTCCTGTCAATTTACTTGCTCATCTTACTGGTGCTCTGGGCCTCTGAATGTCTGTTTTGTCTTCTTAAGAATGCTAGGCTGATGCTGTGTGATACTTGGCCGTGGTCATCTCTGTGTGCTCTGTCTGCCCATAAATGCATAATACCACACTGGGAGTCATTTCAGGCTTGCTCCTCATACCTGGGTGCATAATTTTTTAATCATTATTTTTTGATAACTACTTTGATTAGGACTTCTAACATCGTGTTGGTATATATTTCTAGTGTTGACACCTTTGTCTTATTTTTTATTATAGATCAAAGCTTTTGCCTGCTGACATTAGATATATTAGATACAGTTTTTGTGTATCAGACTTGTGTTGAGGTTCATCCCTTTCATATATATTTTTAATTTACATAAAACGTTATTGAATTTTTAAGGGTCATTTTTGACACTTAGAAGATTCCTATACATTATTTTCTTTCTGTGGCATAAAACATACTAACTTGTATGTTGACCTATCCTTATATTCCAGAAACAAATCACATTTGAATATGCTACATAATTTTTTAAAAATTGTTGTCTGAACTAGCTTGTGAGTTTGTTAATAATTTCTTAATGATTATTACATCAAAATTTAATCTATGAGATTTTTATCATTACCTAGTTTTGGTATTACTATAATACTGAGAAATATTACTGGTAATATTACTGGTAAAACACATTTATCATAAATTTGTTCAGACTTATGGACCATATTCTTATTGCAATCCACCTCAAGTTACTGATACTTATAAGCTTAAATGGTTTTTGTTTCTCTTCTAAAAAACTTAAAATATTCTTATATTGAAGAAGTACATGTAGAGTTTGTTGAAGGAACTCTTCAGGGTAAATTCTTTATGACTCACTTCAATAAAGTATGCTTTGAGAGAAACAGTGTTGTAATAAGATCTGATGCATGGGAATATAAAATTTCAAACTTTAATGAGATTCTATATACCTTCACTCTTTCTGAACAGTCCTGTTCTGAAACAGAACAGCATGTTGAGCTGAAACTTTTCTTATAATTTAGTCTATAATAAACTGAATGGTAACTCAGAGTATAGTTTAAGTCATTTCATGTTATTTGATGTCAAAAGTATCCTTTTATACCTCAGTGTCACAGAAAGAAATGCTCAATATTTTTCTTACCTATCATGCAGATAAAAGAGTACTTCTGTGTCCTATAATGTCCCACAGGGTTCATTCCTGTAATCCCAGTTCTGTAAGCAGTACCAGACCCTAAATGACCTTCTAAAACACTTTCTAAATTTTCAGGAATTGTCATTTCATTCTTATTCTTGGTTGGAGTTGTCACTAGTAAAGAAATGATGCAAAATTTATCTCCCAATTTGAAGACTGTGATGCAATTCAGGACCCTCTCAAATCAGCAAATCTACACAGACATATATATGCCTTGTGTATTGGAGACCTCAGATCTGAGAATATCTTTATTAAATTCTTAACTTAAACCAAAGAGTGAGCATTGTTCAACTGAAAACTGTTTATGGGATCTGGGTGCATTTACTATTACTGATTTCTGTTGTCAGCATCAGCCTTCATTCTTGTTGTCTCAGTAATACACTGTACAAACATTCTGCTTTATGGTTGTGTATGACTTTAAAACCAGCACTTGGAAGGTAAAGGCAGGCAGACCTTTGTGAGTCTGAGGTCGGTCTGACCTATATAGTACCAGGTCATCTTGAGGAAGAGGATTGCTAGCTTTGGAGCCAAGTAATAGCAATGTGTGTCAGGCTCTTTGAGTCACTGTGTTATTTATTGTGATGGCAACACAGTCACTACTGAAGAATGAACCTCATACTGTTCAATTCAAGAACATGTGCCTTCCTCTGAGCACTTGAGCTACAAAAGTCTAAGTAACCCTGACTTACAAGACAGATCATTCATTCTTGAAGAAAATTATGTTGGTTTTATCACTTATGTGAGTATTATGTAACTATATTTTTTAATAAAGAAGACTATTCTGTGTTGTGTTACAGTGTGGGTGTGTATGGACATATATATTTATCTACACACACATTATTTATTCAGTTACTAAAGCATTTGTAACATATGCTGATGGTATAATTGTAATGATTACTAATGATTTCTATAATTATATAGATTAAGGTTGATATTTTACTCCACTTTAAAGTTTTACAATGTCATAACTCATGTATGGAGTTCAGAAGACAACTAGTTAGAATTGATTGTCTCCTTCCACAATAAGTGTACTAGATTTTGAAGTCAGATTAAAATACTTAATGGCAGGTGCCTTTACTCAGTGATTCATTTCAGTAGCTCATAGCCCCATTGCTTACTCTCTACCATTTATGCTATGGAAACTAAGTATGAGTGTATTGTGAGTACCCAGTAAAAATAAGTTATTTTTTTTCAATTTTGTATTTTAAAAAACTGCTTTGTATCGACATATAAAACTAATCATATCATGTGCTCACTCACTCTAAGTTTTCTGTATATATAGTCATATTTATTGATGTATTATAATTAAATCAAGATTACAGTTTTTATATATTTTTTTACTTTAAAATGTCTTTCAGAACAGTTAAATGACCTCTGTGTGTTATCATGAAACAAAATGTAGCAGAAAATCCTTGAGGGCAAGAAATTTACAGCCTTGATTTATTTATGTTTGTGCGTATGCTTGTGTGTGTGTGTGTGTGTATGTGTGTGTGTGTGTGTGTCTGTGTGTGTACATAATCATAAGCAGGAGAGGGGTTAATAAATATTATTCAGATTTAGTCATGGGAAATAGGACACAGAGGCATGAATCCTGTTTTTATTGCTATCATTATGCTCGTTATCCTCTGACCACTTCTTTCTGGTCAGTTTAATTGTACAGTCTTCATATTTTATTCATTAGAAGACCTGCTCTGTGCCCAGTCCCCTTATTCTGCTGCTGTGCAAGTATTCAGCATGTTCTAATTGGTATGATTTGTGGCTTTTGTCTGGGATTTGCTCAAGGCTTTAATGAGCATTATATTTGAAGATATAAATTCAACTATAGAAATAAATGAATAGACAGTTTTTGTTTTCTGTTAGAATTATGAAAATCTAAATCACATTATCTCCTTCATGATATTTTTGATAAATTTACACACCAATTACAACAAATTTGAAAGAAACTTTGTTTTATATAGAAATTTACATCAGGTCTCCTTGCTGTTTCCTTTTTTTTTTTTTCATTATTTACCATAACCAGATAATGCCTGTTAACTCTTAGCAACAGATTCCTACACACTTAAATTGTTATAAAATGTTTTGTGCTTGTGACTGTATCTATTTTAAAAGAATAAATTATCATATTTTGCTGATAGTAGATCAAAGATTTGTATAAAGAAGAGAGAGACAAACAATTTAGGAAAAATAAAGGTGATTCACCACAAGCAAGAAATAGAAGAAAGGAATATCAGATAGATAGCAAAGGCAAGAGGGAAGAGTCAGAGAAAAATTTAAGAAACAAAGAAATGAAAAATAATAAAAAGCACATATAGGCAAATTCCAATAAGCAAGACCATGTAAGCATATGCATATGTGTTTTCATGTGTATGCACATACATATCTATACATATGCTCTTAGGAGAAATCATAAACTGTGTAAAACAAGTTGAGAGTCTGCTATATATTTACAGTCTTTATTCCTTTCATTTAAATAACTTTACTGAATATTTAAGTGAAAATTTATTCCTCTGCTGTCAACATGTTCAGTTTCTCATTCTAGTGTATCATATATATAAAATATATAAAAAATATATATATATATAAAATGACTAGCTCTTAAAATTGAAAGATTTGTGCCCCTCTTAATCTTAATCAGAAAAATGCTTTATTGCAAAGGGCATATTTATAGCAGAGACAAGTGAGAAAGCTCTGAGAATAATTGGCCATGAGTACTCAGCTATTGATGAAGCAAAGCAGTTATCATGCCCAAGAATGAGGGGCATAATTTATGCACAGGCAGGTGTGAAAGAAGGTATAAACCATTATGTGGAGTAGTGTGTTGTGAAATCTTGACTTCTTGACATAATGTAGATTTTGCACCTCCACTCAAAACAGATTTGGTGACCTTTACAGTGACCTTCACTAAGATAAGCCAGTTCAAAGTTTCATCATGGAGGACAGAGGAGCTCCTATTAACTATCTATTCCTAGTGAGGAGTTTCTGACAGTTGATGGGGGCTAAATAAAGGTAACTAATATTTTTTTTTCAGGAGCAAGGACCAGCTCCACATGGTGTACCTCTATTTGTTTATATGTAGGAAGAATTAACTAGAATCGGTATCTTATTTAAAAAATAAAATGAAAAACAAAAATTATTAACCTCTAGTACTGAATTCATATTATAATTTGTGGCTAGTTCATGAAAAAAGCAATTTCCTTTTGTTAGATGGTGAATAATATAAGATAAAATGTTAATAAATATTGTGTAACTATAATAAAAAGAAATGTGATTAACCTTGGGCTCCTCAACTTCTCATCTCTGTCACAAAACTTCTACAAAATGATATTGGTATGTTAAAATTGTCTTATTACTGTGCTCTGAATGTTTTTGTTAACCAAAATTTGTAGATTGAAATATCATCCCCAAAGGAATCTTTTAGGAGATAATCAGGTTAATAAGGAATTACCATGAATGGTTTAATATCTATGTCACTTGTGTTCTGTAACTGTAATAAAATCTGTGAAATGTTTTACATACAAACAGAGAAGTTTTATTCTTTGCATAACATTTTTTAGTTTTCCAATTTGAGATTATATGGATCTGTATTATATTGACTCTTGTAGCCTTGCAAAATGGTAATGTCAGGGATTATGTAGCAGATTAAGGAATCTTACAGTCATTTTCAGGTACATACCATTAATGACATAAGAACCTCTCACTAGGTCCCACTTTCAGTAGATCCATAGCCACTTCCAGGTACTTGAGCCCATTCAACATCCAAAATAACATCATTGGGCTCTATAAAAAATTAGGAGAGATATTTCCTTTCTTCTACAATATAACAATACAGCAGGAAGGTTACATTCTCTGAGGCAGTGCCAGTTCTTTACCACACACTGACTGATTTGATTTCATATATCACACTATCCAGAACAGTGTAAATTAAATCTCTGTTGTGGGTAAGTTCTACTATCCAAGCTTTTGTGTGTGTGTGTTACCTAACATGAGCTAAGATGCATGCCAATAGATTCCTAAAGCAAAACTTGACTGAATGTAGTAGGTTGAAATAACGCTGTATACCCTTTAATTGATGCAAAGTACATTGATGTATAAAAAATGATGAATGCCTTACATAATCATTCTCACTGCCTGTTAAATGTCACTCAGTACAAACATTCGACAACAACAACAACAAAAAACATGAACAATATAGTTGAAGGACTAACGGTATTCACTTTATCAAATTATTTATTACCGTAATAAATGGTAAAAATAACTAGAGATTCATCAGTTACTATGATAAATCACATGACATTTTATTAGCAATGGAACACTTAATCTTTTTGCATACAATTTATGACATATTGACTATGTTATTAAAGATTAAAAATCTTGAGGAATATGAATATTCTAATATCTCTGTGTGAGTACTATACTATGAATATGAGTATGTCTTTCAGCATTTTGACATACACATCTATATACAAACCTAATGCACATGCATGAAAATATTCATGTAGTTCATAGTAAAGATTTGGTATTGATAAGGTATTAGAAATAATTTTAAAATATGAATTTGTATATATAATTAATTTGACTCATTTATGAGAACATAAACCTAATCACAGAAGATAGGGATGAAGCATAATATAGCATAAAATCAATATTTTCTTCATTTTTCAAATGAAAAAGTACTTTCAATTTAAGGTATCAAAGATGAGTTCTTACAAAGGAAAGGATGTAGAAGAACTTCCAAAGAGAATAAAACATTTAGGTATTTCACTGTAGAAATGCAAAAGTCAACCACAGCTGGTGGAGGGAACTGAATAGGCAGGGAGCCAAAAAAAGCAAACTAAGATATTTTAATTCAAATGTCAAAATGAGGAATTGGCCAGTTTACTTGAAGACTTAACATATTTCTGGGAAAATAAACAAATCTAAAATCCCTTGGAAGCCAAGGTTTGGGAGAATCTCTCTCTCTCTTTTTTTTTTTTTCATTGCAAATGAATGATTTTTAAAAGTTAATTGGGCAGTGAGATGATTTTGAATAGTTTGCTGCCAGGAAGGGCTCTAGTGGAAGAAGTAGATGAAGAGTGCGTCAGTGTAGGTGGACTTGAAGTGAGTACACCTTGGGAGTTTTGGCTGAAGATTCAGGAAATATGGGTACACTGGAATGAATATTGTTTATAAGAAACATTTATGTCTTCAATGATTTCCTAATCAAGAAATTTTCTATGCTTGGTTACTGCTCTTAATTTTTTAGTCTAAAAACATAGGTAGATGGATGAAATCAGGCTTGAAAGAATCACTTATATTGTATTGAGTTATTGATAAAGAGATGCACTAAAGATGTTTATTAAAGATGTGGAGCAGAATATCTCATTTTGAAGCATTTATGTATAAGAAAGAGGTGACATCTGTAAAGAATTTTTTCTCTTTTTTATTAATTTATTTTTATTGGATATTTTATTTACATTTCAGATGCCATCCCCTTTCCCAATTTCTCCTCCCTAGAAAACATCTATCCCATGCCCCATTCTCCTTTTTGCTTTTATACAATTTTTTTAAATGTTAATCAAAGGCTTTATAAGTTTGTTAATGCTCAATGTCAATCAGAAGTGTAACCCAATACACAACCTAGATATATCTTTGACTGGCAGAGACACATGAACATCCTCTTCCATGTCAACCCCCATTTCTTTCTCTCATAACCTAGCTCCTCCTCTCCTTCTCCTCCTCCTCTCCTTACTCCCTCCCTTTTCCTCTCCATACTCCTCCCACCTTAGCTCCTTCTACATATCACCCTTCCTGTTAAAATAAAACTTTTCTCTCAAAATACAATTAGGGCATAACTATACCAATTTGTGTCAGTAAGGTATAGTCCTTAATTTTGCTGACTCACCAGAACCTCTGTCATTTCTCCTAACTAAAAGATGTAGTTCTGAACCTGGCTTTTTCTTGGTTTTTGAATGAATGTCAGCTGAAAACCATCCTCTCAAATCTTTTCTCTAAAAGTAAATAGCAAGGATTGGCTATGAGACTATAAGTTTTCAACCTCACGAGAAATCCAGAATTACTGAGTTAACTGAAATTATGGAAAGCACAAAGCATAGCTTCTAAAACTTAACCAATTTATAAAGACCATTGAACACCTGGGCAGTCTCTAGACTACAAAACGTTGGAGCATCCAATCTTCATCCTTCTGGCCCTGGAATATCTGACAGACTTTGTAATGCAGAATTATTAAGGGCTGATTACTCTGTCTTGGCAGATCTAATCAGTCAACTATTATACAAGTGTGACTTTTTCTGGACAGTAATTTGTCTGTAGATATAAAGAGGCAATTCTTGCCTAGTGGCTGTCTCAGCACAACTGGAGTAACTTCAAAGATGCTCAGTTTTTTCTTAGAATCCAGTGATAGGAAACTGTCAGGAGCAGACAGGTCTCTAATCAAAATGAACATTAATACAGAAATATTTGTAATTTGAATTTTGTGGACTTCTGATGTTTTGAAAACCAACAATCCATGAAAGGTAATATGGACTGTTGTCTGTTAACTCTTCTCAGTTATTTCTAAATAAAATATAGAAAATACCCTAACATTAAACTCAGAGCCATGAATTTGCTATAGGCCCTTAACTCACAGACTAACCATCTCAAATCAGAATATTCATCTCACTTTTATATCAATAAGAAGCTCGTTCAATGAAATCCTTAAATTTAAAATCGAAGTAAATTTTGTACTATTTAAGCAAGACTGTGTATTCTGCAATATACAATTCTCAAAACAAATTTTAATATCAAGATAATTTTTTGTTGGAATTCTGGAACCTAGTCTTCTGGTGGCCTGCCTCTGTCATGCCTAATCCATATAATTCTGGGAGTTTCTATGAGAATGTGCTCCCACCATCTTCCCATTTCTTCCTCCCTGCTCTCAAATTCCCCAACACTAGGGAATCCAAACTTTCAGGCAAGGCCCTCCACTTCCACTGATGCCTAACCCCTTACCCTATCCCCCCTTCTCCAATTACTATGAGGGTATACTCCCACCATCCTCACATTCTCGCCTCCCTGCTCTTGAAATTCTCCAATACTAGGGAATGTAAACTTTCAGGCACCAAGGCTGTCTGTGTTGTTTGAAGGCTGGAGCAGGTTCAGGGATCTCTGAACCTATTAGGGCCATAGGATTCTCAGACTCTTAGAAATTCAGATGCTATTGGGAGTCGCCAAAGAGCAAAGAATGGAGTTGGGGGCCTGGGAACTGGGATCAGCATCTAGGCCAGGGCCAGGGGGAAGAGGGAGAGTTCCAGCTTGCTCTAGCAGAGACCCTTAGCCTGATGGCAGCATGTTTGGTGGTGTTTGTGGCTGGGAGCACAGAGTGACCTTCTCTGGGAGATTAGGCTGCAGCACTATTGGCCTTCTTCGTGGCTTTCTTGGTGGATTTTGGTGAAAAGAGACACCCCATGGATCCAAATAGTTTACTGTCGTGGTGGAAAATTAATGAGTAAAACCATACTCCACTTCTCAGGGTGGGAATAAGATTAAATATCTTTTTCAAGGAGGAATGTGTGAGAAAAGATGCTTATTGGCTAAGCCCTACAGGCTTCAAGGTACTTCATTAGCATGGAGAACCTAGTTTTGGGCCTATGTGACTTGTGGTTACATCTCTTTTCTATTGTCTTGCTTTGAGATGTTAGACATGCCTCATCTACATATGGAAGGGCTTGGGGCATTGACTTTACTTGACTGGTGACCACAAATCTCTCTATGGGGGCCTACATCTACTTGACAGGGGCCTGATGCTGGGAGTAGGCAAGCTCCTACCATCCCTTATGGGTTCCCAAAGCTTTTAGACTTTACTTTGACCTTACCAGGCTCCTTCTCACAGTCCACAGTCCTGCATAACACATGTGAGAGGGTATGCGGGCACTTGCTAAGACTCCAGTCTACTTGGAGGTCGCTGCCCAAGCTAATGTGGAGTAAAATAATGTTGAGTTACATGTGACAGTGTTGGACTTTAAAGATCCAAACCATGGGACATGCTTCCCCCAAAATACTCACGGATGGAACTCGCTGCAATAGCATGAGGTTTATTGCTGAATTGCTGAATTGAAAATGGCTGGCTCACCTGGTCCCCTCCACTCCAAGGCAAGGAAAAAACCCACATTATATCCGAGGGCAGCTTATATACTATTTTATAGAATTTATGAGGGCAGTTATACCATTACTTCTTAAACATTTACTATAAAGGCCAAATTCCAACAACCGTTCTCAGGCTCAGTTTCTGTTCTCAAGCCCAGTTGTCAGTTAACTCAAATTTGTACCTTATCTTTTACAACAAGGAGTCAGCTTCAGTAGCTTCTGTTTACCTAGGTTTTACTGTGTTAAGGGCTCATAAATGCCTATCTTGGGTCTTTCTTCCTCTGGAATGTTTGTTGAGCCTTTAGAATGTACTCTTCCTGGGATATGCCTGGGGGCAGCTAATATTTGAATATAAATCGAAGTTCCAAAACTAAGAATCCTTCATGCTCTGACCTGAAATTACATTCTTAATTTTAAATTCACACTGAGATTTGAAGTTATATTCTTATATTATTCTTACAACAGCCAGGTATTTACAGGGCAGTAATTCTCAACTTTCCTAACGTTGTGACACTTTAATATTATTCCTCCTGTCGTAGTGACCCTTAGCCATAAAATTATTTTGTTGTTACTTTGTAACTGTAAGTTTTCTAAAACTATGATACTGATACACAGGATTCCTCATATACAACTCCTGTGAAAGAGATCTTTGGCACCAAAAGCGCTTGTGACCCACAGGTTGAGAACTACCATAAGGTCTGATTGGCCATCACAAGGGCTATGAATTTTCTCTAGGGGAACTACCAGAAGATGGTATACAGAAAGTAGAAACATCTATTAAACATAATCTACCCCTTATTTACACATTTGGCATCCAAATAAAACAATTATGTACTAAATTATATCTATCTATCTATCTATCTATCTATCTATCTATCTATCTATCTATGTATTAAATATGTTTTGACTTTATAATGTGTGTTGATTCCCCAAACTATTTTATGATGGCTGTTTACCTTACATATATATATATATATATATATATATATATATATATATATATATATATATATATGTTGCATATTATAAATAATCTAGAAATGACTTGAGTTTCAGAAAATGGTGTGAATTCATAATAATTTTAAGTCATTTTATATTAAGAGACTTTAAGTAGCATTTTCTCACAAAATATTCTTTGAGGTTTGGTGAGAGGATTCAGTGGTTAGATGCCTTGGAACTGTGTTGGTCTAACTGAGATATCCAGGATCCACAAAAGTTGTAGACCAGAAAAGATTTCTTCAAGTTGCCTTCTGACTTTCACACATTGGTACACACACCCACTTACCCACACTCAAATATGCATGTACACATTCCTGCTCCTGATTTCATGTACACACACACACACACACACACACACACACACACAGACACACTTGCTCACTTTATGAGAAACGTGTATAACTGAATGATTAAATGTTTGAGATCAGGGGACAACAACAATTCTTAACTGAAGCAATGGTGGAGTCTGATTTGTTCATCATTATAACTGAGAAACCTATTAAAGGAAGCCACTGTGATGTGAAGTAGATAATTCCTTTGTTTTTAATCTTCCTCAAGCTAATGATTTTACCTGTGTCTGTATCATTGTTACTCATCTACAAAATGGAGATTAAAGAATTCTTCTTAAAATGTCCTTTTGAATTTTCAGTGGAGTAAGGTCCAATATTGTAGGAAACTACCTGGAACATGTTAAGTGCTCAGAAAGGGTAGGAGCTTAATACAAACATTCTTGACTTTGGATCCTGGATCTAAAGCAAGTCACAGTCTCTCTTGTATTGCTCAGATAGCTGGTTGTCCAACACTTTCAGCATTTGTTATATTTTACTGTATCACTCAGCACAGGTTAACTTATGCCATCATCTTTATTCCTCACATCTGATCCTGTGTGTTGGTTCACTGAAGGTTTTTCCTTCTCACATCACACTTTGCTAGAGATTTGGAGTCCTTTTCTATTTTGTACTTCTCAATTAACACTTTAAAATTGGTCATATTAGAAATTTTGTGTGAGGCATGGGAAGATGGAAGGTAGCTCAGTGGATAAAGTGTTTGTCACATAAGTAAAGTCATGAGTTTAAATTATTAGAATCTATGTCAAGACACACACAGTAGTGCATGTATGTGAGCCAACTGCTATTGTAGCAAATTGGGAAGCTGCAATCAGAGAGTTTCCAGAAACTTTGGACCATGTATTATGATGTACGCAGTGGCAAATAACAAGGAATCCTGTCTCAAATATTATATAAGGCAAAGATGAATACCTAAGGTTGTCTTCTGACCTTCACACATACATAGTGGCAAGTTCACACACTCTCTATCATCCCACCCATACATAGACACCATACACACACACACATGAAGCCACATGCTTAATAAGTATAAAAATTGAACAACAAAGAAATAAAAATAGCTCATGTCATAAAAGAAAAATTTTATTCTCATGCTAATTTGTTCTTAAATCATGATCAGTTTTTTTTCTTTCTTTTTTATTTTGTTTTGTTTTTTTGTTTTTTTTTGTTTGTTTTTTTTTGTTTTTTTTGTTTTGTTTTTTTTTTTTTTTTTTGAGACAGGGTTTCTCTCTATAGCTCTGGCTGTCCTGGAACTCACTCACTCCGTAGACCAGGCTGGCCTTGAACTCAGAAATCTGCCTCCCAAGTGCTGGGATTAAAGGCGTGCACCACCACTGCCCAGCTCATTATCAATCTCTAAAGAGCAACTTTTTTTTTTCTGTGAAAATCACAATTGTCAATATTCATGATTTATTAAAAAGTTTATGAGTCTAGGACAAGATGGGTGTCAGTATGAACCATACCTTAGAAAGGCTTAATAACAACAACCTTTAATCCAGCCTCTCATTCTACTTACCATATGACTTTGAATAAGTTATTTCATCTTTATGCTCTTTATCAACATTCTTCAGGGGGAAAAATTTCAAAAATTTACTCTCTTTTCTCATAAAAACAATGCAAAATGAATAACTTTAGTTTCATTCTCACATGACTCTTTTCTAACCATGTAGTATATTCTAGAGAGCCTTGGTTTGTCCAGCTTTAAAGGACCTCATTAACAAAACATTTATCATTGTCATGGAGTAGCAGTGTCATTAAATGTGCCCTTCCCCCAGGCCTGAGCAGGCCTGCAAATCATTGACCACAACAAGACCAAACAACAATAGGACCTAGAAAGAGGCATTGCCTTGCCAGTCTTGGCGCCCTGAGGTCTGCTACAGAACTAAGAATGGACTGCCTGCTGAGCTAGCCTTGACATCTTCTGGTCTACTATCTTTTCACCTAGCCCCTGGGCAGTACCGAGAAGAGACTCTGGGGGGTGGCGCTTCCCCTTTATATGTGAAAGCAAATTATTAAACTTCGGGCCTTGATCAGAATACTTTGTCTTGGCCCCATGTTTCTCTCACCCTCCTTCCCGTTAATTCTTAGGCTTCGTCTCAGGAGAACCTAGTGATCGTGACTGCAGGCAGCTACAATTAAACGTTTCTATGCCCACTCCCAGAATAAGCAGAAAAGAGAAAAATAAGCCACACTCTGCAAACAATTTTTTTTTCTGCTGTGGCCAAGTAGTTCTTATTCACACTGTTAAGTTTATTCTCAGATTTAATCACCCTGGCCAAAAAAAAGCAGTAAGACCAGGATAGATGGTGATGAATGTCTGTCATTTTCTTCTGATATGTATGGGCTTGATTTCTAAGAATACATTAGTTTTTCTCCATATTTAATAGACTCTTTAGAGTGAAAGGTTGTGTAAAATGTCTTTATTTCTGTGCCTTTGTGTGTTTTTTAGATACATGTGCATGGATGTATACCAGCGTGTGAAGACAGAGGTTGATGTTAACTTCCTCAAACACTCTCCTCCGCATCTCATTGTTTTTAATAAGGTCTGACATTGAACACAGAATCCACTGACTCAGTTTGTCAGGCTGGCAGATGGGCACTTTCATCTGGCTCTGACTCTCCTATGTTGGAATTACAAACACACTACCTGTCCTAGGTTTTAATGATCAGGTCTTCATGTTTGTTCAGCAAAGAACCTTACTCATTGAGCCATAGTTCAATCCCTCCTGGGTGTCCATATTTTCTTTTATATCAGCATTTAGCTACTTTACATTTTATTCACAAAGTGAAATAATCTTTTGGTCTCAGAACTCCAGTGACTTCAGCTTCCTCTCTTATTTTCTGCACCTACACCCTCCAGCTACAGTCAGTGTCATATGATGCTTAGTAAATATGGAGTCTTGTTCCCCCTAAAAACACTGAAGTAGGTCTCTTTCTTTAGGGCCCTTACCAACAGAAATACTTCATCTGCCAGGACAATGCTTGTGGAAGTCCTCAAGTGTATCCTACAAACAAGTACCACTGATTCCAGGAGACTTTGTTTAAAATTTTTTGGCAAAAGTCAATGTCTAGCTCTGAGCTGTATTTGGATGTCTGTCTCCTTCATATTCATGCTACATGTTGCTGAAGACACTTGCTTCTTGCTCTGGATTTTAAGAGCACCATCAGAATACTGATGCATCACACCCTGATCTTCACACATCATAGAGCTGAGAAACTATTAACATGGTAATTGTTTATACTTTTATATTATTTATGGATAGTTATTTATATTTAATTATATATTATATATACATGTATATACATATTTATGTATATATATCCATGTATATGTGTGTATGTGACACACATACAGAGAGAGGGAGAGAGACAAAGACAGAGTAGGGAGATTTATGTGGATTTGTGGTCTGTGATTTAGATATAAAATATTCCCATGACTTCATGTGTAATCCGTGCGACATCCCGCCAGCAGGAACTCACGCGAACATGCAAGATTCTTCCTAAACGTGTTTATTTTCCCATGCATGAAGGAGAGGGAGAGAAGGAGTTGAACTTGGTCCCGCCTATATACCCTTTGGGGTGGACAATTATGATTGGCTGCTTGCTCAAACTCCCAGGTTTCCCTGCCACTGACAAGCGCGGTTTTACTAGTCCAGTGGCAGATGTGAAGTAGGAAATTAGGCGTTCCCAAGTCGCTGCGCATGCGCGGTTTTGTTATTTCACGCACGTCAGGTGTCAGCAAGGACAGCTTCCCACATCTGTCCCCTTTAGTTTATAAAATGAGACCGTACGGCCCTCTGGTACGTCTCTGAATTATCTCTCTTGTAGAGGAAGGTAGAAGTCTAGTCCCTTGTGCAGAGTGTTGGGATATTGTAAAGAATTTCCACCCTGGTCGTTGAGTCCATGAGTATACTTTTATCTACCCATCCCATTGCCTTTGACAGGGAGAGGATTTTGGCAATTCGACCTCTGTGCAACTAGACATGCCTTCGAGGAATCTATCCCTGAGGAACATCCCCTGTATATCACAGTATACACTCTACCCAGAGATGTGCAGAGAGCGGGCTTTTGTCTCACTGACCCAGTGCAATGGGTAGAACCCGTGGGGTGCATCGGCTGAAAACTCAAGCGCTAGCTACTTTGTAGCACAGACAGCCAGACTTTAGGGGAGGGACCTTGTTCTAGAGCAGCAGGTGCTTGGGCAATTACCACCTAATCACACTTCTGTTGGGTTTTTGAGTTTGCAGACCAAACAATAATGTGTCCACAGTATAGGGTTATACCAAGCAGGCCTGTTCCTCTCCACACCTCTCCTTTATGCTTTATTAAAAGGCTCCCTTTTATCTTTATTAATAGCATGCCTATTCCCACCCATTTTTAGAAGAAGGAGAAGGCCGAAGATCTCTCAGCTTTTCCTCGAACTCTAGGGTCCAGTTCTGCAGTAAAACCTAGAAAGGGGGGATCTCCATCTCTGCTCTGCCTGTCCCACCATCAGCAGTGTTAGCCAAAATATCACCGTCAGTGGGAGGGTCCCCATCTCTCTGGGCAGGATCAAGCTGAGACTCCAAGATTCTTCGTGTTAGGTGTTCTGGCAGCCAGAATGGATTATCTTCCTCCTGTGGAAACACACAAACAGCTCCCCGGGGTCTTATTAAAATAGGATCCGGGCCTTTCCATTGTCCAGTCAGAACGTCCTTCCACTTAACCATCGCTTTTGGCCTGTCAGGTTCTAAACAATGACGGTCAGCTGCTGTGTGGCCTTGGCTGTCCAGGTTTAAAAAATTAAGGGTGAAAAGTATTATAGAAATGGTGACTCGTGGCACTGAGGGTAGAGCTTCCTCGACTCCCCCTTTTTGCTTTATTAAATAGGACTTAAAGGTGTAATGAGCCCGCTCTATAATACCTTGTAATCTTGTATTAACACAATTACAATTTTATAATAGGATGTTTAAACTTTACTTGTAGATGTAGAAGGATGAATCCACATTAATGGTTTCTTTTGTCAAAGGGCTGCTATGGGCATATGAGTAATAATAACACAAACAGCCAACAATTTATCAGTTTATATAATTGATCTGTTGTTAACTAACTGTTTACTCTACTTTCAATAAAGCTATCTCTCGTTTATAGCTAATTATCAAAGGGAATTAGGACTTGTATCTCTTTGATAATATCAAATAGAGCTTTAAATCCTCTCATGATAAGTTTAAAATGATGTTTTTTAGCCAATTAATATCTCTTAAGAATTTTTAAAAACCATTTTCTTGTTGCATGTACACTTACAAGCCAGCAGAGGGCGCTAGATACCACCACCAATGGTTGTGAGCCACCACGTGGTTGCTGGGAATTCAATCTTTATATTTTTATAAGTCTAGCTTTTAACGACTGAGCCATCTCTCTAGCCCCAATCATGTATTTTTATTAGAATTTTCTGTGTCACAATCTGTTTAGGATATAACTGAGGTCTCAAATATTGAAAAGATACTGCCTTTGAATCTTTTTTGGAGTAGCAAATACTCCAAAGTCTTTTAAAGCTCGTTATATTGGAGCAAAGGCTTGTAGAAAAACTCCTTTAGAGGAATCTACTAATAAAGTATCACACAATGAATATATACTAAAAGATTTAAACTCTTAATTTTTAGTATCAAAGTAACAACAATATTTATATGTAAAGCAATTAACCATTCTTCAGGGTAAATATTTCTAATGATATCATTTCATGGGCTCTTAAAAATTACGAATTTCCCAAATGTAAACCTCTCAACTTTACCAGAAAAGTAAAGAAATGGTATAAAAACATCTTTAATATCTATAATAATTCTATATGTTTTTACTGGAATGGCAGCTGGAGTAAGCAAGTTAGGCTGTAATGCCCCATTAATTTCATAAATCCTAAGTTTGAACTTTCTTTTGGATTAATTTAATAACCAATCCTTTTTAGTTGAGTGAGAGTATCAGATAAAAGCCAATCTTGTCCTCTAGATATTGTTATATATATTGGAGGAACCAAAAGCATCTCATTTTTAACAACTTTGGAAGAAGCGGACGCAAAAGGAATTGAAACAAACTGAACAATTTTTTTTTTTTTGTAAATGTTCTTACTCTCTGACCTGTTTTCTGAGGCCTGAACTGCACTGCAATTTTTTTCTTTTTTAACTTAGATTTAAACCTTAAAAGATATGTGTATCTTTTTTCTATAAACATGGGCAAATCAAAATTTCTCAAACTCACGATTGAACTACCAACTGTAGCCAATGGAATATTGGCAGTTTAACTATGTTTTTACGCTTCTTTTTTAACATTAGAGCATAACCATAATTTTAAGAAACAAAACCAATTTTTAAACCATCTATTTTCTCTAAAATTAACACCAAGAAGATTACCTTTATGTTACAAAGTCTCGTTGCCAATTCTTATATATGAATGCACGATAGTGCAGCTTTTAATATCTCACTAAAGAGACAGTGTTCTTAAATTTTATCTTTACACACCTGGTTTCTGAATGTCTCCAACCCTGAGTTACCAATCTTAAGCCAACCTTTGTTGCCAAGGTTGTAAAAATTTTTTAATCATACTCAATAACCTATAGGCTGAAAATCTATAACCAAGACATGAAGAATATATTTATACCTTAAAACTAATTAGAAACAAAATGAAGGGACAACACATCTTATATATTTGGACCAAACAAAATCTCTTGCTTTTCTAGCTGTAATTTCAAGAGAGAAGCACCTTGTCACAGAGATTTTTCTAAGACAAACTGTAGAGTGAAAAATTATAAAGACCATCTTACAAAATATATACAGGCTCACTAGCTCCAGGAAGGCGGAACTGAATGTAGGCTTTCGGGCCTTTACTGCCCCATACATTCCTCAAGCCTCAGGGAAGAAAACCCACCTATGGGTGGGGTAGGCCCAAAGCAGGAAGACACATTCCTGGCCACAAAGAAAAATAAAAAAGCATGCCCAGATAAGTCTTAACTAGCCATCCTGCCGCCTCTGCAAGTTGTTGATATTAGAAATAACCAATCGTGTGTAACCGCGACAAACCTTTTTGCCTTTCCCTATCCCTACTCATAAATGCCCCCCCCCCACCTCTGGGGTTCGGGGTCGAAATCCCTCGTCTCCTGCGTGGGACAGGTTTCAACCCAAGGGCCCTTGTTATTAAATTACCTTATGCAAATGCATCAAGGAGGTCTCTCGTGTGTCCGTGGGTGAGCGCTGGTCCAGACTGGAGGTAGGGTCCCCTCGGGGGTCCTTCAAAACCCTCTTAGCTTCCTTACTGAATCTAAGAAGCCTGTTGCTCCCTTTAAAAGCAGCTTATACCGACAATCAACTGTTAGAAAAGCTTTTTCAGCTCAGCTCGACTCTAGCTACAGGTGTTAAGCAAACTTATCAGCCGCTGCTCTGCATTTTGAAACTGCTTTGAAAACCAAGTTAAACTTGAGCAAGGGTTCAATCAAGCAATTTAAACGATCTTTTGAACATTAAACATAGAACATCTCAAGACATAGACCACCAATCATTCATACAATGAGACATGCGGACAAAGACACACAATAAGACACGTGGACATTGGCGCGCCAAGGGACAAACAAGGAAGGCGGAATTATGGAGGATCATTTCTAACATGAGTAACAACCGGTTTTAGCCCACAAAGGGCAAGCTGAGCGATTGCATCTGGAGTCTTTGTAGGGGATGCACCAAAAATCCTGCCTGTCCGTTTTAAACATCCTGCCTGCTGTTCTAAAGATCCTGCCTGCCTCTGTCTCCCAAGTGCTGGGATTAAAGGCGTGTGCTACCACTGCCTGACTGCCTTCCTCTGAAAAGAAGGAATCTGAGCAGTGCTTGTCCGCATGAGGCGGAAGAGTGTTGGGGACAGCAAGCTGGGAGTGCGACTGGCTGAGAAGCCATGCGATTCCAGTCTCCTGCCTTTTCCCGCCCTCCATCTTGTGCCGGCTGCCTATCCGCATGGTATCTTTTCTTCTCATGAACCTCTAGTTCCCCTGTTTCTGAGCCATCCAGCCCCAAATCCTCCATTTCCTGTACCAGATAAAGACTTTTCTTTTTTGGAGCTCTGCCTCCCTTCTCACAATATTCTCCCCGGGTATTTTTTCCCTCGAATTATCTCTTCCGCAGTCCGAAGGTCTTTGGAAGGGCCTGTATTCTTGCGTGCGTCTTTCCTATTTTCTGCATGAGTAGCTAGCCTTTTTCTCAGCTCTGTTTCTGACAGTTTGCCTTGTGGCTCCTCTAACACTTCCTGACCTGCCACGATATTTGAGTGGTTTTTCCCCTCCCGTAAAACCAAAAAGAAGAGTGTAAGCACTGCTAATGTGGTAGCTAAGGGTACCGGAGCTCCTATCCCTTGGGGGGGGGGGAATGAAACAGTTCAAGACCAAACATGTCTCTCAGAGTTTACCTCTTATACACTGTGGTTCTGAATCTTCTCTGGGAACAGAGGCTCCCCTCTCAGTACCTAGGGTTCCCGGGTTTTCGGCACCAGTTGTAATCCGCGCGATATCCCGCCAGCAGGAACTAACGCGAACACGCAAGATTCTTCCTATACGTGTTTATTTTCCCATGCATGAAGGAGAGAGAGAGAAGGAGTTGAACTTGGTCCCGCCTATATACCCTTTGGGGTGGACAATTATGATTGGCTGCTTGCTCAAACTCCCAGGTTTCCCTGCCACTGACATGCACGGTTTTACTAGTCCAGTGGCTCATGTGAAGTAGGAAATTAGGCATTCCCAAGTCGCTGTGCATGCGCGGTTTTTTTTATTTCACGCACGTCAGGTGTCAGCATGGACAGCTTCCCACATTCATGTGCTTAAGCACTTGCTTTTTTATGTTGTGAAAGTGTTATGAAGTGAAGTCACATAGCAGTAAATAAGTCACTGGTGGTAGGTCTTGAGTGTTGATAACTCACCCAACTTCTTGTTCACTCCCTAATGTGGACTGAGTGTGAAGCAATGTGACCATCAACCCTTCTGCCTCCAATTCTTCTTTTTCATGATAAACTTCAGAACTGGAACCCAAAATTCCTGTTTGTCCCTTAAGTTGCATTTGTCAGAGATTTATTTTTAATTACAGAAACACAAAGGTATCTAAAAAATATATTTAATCTTAATTCATCTCATGGTTGAAGTAGCGGAATGAGCTATACTGCTTAATGAAGTGATTAGTCATGAGAATAGTTTCTCTAACATTCTCAGAATAGCTTCTTAGTGAAAACATGAATATAAGACATTAATACTCAGAAGCAAATTGCTAGGTATGAAGTTCCCTTGGCAGAGTGCTTGTCTAGCATGAATGAGGGCCTGGGTTCTATCCCCAGCATGACATGACTGGGAATTGTAATGGACTCCTTTCTATTTGGTCCCAGAGAAATGAAGACAGAAGGATCAGAAATACCAAGTCATCGTTGATTACATTGTGAGTTTTAGGGAAACCTGTGATATTTAAGGCCCTATCTTAAGAAAAGAAGACTAAGAAATGAGTCAAGACTGTTATTATTATGAATATTTTCCATTTAAATTAAAGAAATTGCCAAATATCTTATTTGAAAGAGACAATCTGTATAGGTAGATATAAGGGTTGCATGGCAAGAAATAGGAATACCTATATAGAGTTTACTTCTCCTTTTGTTGAGTTGGCCAAAATATAAAGCTGTGAGTATGTACCAAATCAAAACTTTAATTCATGTAGTTAAGGCTCAGGGAACATCATGGAAGAGGAAGTTGAAAAATTGTGAGAGCCAAAGAATCAGGAAGTTGTCAGTCAAACTATTTCCTAAAAATGACAAGGAAGCTATAGACATGATTCATCAATAATAGAGCTGCTCAAGCAAGACACAGATAACAATAATACTAATTTACACGCTGATGAGGAGGGATGAATCTGATAGGGACACAGTCCTAGACAAAGAAGTACAGCAACTAATGACTGCAAGAGAGTGAGTGTTAGTAGTTCCGAGGTATAAGCTTCCTAATTGGCTTTCCAATAGTAAATGGTCAGCTTAAAAATTATATTCAAACAAGCAACAAAACATGTACTCAGCAGGTTGTATAAACATATTTATACATATATATTTAACAAAACATCAAAAATAATAATAAGACTAGTGATGTAAAGGAGAGGAATTGAAGCAATGGGACATAGGAAGGGATCTAGAAAAGAAAAGAAAGTGAGGGGTGATGTAATTATATTTTAATCCAAATTAAAAATAAAGAAGACTAATTCTCTGAGGATAATGTGAGACAAACTAAAATAAAAAGGATTGAAGTAGGAATATTGGTGGCAGCAACAGATCAGTTCAGCAACAGCTCTGTTTCCATGTTCTCTCTAGCTCCTTACTGGCATTGCTAAGGTGGAGCATTGTCAAGAAAGACACTGGACAGCTATGTCTGTCCTCTACTTGCACAATCACTTATGTGCTGGTAAACACACACATATTATGTTTTCTTCTCTCTTTAAACCCTTTCTCCGTAAATAGGATATTCACACACATAGAGAGAGCCTTAAGCAGTATTGCATATCTTACTGATTAGTAAAATGAAGTTAAGCTTCTGCAATGTTTCGAATGCTGATATTGTTCTTTAACAGTTAATGAAGTGGTAACTAGGGACTAATGCTCATTTTCCTCCTCTTATCCTCTTATTCCTCATTCTCTTCCATTTCTATATGTTCTTTCTCCTCTTACTCCATCACACACATACACACACACACACACACACACACACACACACACACACATTTACCTCTCTCAACCTCAGGTGCATTTCTGAAGATCAGAGAACAGCGGTGGGTACTATTAGGTGCTAACCATCATGTAGTCTCTCTCACTGGTCTAGAAATCTGAATAATCTGAATAATGTAGTTTAGTAGGCCATGGAGGCCAGGTATCCATCTATCCCTACCTCCCCAAAACTGTGATTGCAAGGAAGTGCCACTATGTCTCCCCTGCTTCCATAGATTTCCACAGGTAGAACTCAGATAGTCAGCTTGCAAGGCCAGCATTTGATTGACTAACTTCCTTGTCATTCATATTCTTGTATATTGTTTTAAATTGTATTCTTAAATTTGGTTTGTTCTGTGATTTATCCCTGATGATGTAGTACTTAAAATATCCAAATAGTTTCTGCCACCAATAAAAATTCCTCAGTAAATATTTGTCAAGTCACACAACATTTTAATTAAAATTAAGTAACAGTCTTTTATTCCTTTCATGATGAAGTTTTCTGTCAATAAAAAAAAATATTTCCAAAGGCCAATGTGTTCAGCAAAACTGTATATTGTTTCTTTGACTATACAAATGATGTATGACAAACCACATATTGCTTTTGGTTTTTAGTTTTCTCATTTTAAATTCTCCATTTCTTTATAAAGATAGAGAAATAAAGATGGATTATCTGGAAGGAAAAAAATAGTCCTCAACTTTTATCCATGTATTTGAATATGAATACATTTAAATCATTTTTCTTTTGTTTTCTTCCCTTTTCTTTCTTTGTGTTTAATTAAAATAAAGTAACTTGTAAGTTCTCCAGATTGTTTAAGTGTGGTTTGTTTAGTTACGGTTTTAGGAGGAAGGCAATTCATCTGATGTTTTTAAAAATGATTAAGTTACTTGAGATGAGGGATATATTTGTATCATTTAGCAAAACCCTTAAGAGAGGAGCACTTTTTAGCAGACATCTAAATGGAGAACACTAAGTGGGAAAATAAAACTAAAGGAGGGGTGTAAGTTAGGGCAGATGTGGTACTGAGATAAAGTTTGACTCTTCCAGCTCCTTTCAGAAATTAGCACCCTAGAATGACTATGATTTTCATAAAGAACTTCTCTCATTTTTCTCACTGTTTATAGCATAGAACATCTGAATATCCTCTCTCTGACTCTTTGACTCAAAGACTTCTGGAACATTTAGCTATGTAGGGACCATTCCAAAAAAGTAGATCCTTTGAATATGTAGTAAAAGACTGTATGAGACATGAGGTTTTCCCTGTATAACAAAGTCTTGTCGGGGTTAAAGCCCATACTACCACACAGAAACAGAAATTTGCAATTGTTTTAGAATTGTTCTTTTGTTCTGAGACCCAGGCTGGCCTCTGACTTCTTAAGTAGCTAAGGCAATATTGAATTTCTGATCTCTCATCTCTACATCCCTACTACTGGGATTGCAGACCTATACCACTATACCTGGTTTATGTGTATGGTTCTGGGAAGACAGCAAGCATTCTATTCAATCGCACTCTATCTCCAGCCTTAATAGTAGAATCGCAAATCTTACAAATGAATACAAGAATCAGAATATATATATATATATATATATATATATATATATATATATATATATTATTTTAAGTGTCTAGCATTTGTCATGCAAAAAGAAGATAATCATTGCTATGAGAATGTCTAGTGCATTTAGCTGATTCTATCCAGGGCCTCTGTTGGGCCATGGAAGGGTATCCTGGTTCTTGGGTTGTGGTTTCGACCATGCCCCCAGAACCTAGGCTCCTGACAGGAGAACTAATCTCCATTCAATCTACACCCTTCAGTCACAAGTGGAGGGAGTGATAAACAGGCCTCAGGCCCTAGAGAGATTTACATACTAATGAGGTACCTGAAGGCCAGAGGGTGGAGCCAAATAAGCATTTTCCCTAGCCCCTCCCCCTCTTTCCCTCTCTATTTAACTCAGGACTGCCATGGGTTTACCAGGGATGCATCCAGATCCATCTACATCTACCATGCCCTTAAAGCCTGTAGAAACCCAAAGACTTTCTCCTGTGCTGGGACCTTGACATGAGGAACCTTGGAGAGGCTTTTAGTGAGCAGCCAGGCCTAACTTTCAGCTGGAGGAACCCAGGGCATTTCCAGCCAGCTACACACAGTGTGCTGTAAGGAACCTTGTGGTTCCCCAGCCATTGTTACTGACAGGCCTCCATATCTGTGTTGATTTTTATTTGGGATATAGTACTGTTTTTCTGAATGGTACCTATAAGCTACCATGGTACTAACTATCATTAAAGAGAACAGAAAGATTATTATGAAATCAAGACTTTAAGCTAAGTATTCTCCCACCCTCATGTGTCTTAGTGAATCATAATTTCAAAATATTTTGTCTGGCTGACCAGGGGTATAATTTTCAAAGGCTCATTTCACTTTAAATCTATGAACTTGAGAATTCATGACTTTTCTTAGATCATAAGGTCACTTTGATTCTATCATTGTTGTGAAATAAAATATCACTGTGGAGTGGGTCATGGTTCCTTTCATATTCTTGCATTCTATTTACCCTTTATTTCCACCCTGTTTACCATCTATTAAAAGGAAGACAAGTTTGGCTAATCATGGCTCTTACTAGTGTTATTATATTTGGGATAATTTTGAAACAACATGATTGTATACCCATACATAAGGAGGGGTGTATGTGTTTGTGTGTGTGTATATATTTATTTAAAAGCTAATATAAAATTTAGAAAGAATACCAAGAGAGAGCAGTGTTAGAGAATTAAGATAATGAAGAAGAACAGATGCAGGAGAAATGACCTACATATCATGAGAAAGACTATAACACTGTTTGTCCTGATTTTCGATTTTATTGTAATTTTTTCCTTTTTTATGATGGTTATGTGAATTCAACCCTGTGTATATTGAAAAAGACCAGCTTGGCATTTGACAAGTATGCAAATTCTGGTATCCATTTGAGGCAGCGATTGTAAAATTTCATTTTTCTTTTTAATTTTACTGACTTCTAGTACAATAGCATTAAAATATGTCAAATCACTTAAACCTTATGTAACACTGAGCAACTTAATGTAACTTTTTTAAAACCTCTTGAAGGGAGGGATTTTGTATACTGAATATTTCAATTTGCTATGCTTAAAACTATGTTAAATAATTCTGTTATGCATTACTTAAACTTTAAAGATTGCATTTCTATACATAAAAATAAAGTACAGCTTTAAATTCTTTTAAAATGAATCAACCAAATGATTTATGACATTGTTTAATCTGGTATCAATTTGAGTTTATGTCCCTGACTCTCAATTATGTCATTCATCAGTCTTCTAGTAAATGTATTTTTTTAATAGAGATATGTTTTACATAAACACCTGTATGTATACATGTATGAGTATGTATATTAAATCTTTGGAAAATTGAAAATGATAAAGGAGAAAAGAGAAACTGAAATCCTGAAGTATGGAAAAAAAAAGTGTCAGAGAGGGAAAGAGAAAATTTACATTTATATATGCTCACACACACACTCAAGCACACATACTCACATACACCACACACACACACACACACACACACACACACACACACACACAAACCACATACATACACTACTGTGAGCTAGCCTGTAGCCATTTTGTTATTACTCCTGACTTATGAAACATATTGTCTTTCAGATGGAGCCCCATTCACCTGGTGGATTGGGAGGTCCAATGAAAGGCACACCTACTGGGGAGGTTCTGTTCCTGGAATATATCCATGTAGATGTGGCCTCAAGGAGAGCTGCCTGGATATTAAGCATTTTTGTAATTGTGATGCTGACACAGATGAATGGTAAGGAGAACTTCAATTTTCCTACAGTGGTCAGAAATATTAACTGATGCTCAGAATTGCTACAAAAAATAAATGCAGGAAAAAAATCAATGAGATTAGGTTGGTATTTATAAAGGGAGGGGGGCGCTTAGGATCCTGAGAAATGACTCACAAATAAGAGTAATGACTGCTCTTCCAAAGGACCTATATTTGCTTCTCAGCACCCAGATGTCATCTGACAACTGTCCTTAATTCCAAAAGATACAGTGACATTGACCTCTTAAAGGCTCTATACGCACTGCATGTACAAGGTTCACATGTATAAAAGCAAGACACTCATATACAAAAAGGTAACAAGTCTGTTCTTGTATTTGGACAAGTAATACTGATATTTGTGACAGCATTCCCTTAGGTTTTGAACCTTTCATTCTAAGAAAAAAATGCTTGGCCATTTAGTCAGGTTTTTCTTTTCTCTCCACACGTCTACCTTGTGTGTGTGTGTGTGTGTGTGTGTGTGTGTGTGTGTGTGTGTGTCCCCTCTAGTGTTTGTGAGTGTCCATGCATATGTTTAGGCTTTTATGTGGAAGCTAGAACACAACTTTCACTGTCATTACTCAGATTCCACCTTCCCTGATACTGCTTAACAGAAGTTCTGTTGGAGGCCAAGAACTCATCAAGTAGGCTTGGCTGGCTGGTTGGATCAGCCTGTCTCTGCATCCTTAGTGATAGAATACAAGCCTTTATAACCACATCTGGACTTCTAATGTGGGTTCTGGGGATCTGTCCAAGTTCTTCCACTTTAAGACAATTGATTTACTAACAAGCCGTCTCCCCTGATTTTGAATTATGTTTTAAAATGCACACGTTGGAAAAAGGATCTGAGAGAAGGGAGGGTAATTATATGAAGGATTTTTTTTCTTACAATGATGTTAGTTACTGTACCACCATTTAGTGACCTCTAGCCCCAAATTAAGAATGTTTATTCTCTTCCATGCAGGTGGAGTTTTTACTGATCATATAATTTTAACTTACTGATCATATAATTTTCACAACAGTCTTGATATTACATAAGAATATGTGCCTTAAGGTAGAGAAATGTCAACTACAGAATAGTTAAATGATGTCTCAATATTATACACATTTGTCAATTTGCAAGACTCAATTTCAAACCTAAGTCCATTGGAAACCAAATATTTAGAGTTCTGCTACACCAGCTCAATTCTGAGAGGTTATGGCTAAATTCTCATGTAAATTAAGTCTATATTATCTCTAATCTCCAGATACTCTTTTGAGTTTTCACTAATCAGTTATAAAATGGTACATAGTGCATGTCTGCTCACCTTTCATGTCTGGACTGCTTTTCAGACAGCCATCAGTTTTTATCTTCTGCAATCTCTTTCTCATTCTTTCTCTTCAACAAATCATTTTAAATTATAGCTGAGAATCCATGTGAAGCTTCTCTCAGACAGTTTCTACTGCCATGGATCACTTCAATGAAACTTAAGTTCTAGTGAAAATATTATTTCAGTTCAGTAGGCTAGGGTTGAGTAGATGGTTTCATCAGTAAAAGGTCTGTCACTCAAGAATGAAGACCAATAATAAATCACCAGCATCCAGATAACTATGATGTTTAAACTGCTGGGCAGGGTGGCACAGCCTTGATTTCTCAGGACTTGTGAGGTGGATGCAGATGGGTCCTTATGGATCCCACGCTGAGGTCTCACATTGGGGAAGTTTGGGGTAATAGATCATCTAAAACAGCAATTCTCAAACTGTGGATGGGGACTTCTTTGGGGACGCAAATGGTCCTTTCATAGGGGTCACCTAAGAATTTTAAAAAAGTGGTAAAATTACACTTTTTATATATGTATGTTTGGATGTCACCACAACATGGGAATTTGTATTAAATTATTATAGCATTAGAAGGGCTAAAACTTACTGGTCTGAAAAGAAACTCAGACAAACAACTAATCACCCAAGCAAAGGAGGTGTGCATCTAATTTAGTCTTTTGGGCTCCACTCCAGATATAAAAGTGCCTTTTGTCCAATTGCTCTTATGTATGTGTGCAGATGCAGAAGCACATGAAGGAGTGAGTGTATGGAACACTGAGGGTAGCATTAGGTACTGTTCCTCAAGTGCTGTTCATCTTATTTTATCCAGAATTTCATTGATCTAGTCAGGTCAGCTGGCCAGTGATTCTTAGTGAATTACTTGTCTTTGTTTCCACTGAGCCGAGGAATTAAAATTATGTATCACCATCCTCCATTTAGTTTTGCCTGAGGCTAGATATCAAACTCTGGTTCTCATGCTTATACAGAATTTAATTGACTAATATAGCCATTTTTCCAGCAGTTGCCAGACCTTTTAGCACTACACAGATTAATATGTATTTTATAACTCTTTACATTTCTTTTTATGCATTTAAGAAGTGAGTGGAGATATAAAGCAACATTCTCAAATAAGTAACTTAGGGTAATCAGAGATTTAAATATATATCTTGTTCAACACCATCTTAATTTGTTCTCTATTGCTATAATAAAATACCATGACCAAAGGAGATTAGAGAAAGAGGGGTTTATTTTATTCAGACTTATAGTTTTAGAAGAATAAATGTCTATCACCATCATGGTAGAGAAGCATAGCAGCAGGCAGACATGGTGACTAAAGCACAAAGACAAGAGCTCACATCCTAAACTGCAAGCAGGAAGTAGAGTAAGCATAGTGGAAATGGTATAAAACTCTGAAACTCACATCTTTCTCCTAATGACACACTTTATGCATCAAACCTCCATCTCTTAAAACTCATTTCACAGGGCCACCAACCAATAACCAAGTTTTCCAACATCCGAGTCTATAAGGACATAGACACAATCAACCTATTATGAGTTAAATAAAAGCAGCTTAAATTTCTCTTACAGAATTCTAGCTTCACCCATGAGAGTTCATGCTGAAGAACTCAATGCAAAGTCTAAGGGAGAAGAAATCTAGATGTTCCTCTCTTTCACTTGATGGAATACAGGTTGACCTCTGAAGTTAACTATTCCATGCTTCACTGGTGACTTAAGACGTAGCTGCATCCTGTAGTAAATGTTTTGAAAGTCATACCATTACAAAAGAATGTCTTTGAGTTTCACTTTCTTAGTGAGGTATGAACAAATATTTAATCATTCCAGATAGGGTGAAAATGTAGGTCCAAGGAACAGTTTCACCTAAGTCTCAGTAAGCAAACCAATGTCTTTATTGAACGCTCTTATACAATATTGTTAGAGGTTACTTAACTGAAACAAGAGTGGCATTAAAACAGTTGTATTACCTCAAAGTTCTGAATGATAATCTCATGGAAATTATGTTCTGGAGGCTTCATTTCAGTTGTCCTTTTATGTATTATATGCTTTGCCATCTTTCAAGATAACAGAGAAATGGGATGAGGAAGGAAGGAGTAATGTCTAGAATCACAGTGGAGAATACTGTGACCCTCACCTCCCTCTTCTACTAGAGAGTGGCTACAACTCTGTCACAATTATCAAAGGCCTGATTACCTCTATATTGTTTTCTACACCAAAAAAATATCCTCAGAAAATCCAAATCATATCATATTGCATGTTTTACCTTATGTAGTATTAATTTTCAATGTGTTGACTAAAAACCACTCTATACCGGTCACACAGGAAAAAGAAATCAGAGAAAAGGAAAATCATATATTCTTTGAGAAATACATAGGATGGTGGAGAAAGTGCTCCTTAGTCATGAGTGAATCTACTATTACAACAGACTGGTTATGACCACTTACTGCCATATATTCCAATGAGATCAAATGAATTAGGAAAATGTGTGGGCATCATATGCTTGGTAAAAAAGTGAGAGAAAGTTAAAAAAAGATGGAGGTGCAGTGAGGTAAAAATATCACTCAATTACCATTTCTCAAAATACCCTTTGCTTAAAATTAAAGGGGATCTCAACTGAATAAATCGGTCAGGGACATACTTGGCTACATATCTGTTGGTGTTTGGTTCCAGGTCTATTGCCCATATTAAAATGCACAGATGTTCTGATTTGTCATATAAAATGCTATATAATATACACAGAATATGTGTAGTCCTCCTGTCAGTCATCATCAGATTATTGCATTGTCTAGCATATATTTGATAGGCTTAAAACAGTTTTACCGTGCTGTCTAGAAAATATTTTCAAAGTTAAAAATTGTTCTTAACTAGTATAAACACAGTTTTATTTTAAGCATTTTCTATCTACAGTCGTTTGAGTCTGATGAACTTGTAGAATTTATGAGGAGAAATTCTTTACTATTCTGTAAAATTGATCACTGAAGGGTTTCTGTTACAGTCTAAATCTAAAAAGCAAGGAAAAGGAAATAAACAAAATTAATCTTTGTTTTCAACAACAAGTTATTGAGTGAGGAGAATATGGTATACATTCACAATGTTGTTTAGGAATAAAAAAGTCAGTAAGGTTTTTGCATTTGTTTCTTTTTGTAAGAAATGAAATACAACTGGAGATAATTATTTTATATTAAGCAAATCACAGAAAAAAATTCAGACATTTCCTCTCATTTATGGATCTTTGCTTTTGTGTACATATATAAGATTGTGTGTGTTTGCATGTGCATGCACACACCTGTGCATTGCTGTATGCATACATCTGAGTATGGGTAGGTGCATTCATGTGTTCAGATTACAAAGAACAAAGGTTTAGTTTTGGTTTCTCTCTCCTTCTTTTTTCTTTCTTTCTTTTTCTTTTTTTTTTTAACCCAGGGTCTTTTGCTAAATTTAAGACTGCCTGACCAATGATTTCCATGGATCCTCCTGGCCTATTGTGGGATAAGATTCCAGACGAATACAGGAACATTGTTTCTTATGTGGTTTCTGGTGATCTGAGTGCAATGCAATTCCCCATGTGTTTATGATAAATACTTTCACCTACTAAACTAGGTATTTCCCAAGTATACAAGGATGAAGTTTCTGAAACAGTGTGTGACATCTCTGATACTGTAAATGAAAACCCAGGAGACAGCTGGTCTTGCACATGGTGTAGAAGAGTCTTGGACTTTGTAGGAAGGAGAAAGTAAGCATAAAAAAGGTGAGAATGCATGGCAATCGGTACCTCCTGATGACAGCTCACAGCTTAACTTGCAAGTTTTCTTGTCCAAATACTAGCTTCAAAAAGTGAAGTTCCCTTCACACAAAGCTTCTTCCTGCTTCTTTCAAGGTTTCAGATTAAAGTGAGGATTAGAGAGCTTGTAGTTCTAGTCATTGCATTTTCCCTTGGTATATCCTCTGATAAAGCAGATTTCTTGTTGCTTTATAATCCGAAAGGCAATCCTGTCATTCTTAATTTTAAAGAGCAGTATGGTTTTAGGGGATATTCATTCCTTCCAATATTCCTTCCTTCCTTCCTTCCCTCTTTCCTTCCTTCCTTCCTTCCTTCCTTCCTTCCTT
>JANHMN010000009.1:13425444-13458708 GCA_030674055.1 Rhabdomys pumilio
ATATATATATATATATATATATATATATATATATATATATATATATAATTAACAACAAATCAGGAGCCATTATTTCTAAAGAACAAAGCATGAAGCAACCAATTAACTATAGAAATTCATTTTCACACAACTTAAAATGTGATTCAGAACATTCAAATATGATTAAAACCTGTTGGCAGGTGGTTCATCTATGTCCTCTGAGTGAGTTTTGAAAGGGATTGATGATGTCTGTATTCAAGTTAGTTCCTCAGATAGAAGATCTTCTTTTATAGGAAGTGATGTTTATTGTCACATAAACACTGCAGTGAACATTTGGCTCCTCTTGGTTATCATTAGCACTGTGATCTTTGTAAACTACTTGTCCTTCTGAAAGCACATGTAGAGAAGATATAAAATTCATTGGTGTTTGGAAGCAGGCCATGAGTTATGTAATCAGAATTCCAACTATTCAAACAGGCCTCCAAATAAAAGACTTTCTATTAAGCTCCCTGCAACACTAGCCAGGCTGCATTCAATTCAAGTTCCTTTGTGATGTCTTTTTTCAAGTTAGTTCCTCACATAGAATATCTTTTTTTTTTATAGGAAAATGAAGTGATGCGTAATGTTATATTAACACTACAGAGCATACTCTGTTGAAAGCAGAGGGGTTCATCATAAATTACATTTTATCTTTCGCCCCCTCGCTGAAATTTATGTTTTGCAAGGCAAAAGATACTGGTTTTCTTTCCTTCAAAGATCACTTGCCTGTAACTCAGATAATTATCACTGATACCAACAGATCAAACTTAGAAGTCGTTTGGATAATTGGCCCCTTGCGTTGCTATGGTGACCGTGAGTACATGCTAACAGGCCCCCAACTAGCCCATTATCTGAATTGTAGGAACACAAACTATTTGGTTCCTTTATCATTTTTCCCTTTCGTGTCCTCCTAGTTTTGAAAATTACCCACAATTCCATTGCTTTTTCATATCACATTAAAAACAAATGTTTAAGGTGTCTATGCTTCACAGGACACTTCTGGAATGCTGTCTCATTTACTACTGAAGATTCTTACCTCTCCTTTCCTACCTTCCATGCGGAAATCAGTGCTGACATTTCCTTCTTTTTTAAGACCACCGCTTTATCTGGAGTATTTCTAGAAAACCTTGGTATTAAAGACTTCTTCCGACTTAAAATTAGCTGTAACTGCCATCATTTATGAGTTTAATGTCAGTGGTTCACAGAGTCAAATTTCACTTTATCTTTACCACTAGCCACCAGTACAAGTTTTTAGTGTTAAGCTAATATCATTTGCTATCAGAGAGACTAGTACTGAGGCTGTCAAATCTGGCTACTATGTTATGATTTATTATGTTCTCTTAGCATTTGTCATTGTTTCATCAAGATATATACATTGCAAAAGTAGCCATGCATATATTTTGCAGGCTCCAATCTTTATTAAGGTATGATTATTTGTTACCTGTCACCTTAATCTGTGATACTCATTACACTCTATGGGAAGCAGGGATGATTTCTCTCCACCATTCTCTTCACATTTAGATTTACTTTACTGTTGCACTCATGCGTCAGAAGTCATTTTTTTATTTAATGAACTGGCAAGGCAGATCAACCAGTAAAGGACTTTCATTCAAGTGTGAGGCCCTGAGTTCAGTTCCCCAAAGCCTAAATAACATAGCCAGAAATTCTTCCCATGACAGAGGAGTCATAGACGGGCATAATACTGCTGGATATGTAATAGGAATGGTGAGTCCCAGGTTCAGAGAGAGAGAGAGATACTATTCCAAAAAAATAAAGCAGAGAATAATTGAAGAACTTAGATATTGACCTCTGCTATGCATGATCAAGCAACACACGTACACATTCATGTGTGCAAATATACACACACATGCATGTTCATATGAATACAATTTTGTATCTCCCTCCAATAGAAGATTATAACTAGTCATTGAGAATCATACAGATTCTTCATCTTTTTCTTGCCAGCAAAAGTATGTATACAAGTTTAAATGTACAAATTATACCATTGTAAGAGTTCTACCACCATTTTGACATCTCTAAGTTAATAATCATGAAGTCAAATGAACGCTAAAGAAAGATGTTTGGGAAGACATTTTCTTGTGAGACCTTGTATGTCAGCAAGCTAACAAAAATAAATGCAAGTACCAAAAGGAAAAAAATACAACAATAGTTGATTTTTTTTTGTTTTTGTTTTTGTTTTTTTTTTTTGTTTGTTTGTTTTTTGTTTTTTGTTTTTTGTTTTTTGCTTTCCTAGACAGGGTTTCTCTGTGTAGTCCTAGCTGTCCTGGAACTCACTCTGTAAACCAGACTGTCCTCAAACTCAGAAATCCACCTGCCTCTGCCTCCCAAGTGCTGGGATTAAAGGCATGTGCCACCACTGCCAGGCTGTTGATTAATTTTTATGAAAATGGAAAAGCAATCTTTTAGTCTGGGTCAGTATTATTAACTTTAAGTCTGTCCATAGATTGTATTTCTCCAAAGTTCTCAATGATTTCACTGAAGTTGATTTTCTGTACTTGGTCATGTTCAAATTAGACTACAAATTATATTAGCCTTTCTGTTACAGTGAGATAATAATATTTGTATTCATTTTCAATATAATTGTTTTTCATCATAAAAACTCATAGATATTCAAAAGGTTTGGAAATTTTTTTCAGCATAAAGACAAGTTTCAAAAAGCTAACAATTTTTGTGTTAAACTCAGAACACTGTTTATATTTGTCTTTGCCAGGATCCATTCTAATGATTTCAAAATATCGAAGTACTCAAATATCATTTCAGAAAATATTTTAATGTAGAATTCATTATAATGAATAGTGTCGAATGAACAAATCATCAAGGGTTTGCAATACTTGAATTGGTTTGATTCTCTGGTTGACTCCTGCATATGTATACATTCAGATTACAGATGGTAGTGGAAAAACATAAAGATAAAATGGAGAAGCTAATTTTTTAACTCTTAAAATCAAGCACATTCCCCTGATTTTATATAGAGCCACTGGAGTATATGCAGTTGTTTATATTTAGTGTTCATCACTTTATAACATTTATTAAGTGTTAAGTCATAAAATGTCACTTGTATTTTGTTTAAAAATTAACAGTGACTTTAGGGTGTTTGTATATGCATGTATGCATGTGTATCTTTGGTGGTACAGTATTATATCATTAAACTCTTTATTGTAGTGAGAGTTTTGGCTGCCTACGTTGTGTTCCTTGTCAGGTGCACCTGCATAACACCCCATTTCCCCTTCTAGAGCTTTCTTTTATCCCTGAATAGAAAATACACACACACACACACACACACACACACACACACACACACACCATCAGTTACTTTTTAAAGTGTCTTGGATGATTCAGAGCATTCATAAATCTTCCCCACTACCCTAGACCTGGTCAGGGAAGTGGCCAGAGGTCATTTTCTGAGAAAACTCGCATTGCTAGCTGCCTTTATCTCCTCTGCTACTGCCTCTCCACCTCTCTTCCAGTTCTTCTGATTCTCTCTGCATTCTATCTGAAAAACTCTCAGTGTCCTGACCCATACTCAGCCATAGGCTACTAGTAATTTATTGATGCAACAAAAAACAATTGAGAGCAAAGACCTTTAGCATCAAAAAACACAGATTTTTGATTAAATCAAAGCCTCAGAACTACCCTCTACACCTTACAATTACCAGTGAATGATGATAATAAAACAATAACCAAGTACAGAGGGCTTGGGAGAGAGTTCAGTCAGTAAAGAGTTTAATCTGCACCAGGAGAGCTGGAATTTCATCCTCAGAACTTATGCAAAAAATAAAAAGGCAGATATAGTGTAGTGGTGTGTGCATATACTCCAAGTTTGGGGAGAAAAAGACACTCCTTTTAGCCAGTGATAAACTTTATCTCACAGAACAAGTTTGAGAGACATTCTGAGGAATGATACCAAGGTTGCCCTATAGCATCTTCACGAATGTGCACACACATGAATGAGCACCATTTCCCACATGTGTACCTTCATATCTGTAAATTGTCACACACAAACACTCAGATAAATAAACAAATATTTTAGCCATGGATATTGGAAATATGAACTTTTATTGAAAGGATACATGTTCATATGCAGAAGGGCAATGGATAGAGATTTGTTTTGGTATTCATCTCACAAAGGATTCAGAATCTAAGTGTTTCTTTTGTAGTTTCGAATTACATAAAAGAAAGAAAGTGCAGCCACATTACTTCTTACTTTTTTATAGTCCAAGGACCCCAGCTATTGATGAAGGAAGTTCTTGTGATTTTGGTATAAAATGGAAATCTTTCATAGCTAACATAGTAAGGGGTTGAAAATCAGGTTGAATATAAACCATTCCATAGTGTGGATATAATAAACTCAATTCATACTTAATAAAAACATCAGGCCCTACAGCCTTTTCATTCACTAAACCTATAGTCAATGTTATGCTGTATTATCACAAGTTAATGAACAGTGAATGAATGTTAATTACAGATTAATGTCCAAACTGCTTGTAACTTATAGCAGTGCACTGTTCCCTGTGTGCTGTATATTTTTCACTCATATTAATATTAAGTTTTAAAAACAAAAAAGCATCATTTAATAATTTGATATTTACAATTATCATACTGTCAAATATTACTTACTAAACACAAACAGTTGATATTAGAATAATTTTAAGTGTAATATGGAAGTCTGGTGATGTAATTCATTAATAGAATAAAAGACTAGCATCAGCAAGACCCAGAGTTCAGTCTTTAATAATAGAAAATAAATAATTTTATAAAAATAAAATTAAAAAACTATAAAACTATATATTTGAAAAACTTATTTATTATTATTATTATTATTATTATTATTATTATTATTATTACTGTTGTTGTTGTTGTTACTACTGCTATAGAGAGAAAAAGCTCAAACAAAATGAAGAAACCTACATCTTGTTAGCTACAGATAACAATTATATGACGCTTAGAAGCAGGTGGACATTCTGTGCTGTGGAGTTCATATCAAGAAACCCTGAGGTGGTGGGATAGGGAGATTTTAGAGGGGAAGCCAGGAAAAGGAATAACATTTGAAATGTAAATAAATAAATTAACCAATAAAAATGTAAAAAAAAAAGAAACTTGGCAGGCAAGCTACTTGGAATGGAACAGTCCATTAACAGAGGCAGTGTCTCAGAATCGATACAGTTTCATCCTCCAAGAGTGTTCCTCTTAGCTCTCTGAACAACAGTTTTCAAGGTTGATATATTTAGCTTGTTGAACAGAGCAAAGAAGGCTTCTGAATTCTATTTTTTTTTTTTTTAACTTCCACACCATTACATTCCGGGGTCCCTTCAAATGACAACATTTTGGTTGCATTACCTTCCATTTGTTGTATGCAGTGTATGAAAAACAACCCAGCCCCTATGTTCTTTAGTTTTGAAACAATGTGTACTGAATTATGTACTAATTGAAAAAAAATAGTGCTTTTATTGTAAACTCACATTGGCTATGAAGAGAGAAATAGATACCTTGGCATGATTCAATAATGAAGTGAAAATCTCTTCTTTTTCTCTCTTCCTTCTTTTCAGTGTGTGTTTAAGCAAAATGACAATGTCAATATCATTTTCAGAAATGCAGTTCACCTTTTATAAGACATAGTCTCTCATGGACCATGATAGGCTGAACTGCCAGTGTGCTTCAGAGATTCTCCTGTTTCTATCTCCTGAGTGTAGAAATTGTCAAAGGCTGGGACTGTCAAGATGTGTCCCATGCATGGCCCTTGCATGTGGATTCTAGGAATCAAACTCAGGTCAGATACTTATGCTTGTGAGACAAGTACTTTATTGATTAAGTCATTTACTAACAAGTGCCAGCATGCCTAGGTCATTGAATCTATTATATATTTAAATTTAGGGTCCCTTAGTATAACTTTGTACATTTCTTTACATACTCATTACTTATTTATGCATTACAAAATTAGTGGTTCTCAGATGTCAATGGGATACATTTGGCCACAGTCACTATAAATCTCATTCTAACTGGCACCCATGGGATGAGAATTCACTGGCAGTGGCTACATCACTATGTGCAGAGTACATCAGGCTCGTTTTACCTCTGGTTAAATCCCTCCATCAAGTGATATATAGCCAATTTTCTCCCTCTTCTTACACTTCTGCATGTCTCTTCTGCCTAAAACACTAGCTGTCTACCCGAAGTGAAATACCTTTTACAGGTGCTATACAAGTCAACTCCCAGCTATCCAGATCCCTTGAGCACTTTCATATCAGTGATTATGATTAAGGAAGGAAAAAAATGCATGGTTTATTACAAAGCCATGCCTATTGCACCAAGGCACTAGATTCCGCTAAGTCCTGAGAGAAAAATAAAACACAGTAGTTTCCAACTCTAATGGATCATGGTAGGGAATCTAATATTATTTACCGAGGCACGAATTTTTTCTAGTTTTGTTGAAATGAGTAATTGAAAAAATTTCTCCCTTGTGTGGACCTTGGTGGACAGGGCAGTCACACAGCTGATCTGCTCCCCTGAGGAAACTGTGTCCAGCGGCATCCTAGACAGTTCATGGACCACAGAGTTGCAGGTAGGAGCACCCGCCCAACCCCCTTGGGCCCAGAAGCACAACTGGAAGTAGGGAGATCCCAGAGTACACCTGGCACCCAGAACCTGCTTCTGCGGAAAACCAAGGCCCTTCCACCCTTTGCCTGGACCTCAGTGGACAGGGCAGCCACACAGCTGATCTGCTCCCCTGAGGAAATTGCATCCTGTGGCATCCTAGCCAGGTCAAGAACCGCAGAGATGCAGCCAGGTCACAGACCACAGAACTGCAGAGAAGGGGACACCATATCCTGAAGCATCTAGAGGAGCAACTACACTCAGAGCAGCAAACACCTAGCTGGTCTACTACCATGGAGACATCATATCCTGAGATATCCTAGAGGAACCATTGTACTCAAAACAGCTGGAGCTCAGGATCATAGAGTCACCCGGACCCCTAGGAGTTCTGACACAACCAAGATAACTGGAAAGGTAGACTTCAGTCAGAACCAGTGAGTGCAGGTAGCACTATAGCTAACCAAATGGCAAAAGGCAAGTGTAAGAATGTAAACAAAAGAAACCAAAGTTACTTGGCATCACCAGAACACAGTTTCCCCAAAATAGCAAATCCGGAACACCACATCACACCCGAAAAGCAGGACTCAGAATTAAAATCACTTCTCATGATGATGATAGAGAAATTTAAAAAGGACATAAACAACACTTTCAAAGAATTTGAGGAGAACGCAGGTAATGAATATTGATGCAGAAATACTCAATAAAATTCTTGCAAACTGAATCCAAGAACACATCAAAGCAATCATCCATCATGACCAAGTAGGCTTTATCCCAGGAAGGCAGAGTTGGTTCAATATTCGAAATATCCATCAATGTAATCAACTACATAAATAAACTCAAAGAAAAAAACCACATGATCATCTTACTAGATGCTGAGGAAGCATTCAACATCCTTTCATGTTAAAAGTCTTGGAAAGAGCAGGAATTCAAGGTTCATACCTAAACATAGTAAAAGCAATATACAGCAAGCCAGTAGCCAACATCAAACTAAATGGAGAGAAACTTGAAGCAATCACAGTAAGATCAGGGACTAGACAAGGCTGCCCACTCTCTACCTATTCAATATAGTACTGGAAGTTCTAGCTAGAACAATTAGATAACAAAAAGAAGTCAAAGGGGTACAAATAGGAAAGGAAGAAGTCAAAATTTCTCTATTTGCAGGTGATATGATAGTATATTTAAGTGATCATAAAATTTCCACCAGAGAACTCCTAAACCTGATAAACAACTTCAGTAAATTGGCTGGATATAAAATCAACTCAAACAAATCAGTAGCCTTCCTATACTCAAAAGATATGCAGACTGAGAAAGAAATTAGGGGAATGACACTCTTCACAATAGTCACAAACAATATAAAGTATCTTGGAGTAAACCTAACCAAGCAAGTGAAAGATCTGTATGAGAAGAACTTCAAGTCTCTGAAGAAAGAAATAGAAGAAGACCTCAGGAGATGGAAAGATCTCCCATGCTCCTGGATTGGCAGGATTAATTTAGTAAAAATGACCATCTTACCAAAACCAATCTATAGATTCAATGCAATCCCCATCAAAATTCCAAATCAATTCTTCATAGAGATAGAAAGAGCAATTTATTTGGAACAACAAAAAACCCAGGATAGCGAGAACTATTCTCAACAACAAAAGAACTTCTGAGGGAATCACTGTCCCTTACCTCAAACTGTACTACAGGGCAATAGTAATAAAAACTGCATGGTATTGTTACAGATACAGGCAGGAATATCAATAGAATAGAATTGAAGACCCAGAAATGAGCCCACATACCTATGGTCACTTGATCTTTGACAAAGGAGCTAAAACCATTATGTGGAAAAAGGACAGCATTTTCAGCAAATGGTGCTGGTTCAACTGGAGGTCAACATGTAGAAGAATGCATATGCTCAAACTATACTTGGGTACCACCAGGCTAATAAATGGTATAGATAGACCCATGGATGATGGCTCTAACCTTAGCTGTATGATACTGGACTAACCTATTGACCACAAGGTTTCTATCATGTGTGTTTGTGCATTTGTCAAGATATAAAAGTATTTATTTATTTTTTTATTTACTTCTTGATTTATTTGTTTGTGGTATATCTGTGTGTACAGGTGTGTGTGTGGGGGGGGTCTCTTGTTCTGGAGGTTGTCTCATGATGATCTCCTGACTGGGATCAGGGTGAGAGCAGGGAGGGCTTGCTACTGTCTCCAAGCTCTCTCCAGCCTGCATCTCCACTGTCTGTAGATCTCTGGCCTGGCCTGATGCGGGAGGTCAAGGCCAAAGGACACAGAGTTCGAGCAGGAGGGGAGATTGCCTGCCCCTGCTGCTGCCTCTGCTCACTCACCGCTGTTGCTGACCAGTCTCTCCCTGGTGCTGCACCTGTCTCTCCGCACTGAGCCAGGCCTGGGCTGGGTCGATAAGGAGCCAGCTAGCTGGCAAGGAGGCAGCTTGGTGTCCCAGGCAGGTTCTGGGAGAGCAGAGCTCTTCCCAAGTGTTTCAGCTCTTGTGACAATAACTCTTGGACACCAGGATGATTCTTGCGTGTGCCTTATACTTCCTCTAAATAGAGCCCTTATATACAGTTTTGGGGTGGGTTAAGGTCTGACAGCATATAATGTCTATTGGCTTAACCTGAGAGCTTGGAGATACCTCATCTGCATGTGGGAGAGCCTGAGGGACTGTTCCTCTGTGACTGATGGTCATAAACCTCTCTGTGGGAGGGATTGTTGGAGGACTGAAGCTAAGTGAAAAGAACCAGGGCCTGGGAGCAGAGCTGAACTCCTGCCGTCCAATAAAGGTTCTGGGATTCGAAACTCACGCTCAACCAAACACCCAGTTGCTTCTCACAGCCCACTGCCCTACATGGCTGTGTTTGTGTGTGTGACTCTCAGTGTGTGTCTGTGTGTACATGTGTACAGTTGTCAAGCCCATGCACATTCAGGAAAAGATCAGAGGTGAATGTCTGTTGTTGTCCTCTATCGCTCTCTGCCTTATTCTCCTTACAGGATGTCACTGAGCCTGGAACTCTGTGTTTTATGGTTATTGTGTTGATCATCAAGGCCCAATGATTCTCTTGTTTCTATCTTCTCTTTTCTCAACACTGGAGTTACAGGTTTAAACCACACATAGATGTTTATAATGTTGCTGGAGATCACAACGCTGGTCTTTACACTTGTATATCAAGAGCTCTTACTATCTGTGCCATCTTCCATAGCCTGAACATCCCCATTTTTAATTATTCTATCATTTCATAGATGAATATAAAGACAGAATATAGACTATGTGACATACCCTGCTGTGTGTCCACACATTTCTATAATTATTATGATATCTGACACTGTTGGTTTTAACATGGACTATCAATGATTGATGACTCTACTATTGTTTTATACAAATGGCCATGCTGTTTACCAGAGCCATTTTGCTTTTTGCCATTAGTTTTGTATGTGTGTTTGCTAATTTTCACTTTCTTGTTAAAATGCCAGAAACTATTGTTGCTTCTTCTGCTGCAAAATCTCCAAACAGAAAGTAGCATGTTTTCTGGTAGTAGGTAGCTGCTTTGCTTGAAAAAATAAACAGAAATCTAAGATGCCACAGCATTCTAGAATGTCTTATCCACCCTGAGCAGGGGAGGGATTGTTAGCTAAATGCTCACTTTTAAATCAGCTTATCCAGGCAGGAATCACTAAGGATTCCTGGAAAGTGGTGAGGGTTGCTTGAAAAAAAATCCATGTCTTTCAGTTATTTTAAAAAAAACTATTAGATAAGCATGAAGACATGTACAGAAATCCCCACTGATTAGTAGCACTGAACCTGGGAGCAAGTAAGGAGTTGCTTTAGGCTTGGAAGAAGAGAAATCTCAATGTACCTGCATAGGATACCAAGGACCAGCTAGCCCTGGTCCAGCATTGAAGAGCTATCTGTAATGTGCTTGAGAAGACAGTTCACTAAATAAAGAGCTTGCTTCATAAGTCATCTACTGGGCACCGGGAAGATACCTTTGTCTGTGAAAGGCTTGCCACACAAGCATATAGACCTGAGTTCCAGTTTGGAAAACCCCATGTAAAGAGCAGGTGAGAGGCTTAGCAGAGGCTGTGGTGTGGACCCTTTCCTCTCTCATGATAATGACTTCCTGGTTTTTATTTTGCTTCCTCAATGCCATGAGAAATTTGAGACTTGACTTACATCTTTCTTCAAAGTCTTTGAAAACTGAGATCTTCTACCATTTTCTTCTGACACAACCCCTTAGAAGAAAATAGTAGCATTCTCACACAGAAAGAAAGAGAGATGGACTTAAAAATAAAATGCCATTTTCTGCATTCATTATTACAATTGCTACCTAAACACAATACACTGACAATGAAATTTTATCCCTATCTTGAACCTTGATAGAGCCATTTTTAAGAAAGCTGTGTTTTCTATCCTGTGTTGTATAATTTTTCTCCTAAGTTTCTTGCTGTCTGTTACTTCTGATCAAGGCTCTTTGAGAGCATAAGCCCTTTAATTTGTTACCTATAGTTGTCACTAGTCTTGTTCCCTCTAAATACCTGTATGCTAAGAGATATGTTTAACCAAAAAGTCACCTTCAAATTTCTTTTCTCAGCCATGGATGGGTTAGCATTCCAACTGTTAAGAGGAATACTGCCAGTTCTGTAACCTTTTAGGAATCATTTACAGTCTCAGAGAAAAGAGCCATACCATTTAATAGCAATGTGTATGTCACAGTTGGAAGCTGAATGTGCCCCTCAGGCTCACAGGTTCAATGATTGGTCCCAGCTTGTGGCACTATATTAAGGCAGTTCATCTTTTAGGAATTTGGTTCCTACTGACAGAGAAACTATGCTTAGTACACTGTGAAGGATCCAGTCTTCCATTTCTGCTTCCGGCAATGAAAGTGCCTCTGCCTTAGGGAGTGCTGGCATATATGAGATAGTCTGCCTGCCTTTCTTTGCTGCTATGTTGGACTAAGGCCAAAAGCTGATATGTCTTTGCTCCCTTCATTCTACTTTGTCACATACTTTGGTAGCATGAGAGAAGGTAAATAATAAAATGGAAAAAGATAGCTCAGTCATTAAAATTCTTGCCACAAAACCATGATATTATGGGTTATATCTCTAGCATCTAAATAAGACAGCTGAGTATGAAAGTATATGGTTTTATTCCCAATATTGGGCATAATGTCAAGCAGATTTTTAGGGATAGCTTGATCACTAATTGCCTCTATAAGCTGCACAAGCAAAGAGAGACCCTGTCACAAAAGATGAGGTAAGAGCAGTAAAGATAGCCTTTGTTGACCTATATCTCTATATGGACACATAATTGTAGCCATACTTACATGTTCCACATAAACAAGGGCACATATATGCACACAAGAATAACAAATACAGTTTTGATAGATCATCAAAACCCATCATATTGTAAGTGAAATGAACCAACCAAGAGTCACATGATCTCACTTATGTGTGGAATCAAATTGTTCATCTCATGGAAGTTGAAAAAGTATTATTTATCGGACAATGGAAGAGCAAGAAGTGTGGAAAAGTGGGCAAACCATAATGGCTAAAGTGACCAATGGCTAATATGTTAAGAATAAAAAGTTCCCCTGTGTGTTATTTTTGTAGTGACTATAAATCACAATACAATGTGCTTTTCAGAAGCTATAAAGCAATAATTCAAAAATTTTCACCTTAGAGAAATGATTAATTAGGAATATGTTTTCCCTAAGCTTATTGTAAAATTGCACAATGTGTACAAATAATTAAACTATCACAAGATACAATGTGTAAAGATACTGAAGTGTCATATGATACGATGTGTATGGCTATTAAAGTATCACATGACACCTCATCTTGTGTACATTGTACCTCTTTAATGTGACAATCAGAAAACAAATCTATGGCCAGGGATGTAGCTATCTTTGTTGGGGAACATCTTTGATTAATTCTCATAAAACCACCCATGGTGGTGTCACATGCATATAAGCCTGATATTTGTGGGAAGGGGTAGAGGCTAGTTTCTCAGAAATTTAAGGTACTTCTCAGTTGCTTAGTGAATTTTGAGACAGTTTGATCCATAGAAGATAATTTTTAAAAAAAAAGCTATGGCTAAGAAAATAGGTTTAAATTGAAAAAAAAACAAAAAAGATGTCCCCTCTGAACTGTATGTAGTTGATTGTACCTGAGAAGTAACTTCTTTATTTATTATTACACTGGTTAACTGTTTAGAAATTGTCTAAGAGAGGGTTGTTATTAACCCTGCATATCAAGAGACTTACTAAGTTTCAAGGTCACCCAGTACTTGCTATGCATTTCGGTCTGTAATTTTATGTGATAGATGGTATCAGCATCATTGTAAATCATAATGAAGGAAATTTAAAAAAGCAGAATGGGCTCAAATAAGCTTCCTCTTAATAAAGAAGCATATCATGCTGGGTCTGGGACTTAGTTGGCAAAACCCTATGTTGCCTACATGAAGCCTGGTTTTCATCCCCAGTGTTACATATACAAGGTATGGTGGTGCGTGGCTTAATCACAACAGCTGGAATATGGAAGACCAAAGCAAGATAGTAATTTTAAGGTCATCTTGGCTATATATAGACTATGAGACCATATGGACCACATGAGACCCTGTCTTAAAGGTAGAAACAGGGGTACAAATAACAGCCTTTCAGCTGGCACTCTGCTTTAAAATCTGTGTTTCTGTCCACTGTAATACATAGTTTAGTGCTAATTGGTTTAGAAGAGAGCTGGGCTTCTAAAATCTCTAATAACAATGAGCCCCTCCAATAGGCATGTGTATACACAAACATTTGTAAGTTTCTCCTAAAGATAAAATTATAGACAATTTGTTCGGTTGTTTCATCTCACCAGCTGTACTTTGAAGAATGAATTTATTGAGTCCAAATCCCCAGGGAGAAAATGCTAATTAAGGCACAGGCTGTTTCATACAGAGAGGGAGTTCATGTTTAAATAAAAGACAGGTGCTATGGTAGAAGCTTGTGCAAGCTATCAGAAGTTATTTCTTATTGAATGGCAATAGGAATAGAGTCTGAAAACAAAATGATCTTTAAGTAACAAACAGTAGCTGTTGTAGAAACTGCTGAGGAAACCAGAGAGAAACCATGTCTACGAGCTGACTATGAGGTGGAACCATGTCACTTTCTTGCCTTACACAATAACAATACCTTTCTGTATTATGGTTGATGGCATCAGAGGACAACTTGAGCTGTTGGCTCTCACCTTCCTTTTTGTTTGAAGCAGGATCTCTTATTCTTTACCATGTGTAATGAGTAATATAGCCCAACCCCCCTGAGATTCTCCTTCTATTGCTTCCCCTCTAACTATAGAAAACCTTGGGTTACAAATTTATGGTACTTTGCCTAATAGATTCATATTCATTGTAGGTCCCAACAAGGGTCAAGTGTCAAACAGTATGCATATCAGATATTCACATTATAATTAATAATAGTGGCAAAATTACAATTAGCAAGTAGCAATGAATTAATTTTATGGGTTGGGATCACCACAGGCATAAAACTGAACTAAGTGGTTAAAGCATTAGGACTCATTGGCAGCAATCTTATTTTATGTACTTAATTACAAAGGTAGCAATTGAAAATGCTGGTTTGGTTTCTTATTCTGCTTCATAATTAGTAGAGGATTTCTGGTAAAGTTTAGTCATCATGATACTCAAATTCTTCCTGCCTGTCCACAAGTATTACAAAAATCCCTTTCCCTTTCAAAGTATAGGAGTGTCACTGTGGTAAATTGTGGAAACATGCTGTGGTCTCTGTGGTTGAGAATGTTTCTTGTAATGTGTTATAAATGTGATGAGTTTGCCCTGATTTCTTGAGCAGTCTGTAAATTAAGTCATGCTACTGACAGGCTAGACAATGCCCTGAGTTGTTTTAAAATTGTTTTAAGTATTTTGTGTGAGTGTCTACCATATAAATACAATCCTCACAGAAGTGACTATAATCCCCAGTGAAGTATTGATAATTATGTACACACCTCTTGTTTGTGTTCCAGCTTTGCCCTGGGACCTCAAAGCACTTCACAAATATTAACTGCAGACAATAAATAATACATTGGGCTTCTTCAATACTTGTCACTGATGACCTAAGTGTGTGTCTCTCTAAGCATTCTAACAGTAATAACACCAGTATCACCCAAGGGCAAGTATAAGCACATCTAGTCTTTCTCTGGAAGAAGATTACAAACAATTATCCAGCATATTTCAAAAAATGACCATGGAAATGTGGGGGAATTTTTGTATATAAACTGGAGATTCAAAATCATGCAAATAGCAGAAGTGTCCTGTAGTATGAAAACTATAGTCCTGTATTAACTTTAGTCAGTACATACTGTGTTAGTCAGCCATAAAGATGAATGGAAAGGAATTATTTAAAGTTTAGAAAATGTCTCTACATTAGGGAGCTAATGAATTGCTTTTCAAATGACTCAGTGTTGGATTTTCAACTTTGTTTGAAATCTCATGGCTGCTTTCTAGCAGTGGGAGTGTTCTAGATGAAATGAATGCAGATAAGATGCTCTCTGTGTTACCACTTGCTCTATTTATTGTCCCTCCCTTGTCCAGAAAAAAATAGGTAAATGAGATATTTGATTCTTAGCTTACCATGAAATTCAAGTATAATTGAGCTAGAATTCACCAAATGTGTTTTTGGGTCATACATTTTTTCTTAAAACATAAACAAATAAAAGCTACTGCTTTCTTTCTATGCAAACTCACCACTTCAGCATTTCATCTCTTTTTAAAATTTTTTTATGATAGCACAGAGATCTAAACTTGAGATGATCATTAGGTTTTTAAGTGTTCTGCTAGGCTGTTGCCTGCCCAACAAACTGCACACTCAGCTGATAGCAGCTGCTAATGAGACATCTTCAGGCAGTCATCTCTGTGTTCAGTTCTGCACTTCCTTGGCTTTTATTTTTCAGATTGTTGTGGTGGGGTAGGAGCCCTAAAATGTGACATGGAATTAGCAGAGATGTAGTCAGAATCATTTTAATACTGACCAGAATAATGACACGGAGAAACATCATTTAGTTTGTGGTGATGGATGTGATGTGATGATAATGATGATAATGATGAAGCCAATGCAGCATTTATCCTGGTCCCTTATTCAATTCCTGATCATGTAGCTTCAGAGCAAGTAAGAAATGAAATCAAAATTACAAATGCAATGCAATTTAACATTTTTTAGTGTGATATTCCCTGCACACAAAGTATTTCAGATAGTTTCCTTCTGTACAATGTTATGAACTGTGTAATCATACTGCATCCAGACCATTACACACTAGGATGCTTGTTTGTTTGGCCAGTGTCATCTAGATAATATTTTGAGGCCCTGGAATCTGATAAAAACTCATTACCCTAAGACATTACTTTTTTTCTTGCCTATCAAGAAAAGCATGTTGATGAGTAGGTGTTCAGATTCAAGATTTAAATGGGGTCAACATATTATGGAACTCTATAGTGATTCGGTTATTAAGTAAGTGTGGGATATCTTATGAAAGAACATGTTTTTTGGTATCATATAGCATAACTGAACTTTAGTTTGATGGTCTGGGAACTAACCTGAAATTGACCTTAAAAAAGGAATTTAGTGTAATATGTGTGGCTGCCTATGAATTGAACAAGTCAATTCTTTGTCTGTAGGATCCTCTTGTATATAGTTCTTATATTGGCAGTTTTGTTCTTTACCTCTCTTCAAAATTCTCTTCTACATTCCTTGCTAGTTATTTAACTAATAATAGTATTCAATGCAAACTATGGTTGTTTCCCCTTTCATAAAACCGTTTTATTTTCTTTATCATATTGTATTAAAGCTCTCTGGTGATTTTTATTAAGTACTATGAAACACAAAAGAAACAAAGATGAGGGCCCGAGCACTGAGCAGGATCTCCAGTGGCAGCTCTGCACCCAACCTCACAAAACCTATATGAAACGGGACTACTAGGAGCTCTAACCTGGGCAGTATCTAAGGTAAGGACTCAGCAGCGTTCGCCCCAAGCAGGGAGTAACCGGGACACACAGAGACCCAGGAATTCACTCCTGGCCCAGAGCGTTCAGCAGATCCTCGGAGGTAGCTCTGCACCCAATCTCATAGAACCCATAGTATGCCAGCTCTCAGGAGCTTTAACCCTGGCAGTGTCTTAGGTAAGGAGGCAGCAACACTCACACCAAGTGGAGGGTGGCTGGGGCCCACCAGGTCCCAGAGATTCACTCCTGGGCAGGAGTGCCGGTTCCTTCCTGTTTGGGCCCAAATGCACAGAACAGATCCTCTGTACCCAACCTTGAAAAACCCAGAGGTGGTAGAGCAAACAGGAGTTCTAACCTGGGCAGTGTCTCAAGTCGGGAGACAGCAGTGCTCTAGCCAAACAGGGAGTAACCAGGACCCACAGGGACCCAGGAATTCACTCCTGGCCCAGAGCACTGGTTCCTTCCTGTTTCTGCTTGTTCACTGAGCAGATCTTGGACCTCAGCTCTAACCCCAGCAGTAACACCAATCCCAAACAGTTCTGACACAACCAAGATAATAAGAAAGACAAGGCTCCAGTCAGAGACAGCTCAGGTAACACCAAGGAGATCCAGATGGCTAAAGTTAGGCGCAAGAACACAAGCATCAACAACCCAGAGTACTTGGCTTCATTAGAACCTAGTTCTCCCACCTTAGAAAGTCCTGAATTACCTATATCACTAGGAAAGCAAGAATCAGATCTAAAATCACTTCTAATGACGATGATAGAAAACTTTAAGAAGGACATAAATAACACCCTCAAAGAAATGGAGGAGAAAACAGATAAACAGGTGAAAGCCCTTAAAGAGGAAACACAAAAAACCCTTAAAGAATTACAAGAGAGCACAACCAAACAGGTGAAGGAATTTAACAAAACCATCCAGGATATAAAAATGGAAGTAGAGACAATTAAGAAATTACAAAGGGAGACTACCAGGGATATAGAAAACCTGGGAAAGAAACCAGGAGTCATAGATGCAAGCATCACCAACAGAATACAAGAGATAGAAGAGAGAATCTCAGGTGCAGAAGATAACATAGAAAATATTAACACAACTGTCAAGGAAAACACAAAATGCAAAAAGTTCTTAACACAAAACATCCAGGAAATTCAGGACACAATGAGAAGACCAAACCTAAGGATAATAGGTATAGAAGAAAGTGAGGATTCCCATCTTAAAGGGCCAATAAATATTTTCAACAAAATTATAGAAGAAAACTTCCCTAATCTAAAGAATGAGATGCCCATAATCATACAAGAAGCCTACAGAACGCCAAATAGACTAGACCAAAAAAGAAATACCTCTCGCCACATAATAATCAAAACACAAAATGCACATAACAAAGAAAGAATTTTAAAAGCTGTAAGAGAAAAAGGCCAAGTCACGTATAAAGGCAGATCTATAAGAATTACACCAGACTTTTCACCAGAGACTCTAAAAGCTAGAAGATCATGGACAGATGTCATACAGACCCTAAGAAAACATAAATGCCAGCCCAGGATACTATACCCAGCAAAACTCTCAATTATCATAGATGGAGAAACCAAGATATTTCATGATAAAACCAAATTTACAAAATATCTTTCTACAAACCCAGCACTACAAAGAATAATAGCAGGAAAGCACTAATACAAGGAGGGCAATTATGCCCCAGAAAGAGCAAGAAAGTAAGCCTCTTCCAATAAACCAAAAAGAAAATAACCACACAAACAACGCCTCCACTGTTAATAAAATAACAGGAAGCAACAATGTCCTCTCCTTAATATCTCTTAACATCAATGGTCTTAATTCCCCAATAAAAAGACATAGGCTAACGGACTGGATACGCAAACAGGACCCAACATTTTGCTGCATACAGGAAACCCACATCAGTAACAAAGACAGACACTACCTTAGAGTAAAAGGCTGGAAAACAATATTTCAAGCAAATGGTCCTAAGAAACAAGCTGGAGTAGCCATTCTAATATCGAATAAAATCAACTTTCAACTTAAAGACATCAAAAAGGATAAGGAAGGACATTTCATATTTGTTAAAGGAAAAGTCAACCAACATGAACTCTCAATACTGAACATTTATGCGCCAAATACAAGAGCAACCACTTTCATAAAAGAAACCTTACTAAAGCTCAAAGTACACATTGCACCTCACACAATAATTGTGGGAGACTTCAATACCCCACTCTCAGCAATGGATAGATCAACGAATCAGAAACTAAACAGAGATACAGTTAAACTAACAGAAGTTATGAACCAAATGGACTTAACAGACATTTATAGAACATTTCACCCTAAAACAAAAGAATATACCTTTTTTTCAGCACCTCATGGTACCTTCTCCAAAATAGACCATATAATTGGTCACAAAACGGGCCTCAACAGATATAAAAAAATCGAAATAATTCCCTGCATCCTATCAGATCACCATGGTCTAAGGCTGGTTTTCAATAATGACAAAGACAAGAAAAAGCCCACACTCACATGGAAATTGAATAATACTCAACTCAATGATAATGTGGTCAGGGAAGAAATAAGGAAAGAAATTAAAGACTTTTTAGAATTTAATGAAAATGAAGACACATCATATCAAAACCTATGGGACACAATGAAAGCAGTGCTAAGAGGAAAACTCATAGCTCTAAGTGCTTACAAAAAGAAACTGGAGAGGGCATACACTAGTAGTTTGACAACACACCTGAAAGCTCTTGAACAAAAAGAAGCAAATGCACCCAAGAGGAGTAGACGAGAGGAAATAATTAAACTCAGGGCTGAAATCAACCAAATAGAAACAAAAAGGACTATACAAAGAATCAATAAAACCAGAAGCTGGTTCTTTGAGAAAATCAACAAGATAGATAAACCCTTAGCCAGACTAATCAGAGGGCAGAGAGACAGTATTCAAATTAATAAAATCAGAACTGAAAAGGGGGACATAACAACAGAACCCGAGGAAATCCAAAAAATCATCAGATCCTACTACAAAGGCCTATACTCAACAAAATTGGATAATCAAGATGAAATGGACAATTTTCTAGACAAGTACCAGTTACCAATGTTAAATCAGGAGCAGATAAACCATCTAAACAGTCCCATAACCTTGAAAGAAATAGAAGAAGTCATTAAAAGTCTCCCCATCAAAAAAAGTCCGGGACCAGATGGCTTCAGTGCAGAATTCTATCAGACCTTCAAGGAAGACCTAATACCAATTCTTTTCAAACTATTTCACAAAGTAGAAACAGAAGGACCACTACCCAATTCATTCTATGAAGCCACAATCACGCTCATACCTAAACCACACAAAGACTCAACAAAGAAAGAGAACTTCAGACCAATCTCCCTAATGAATATCGACGCAAAAATACTCAATAAAATTCTTGCAAACAGAATCCAAGAACACATCAAAACAATTATCCATCATGATCAAGTAGGCTTTATTCCAGGAATGCAGGGTTGGTTCAATATACGGAAGTCCATCAATGTAATCCACTATATTAATAAACTCAAAGAAAAAAACCACATGATCATCTCACTAGATGCTGTAAAAGCATTTGACAAAATTCAACACCCCTTCATGATAAAAGTTTTGGAAAGATCAGGAATTCAAGGTCGATATCTAAACATTGTGAAAGCAATATACAGAAAACCAGTAGCCAACATCAAATTAAATGGAGAGAATCTTGAAGCAATTCCACTAAATTCAGGGACTAGACAAGGCTGCCCACTCTCCCCCTACCTATTCAATATAGTACTGGAAGTCCTAGCCAGAGCAATTAGGCAACAAAAGGAGGTCAAAGGGATACAAATTGGAAAGGAAGAAGTCAAAATTTCACTATTTGCAGATGATATGATAGTATACTTAAGTGACCCTAAAACTTCCACCAGAGAACTCCTAAACCTAATAAACAACTTTAGTAAAGTGGCTGGGTATAAAATTAATTCAAACAAATCAGTAGCCTTCCTCTACTCAAAAGATAAACTGGCTGAGAAAGAAATTATGGAATCGACGCCCTTTACTATAGTCACAAATAATATAAAATACCTTGGTGTGAATCTAACCAAGCAAGTAAAATACCTGTATGACAAAAACTTCAAGCCCCTGAAGAAAGAAATTGAAACAGATCTCAGAAGATGGAAAGATCTCCCATGCTCCTGGATTGGCAGGATTAATATAGTAAAAATGGCCATATTGCCGAAAGCAATCTACAGATTTAATGCAATTCCCATCAAAATTCCTACTCAATTCTTCATAGAGATAGAAAGAGAAATTCTAAAATTTATTTGGAATAACAAAAAACCCAGGATAGCGAAAACTACTCTCAGTGATAAAAGAACTTCTGGGGGAATTACCATCCCTGATTTCAAGCTATACTATAGAGCAATAGTGATAAAAAACTGCATGGTATTGGAACAGAGACAGGCAGGAAGATCAATGGAATAGAATTGAAGACCCAGAAATGAACCCACACACCTATGGTCACTTGATCTTTGACAAAGGAGCTAAAACCATCCAGTGGAAAAAAAGACAGCATTTTCAACAAATGGTGCTGGTCCAACTGGAGGTCAGCATGTAGAAGAATGCAAATTGATCCATACTTATCTCCTTGTACAAAACTCAACTCCAAGTGGATCAAGGATCTCCACATAAAACCAGCTACATTGAAACTAATAGAAGAGAAAATAGGGAAAAGCCTTGAACACATGGGCATAGGGGACAAGTTTCTGAACAGAACACCAATGGCTTGTGCTCTTAGATCAAGAATTGACAAATGGGACCTCATAAAACTGCAAAGCTTCTGTAAAGCAAAGGACACCATCAATAGGACAAAACGGCAACCAACGGATTGGGAAAAGATCTTTACCAATCCTACAACTGATAGAGGGCTAATATCCAAGGTATACAAAGAACTGAGTAAATTAGACTCTAGACTATCAAATAAGCCTATTAAAAAATGGGGTACAGAGCTGAACAAAGAATTCTCAACTGAAGAATCTCGAATGGTTGAGAAGCACCTAAAGAAGTGTTCAACATCCCTAGTCATCAGGGAAATGTAAATGAAAACAACACTGAGATTTCACCTCACACCAGTCAGAATGGCTAAGATTGAAAACACAGGTGACAGCAGATGCTGGCAAGGATGTGGAGAAAGAGGAACACTCCTCCACTGTTGGTGGGATTGTAAGCTGGTACAACCACTATGGAAAGCAGTCTGGCGGTACCTCAGAAAATTGAACATAGTATTACCTGAGGATCCAGCTATACCACTCCTGGGCATATACCCAAAAGATATCTCAACATACAACAGGGACACATGCTCCACTATGTTCATAGCAGCCTTATTTATAATAGCCAGAAGTTGGAAAGAACCCAGGTGTCCTTCAACAGAGGAATGGATACAGAAAATGTGGTATATTTACACAATGGAGTACTACTCAGCTATTAAAAACAATGAGTTCATGAAATTCTTAGGCAAATGGATGGAGCTTGAGAATATCATCCTGAGTGAGATAACCCAACCACAAAAGAACATACATGGCATGCACTCACTGATAAGTGGATATTAGCTCAAAAGCTCGCAATACATAAGATACAATGCGTAGACACATGTGGGTGCTTTGGTTTTATTTTAGAAGGAGTAGTAAAATACTCAACCAGAGCTCCCAGGGACTAAAACTCCAGCCTAAGAACATAAAGGGAGGAACCCATGGCTCCACTGGTATAGGTAACTGAGGGTATCCTCATTAGGCAACAATAGAAGTGGAGGGCCATGGTCCCTGAAAGTTTGAATCCTTAGTGTTGGGGAATGTGAGAGCAGGGAGGTGGGATTGGGAGAATGATGGGAGCACATCCTCATAAAAATTGGAAGAGGGGGTATGAGAAAGGGTATGGGGGGAGAAAGGAAGAGGAGATAATAGTGAAAGGTAAATATGTAAAATATTCAATAAAAAGAAATAACAGATAATTGGTCTGGCAAAAAAGAAAAAAACAAAAACAAAAAACAAAGGAAAGAAAGATAGTTTACTTATTTCAAATGATTTTCAAAAGTTTCCAGGAGATGCTTATTGGTTAAGATCTTATTTTAAGCTCTTCACAAAAGAATTTATGTCTCTGTTTAATAATCTTAAGAGAGATGCAAATCTTAATTACCTTCAACAATTAATTGACAAAAGAGGAGTAATTTTACAAAAAGTAGAAGCTCTCACTAATTGATACATTATATAGATTGATTAACTGTTTGCTGTTTTATAATAGTCCTTTGATAAAAGAGATTATTAATAATGAATTATATTTCTTTAAATAGTGTCTTTATGACTCTTTGAGGGTGGAAGGAGCATGCCTTGTTTACTCTTAACTTTCTAAAACTGAAAACTCACAGCAAATCTGCCGCTGATTGCCTCTGGCATCGCTGAGACCAACAAAAACTATGTCACAACTATGTGGAAGGACCTTTTTACCCTTAAATGGAATGGCCAGGACCCAGTTCCTATATGGGGCCAAGGATTGATATGACTGTTTAATACCACAGAAGGCACAACTAAATGGCCACCAAAAGGATTAATGAATCAAATAGATACCTCCCCAAAATCAGGCTCAATTATAAGTAAGATGAATAACAATTGTCATCCAGGGAAGAGAAGTTTCCCTGAGAATTCCTTTCTTTTTTCTCTTCCAGGTAAAAATTAATCACCTGTGATGTCTGCCATTAGGAGTTCTAATCCTGATGCTGGCCTCTGGACTTAAATTTACTCAGATCTCCAATGGGCCTTTGACAAGGACATCAAACAGCTGTAGATTGACATCACTAATCTGAAGAAATCCCTCATTTCGCTGTTTGATGCGATCCTCCAAAATTCCAAAGAACTTTATTGGATCTGATTTTCTCTTTTACAATAGAAAAGACTGTAAATAGCTCTAGTCTGTGTACAGCCCTTAAAGAAGAATGCTGCTTTTATATAGACAAAACAGGGATGATTAAAGAGAACATGAATAAGGCCAGAGATGGTCTTGAGAAAAGACAGAGAAAGAAAGAAAAAAAGGAGAACTTGTATAAGAATTGGTCTTCAACCTCTCCATGATTGTTAACCGTACTTCCTTCCATCTTGGGATTATTAATTGGGTTATTTTTGCTTATTTCCTTTGGTCCCTGAGCCTTCAATAGGCTGACTAACTTTGTGAAACAACAGACAGATAATCTGATAGCAAAATCTATTCAGATACATTATCATGTGTTAGCTTTGGAGGACCACGAGAGTCTAGATGAGGTTGTTTTTCTATCCAGAGTGTTCCTAAGTTCCATCTCCACCCATCCTAAAAGAGGAGGCTTCCACCCATAGACCAAGCAGAGAGGGGCCACCCAGAACCCCCTCTGTCTGGCGATCTGAATTCTTGCTGAGGCTGCGAGGCTAAGCACTGCAAGGGAATATAAATAAAAGTTAAAAATATGTTTCTGGGTTCCCTGAGGGACAAGCCTGACTGCATAGGGGTAGATGTCAAAAGTATCCCCTCTCCAGGAAAAAGACATTGGGACAGGTATGGCCCTTATGTCTCACTGGACAACGACAGGAGGACTGGAGCCATTACAATGTCCCCTTTAATTACTGGAGGTCAGGCCTCTATCCCCACCTTGGCAAGATTAGAATCGCCACAGCCCTTCTATACTTGGAGAAGGGAGGAGATGTCAGGGACAGCCCTGCTTATACACTGAAAACCTAAAATCAGTCATAAGCCTAAAATCAGCAATAGGCCGGACATATATGCCTGCTAACACAAAGACTTGGGTCTCTATGGAAAAACACTGAAACAGAGGGCTATAAACTATTGTAAACAGGCACCTTTTTTTGAAAACTACTAGCCTGAGTAGTCATAAACCTTGTAAATAGGCAGCCTTTGGCAGATAGTACTAAATTAGATTATGACAAGAGAATCATAGGAAGAGTCATAGTGATCTGACGCCTAAACCTTCACCCAGATGATACTCTGTTCTGAAAGATATCTGTACTCCCCCTGAACATCTATGTTCCTGTGTCATCCCCTTCCCCACATTCTGCATTTTTGTGTTTATAACCCCTGTGTTAAAAAGTAAAAATTATGATTTGATAAAAAAACAAACAAACAAACAAACAAACAAAAAATTAACACACAGTGTACCCCTGGTTCTGCTGATTTAGTTCCTGACAATCTATTTTCTTGTTCTCAGAAATACTTTGAATTATAAAACGTTATTGTGGTTTGTGTTAGTATGCTGGGTGAAATAATTTTTTATTGATCTTATTTTGAACTTCAAAGTTTGTACTGAGTTGAGGTGTCCTTCTACATGGTTGTAGGTCATATTTGCTTTCATATTGTGAAGTGTTGGTTGGTCTGTTGAACATTTTGAAAAACTGGATTCCTTTTTGAGAATTTCATATATGAACACTAACTTTCCCCTTTCCTTCCCACTCTTCCCAACCACCCCATATTTTTTGAATGCATTTTATTGTTTGATTATCATTTATATATGTATGTATATATGTATGCATGTATGTGTTTATACAAATATTGATAAATAAAGTGTTAAAAAAAAGAAACAAAGATGAATAAAATATTCATAATCTCATCTGTCACAGACCTTTCATTGCATCGGAAAAATCAAATATTAATAAAATATATATCGTATTGGAGACATAATTTAATGCTGTGAAAAAACTTATGTGAGAGAATTCACAATGATTTATTTCTTTTTTAATATTGTGAAGACCTATTTTGAAATGGAGGAGGACAAGGATGCAAAGCAAAGATTTTCCAGAGGAAAAATGTTTTAGTTGAGATCTGAGATTTGAATGTGGTTTTGGGTCGATGGCTGATTTGTGAACCTTCTTTCCAGCAAAGGAAATAACTTGTGTAAATGGCACCTACAGAGCAAGAAGGAGTGGATAGAAGATTTAAGGAAGTCTAGTTGCCATGGACAAGGAGACTGCATGCTGTGAGAGAGGTCTAGAGAATGGGCTGGGTCCTTGTTACCTCTAACTACAACATGCTAGACATTAAGGCTACTCCCCCCTTTTTTTCATAGATACCATCTGCCAGCACATGCTGTCTAAGATGAGGTTTTTCTCTTTTCTTATCCTGTCTTCCCTAATTTCTAGCTATATCTCTTTATTTTACCACTCACCACTCCCATACACCGTACACTGAGAAATTAATTTTAAATTTTTCTAAAATGAAACTTTGACTATAACGTGTTATACAATGTCTCCTGCAGGTGTGTGAGGAGACACTTCATCTTCTCATGATGCTGTTTTGGGTAGTCATGGTACCTTTGGCAGGTAGAACCCAGGCCTCGAGGTTAACTCTTTGAAGGTAACATCCTACCCTTAATCTAAGCCTGGTTTCTTCTTCCTGATTCGTCAAGATGTGAAGAGTTGATATTTTCTGCTCCAACCATGCAGATAGATCTTCTCATGCCACTTTGCTATCCTTTTCTAAGGTGCTGTAGAACTCTGCAGCTTGCCTAGTCACCATGTTTTCCTTACCTTGATGAACTATGGAATTGTGGAACTTCCCCCAAGCACTGCATGGTTCTGCTTTTTACCCTATTGGGATTCAGAGTAGTGTATCCTCTTTTTCCTTGCTAGCTTCCCATTCTTTTTATTTTTCATGAGGATATTTGTAACTTGGTTTTTCATATATTTTATTACTTATGAACTGCTTAAAAGTAAGAGATTATCTTGATGTTAGTACAGAATTGTGATTATTTACATTATTTGAAGTATTAACATATTACTGGGACTTTTCAAGTTGTATTATGTCTATTTTACATAGTGAGACATTTAACCTATACGTTTAGCGAGAAATTTTTATATCTTGGATTTGAAATGTCACCAGTTGATTCAGGAGTTTGAACACTTAGAACTAGGCTGATGTTTAGGGAGGTTATGAAAACTTTAGGATGATGAACCCATATGGGAAATGTCAGAAGAAAGAGAAGTACCTTATGAGTTAGAGCATGTTAGGACTTTTACTCCTGTCTATGCTCCCTGAACTAAGATATGAAAAAATGCCATTTCACACACCTGTCACTAAATATGGAATCATCTGAGTTGTCAGGCCTTTTCATACATGATAAAATATTTTTCCTAAAGCCTGCTTTCATAGCCATAACAACTCTTTAAACTGAGGCTCCAGACATTGGAATGGTACTGTCCATATTTATGATGCATCTCCTCAATTTAATTCTAGTAGTTCCAACACAGTCAGGCCCAGGGTTTGTTTCCTAAGTGATTTTAGATCCACTCAACTTGTTAATTATTACCATAACTATATAATAATCACCTACTGAGTGTAAGGAATATTCAAGGATAAATGATTAATCTGTGAAAATATGGCTCTCTGATTGATGGAATACAGCCCCGCAGAACAGCCTTCTTAAAATTAGAGCAAAGACAATTACATACAAAATATGAAATTATAAGTCAGGGACTGGATAGAATTATGTAATTGGTCATTGGCATTACTGACAAGCACTGAACCACAGAACATTTTACTGTCTCTATCTTTATCATCTTAAAAAAATAATAACTACTGCAAATTAATATGTCATCCAAATTCTAATTCTGGAGAAAGCTATTGCTTTTTTAAGATGCAGGGAGAAAAGGAAGATATCCCTCATGTATGGTCAAGAAGCAGACTTTGTGAGCTTGTATACTATGTGTCCTCAAAGTCTTCTCTACATCAGGCAAAAACACATAAAACCTACTATTGCACATAGTAGGAATTCTGTAGATTACACTTTCCTACTTCTCTGGACACAAAGTCTAGATGGATGCAAATCTGTGCTCCTGTTTCCAAGGCAAGTTTAAAATAAGATGGAATAATTGATACAGAATGATAGAATTCTCACTTTCATAAATGTGAGATTTTAGAGTCAGTACCTGATGTGACTCTCCTCCCTTCCAACCTAAGAAGTTGAGTAATAAATTGTCTTCATGACAACAAGCAAGACACAAAAGCTATGTGACTTTGTGCATGCGGGAAATACCTGAAGCTACTTAAGAGCTGGTCATTCTGAGTGTTAATGATTTCAGAAATTGGTTTAGAAAATCATCTCTAATTGACCATTATTTATATTTTCCTTTATGGAAGTGTTTAAAACCAGCTCAAATTGTGTTGTCTTCTTCATATTTGGCAGAATACTATAGTGGAGCTAACAGTCACTGAGAAGATACAAGGTCCAAAAATATGTTTGTTTGTTTGTTTTTTTCTGACTAAGCTACTGGGCCATCTCCCAATGCCACTACACTGGAGTGTACAGTGGGTTGGCTACCACCCACCACCACCAAAAAATGATGGTAGTGATATTTCCAATCTGCCATTCACAGTGGACTCTCCTGAGTCTTACTTAGAAGATATTAAATGACAGCATTTTACAAAGCTCAAAGTTTGAGTTAATAGCTTCCCTAGTGTCAGGTTTGTTCATATTTCAAACTTGTGCTAAGCACAGTTTTCCAATTAGTCCTCACATACTCCTCTATCATCCATCCAAATTCACAAGCATCCCATTCTTCTTTGCATAGCAATAGTTATGCCCTCACTCCTTTTGTCCTTCCATTCCTACTTCTGTTCCTCCTTTCTTCCTTCCTTCCCTCCCTCCCTCCCTCCCTCTCTCCCTCCCTCCCTTCTTCCCTCCCTCCTTCCTTCCTTCATTCCTTCCTTCTTTCCATCTTTCCTCCATCATGTTTTGTTTAGTTTTCAGTGTCTGCTCTACCCTGGAAGCAGCTCTTTTGCCATGGTCCCTCACCCTTGAAAATGTATGACTACATCAACTTCATCTCTACCCACACCCTAAATCAGGAGCACTTCTCAGCTGCAGAGTAATCTGCTGTCTACAGTGGAGTTGAAGCAACCACAGATGCCAACTGTTGAGATCTTCAGCAGCTTGGTGGTTGCAGCTTCCAAACCAGCACCATTTCAAGGGACATTGACACAGCTGCCAAGTTGATTGGAGCTGGGGCTGCTGCAGTAAGAATGGCTGTCTCTGGGGTAGGAACTCATACTCTTTTGGGGAGTCTCTTCATTGGCTATGCCAGGAACCCTTCTCTGAAGCAACAGTTCTACACAATTCTGGTCTTTGCCCTCTCAGAGGCCATGGAGCTTTTCTGCCTAATAGTGGCCTTTCTCATCCTCTTCTCCATGTGAAGCAGCTATCTCCACTTCCACCTCCCAAAGTTTTTTTTCCCTGTCTCATCTGCACTGTGTCTTCCTTTTCCTGGACCTCCTCAAGTAGTCTGGGAACAGTGCTTGGCTCATGGTTTGACAACGAGAAGACAAATAAGTGCTGTATTAATAAAAACAAAGTAAAAAATGAGCTCCCAATACCATTGTGTAACATTGCAGGATTCTGTTAAGACAGATTATTGTGGATAAATCTCACTTCAATTTCACTTTAAAGCTTCAGTCCCAACTTAACCTGCATACAAACTCTTCAAAGGGTAAAATTGAGTGCAACACTGGTGACTAAGACAGGAATAAGTTCCTGACATACTTCCCCTGCTTTAGGAAAGGTATTAAGTCAAGCATGATACCTTTTCCAGGATAAAGGTATATCCAAATGTAATTGTGTGTGTGTGTGTGTGTGTGTGTGTGTGTGTGTGTGTGTGTGTGCGTGTTTCTGTGTGTCTCTTTGTGTGTGTGTGTGTTTACACCCATACTCACACATGCAGAAGAAAGATACTTGATATTCCTTTCTCTCACTTTCTACCTTAAGTCCTTGAGAAAGGCTTTCCCACTGAATCAAAGGCTGACTGACCAGACTACCCAGGGTCCACCTTATTGTCATATCCAGATTTTATGAGTGTGCTGGGGATTCAACCTCAGATACCCATGCTTACAGAAGTGCTCTTTGCCACTGAGCCATCTCCCAGTGTGACTATTCCCATTTATTTATTTATTTATTTATTTATTTATTCATTCATTCATTCATTCATTCATTCATTCATTGGTTTATTTATTTATTATTTTTTACATATTCTTTCCTCTAATAAAGCATTCTAGTTTTAACTCTTGCTTGTGCTGTGTGTATGGGTGTTTATATGTGTAATTCATGTATAGGTGTTTGTGTTTATATGCTCTTGTGTGCACATGTGTGACAGTCAGAAGCAGATGTCTGGGTCTTATTGTATGGCTTTCCACCTATTTGTTTTCTGAAACAGGATTTCTCACAAATTGAAATTCTTTGAAGGAGTAAGTTGACTTGCCAGTTAACTCTGGGAATCTACATGTTTCCACTATATCTGACACTGAGTTTGTAGGTGTGCACTCTGAGCCTAGCTTTTTCATCAGGGATGGAAATAAAAACTAATTTTGTATGGTTTTCCAGACACCAATTCAAAATGTTTTTTCTCAGAAACTCTTTGTGTTTTTCATGTTTAGAGATGAATCAACTCTGTTGAAATACTTCTTTGACCACTTTGTAATGACTGCTTGTGGCTCTCCTTTACTCTCTGGTACCTTTCTTTTATGATTTGGCAGCTGTAATACTATGCATTTCAAGGTATGTGCACATTGTGTGGACCATGTAGATGGTCTACACAAGCAGAATCATTTACAAGACAATACAGAGATAAATAACATGGGAGAGAGTTCCTCATGAGAGGAAAGTAATAACTCTCAGAAATATTCCACATACTAGGCATCAAGTCTCAGATGGTCACCAAATGTTGCTGCATTCCATCAGTGCCTATGGCCAGAGTCTAAGCAGTGAAATAGAATGCTTACAATGGTGCTGAATAAAGACTACATTTATTATTACATTTATTAAAAACATCAAGAGTATTCAAAGGCATATAAAAGTGACATTACTTTCAGATATTTTAAAACTTGAATGTTTTTATGAAGATTGTCTACAGAAAAGAATTTATATCAAAAGCATAATATGAAATTCATAAAGCTGCATCAATGGGACTTTTTACAGGACTAATTACTGCATTGAGTCCTAATGACTTCAAATCACATAAATCATACACAAATAGGAGAAATGTTTTCATTTTAATGATTGTGAAGTTTAATTTGGTCTCCAAGGAAAGAAACACACATCTTTAGTGGCTCAGTGTTATCTCTAAGCACATAGATAGATAAAGTATCTCTTGTGGATCCAGTATCTCATGTACATCTGAAGATTGAGTTCAAAGCACAGATCTGAAACTTATATTTGTTAGCAGTTGTTCTGGTTTCAGTTCCCTTTATGTAATAAAACACCCTGGGAAAATGCAACCTGTGAGAGGAAGTGTTTTATCCAGCTTATAACTCTGCATTGCAGTGCATTGATACAGAGACATCAAAGAGACAGGTAAGGGAAACACTATTCACATTGCATGTATAGTCAAGGGCAGAGATAAAAAATTGTGTTCAGGCCTGTCTGTTTCATGGCTTGCTTTCATTTTTATCTCCTATACATTCAGTTCAGGGTCTTTTGCCTCAGAAATTGTGTCACTCCAAGTTGGCTGGGTCCTCCTACATTGATGAAAAGTAAGAACAGTTCACCACAGACAAGCCCAGATGATGCAATAATGTGACAATTCTTCAATTAAGGTTCTCTTTCCAGGTGATTTCAGATTTTGTCCGATCAACAGTTAAATCCTAATATCAATGAAATCAGAAGTTAAACTTAAAGAAATTCTTAATTTCACCATTTGGCATATTCATCTGATCCAAGAAAGGCTCCTAACCAGGATATAGGGAAATAGAGAAGAGCAGAGTGCCATAGGAAGGTGACAATTGGTGTGTATTCTGCTACAGTAATGGGACTTGATTCTATCCAAACCCATTTTGAGTGAAAGGGAAGACAGGTTGTGGGGACATTTTGAGCTAGTGTAAACAAAAGCAGTGAAATAGAGGAAGATAATTGTTTCTTATTAAAATGCTGAAATTATTCTTGTTATTAACTAGAGTCCATTCACTGAGTGTACTGTGGTCTTGGTACCCATTTAATATTTCCTCTTAAGACATGACAGTGCACATGTAAAGATCAGAGGAAAATTAGGATGAATAAGTTCTCTTTTCCTATTTCAAGGGATCTAGGGATCTAACTCAGTTCCTTCCCTTGGCAGTAAGCACCTTTATGAATTAAGCCAACTCAATACTCCCTCATCTTAAACACTTGTATAGAATCATTCACATGGTTTTGCAAAAAAAAAAAAATAATAATAATAATAATAAATAAATAAAACCTATATAATATACATTCTCATGTATATTCTATGAGAGTTCCTGTTTTTTCTTTGTCTTTATAACTCTTGTTATCACTTGTCACCTCTTGTCAGTTCATTAATACACATGCCTATGAGAAAAAGATTATATCTCACTTTGGTCTTGACTCACATTTCTGTGATTGAGCACTTTTAATTCCGATAGAATAGTGTGTGTCTTCTTGAAAATATCTACTCAGGATGTTTCCATTTCATCAAGGTTATTTTGTATGGCAGCTAAGTAGTGAATTCTTTATGTATTTAGATTTTAATAAATTCTTTGCTAGATAATTTGATGGGAAGTGATTTTTCTCATTATGTTGGTCAGCATTTTTACATGTCAGTTTTTCATGCTGCTCAGAACCATTTAAAAATGACTGTAAATTCATGTGCTATTTGTGTATTTTTGGGCATATGAAGTATATATTTAAGTGTAAGTAAGCACATATGTCAAAGCACACATGTGGAGTGAGAGAATGGCATTCACGAGTAAGGACTTTCATTCTCCATGGATTCTTAAGCTTAAACTCATATAATCAGACGTGCATATCAGTGCCTTCTCTTGCTGATGATCTAGAAAGCATCTCAGGTTGATTTAGTCAAACTTATCTTTTGCATATTATCATCTTTAATTTTGGCTCATATCTTTAGGAAAATTTTGTTTACATTGATATATATATATATATATATATATATATATATATATATTATAGTTTTAGATTATATAGTTTGGCTTTGAGTATATTCTAGGCCATCTTTTGAGCATAATCTAAAAGCAATCTCATTTTGTTCTCTTGTGAGGGTGTTATTAGTGAGTTGATCAACATTTACTGAAGAGAGGCTGTCCACATCTCTTTTTTGTGGGATTTTTTTTTTTTTTTTTGAGATCTGTAAAAAATTTGTCTGAGAGGATTTAGCAGGTTCAGTATGGTGTAGATATGGTCAGAATACATCTAAAAAACTCTCAAAAAATAAACAATTTTATAAACATTGAGATTTTGTGTGTGTGTGTGTGTGTGTGTGTGTGTCTATTAGCTCTGATCTCTTTTGTTTTCTTCCATAGATCTAGAATTATAAAGACGATGACAGGCCTATAAACTTGAAGAATCTAGGTAGTTTCCTGAGAGACTTATCATCATTCTGAATTCTGAAAAGGGAGTTAGTGTGAAAACTTCTCCTATAGAAGGCCCAGAGTGTAATGACTACATTGGCTTCTTAATTCTAAAGGAAGCCTTTGACCTTTGGTAGCAGCTAGATTTAGTTTCTGCACCATATGACTTTAAAAATAATTAAGTGAATACATTAAGAAGTTCTTCAGTTCCCCATATTCTCTTTCCTTCTTCTTCTTCTTCTTCTTCTTCTTCTTCTTCTTCTTCTTCTTCT
>JANHMN010000009.1:13458718-13481218 GCA_030674055.1 Rhabdomys pumilio
CTTCTTCTTCTTCTTCTTCTTCTTCTTCTTCTTCTTCTTCTTCTTCTTTTTTTTTTTTCTTATGTCTGTAAAATGAAGGAAGAAAAAAGCAAAGACTTTCTAGAGGAACATGGAAGGCAAAAACTGAATGGTAATGAAATAGATTTAATAAGGCAAATAATATAACTCTGTACAGCTTGATGAAGGTATTCTTTATTAAAATGTGAATATGATTCCTATGAAGAAGTATCCTCATAGCTGTGTTCAGTTCTACATTCTTTTTTTCTGTAAGATAAGATAAGATAAGATTTGTATTCCGGGCAGTGGTAGTGCACACCTTTAATCCCAGCACTTGCGAGGCAGAGGCAGGCGTATTTCTGAGTTCGAGACCAGCCTGGTCTACAGAGTGAGTTTCAGGACAGCCAGGACTATACAGAGAAGCCCTGTCTCAAAAATGAATAAAACAAAACAAAACAAAACAAAACAAAACAAAACAAACAAAAAGTTTTATATTATTGTTTTTGCTTAAAGAATTTTTAATCATATTAATATATTCATTTTATGTTTCTGTATGAGTGTGGATTGTGACATGCCATGTGTGTGTAGGTCAAAAAATCAACTTTGGTTGTCAGTTCTCCACTTCCATGGATGGAATCCAAGTAGCTAAACACCTGTTTAGACATCTCACTAGAACCCACTACTATTTTTAAATAGTAATTCACCCTCCCCCCACCCCACACTCACAGAGGTGAAGAGAAACAGAGAGAGACAGAGTGAGACAGAGATAAAGATTTGTCTCAAAGATATAAAAGTGAAGAAAAGATAGATTATAATTTGAGTGCATCAACATTAAAATGGTCCACTAAAATTTTATGGGGTACTTATGGAGACTATATTCCATTCTAATACAAGTGTTTATTTAAAAAACCTATTTGGAACAGAAGAGATGACTGAATCTCAAAAATAATCACTTTTACTTTTAATTTTCGTATTGTAAACAGCAAATCTCTGCCCATTGTCGTGCAGAGGAAGTGTTCTCTGAATGTACAGCACTGCTAATGTGCAATAGTGAGAAAAGTGAGACCACATGGGAGATAAATGCACAATGATGCATTGTTGGATGGTAAAACCATGCCAGGATTCTAGGTAGGTAAAACAGTTTGAGACCCAAGAGACTCGGTGGGCATACACCTGAGGCTAAGCTGACTCCCCTCTTTCTGCTCCCTTCCAGATTCCTGGCCTAGAACACTTGCCACACTCACCACATAAGGTAAATCATGTAGGCCGAAAACAGAGATCTCTATGCTAATGAGGTACTGAGAGACCCGGAGGGCTTAGCCAATAACCTTCCCTCCCTAGACATTCCTCCCTGAAGAAGGTATTTAATCTCAGATCCAACCTGAGAAGTGGGTACAGGTATAGGTATGGATCTGTTTTCTTCCCCGAAGAGTCAATAAGCAATTTGGAACCATGGACTGTCTCTTTTATCAAGATATGCTGTGGGACCAATGGGGAAGGCATTCGCCTACAGAGCCTCTGCTTAATTCTCCTAAAAAACGCCTTTTTTGTGCTTCCAGTCTACCTTCTCCAAGCTAAGGAAAATCACTGCTGAGACAAGCCAGGGCTCAACTTTATGCTGGCCCTGGGCTAGACCCTGTCCACAGCCAGCAGGCCCGTCCAACTCGGTTCTTGGATTTTCTGAGACTCCCAGCACTACTTGTATTTCAAGAGTTATAGAACCCTGTTGGCACTAGACAGGGGACCCCTGAACAATCTCCTGCTTTCCAATATCTCAGACTGTGCTTTTTTACCTCTGGAGTGGTATCTCAGTGCTTCCCTAAAGCCCAACTCCTGCTCAGGCAGTGGCATGGGATAAGTAGAGTGAAACTCCCTGTGTTCCACTGTAGGAAAAAAAATTAAAAGTGGCCGGGAAACCACAGGGTTCCTCATACCATGCTGTGTGTAGTTGGCTGAGAACACCCTGGGTTCCTCCAGCTTGAAGTTAGTCCCGGCTGTTCACCATGGTTCCTCACAGTGCGGCCCCAACACACGAGGAAATCTTTGGGTTTCCAAAACCGGTTTATTGGCATGGCGGATGGTGGATGAATCTGGATGTGCACCCCACAAAATCCAGGGCAGACCTGAGTTAAATAGGGAGGGGAGGAGGGGGGGAGGGGTTGGGGAGGAAGGCTTAATTGGCTTCACCCTCTGGCCTTCAGATACCTCATTAGTATGTAAATCTCTCTAGGGTCTGGGGGCTGTTCATCATGCCCTCCATCTGTGTATGTGACTGAAGGGTGAAGGTGGAATGGAGATTAGACCTCATGTCAGGCCTCACATTCCACCAATTCTAACCTGGCTCGTGGAATATTTTTTAGACTGTTATATTGATAGTACATTCCCTGTGACAGTTTGCTACTTCTGGGACTGTAAACCTAAAGTGTTTACCATTGAGTAGGTTTGAGGGAGGAGTGTGGGTATAGAGAACCTTAGGGAAGAAAGAGCCAGTGGATATTTACTTTCACAGAAGGATACAGAGAAAAGAAAAAGGGATTCAAGTACTGGGATAATAAGGAAGAATATCAATCTTGAACACAAACTCCTTTTTTCCCCTATGATTGGCAGTAATGGAGAAAATTAGTGAGTTGAGAGGTCAAATAAAGGTCAAATAAATGAGAAAATAGGAAGGGATATATCAGAATCCATCCTTTTGGTGTAAATTTGAGTAAATATACCTTTTTCCTTAATGTCCCTCATAGAACGACAGTTTACTTTGTTTACACATTTTCTGCCCTCTTGTGTACCTCTGATGTCTGAGATAGAGTACAACTGTACAGGACAGTTGACCCCCAAGAATGGATCCTCTATTATGCACTTGAGCCACTCTGCTCAACCACCTCAAGTAGCCATGTTGGAACACTGAAATGAGCACATGCATGGGGAAACAAAGCCATGAACAGTTTTCTTCTATTTCATGTTTTGTTTATAGAGGACATTTCAAATTAATAAAAGAATATCAACACTATAATAGCTATTTTTTTCTGATTTAATCCATTGTCTTATTGGATCTTTCAATCTTCTTCCTCCTCCACACCCACAAAATGGCAATAAAGGATCGTCCTTCACATGCCTTTCCAGTCTCTCCTAAAGCCCTTTAATTTCCTTCAGTTATGTAAGCTCTAAGGTTGGGATGCAGTGAACTGCGTTACTGATCTCATGGATAGTGAACAGTTGCTTGAAAAATACTCTCCTGATAAAATTTGATTATTCTAAGTAACCACAAAGGTTTAGGTTGGTCACTTTGTCTTAAGTACAACATATTTAAATTGGAGTCATCACATTAAATCTCAATAGATGGAATCAGGGAGATCTCTGCTCTCTCAAACTCACAAGGGAAAGGTGATTGTGAGAGAACCATATCATGAAAGTAACAATGTCCCATTCATGTTCTCACATTACAGTTAAAAAACAGGTCTGTTGGTGTGCTTGTCAAAGTGGATTGCTTGTTTCCTTTTCTCTCTCCTTTCTTCCTTCTCTTCCCTCTCTTCTTCCTTTTCTTCAAAGTCTCTCCCTTTTCTCTTTTTTTCTAATTGCCTTTTTGGAGCAAGGTCTCTCTGTGTAGTCCAACTAGCTCGAAAACTCTTACCTTCCTGTCTCAGTCATCAGAGTGCTGAAATTATGAGCTGATCTCAAACTGGCATTTCATTTTAAAATGGCACATATGCAAACAAAAAGTAACGATGACAGCACAGAAAAACAATCACTTTAATTAGTATGCATGCTCAGAAATTTGCATTTCAACTCTGATGAACATATGAATTCTTTTAAAAAATTAATGTTGAATCACTAATACCCAAACAACAGAAATATCCAATTTATGAACAATTTTATCATGTCTTTCTATGTTGACTTTGCTACTATTAATTATAGTCCCCCCCTATCTTTTTTTTTCTTTGAAGGAAGTTTACAGATTCAATATCAACTAGGCAAAGGAGAAAGTCATGTGTTCACCATGAACACAAAGAATCTGGCCAATGGAAGAGTGCACCAGGTGAAGATTAGCCAAGACTGGTCAGAACTGTACATTCAGGTACTTCTCTTCTCATCTTTCCACTCAGTCTACATGCCAATGATTCTCCATCAAACATATCTAAGCTTCATTAAGCCACATGCCAGAGTATAGTGTTGCCCCAGACTCCAGCATAGCCCTTAACCATGTTCCTCTTTCTCATTGGCATTGCCATCACCTGGGAAAGGGCTAGATATACAAATTCTTGAATCTACCACTAGAGCTATTCTATTAGATATTACTGCAGAGGAGGAAGCACTGGATATCCTAGTTGTGCTCAGGCTTAATCAGCTCTTAACCAGAATTAGTAAGTAACAAGAACTATACATGCAAAGAAGAAAGTATAGAAGTCTGTATTAGGGCTGTAGGGAAAGTAGGCATAGGGTACAGATGGTTGTAGAGGAGGTCCCATGTGATACAGAAGCCCTTGGAAAGGCACAGGTCACCTCTACACATCACTAGTTACTTCCTAGTATGAACTTTGTCTTGAAGACAAGAAAGATCTACCTGAGTAGAAAAGAGAGATAAGGTTTCTGAAAGGGTTATGTATACACAGGCAGAACTGTTTGAGAAAATAGTGTGGTAGGCTTCTGTGAAATATTAGTGACTGTATAAAGAGCCAACAGTAGAGCAGCTCAAAACTAAATAAAGTCTAGCCAAAGTCTAGACTACACCTCTATGAGCTTAACAATCATCATTTTTTCCTCAGGTATGTTTAATCCATTCATCTCGTACCCTCCAAATTTGTCACATCAAATGCCTCTTCCATTGTTACCAATAAATAAAATGACATCTTTCTCGGAAGATGACTGTTTTCAATTTTTCTGTGAACTATGAGTCCTTTAGAAAAGGCATCATACATTCTCATTAGCCTATTTCCTTTTCCAGACCTCACAGCTTACGCCTTGTCTCTTTTTTTTTTTTCCACAAGTGACCCCAATCTGCTAGATCTCTAATGTCTTCCTCACTGCCTATGATTTAGATTTCATGGCCTTGTCACAAGTACAACTCCAAAATCCTTCTGTCTTCTAGCCTTTTAAACACCTTTCCAGTTCTACCAAAACAATTAAGCACAAACCAATTAATTTTTAAATTTATCAAAAATAAGCAACAAACAAACCCTTCAAGATTTTTCTGACTCAAAGGAATAAATATTTTTTTCTGTTATACGGGTTGCTAGATTTCATCATTTTATTTCATATTTCTTGAAAAAGCCAATATATATATATATATATATATATATATATATATATATATATATATATATGCTGATTTCTACAGTGCCTCTTTCTTTTCAGTTACCTTATCAATTGCTGTGACAAAATACCTAAGAAAAAGCTTACATTAATTCTGGCTTACCGTTAAATAATATAGTCCATCATTGCCACAGGAGGATGAGGCATCTGTTCATATTAAATTCTCATTCAGGAAGCAGAGAGTTGTGAATGTTGGTACTCAGTTTACTTTCTAATTTTTATTTATTCCAAAACCTTAGCTTTTGAAATCATGCTGCACTCATTTGAGGTGGGTCTTCCTATCTCAGTTAATCTAATCTAGAGACTCCACAACAGACTTCCCCCACAGTACTCCAGGAGCCACAGACTCTAACAACAAAAATCCTATAATGCATGCCTGTTATGGTAGCTAGGCCAAGACCACTCAATACTTTCCTGCACCCAAGCTTCTCTCCACTATAGGAAGTTGCTACACAACACGGGAGCATGTCAGCCTTGATTGCTCTCAATCTTTGGCCTTGACTCACATGTTGTTTGAGTAGTACCACTTTTCCCTGTGGCTTTTTTTCTAACCCATCACTAACACTTTTCCCTGTGGCTTTTTTCCTAACCCATCACTTAAACACTGCTATATCTTTGTGAATCTTCCATCATATCTCCTACTCAGAGGTGCATATAAGATCCTGTTAGACTTCTGCTGTTTTGTAGCTACCGACATTTGATGGCTTATCTTAGTCAATATACTAGTTTTAAGTGTCCTATTGGCCAATAGGTCAATATCTATCTATATCCAGCCCACTCTTAATGTTTTTCAAACCATTCCTTTGATTTTCACATACACTGCCCTTTGTCCTTGTGTCATATAATTCTTTTCTTTTATTAACTCATGCTCTCTGATATGGAATATATTTTATGTTCTATAACCCATCCATGAAATGTAAGTTTGAAGAAAACAGGAAATTGGTTTGCATTTATTATTATAGAGTTCCCACTTTATCAAACAGTACCTAGCAGGAGATCTTCAGTGAACATTTGTTAGCTAAGTGGATACGTTTCACATGGTTGCAGTTGCTGTGTGATAAAGATTTATATGACTTTATGAAACAGAAATATTTTAATTTTATTTCAGTTATTGTGATAAGTATCCTGAAAAAAATCAATAGAGGTCTTAATTCCAGGTTACAATCCATCATCAGAGCATAATCAAAATGGTAGAAACTTAACATAGTCATATTAATGTTCAAAAGCAACGAGAAATAAATGTATCTATATGTTTGCATGTGTCTACTTTGATTGATCTCATTTAGTTTAAAATTCTCTGTTCATAGGATATTACTGTTCACAGTGGGCTGGCTGTTTCCACATAAATTATGTTAAGATAATTCCTTACAGATATGCCCAACAACCTGATAATTCAATGTAGGCAATCCCCGTTGAGGCTTTCTTCCAAATGATTCGAGGTCATGTCAAATTCATTCTCAAACCACTAGAAGTAGTGTGATTTTAAGGTTTAAGACTGGGAGTATCCTGGGTGGGAACCTTATGTTTTGAACTCTCTGTAATCACTGCATAAAAAGATATTGAGAAATGAGTGACCTAAGACAAAAATCAGCCAGAAAGATTCTCTGTCCTATGAAACATGCCACATAGAGAGCCGTGGAGAGAATTTCAGTGGAGCAGCAGTGGGGATCATTTTGTTGTGGCCTATGGGAGAACATAGGTATGACTATTAGTTATTCAAATTAGATAGAAGCTCATAAATAATTTTTGGATATATAACATAAATGATTTTCATGACATAAAAAATTTACCACTTACCTGTTACATAATTTCTGAAATAAGTAGGAGAAACACACTTGAGAATGTGTGAATTAGGATGGTGAGTAAAGATGCTTAATTTGTGAATAATAGGAACTGTAATTAAAACTTCTTGTTTATGTTGTGTATGTCTGTATTGGTGGAGTCCAGAGGTCAACAGTGGTAAGAAAATGCTTTCCTCCTTTTTTTTTTTTCACAAGTACTTTCATAGATCTAGAAATCACATAGAGGATCCTAGGTTGTCTCTTCAGTGAGCTCAAGAGATCCCCTCACCTCTTCCTCTTAAGTACTGGGATTACAAATGAATGCCACCACATTTGATATTTTTCGTGTATTCTGGAACCTAACTTAGATTATTGTATTTCCTCTTCAAATACTTCACTGAATGAAGTATACCCCAGCCCCTTATTTGTTTATAAATATGGTGAAGCCAAGATAGGAAAATGGGGCCTATTCTGTTGATAACTTTACAGATAGAATTTTGAAAGCCTTTATATTTTTGTCTACTTTACAAATAAGACAATTAGAAAACAGAGCAGTAAGATGTATATGTTTCCTTTCTCTGTCTATGTAATATTCACCAATCAATTTATAGGCAATAGTAAGCAGGCGCTTGCTGCTTGCAAAGTGCTGAAGTACACAGAAAAACCTAGAGCTTTTATGTTGGCCAAGGAAGACAGCATGTTTGTCTTTCTGGCCATACTATCCCATTTCAGGACAGTACATATTTTTTTTTAATTTTAATCTTAAAACATTGTTTAATGTAAAGACACACACACACACACACACACACACACACACACACACACACACCAGCAAAAAACAGGTCCCTCATATATCCCAGGCCCTGGTTTAGCCTGAATGAAGCTTTTCAGTAAGGCTTCACACTTTTCAGAAAGAAATGATAAGTGGCTATCATTGCATTCAGTCACCAATTATGATACCTAGCACTTCAGCATTCCCCTATTTCTGCTAACTTGGCTGTTAAAATTGCCTATTCAAAGACAGGTAAATAAATCTGGCTACTTGGAGACATTGACAGGGATCTTGAGTCCAAAAACATGGCCATGCCCAGCTGTTTATGTATTAATATGTTCCTTGGTTAATATATTTACCTTTGTGGCTTCCTTTTTTTATGTCTCCTGGTTGATCTATTTCATAGCATTGTAAGGAGGAAGACATTCAGAAATATGCTTTTGTGTTCTCTTTCATACAGTGTTTATTAAATAGGAAAAGTTATCTCCCAGTTAAGGCAACAAAATAGTATTAAATATTACCCTATGAGTAATAGTTTATGCTAAAGTTATATGATAAACTACAATGTCAGAGGTTTCTGAAATGAATAACTCAGTGAATGTTTGTAGAAAGAGAGTTATGGATGAAGGAACTAGATGGAAAAGTTAAGTATTGTTACTGACACATTTGATTTTTCCCAAACACACTATGCTCACTCACCCCATCATATGACAGGCTTTCTTTCATTCTAGCCTCTGCACTATAAAATGATGAGGAGAGCATCATTTGGATGTTCAAAGTGAAGATTGGAGATCAGGGACAGTACTCAGTTGATGAAGCATTTGTCTTTCCTCATGAAGATCTGAGGTCAAATTTTAGAAGACTTATAACAGACTAGGAAGTATGATAATCACATATTGGTAATCCCAGTGATGGTGAGAGAGGAGGTAGAGACAAGCTGTTTTCTGGGAACTTGGTGGCCAAGTAGTCTACTCTATTTGATGAAGTTCTAGAACAAAGTGAGATGCCATCTCAGGCAAAAATTGGAAGGCCCCCGAGAAATTGCACCAGGGTTGTCTGGTGACATTTAAATAATATATAAATATGCACAGTCTTCGCCATGTGATAGAGATTGTAATAATCTACTGGATCTGTCTAGATTGAGAAAAATGGAGATAGATTGGTGAAATATTTCAAGAAAGAGAAAAGGGAGGGGAGCAAATCAGAATCAGCAGTACATGAATCTAGGGTTATTAGTAAAGGAGTACTCTAGAAATCAAGGACTGGAAAATCCAGTGGTGACATCTGTTCAGCTTTACTGCATGAGGTGATTAGCCACCCCTGTCACTGGGAGCAATGTGTGCAACCTTTCCTCAAGTAATTATCAAACTACATTTCATAACTAGGAAATCCTACAGTGCACATCTGAAAGCAGGTCAGGGATACAGAGAGAAAGAAAAAATGGTGGCTATAAAAACAGGAGGGGAGGAAGATGAGGGAATGAGCAGCACAGCTGGGTCCCATTTAATGTGGCAGAGGAGGTAACAGATGAGGTTCTGTGCTTACTTGTTTTCAGAGAAGAATCCTGTTAAAAATTTCCAGTGGGAAGGTAAAAAGATGACTGTTGGCTATAAAGATTCCAAGGAAAGACTTTGTTTTACAAAGATCAAAGCAAAGATTTGTGTACAATTTTGAATCTCTCTTGAGTGGTAATTTCAGAGAACAGTCTGCCCTGTGTGAGATTGCAAGTGGTTTACAGATAGGATTGCTTTATGACTTCTCAAACCTGGGCTCTGGCTTTGTTTTATTTTCCTACAGATGGACCAGCAACTCTTCAGCTATAACTTCTCCCTGGAAGTTGAGTTCTGGACACCAAGGTCACTTGTTCTAGGCAAAGTCACAGGTCTGATTTTCTATTCTATACTTTTCACTTATTAATTATTATTAATAATTATATTATTATTATTATTATTATTATTATTATTATTATTTCACAAGTTATTAAACTTGATGAATTTGTTCCCTCTGTTGGTGTGTTCAGTGATCCACATCTGATGACATTACTCCCACCTATTGTTGTGATACAGGCTTTGAAACAGAATCTACTAAAACACACATGTGCTAATGATGCAGAATGCCATTCATATTTGTTTTATTAATTGGTTAGTTCATGATTAATGCTTAGTTATTTGTGGTAATTATTTTGTTGCTTAATTGTTAATAATCCAGAGAGAAAGTTAATCAAATAATAAAAACAAAACATTTTAATTTAAATTTAAAATTTTAATTTTTTAGTTAGATTTTTCTTTAATTTTATACTAAAAGAATGAAGTAGGAAGCTGAGCAACAGAATGAGGATTGAAAGCTCAAATTAGAAGAGTGGATTTTCTTGTTTTCATACAGGTTTTGCAAATTTTCCATTTATGATCATATTTATTGTCTATTAAACACTGCAGTTTTTATACTTTACTGAAGAATTGGATATCTCAAATGATATCTGATCTTTAGCATTGTCTCTTAGAGCTTAAATATGTTCTGGCTATAATTAATGTAGACAACAGGCCTCTGCTTTGATCAAAATTTATGTCTTACCTCTCCTTATCCTTTCCTTTTTATATTTTTGTTGTTGTTGTTTTGAAAGCTTCCATGAATGGTAAGAAAGACATTTTTGTCAGAATGATCTAAGACAGGCTCAGTATTGTTTATGAAATAAAAAAAAGGGCAAGAGGTGGGGAGCTTTGGGGGCTGCTTGGCAGGAATCTGACATGGGCCAAGGAAAAGGAAATGGACTGCTTGGTAGGAATATGACATTGACCAAGGACAATGGAAGTGGACTTCAGGCAGAAATCTAAATCTTAGGCTAGAAGAAAGAAATAATTTCAGGCAGGAATATACAAGGAAGTAAGCTTCAGATATGAAAATGACTTTGGGCAACAACAGAGAAGAATGCTCAGATATTTTGGTCAGCCTGATAAGCCTTTTTAAACAGTGATCATGGGAGTATTCATGGAACATTGTTTATTGCCTTGCTTGTTCTTTAACTATTTGTGTTTTTATCTTGCTTGTTTCTTGACTATCTGCATCTGTTGTATTTCTAGTTCCTCAACATAAAATTGACCTTAATACTTGCAGGTAATTAAAATGGTATAAAAGCAAAACAGAGGATGGAGGGGTAGATAGGATAGGAGATTTCTAGGGAGAGGAAATGGAGAAAGGGAATGTCAACTGAAATGTAAATAAATAAAGAAAAAATTAAAAAGAAAGCCTCATGTATAATCTTGTGTAGAACACACAATAGAATTTTAAGTTTTGCTCATGTGTACATGTGTATAATGTATGGTGAGTATACATTTTCACATCTGTGACAATGGATAAGTTTGTGCTATGGGATACTTTTGGAGATCAACCACTTCAACTATTTTCTACCTCATTTAAGACAGTATCTCTTGTTTTGTACTTTGTACATAATTGAAAAAGATTCTCAGTTATGAGCTTCTGGTGTTTCTGTCTTCTCTTCCCATCATGCTTTTGGAACATTGGGTTTATAAAGTTCTGTACTACTAAGTCTGGCTTTGCATGAGTTTTGGGGATCCAAAATCGAATCTTCAAGTGGCCCTCACCCTGTCTTTAGTTACTTATTATCTGCAGAATCTGGGTACCTGTGTTTTACAGATTAGCAAATTTAGGTCTTTATCAGGTTTTGAAATTATTTGTACACGTGGACTTCTGTCTTCCTACTGGTTCAGCTTTTTGATTTGTTTGTTTTGTTTTTTTGTTTTCATTTTGGTAACACTATCACATTCTTTGATTCTCCTGGTCACAGTACAGTTTAAAAAACATTAACAATTTTCAAAAATTTAAGCAGGAATGGACTCAGTCTCGATATCTTTCGGAATGACTTCTACAAAAGTCTGAGAGTCATTATAGGGCATATGGAGTGCTATTGATTGCCTAGTAATCCCTGAGAAGAGTCTAGCAGCTGTTCTGACTCCTGTATAGAATGCAGATTTGCAAGATAGAAGAGTTATTCTCTGAAAAAAATGGCTAAGAGAATGAATTGTGCTAACAGAGTGTAATAACATAGATAGGAAAAAAGGGATTCACCATTTCTCAGATCTTCTAGATTTATAAGAAACGTAACATTTTCTGAACATAATGTGAATGTGAAATTAGTGTATAAAATGTCAATTTCCAAAGAAAGTCAGATGAATTAATCAATATATATGAATTAATGATGGACTCATTTCTCACACTATCTTCTGCCTAATAATAATACTTGCAGCAATAAAAATGCTAGTTCTAAAACTGTTTATTTAGGATCACTAATGTGACCATGGTGAGGTTTTACTTCTTACTCTCTGTACTGTAGACATTTCTGTTTTGTAAAGAAATGTGATTTTCTGCCTTCTGAACCAAAACTTTTGGATATATTATTATTCTGTCTTGAAGTCTTTAAATCATAATCTTCTATCTGAAGATATTTATTTCATCTTGATCTTGGAAGATCATTTTTCTAGACAGCAAAAGGGTGGTGTAGAGAAAAGTAGGAGAGGAAAGTTAAGTCTAAAATTAATATTTCTATCTGAAATTATGTCTTTGTTCTAGTCTAATGTTAGATTCCTGCTTGGAACCTGCTTCCTTGTTCTTGGCCAATGTCATATTCCTGCCAAGAAGCCCATTTCCTTTTCTTTGGCCCATATCAGCTTCTTGCCAAGAAGCCCCAAAGGGTCTCCATCTCTTCCTCCTTTTTTTTTCATTAACAAGACTGAGCCTGTCTTGGGTCATTCTGACAAGGATGCCTTCCTTACCCATCAAGGAATATGCATTATCAAAAGCAGTGCATTGCTGTCTTAGATTGGTAAGGCTCTGTGTAGAATCTTACCCGTCCTTGACTTGCCAGCCTGTTAATTTAATAAATCTGTCTGGGGGTTCATTTTCAGGTTCAAGTCATGTACTTTGGCTACCATTATGTTGATTTTGTTAAAGATAAGCTTTATCATGATAGTCAGGAATAAAAGTATTTCGAGGACAAGAAAGGCTAACCTGATCAAGCTATATATTCCATTCCTTAGGTTTGACCAAAATGGAAATACTGACCTCAGTCCAGGGATAATTTTATCGGCATTATCTGCAGCACCAAAGGTCAGCATAGCAGCATTTTTTAAATTCATAATTTCACTACACAAAGTTAATACACCCAGAGAGATGTTATGATTATGCCAAATATCCTACAGGTTTCTTTAAACTTTTTTCTAAATATAATGATAATCATTGTGAATTTCAAAAGTAACACTACTCTAATGTTATTTGTCATGATATTTGGGGTGGTTCCTAGCTCTTGAACCCTGAACCTCCTTCAGATAATTTGAATGGGTTACAGAGCATCATTCGTTGTTCCAGATACCTATATAAATTCTTTGGTATACTCAAAACATTGGTAACATTTTTTGCTAGATGGTTAACAAAAATTGTTTTCTTAACTCCTTGTGTCAATGTTATTTCAGAGACAGAGGTGCTAGTAATTAATGTAATTAAAGCTTTTATACCAGCAATAATCAAGCCCACTACCCTCTTGCTTCTGCTTAAAGCCTAATTCACTTCTTCCAGCACTTTCAAGCTTTTTTTTTTTTCAGAGAATCAAGGTTTTCTAATACTCAGGGCAGTGAGACAAATGCTGGTTGATAGACTCCTGTAACAGACATGCCAGGTTTCAACTCACTAACATGATTGGAAATTATGCAGTATATGTAACTTACAATAAATACTGTAGAAGAGACAAAACCAATTTTAGCTTGACAATTAAAAGAGCCTTAAAACATGCACTAACCCTTGTTTGAAGTTCAGATCCTGTCCCAACTTTATCTCTACCTATAGTAACATCATAGTGAGACAAGCTAACTTCCAAATATGTCTCTGACAAAATCAAGATACAGTCTTCCAAATGTAGACTGTTATTTTCCATATTGGATTGATTTCTAGACCAGTACATGATTGGGTTTAAATAGCTGGTCATGTTTAAGAAGGATTTAGGAGACATAGTTTCTCTTTTCGATTCTCTATCCCATAAGGTCTAAGAACTTGAGACACAGCAGATTGTCCCATCTGGGATATAGTCAAGCCAAAGGTGTGTCAGCAACATATGTCTAATAGAGCTTCCCAGACTCCTTGTCAGGGCACTCAGCAAGCTCACAGGTCGGAATCATTCTTTGTCTCAGCAACAGTATTTCTCACCAATCTTTTTAAACTTCCATGGGACTCTTTCACAAAGTTAAGAGGAAGAGGGATAGGGAGAGAAAGCAGAAGTACATTCTTAGTGGCTATAGTGTCATTAGCACTGGTTCATGACTTCTTCCACTGCACACCTTTCCCAGCTCTGCATCCATGGTATTATGAAAGGATCTTGAAACTGTGTATTTGAGGAGAGATGACACTGGGAAAATTGTAGATGTACTTTCACCTCACTGCCATCTTTCTTAGGAACAGACATAAAATCCTGAAATGTCAATGATCAAATGTATTCTTTTTCTCTTGTCTCCTTTTGTTTGAAATTTCATCAAATGATTCTACTTTTGAAAATTCTAACTTACTCCATGCTCAGCACACACAGATGCTTTGATTATATATTTTTAAGCATAGAAAATTTGATGTTTGTGTGTGTGCGTTTGTGCTTTATGTGTCTGGTTAAAGATTTATTTTTAAAGTTTGCTACTTGATATTATTACACTTCCCAAGTTTATTAACTAGCGTATATGTATCTTTGTTTCTAGTTACATTCAGTATTAATCTTTATTCATTAATTCTCAAATTTACAACTTATCAACTATTGACACTTTTACATTCTATATATTTAACACTCACCTTAATTTGATCAATTTTGGACTTTCTAATTTTATTTTCATATACTGTATTCTCTTATAAATTTTACTGTCAAACAGTATGAATTCTAGCCATAAAAACACTTATTGTTTACTAGCAGTTTGTGTGTGTGTGTGTGTGTGTGTGTGTGGAGAGAGAGAGGGAGAGAAAGAGAAAGAGAAAGAGAGAGAGAGAGAGAGAGAGAGAGAGAGAGAGAGAAAAAGAGAAAGAGAAAGAGAGAATGGGTATATGCCATCGAGAATTTGGTTCATGAGATGAAACTAAATTCACAATTATTAGTCTTGCATGCAACTGCTTTACTCATGAAGGCATCTTGCAGTTTTTTTTATTTATTTTTAGTCTTTGAAATATTTAGTTTCATCAAGTTATACTTAATTAAAATATGTAAATCGTATTGAATGATTTTTTTCTTTTCATTTCTAAAACTAATTTTTTTTTTATTTTGGTCAACAAATCTGTTATTTAAGGAAACCCGTGGTCTTTGTTCATTTCTTCTTGATTTCCATCTGTTTATGAAACATATTGCTATTCAATATTGAATCTTCTGTATCTGACAAATCCACTATCTGACTTATAGAAATCCAATTCTTTTCCTAGCTGTTTTCTATGTGTTTCCTCTGGCAGCTTTTTTATTCTCTGTGTGTTTTGTCTCAGTGTATAAGAATGTGTGCATAAGTGCACATGCATGTCCTAATACACATATGCACATACATGTACATTTTTACTTGGAACTGATTTCTGTCAGATGGAAAATTAAGTACACCCCCTCCATGTGATTTGTATTTATTCTAGCAGTTGTCACATGGGGATTTTGATTAGGATAATTTCAGCCTCTCAGTTTTCCTTACTTGGGCAGAATAAGAGTATAAATATGAATTCTTAAACTTAGCAACATTAAATATTTTAGTAGAGCTTGTCAGAATAAATGCTGTTAATATTAATATTATGATATATAATATTTTGCTTATTCTTTCATGATTTCCTCTCTTGTTCATATTTGTGAACATTGCTCACTCCCACCCTTTCCTCTCACTTAACATCTCTTTCTTCCAAATCCCCTCTGACTCCATTTTTTTCATACATTGTAATTTGTTTACACCCATCTGTATACTCTCCACTCAGGGTCAAGTTAAAGTAGAGCATGACTTGCCGCTAACTCCCCATTGTATGATGCAATTTTCATTCTACTGTTGTTGCCCTTAATGTTTACCCTGAGAGTTCAGTCCATTTTCCCTTTGCAAGTTTTCTAGAATTGACATATTCAACTCTTTTAAAATGATTTAGTTGTTTCTCATCCATCCTTAATCTCACTCTAAACTTTAATATGGCTCTTTAGGATACTGCCTAGGTCTGACTCTCCTCTCTCAAAAATATGCGAATGTATTATACAATGTTTCGGATTCCTCTATTATAAAGCTCAACAAGATATTAAATGTTAGTTGTTTTTAATAAAGAAAAACTGGATTTTAATGTTTTTAGTCTGTTAATAGTACTGTTCTATTAATATTCCCATATGTTTTCAAAGTATTTTGAGTCATTGACTCCTCCTTTGTAACAGACATTGTAGAAATCAAAGGGAAAAATTTATTAAAACTTTTTTACCATTGATATATTTTATAATGCTGAAGCATAATATGGGTAAAGGGGGTACCTACGTGGACCCATGCTGAGACATCTAACACCCAAAGTACCAGAAATAATTGGGTCTAGTGTAAAATATTTATTTGGGGCATGAGGAAGGAGTAGTAAAGGGAAGAGAGACAGAGGAGAGAGAGAAAAATCAAAAGAGAAAGGAGAGAGAAAGAAGGGAAGAAGACAGCTGGTAACGTGGAAAGAGAAGGAGAGAAGACAGGATAGATGAGAGAGATGGAGGAAAAGAGAGAAGGAGGGAGGGAGGGAGAGAGAGAGAGAGAGAGAGAGAGATAGAGAGATAGAGCAGTCCTTTTATAGCAAGTCAGGTTTGGACTTGGTTATTGCTAAGTAAATCATGGGAGGAGCCTAGAAGAAATACTAAAGTTCCTCTGGTTTTGTTTAATTAAAAAATAAGAAACTATAAAAAGTCTTGGAGAAGAAACATGGGAGAAATGACTCATCTTGTCTTAAGCACTGTGAGATATTTAATACTCTGGGTATCTTCTGTTTGTCCACAGTTTAGGCAAAGACATGGCACTGGGCAAGGTAAGGGAACAAACTTTCTCAGTGGTTATCAAACCACAATCTAGGTAGAGTCCTTATTTGCTGTGATATATCTTCTAGAAGGCCTTGGATAGAGTGTTCACTGTTAGGATTTGGGAGTCTCTGTCTGGCATAGTATGCTTCAATATTTAATAGTATACTTAGCAGATCTCTGACAAGATTGAAACTGGTGTTGTACCTGACTCTCAAGCTCTAAAGGAACACCAGAAAGCTTATCCTGATTCTATCTCTCAAGAGTTTTTATTCAAGGTCAAGCTGGGTCACGCCATCTTCACTGATGCTGTAGGATGGGAGGGTGAAGCCCGAGCTTAATTTGAAACAAGCATTTATAGAGACAAGCAAACATACAAGGGGGTATTCAGCTTGGCATTCCATCTGGGGTATATTATTAAATTTGTTGTCCTTTAAAATGAGTGACTGGTGCTAGGAACCAAACATAGACTTTCATAAACAAATATCTTTAGCTAGAAATGTAACTTCTACTTTTCTACTGATTGGTGGATTTTAGTGAATAACCTGGAGACCAGTGCTAGGTGTAGGTGTGTTACTTACCTGGAGTTCAACTGTAGGTTAAGTTCTCTAAGATGGATCTTGAACACAAGGTGGAATTGATCTGGTCTCTCACCAGAGAGGTCTTTCCCACCCCTCCTTTTTTTTTCTGGTAACTAGAAACCCCCATTCCTTATTTTGAACATTGATTCTTGTGACCCACGTCACTTTCTCGACAGCAAGAATGCACACGGATGCCAGGATCCTTCTGTAGCAAGCTTTATTGAAGCCGAGGAGAGGAAAGACCGCGAAAAAGGAAACAGCCTTCCTTAAATAGTCCCTGGGTTGGCGTGTGCCTATTCTATTGGCTTGAGCAACTCGGCTGATGTGACACCTTGGGCTACGTCACCTTTTGGCGGTTGATGGCTGAGCGAGAGTGCGCATGCGTGGCACAATACATCTCCCCCTTTTTACTTTAATTTGACCAAATCAAAGGACAGCTAGAGACTCACTTTACTGGGTGCAATGGGTAGAACCCTCCAGGTACAAAAGCTGAGACTCACAGTATGTTTCTTGGGGGGTGGGGGAGGGTTGCAGCCTTGATTTGAATGGCCTCATGATGGACCTGAGCCTGATAAGGAGTGCAGTGCCTGATCCTTACCCGTCATTGGGTCGGCCTCCCCACCCGAGACCGCCCTGTCTTAGGTGGACTGAGTCTTACCTGTCACTCCGTCATTGACTTACCAGGTCCAATCATGGAGCAAAGACCCCGTGGGCAAAAAAGTTTGGTCATCATTCTTTTTAAAATAGACATCCAGATGCCTTATGACTCGCCTTGATCCAGTGCTGCAAAGGCCTGTGCCATCACCACCCTATCTCGCTGACGTTGATTGTGCAGTCGCCAGATCATGAATAAGAAACCCTACTCGCACCCATTCCTTAAAATAGGAAAAAAGAGAAGACATCCAAGATGACAATCCTTCAAGCACAGAGAGGTCCACATGGACCTCTTTTGAGCATGCCAACAGCGGGAAATAAAACAAGAATAACTGATACATAAAGCAAAAGAACTATTAGTAACAATAAAAAGAAATGGAGGATACAAGCACACTGGTGTGGGAGGGACCGCAACCGCACGTAAATCCTGACAAGTACGGGGGTCCTTCCTCCAATTGGTATAATTGGCTATATCGCCACAATTGTGGTGTGCATGATAAGATCTCTCTAAAAAACAATTGCTATAGGCACTCTGGGCACCCAAAACAAAGGCAAGGGGAGTAAGATCTGAACAACTTCCATTTAGTCCACATAGCAGATGAGAATCAAAAGGATATTCTCGAATATCCTGTTGGAAGTCACCAACATTGAAGCGATCCATGTCTCCACCCAAAAAGGGGGAGAAGGAAAAGGTCTTAGACTTATCTGCCCAAGCAACAATAGGTGACTGACACTCAGTCCAGGAGGGAAACTGATCCTCACAGAGAGAATAGCAGTAGGGAGCATACTTGGGCTGTCTGGGACCAAATTCAGTTGTAAAATGAAGGGAAACAAGAGAGGAGTTCATCCACATCACCATATTCCACCAGGTAGCATTCATCGTCCCCGAGCAGTTGTTAGAATCATTGGGGGCATCTTGTGTCTGTTTAATAGATTTGGGGCCAAGGAGTCCATGTTCCCAATACCAGCGGCCAGCCTTGGTAAAATTTAGAAGTAGACAATCGCCGGAGGCCAAAGGTGTTTGAAAGCAAAGAGAGCCATTCTCCATCAAAGTGCGGTTCTCATTCAAGTGGGCTATATCAGTCTCATAGGGAAGATAAGGGAGATAATTTGTGGTGAAAAATCTCGGGAGCGTAGGCAAATCATGTCTAATGGGCATCAGCTTTGGATAAGCAGACAGAATAGCCCACTTAAGCTCTCCGGCGGCCTCAGATAAGTGTAGCACAAGCATCAAAGTCACCAGCACCATCCACCGCTGAGGTTGCTGTAGGGCCATCTTTGGAAGGGTCATCCCCTGCGAGGTGACATGTCAATCTTTCAGGCAGCCAGAAGGGATTATCTTCGTCCTGTGGAAAAACACAAACAGCTCCCCTGGATTTCATTAACATAGGAGGAAACAGCCTTCCTTAAATATCCACTGGGTTGGCGTGTGTCTATTCTATTGGCTTGACGACTCGGCTGATGTGACATCTTGGGCTATGTCACCTTTTGGCGGTTGATGGCTACTTTTGGCGGTTGATGGCTGAGCGAGAGTGCGCATGCGTGGCGCACTCCAGATTCTCTGACTACATTTGAATGGTCAACAAAGAAATGATATTCTCCTTTAAAGGCTGCACATTGTGCTCCTTGTTGCTTGAACAGCAGATTCAGGCCATTCTTCTTCTGTTTTATAGTACTACCTCTGCCATGGAGCCTAGAGACATGTGGAGGGGAGATGCCTTCCTCTAGTCTTTCTATATCAGTATCTATTGTTTGTCTTGGCTCATTATAATTCTTGTTTTGTAAGTCCAGAAAGACTATCCTGGTGCCAGTGCCAACTATACCTGATCTCATGAGAATAGATAGTGTCAGGTCTGAGATCGGTTCTTTCCTGACCCTAGTGGGGGCCATTTTGATGTTCCATCTAGGAATTCTAGTACTTTGTTGTCTGTGTGATAGATAATATAAGTCAAGAGATGAACAAGTACATAAAATTTTTTTATCTTGATGTAATATGGTCCCATGGGCACTTGGGATAAGCCCTGCAGTGTATACCCAACAGCATTGGTAGGTGGCAATAAATACTTGTCACCATTCTTAGTTCATCTTATAGATCTGATTACATAGGTGACCAGAAGCCTCAGTAATGGTCCTTAAACAAGTCCCCTGGCCTTGTATTAATAGTAAAGATAGCCTGGCCCCTCCTTGTTGTTACTTGTACTCATTGGGTTCTTGGTTTCAGTGAAGTTCTCAGTCAGTGCTATCCCTTCAAAATAAGGCAGTCTTATTTCACAACATAACCAACACAATTTGCTTAATTTAGGCCAAGGTGTGTTGGTGACTTAAAAGCACTGGACCTTATGTGTCAAAGAGGTCTCAGCCTCTCAGGTCTAGGCCTAGGGGCAGTTTGGTAAGAAGCTTAAGCATTGTGGCTTTTGTCCTCGTGGGGCCATGCCCAAGTCCCATGGGGCATTGAACTGGGATCAGAAGACCTGGAAGAGAGAATCTGGTGAAAAGGGTACAAATGAAACTGACAGCTTTTTAGAGTCTGGTCAAGCTGTCAAATTTTAATTTCTTCACTTGGGGTTATATACACATAGAAGCAGAATGTGGGGAGGGGGATGATGTAGGATCTTTTTTTCTGGAGAGTGCAGGTATTCTCAAGAAGAGGATATTGGCTGGGTGAAAAGTTCACAGACAAACCAGGGCAGAAGAGGTCATTATGTACTTGTCTATAAGATCTATTGTTCATTTGTTCTTATCTAGGCTAGTACTTTCCCACCAAGGCTACCTGTCCATAAGATCTATGATTATTTTTCCTTATCTAGGCAGGTACTTTCCCACCAGGGCTACCTGTCTACAAGGTTTATAGCTACCTGTTCTAGAGTTAGTACTTTCCAACAGAGGACAAGACTTTGTGTCAGTAGGCACATAAGGCTGACTTAGGCCTATGGCTATCTTAGGCCATTAATATTTAAGGAGAGTCAACAGGGCCAGGAGAAAACAGAGCTATACTGTGTGTGGAGGGGGGGAGCTAGGCCAATATGACCTCTGGGCTGAGGGAATAATGTGGGATTTAGGTATAGAGTTGGACGGTGAACAAGAGCCCTGTGTATCAGCATGAGACATATAATCTTAGGCCCCAACTTTTCCCAGTAGTCCAGTCAGCTTTCTTACTAGCTGCTTTTAATTTGATGATAAAAAAACTCCACCAAACTTCAGGCATCCTGAGGAGGTAACAGTGTTCAAACAGGGCCCACAATGTCGACCTCTGGCTCCAAGTGTTTTGCTATCCTTTGACCGGGTTATGATGATGAGGCAATTTTTAATGGGATGGCTTCAGGTGATCTATCCTGTGCACTTGAATACCCATTCTGTACAAAAGAAGGATTCTTGGCCACTATATCTGATTCATCTGTCCTGTTATCTCTAGTACCCCAGGCAGGCATAGAAGGGATAGACTTACTCCTTGTTACCAGGGAGCAACATGCATATAAAAGGAAGAGTTGTTGGTCTGATGAGTCCCAGTCTTTCTGCACTAGATCACAGAGGTCCACATGGAGTTCAGAGAACCAGGTGCCAGTGGACGTGAGTTGGGAGGAGTGATTGGCAATTTTCCCTGAGGCTGTGAGATTAAGAGGCTGGTGGGAGTTGTACCCTACAGTACACAGGGTTAGGAGGCCTATCAGGATCACTGTAATTTGAATTGAGAGGCTTGGAGGGGTGTTTGGTAGGCATCTTTTCTGCTCCTGCTGGTCTGGGTTGTCTTATTAGGATCACATCTCTGGGCAGAAATATTTGAGGCTCAAGAGGGAGATGTGTTTCATAGAGAGCAGGAAGTTTAGGTCAAATTTGTTTATGAGCCCATAAACAGACACTTTTGAGACTGTCGAGCAATTTGCAATCCGTGTGTGTGTGTGTGTGTGTGTGTGTGTGTGTGTGTGTAGAAACCAGGTATTAAGTAATGTTCTTCAGTATTAATCCACTGGATTTGTTGAGTCAGGGTTATAGAGTACCTTAGGTTGGCTTACCAGCAAGTCCTATGACTCTGGCTATCTCTTGTTTCTCTAATTCTGGGTCATGCTTCGAGGTGAGTGGTACTCAACTTTTGTGTTAAGACTCTTATACATGTTTCATGTCAGATATCCTGCAAATCAGATATTAACATTATGATTCATAATAGTTGCAAGATTATAGTTATGAATTAACAAGGAGATAATTTTATGGTTGAGGCTTACCACAACATGAGTGTCACAGTACTAGAAAAGTTGAAAACCCTAGACCACGCTTTTTACATTTGTTCAGTTATCAAAAGCAGAACCTCATGCTTGCCATGTGGTGACTTAACTCACTTAGCTTTCTTCCCAACCAAAATTTAGATGAAACCATCAATGTGCAATAAAATCT
>JANHMN010000009.1:13486218-13490533 GCA_030674055.1 Rhabdomys pumilio
ACCTCTCAGCCATAAAAGTGTATGAAGACCATAAAAGTGTATAGGAAATAGATATTAATGTTAGAAATGTTTTTTTCTCTAACAACTGAAATGAAGCAAAATTTATTGGAAACTAAAATCCTTGCTTTTAAACGTTAGCACTTCTATACTGGAGACATTGGGCAACTCACTTACAAAGGTGACTCAGTTTCTCTTTCTTTTCCCCTCTCCTTTTCATTCCCACACCACTTTATTCTTTCCTACCCTTCCCTCCTTACATAAATCTCTATGTTTGTCTTTGTGTATGTGTCTCTGTGTGTGGTTCCTGCATATGTGTGCACGGCATGTGTATATGTGAATGAATATGAGGAATAGAAAGATTCACTGCTAGCATGTTTTAAAATCACTCTCTACCATATTTTTTAAAGATTATTGATATTTCTAATTATTTGTTGTATGTGGGTGTTGAAAAGCAGTTGCCTGTAGAGGTCAGAAGAGGCATAGAGGTTGTTGTCACTAGAGAAAGGAGTGATCAAAATGAAAAAAATGTCACTTGACTGTTGCTGCCCTTCTGACCCAGGGTATATAGGGCCAGGCCCTCTTTTTAAGAAAAGGACCCCCTCAAACAATGTGGAACAGTTGCATGTTAGCATGGTGAAAAGCCAGAAGCCTAGAGCTCAAGAATATTCCATTGTGAATTCCAGATTTCAGAATAGGAAAACTTCACCTGTATCAGCTGCCCTATCAAGATCCCACATTATCTTGTAATGTCTGGCAGTTAATTTGGTACACTGTGAAAGCTGGGACCTAAAACCATGTATTTGTAAAGCAATTTTCCCAGGATCCATATAAGGTTTATATGGAGGGTCCCAAAACTAACCTCCTGTATATAAATATCCAGTTAAAGTTTGAGTTATCTTTTAAAATGTCATTCATTCAAGTGCATATGAATATGTATATGTGTATGTATGTGTATATTTATATGTATATTTGTATGTATATATTTGTGTATGGCAGTTTTGTGTGTTTATATGTATGTACATGTGTCTATTTTTGTGTACTTGTGTATATACATGTGTACTTGTCTGTGTGTCCATCTATATGATGTGTTGCATCATTTGATTTAGTTGAATCAGTGGAATACACTGTTTTGAAAAGGAAAAATAGATTTATTTAGTTAACAGTTTCAGAAATTTGAAGTCCAAACAGAACTATATTCTCTCCAGTGGTTCTTCATGCACCTCTTACATGTGGTAGGTACAGTTTGAAATGGGAGCCAGAAAATGATTCACAATGTCAGAATTAAGATCTGTACTGACAGGCTCCTGAGAAACCACTTAATCTCCGAGAGCACTGTGATATAGGACATCACCATGCTGGGAACAAATCCCACAACTCATTAAAATTCTGAGTAACCACCTCCAATAAAGGTAATATGAGTATTCATATCTGAAAATGCATGCCTGTGTTAATGCACACACACAGTCTTATATTATAGCACTTTTTAATCAAGAATTATTGTATGGGTATTGCATGGTTAAGGGAAATATTTCACTGAGTGAAGCACTTGCCACACAATCTTTAAGACAATAATTTAGATTCCTTAATTAAAGGCAGACCTAATACCATGCATATCTAATCTTTATATTCCTGTGGCAAGAGGGGAGGTGGAGTCAGGAGATACCAGAAGCTATCAGGCCAACAATCTTAGGATAGATTTTAAATAGTGGGGATCTAGCGACTCTGTTTCAAATGAGGTAAAAGTTGATGTTATGCTTGATCTTCATATGTGTACCATGGATTGTACATGTATTCATTCATCCACACAAAAATATTGGAATACTCATACACACACATATACAAACATTCACACACATACAGAGAGAGAGAGAGAGAGAGAGAGAGAGAGAGAGAGAGAGAGAGAGAGAGAAGAGACAGAGAGAGAGAGAGAGAGAGAGAGAGAGAGAGATCCTTGAATGCTTGCATGAGGTCTGTGAAGTATTACCTGAGAAATAATGAAGGACTGCTGCAGAAAACCTCCTACAGGATCAACCAATAAACACGATCAGTCTTGCTAACAAGCTAAGATTTGTCATTCTGAATTGTAGCCTGTTATTCTAGAAGCTGACTAAGGTGTCTAAAATCTCAGGGCTGAACCACTGCAAAATGTAAGCTGAGCACAAAATCATAGACTCAGTTTGCTGACCAAAGGTTTGGAATTCTTTCCTTCCAAGGAAAGTTAAGAAATATGCTGTTTTTAAGGCCGAGACATTTTTGGCATTAGGTAAACTCATATTTTTATGCTATTTGGCATGCAATTCATCCTTTACTAAAATCAGCTGACAAAGAATTTAATTCACAAATAGCACTCGTGACTACTATAATAGAGAATCACTGGGAATGGTTTCTTGCCAAATGATACATAATACATTGACAGCCCATTATGCCAAATTCTTTTAATTTATATTTTTTCTACTAAGTTAAAACCTATATAACTTAAAATAGTTCATTTTAAAGACATTTTAAAAAATAAAGATTTGGCCATTAATTATTTCTTGTTTATGTCAAATTACTATATGCTATTTCACTGAAAGAGTGAGCTTTATCTATCAACCGCATGCAAGTTACAATTACATAAGGGAAGATTTCTCAGTCAGTAGGTTAGTGGGAGATTGAATTAATTAAGTTAATTTGTGCAGGAAGACACAGTCCACACTGGGATGCAAAATTCTCTAGGCAGGGTGTACTAAAATCTGTAAGAGAGGAGAAGTCAAGTAAACAAACATGTATGTGTTCATTATTCTTTGTTCTCACCTGTGGGTGTGATGTGACTACCTGATGCTCCGACCTTGACTTCCACAAAATAATGGACTTAAACCTAGAATTGTAAGCTAAAATAAGCTCCTTTCTCCCTTAAGTTGCTTTTTGTTAGGGTGCTTTACTACAGTAAGAGAAATGAAACTAGAACAAATACAAAATATTTAAAATCATATAACTCATTGGCAAGTAATGCAATAACAATATTTTTTTTAGTTCCAAAATATTTTTATCACTCAGAAAAATTTCTGATTACAATAACCATTCTTCTTTCTACTCAGCCATTGTCAATAGGTTATTTTCAACATGGCTTTATTGAGTTGCCTATACAGATATTCTACATAAATAGACTCACCTAGAATCACTTATCAAACCCCTAGCATGTCTATGAGAGACTTTCTAGGCAGGGTTAACTGAGGCACCAAGACTCTAAATGTGGGGTTTATCATACCATATTCTGGAATCCTAGACTATATATAAAAGAGAAAGTCTATAAAACCCCATACCTTATCTCTCTCTGCTTTTTGGCTAAGGATGTAATGTGACCACACCTCTATGACTTATATACCAAGATCATCTGTGCTCACAAACTGAAGCAAAATAAACCTTTTCTTTCTTAGATTTTTCTTGTTGTTGGGTATTTTAGTGTAATACCAAGAAAGGTAAGCAATGTACCTCAAAAGTCAATCAGAAGAACTGTCAGTGGGAAGAGTATGAGCCTCCTCAGAATAAAACCCAAGAATGTGTCAGCCATCATGTGGAGTGAAGGAGTAGGATGCATTGATGCTCACTAATTTGCTATGTAACAGCACCTACTAAAACCTCTTTCCTGGGTACTCATTTTCTTTTAAACTTTAAGCATGCCCAGTTGTCTTGCAATTTTATACTAGGTTTGAACATTCTGTGAAATAATGACACTTGGATATTTTCTGAATGTAGACATGGAACATCCAATTTCATATTTAAAACTGAGTCAAATTTAAAACTATTTTATTAAAAGGCTATAAAAAGGAAATTGATATTCTTGTCCTTCCACAAAGAGCTGTTTACTAATGAAATAACATACGAAAGAATATCTGAGATACAAGTCTAGAATATCCTAACCTCAAGACCAAATATGATATTTGGTTTTGATTATCAAGCCTCTTGTTTTTAAACATATCCAGTTAGTATCTAAATATTGTGTAGCTCTTCATACTCGGTTATGTGCACAAAAATATACAAAATAGAACTAATTATACTGTTTATTTATCAATCCAAACCCCAGGATGGAAAAATGACTCAGCCGATAGGGCACTTGCCTTGCACATGTTGGAATATAAAATCTGTCCACAGAACTGGAAAAGAACAGCTGGGGATAGGTGTGTACACTTGTAATGTCAGCACTGGGGAGCAGGAGACACACGGCATTTTAGAAACTAATCAGGCAGCTACTTTGGCCTTCATGGTGAAGTTCCATAAAAATTACAGAACTCTCTCTCTCTCTCTCTCTCTCTCTCTCTCTCTCTCTCTCTCTCTC
>JANHMN010000009.1:13490543-13532059 GCA_030674055.1 Rhabdomys pumilio
TCTCTCTCTCTCTCTCTCTCTCTCTCTCTCTCTCTCTCTCTCTCTCTGGGTTTCAGTTCACATTTTGAGCCAATATTTCAACAAAAAGTTTCCAAGTCAAACTTCAGGCACTCTCCATTTCACTCCTATTTTCCTGAAGCAGCTGATCCCCACACATGAATATATATACCTTACTTTTTGTGACTCTTCTTTGAGAAGCATACACCCTCTCTCCTTTGTCTTTTGATTTGTATCATTCAATTGAACTACTGTACACTAATACTTTCTTTTATGAATTGAAATTATAGTGTTAGAGCTGTAGATCAGAGTTTAGAGAACAAATGCTAAGATTTTCCAGTTTGTGTGTCTTAAGACAAAGAATTGGAACAGGAGCACAGGAATAGTGAGTGATACAGATAGATATTTATTAAAAGACCACTAATGAGGGTAGCAGTGTCACAGATCTCTCTGGGAAGTGTCAAAAACCAGTGGTTCTGAGCATGAGAGTTCAAATCTCCTGCAGTTAAGGGGTCATTTGTATAGTTTACACCATATATATATATATTAGTTTTTTCAAAAACTGGATTCAGATATTAATTTTTTAATGTGCATTTGTGTTCATATGTATATATTTGTTAATATTTTTTGGGCAGAACTCTGTATGTAGATGGACATGTATGTGTGTGCAGAGGCCCAAAATTGGCATTGTTTGCTTCAACTGCTCTCACTGATCATGAACTGAGTCACAGTCCTTTGGTTTAACTTAGAGCTCACTGATCATCCAGTCTAGCTAACTTGCTTGTGTAGCTGATCTCTAGTCTCTCTCTTCCAAACACCAGAAATACAGGCCAACCCTGTGCCTACCTTGAATTTCTGTATGTTCTGGGATCTGAATTTTTCAAGTGCTCAAGCTTTTAGGACAAGAAAATTCATCTACTGAAATATTTTCTTAGCTCTAACATATTAGTTTCATACCATTGTCCCTCCTCTACTCTTCAGACTTAGTAACAACCAATAATCTCTTCACTAGTTGGATGAGTTGGCAAGCAAAACTAGATTGTCTTCAGTTGACAATTCAGTTGACAGTTCTACTCTGCTATACTATTCAGTCTTCAATAAAAAACATATGAAGCATAAGCCTAATTCTACAGTGTGTACAATTATAAACAGACATTAAATGATTACATTAATATAGAAGCAGTCATGAAAAAACTGAGTGAAAGTAAAATATGAACATTCAGTTATTTGTTGCTGAGAGATTGCTTCATTGGATGGGGATCTCCCTCCACACTTTGGCTATTCAGTTTAATAATATGATATTCAAACATTGAGTGTTTACCATATCCTTGGCAGTGAACTACAGGAGCTTGTACTTCAGTGGTGCATTTAACACTCAACAGAAAACACACAGATCTAGGAATATGTTATTAGATATTAAAATACTGCATTGTCTATGAGCAAAACTAGCATCTATTTTGCAATATTCCATGAGTTTGAATGTTAGGAATGTGAACTTCCCTTGTCTTGACTGGCTGGATTTTCAAGTCTACTGATGACAGTACAGATATTGGAGGAAGCTCACTCTTCAGAGTCTAATAGATTCAGTGCCATGCAAGTTGCCTTAATTGGACATGTGAAAGACTGATAGTGTTTTAGGTATCTTCACGTAGTCTATCTGTCCAGGAAAATGTTGGAGCCAGAGCCAGCTGCACCATTTGTAATTAATTACAATAGATAAATCCACCTTAATTCAGAGCACATACAAAAGCAAAAAGAAAAAGCTTGGAGAACCTATGAAAAGCCACTGTTATTTTATTTATTTGATTTCTTGTTTGTATATATGTTTGTGTTGGCCCCTGCTCCAGATGGGGTCCCACAATTCTCCGGCTTGGCAGAGAATAGGGTGCAAATAGCCATTGTCTCTGTTGATGTCGCTGCCCCTGCCTGCGGGTGGCCCAGGGTAGAGTGTCAGCTGCTGCCTGTCCTGTCGCCCTCTCTGCAGCAGAGAGCGGAGAACCAGGAGAACCTCAAAGATGCTCCAGGAGCACTGTCATTTTCTGAAGTGTTACAGCTCTTTGCTAAGCCGGGAAGTGCCGGCTAGTTAGCAGAGAAAGAGAGCAGGTCTCTTGCCCAGTGTTAACAGCTCTGGAGCCAGTGATAGGCCCCCAGCTAGACTGCGAAGAGGGGAGGGTCCATGACAGAAGCTATCTAACAACACAGGATGATTCTTGTGTGCCTTTTACTTCTCAGTTAAGCTCAATATATACAGTTTGGGGTGGGTGAAGGTTTTAGCAGCAGGTAAACCCATTGGCTTAGTCTGAGATTTTGCTGATGCCTCATATGCTTGTAAGGAGAGCCTGGGGCACTATTTCTACGAGACCCAATGGTCGATGGTCATAGACCTCTCTCTGTGGGCGGGGCTGTGAAGGGTGGAAGCTGAGAGAACCAGGGGCCTAGAAACAGAGCTGAACGCCTTCTGTCCAAACGGGTATCTGGGGTTCAAAAGCTTATTCGACCAGGTGCCTGGCAGTCTCTCATAGCTCAGCGCCCCACAAGTTTGAGTGCACAAGTGTGTGTTTAGATGTCCATGCACATGTATGCATAAACTTGAAGATTCCAGAGCTCAACCTTGAGGAATTTTTCTCTGAATCTGTACATCTTGTTATTTAAAGGGATTGCCATGAAATCTGAGACTCATAAGTCGGTATAGAGGACTGGCAGATAAACTCCTACAGTCCCTGTCTCTTCCACTCCAGAGCTGATTACACAACTTAGCAGCACCATCTTTGCCATTATTTTATGCAGGTTCTGGGTATCAGAGTCAGGCCCTCTTGCTTACATGGGAACCTTTTACCATTGAGTCAGCTCCCCAACCCCTACACTATTGTAGGTAGTCAGCAATACACAAACATTTTTGTCTTTATTTTATACCTTTAAAAAGAATCCAAAACTAATTTGTAAGACATCCAAGGAAACAATATTAATAAAGAAGAAAATTGCCAGATTAAACCAAAGATTCTGATTTTTTAATGATAAAACCTCATGTCTTAAGGATTGTTATAAAAATATTAATTAAAAGAAAAGATGAAAAATACAATTTCAGGGATTGCTTATTAATTTTCTTTCTTAACAAAGCACTATAATCTTTCCAAGTTTTAAATTTTCAGATTAACTTTAAGGGACCAATGTTCCTATAATGTAAAACCTAATACACTTTCTAGGTTCTACTGAATTAAGAATGCCCATGTGCCCTTGTTCTAATTGATGGACTGACAATAAGCAGAAATCCTATTATTTTCCAGATGTTCTGATTTATCCAATATGTTCGTCTTTGCTCTTACTTTTAATGCCTGGAGAAGAGATGATGGCTGAAGCCTCATAATTTTACACAAAGGAAAGTAAATGCTATAGTTTGTGGAGAATGGAATAAAAATCAAGGAGACAATGCCTGCATGTCTGCTAGTATCTACAGCCAAAATGAATTACTAGGTATAGACTGCCTACTATTAAGAGATCTTATTAACTTGAGCTAAAAATACTTTTCATTTAGACCATGCTAAGTGCTTTTCCTTATGCATACATTACATCAATTATAATAAGAAAAAAGTAATTTGTGTTTGTTGTGACCTACAGAATCAGATAAAAAATGAGGAAAGTTGGTATTCCCATTTTAAACAAATTTCCATGTTCTACATGAAATATATGTGATATAAATGAGAAGCAATGGTTACTTGTGGTCATCAGTCATCCTTCATGGGACACTTGTCCAATTCCAAAACTCTAAATTAAGTGAATATATACAATAAAAAGTGACTGAGCAATGGTGACTTTAAGGACAGTGGCCATCCCTCAGATGTCACTGGTGCCAGTCAAAGAATTAAGAAGTTAAAGAATACACTGTCATGTTCCCTCATGATCTTTCATTTGTGACATGGCCATTAATGTTCCTTCTGATGTTTGTTTAAGTTGATTTTCAACTTGACAGACTCTAGAATCATCTCAGAAACAAAACTTTTAGTCTCTCTGTAAGGAAATTATAACTTGGGTTTCAGATTTGGTCTAGATGTCCTAGATGCCTACCTTTAAAATAAATCAAACAAACAAACAATCAGTATAAAATCACTCACACATAATTTTAAGGTTTATTTTCTAGGTACCTGGTGCCTAGTTGATGTTAATCAGCACAAGTCCTATCCTTCTAGCTAAACCTCAACTCTCTGAAACAATTCTTGATCTTCCTCGAATTCAATTGTACTATGAAGTTCATACCATCTGCAATTATGATGGTATCTTCCAATTAGTTTAGTTGTAATTCTTATCTATTGGACCAAGCATAACTAGAGAAGGAACACTTGCCTTAGGAATTGACATGGTCATAAATTATCTTCACCCACAAAATGGTCTTTAAGGTTGTCATATATGGTCCTAGATGTACAGGAGTTGTTTTTCCGGAGGCTGTTTCCTCTGTTTTTATCAGATTAGTTCATGAGACACAGACTGCAAGTTTTTGTCTTAAATAGTCTCAATTATTTTTGTATTGGATATTTTACAATTTAAATTTTAAATAATATCTGGTTTCCCCTCTAGAAACCTTCTATCCCATCCTCTATCTCCTTTCATCAATGAGGATGCTCACTCACATACTCACCCACCAACTCCTGCTTCTCTGCCCTAGAATTCCCCTACACTGGGACATGGAGCCTTTCAAGGATAAAGGGCCTTTAATCCAACTTAGATCCAAAAGGCCATCCTCTGCTACATATGCAACTGGAGCCATGGCTCTCTCCATGTATACTCTTTAGTTGGTGATTTAGTTTCTGGGAGCTCTGGGGGGTTGGCTGGTTGATACTATTGTTCTTCCTATGGAATGAAAACCCTTTCATCTCCTTCACCTCTTAATCTAACTCCTCCATTGGGGACCTTGTGCTCAGTACAATGGTTGACTGAAAGTATCAGCCTGTGTATTTGACAAGCTCTGGCAAAATCTCTCAGAAGTCAGATATATAAGTCTCCTGTCAGCATGCACTTCTTGGCATTTACAATAGTGTCTAGGTTTGGTGATTGTATATGGGATGGATCCCCAGGGGGGGTCAGACTTTGGATGGCCTTTCCTTCAGTCTCTTCTCCACCCTTTGTCTACATATTTGACCCTTCAAATATTTTGTTCCCCTTTTGAAGAAGTACAGAAACACCCACACTTTGGTCTTCCTTCTACAGCTTCACGTGGTGTTTCAATTGTTTCTTGGTTATTCCATGCTTCTTGGACTAATATCCACTTATCAATGAGTGCATATCATGTGTATTTTTTGTGAATGGGTTACCTCACTCAGGATGACATTTTATAAATCTATACATTTGCCTAAGAATTTCATGAATTTATTATTTTAAACAGTTGAGTAGTACTCCATTGTGTAAATGTACCACATTTCCCTATATCCATACTTTGCTGAAGAACATCTGGGTTTTTTCGAGCTTCTGGCTATATAAATAAGGCTTCTATGAACATAGTAGAGCCTGTGTCCTTGCTACATGTTGGAGCATCTTTTCGGTATTTGTCCTGGCGTGGTATCACTAAGTCCTCAAGTAATACTAAGTTAAATTTTTTTAGGAACTGCCAGCATGAATTCCAGAGTGGTTGTCCAGCTTGAAATTCCACCAAAACTGTCTTTCTCCACATCCTAGTCAGCACCTGCTATCACCTGAGGTTTCGATCTTAGCCGTTCTGACTGGTATGAGGTGGAATCTCAGGGTTGTTTTGATTTGCATGTTCTCAATGACTACGTTTGTTGAACATTTCTTTAGTTGCTTCTCAGCCATTTGATATTTCTCTGTTGAGAATTATTTGTTTAGCTTTGTACCCCATTTTTAATAGTGTTGTTTGGTTCTCTGGAGTGTAACTTCTTGAGTTATTTGTATATATTGGATATTAGCCCTCTAATGAATGTAGGGTTGGTAAAGTTCTTTTCCCAATTTGTTGGTTGTCATTTTGTCCTATTGACAATTTCCTTTACCTTACAACAGCTTTTCAGTGTTATGAGGTCCCATTTCTCAATTCTTGATATAAAGAACATAATCCATTGGTTTTTCTAATCAGGAACTTTTCCCCTGTACCCCTGTTTTTCAGGCTCTTCCCCACCTTCTGTTCTATTAATTTCAGTATATCTAGTTTTATGTAGAGGTCCTTGATCCATTTTTCTTGAGCTTTGTACATGAAAATAAGTATGGGTCAATTTGCATTCTTCTACAGGTTGACCTCCAGTTGAACCAGCACCATTTGTTGAAAATGTTGTCCTTCCCACTGGATGGTTTTAGCTCCTTTGTCAAATATCAAGTAAGCATAGGTGTGTGGGTTCATTTCTAGGTCTTCAATTTTGTTCCATTGATTTACCTGGCTGTCTCTGTACCAATACCATGGAGTTTTTATCACTCTTGCTCTGCAATACAGCTTGAGGACACGGATGGTGATTTTTCCAGAAGTTATTTTGTGGTTGCGAATAGTTTTTGCTATCCTGGATTTTTATTATTTCAAATGAATTTGAGAATTGCTTTTTCTAACTCTATGAAGAATTCATTTGGAATTTTGATGGGGATTACATTAAATCTGTAGATTGCTTTGGGCAAGATGGTCATTTTACTATATTAATCCTGTCATCCCATGAGCATGGGAGATCTTTCCATCTTCTGTGATCTTTGATTTCTTTTTTTAGACACTTAAAGTTCTCTCAGATAGACCTTTTACTTACTTGGTTAGAATCACAGCAAGGTTTATCTTATTTGTAACTATTGTGAAGGGTGTCATTTCCCTCATTACTTTCTCAGCCTGTTTATCCTTTGAGTACACAAAGGCTATGAAATTGTTTGAGATAATTTAATATTCAGCCAATTTTTCAGAAGTTGTTTATCAGGTTTACTAGTTCTCTGTTGCAATTTTTGGGATCACTTAGGTATACTATCGTATCATTTGAAAATAGTGATATTTTGACTTCTTCCTTTCCAATTTATATCCATTTGAGATTTTTTTGTTGCCTAATTGATATGGCTAGGAATTTGAATACTATATTAAATTGGTATGGAAAAAGTGGGCACCCTTGTTTAATCCTGCTTTTAGTGTGATCGCTTGAAGTTTGTCTCCATTTAGTTTTATATTGGCTACTGGTTTGCTATATATTTCTTTTACTGTTTTTGGTGTAGGCCTTGAATTCGTGCTCTTTCCAAGACTTTTATCATAAAGAGGTGTTGAATTTTGGCAAATGTTTTCTCAGCATCTAATGAAATGATCTTGTGGGTTTTTTTCTTTGAGTTTGCTCATATAGTTGCTTATATTGATTATATTTATATATATTTAACTATTGCTGAATCCCTAGGATGAATCCCACTTGATCGTGTTGGATGATCATTTGTGATATATTCTTGGATTCTATGAGAGTTTTATTAAGTGTTTTTGCATTGACATGCATAAGTGAAATTGGTTTAAAATTCTTTCTTTGTTGGGTCTTTGTTTTATTTAATATTAGCATAGTTATGAGGTTATAGAATGAATTCGGTACTGTTCCTTACATTTCTAATTTGTAGAATAGTTTGAAGAGTATTGTTATTAGGTCTTCTTTGAAGATCTGATAGAATTTTGCACTAAATCCATCTGGTCTTGACCTTTTTTGTTGGGAGAATTTTAATGACTGCTGTTATTTCTTTAGGAGTTACGGAACTGTTTACATGGTTTATCTGATCCTGATTTAACTTTTGTGTTTGATATCTGTCTAGAATATGTCCATTTCATGCAGCTTTTACAGTTTTATTGAGAATAGGTTTGTGTAGTATGATCTAATGATTTTTTGGATTTCTTTGGTTTTTCTTATTATATTGCGGTCTGCTCTGCTCTGTCTGGCTTGGCCTCCCAACGAATTAAAGGCTGGAATTAAAGGCGTGCGCCACCACTGCCCGACCCAAACTGCCTCTTTCAGCAAACCCTACCAGCCTGCGGGTACCGGTCCAAACTGCCGCTCTGGTCTTCGGTCAGGGTCTAGAGGGATAGAGAGTGGGGATAAAGGGAAGAGATGCAAAGAATGGAGACAAGACAGAGGTTCTGGTCAAGTCTCATTTATTGAAGGGAAATCTGGGGTATTTATACACTTTTGCCACGTGCCTTGTAGGCACGTGGATATAACGTAAGCCTTATAGGAGTGGATAGCTGCTTTCTGTCTGCTTTCTGTTAAAAGTCAGCTCCCAACATTATTATGTCTCCCTTTTCATTTTAGATGTTGTTAATTTGGGTAATGTCTTTGTACCCTCTGGTTAGTCTGGATAAGGATTCATCTATCTTTTTGATTTTCTCTAAACACCATCTATTGGTTTTATTGATTCTTTGTATATTTCTTTTTTTTCTACTTGGTTGCAGCTATGAGTCTGATTATGTCCTGCTGTATTTGCTTCTTTTTGTTCTTGTGCTTTTATGTGTGCTGTCAAGTTGCTAGTATAGACTCTTTCCAGGTTTTTAGGAGGCAGTCAGAGCTATGAGTTTCCTCTTAGCACTGCTTTAATTGTTATCCATTAAGTTTTGGTATGTTTTGCCTTTATTTTCATTATATTATAAATAGTTTTTAATTTCTTTTTTTATTTCTTCCTTGACCAAATTTTCATTGAGTAGAACATTGTTCAGCTTCCATATGTATGTGGGCTTTCTGTTGTTTTGTTGTCATTGAAGACCAGCCTTAATCTGGTGATCTTATAGAATGCTTGGGATTATTTCAATTTTTTTGTATCTGTTGAAGTCTGCTTTCTGACCGATTATATGGGCAGTTTTTGAGAAGGTACTATGAGGTGCTGAGAAAAAGATATATACTTTGTTTTAGGATGAAATGTTCTAGGGATATCTGTTAAATCCTTTTGTTCATAACTTCTGTTAGTTTTGATATACTTCTGTTTAGTTTCTGTTTCCATGATCTGTCCATCAATGAGAGTAGGGTGTTGGAGTCTCCTACTATTATTTTTGTGAGTTGCAATGTGTGCTTTGAGCTTTAGTGAAGTTTCTTTTACAAATGTGGGTACCCTTGCATTTGGAGCATATATGTTCAGAATTGAGAATTCATCTTGGTAGAGTTTTCCTTTGATGAGTATGAAGTTTCCTTTCTTACCTTTTTTTGACAGCTTTTGGGAGAAAGTCGATTTTATTCAATATTAAAATGACTACTTTATCTTGACTTTGGGACCATTTGCTTAGAAATTGTGATCAGAAGAATCCTCTCCGTGCTGCTCTGCTATTCCTATTCCCTGTGCTCTCCTGTTGGGTCTCTCTTTGGACAGTTATTGGAGTAAAAATGGTGATCTCCTCTCTGGAGTTAGGAGTGAGAACACTCTCAGAAGACCAGCTCTTCCTTGGCAGGCTTTGATTGAGAAATGCTGAAGAACAACGTTAGTTCTGGGGCACAAATGGAGACAGAAAACAAATTATCTCAATGGTATAATACAAATAAATACTATTATATTTGAAAATATATGTAAATATATAAAATTTGCATTGAATTTAGATTAATTAAAGATCTTGTCGTCAGAATGTTTAAAACTTTTAAAGTATAAAAATGTCCTGTTTTAAATGTTGTGGCTGGGCTTAGAATAAAAAGTGGCACAGTGTATATAGTTAGAAGAAATCTGCATAGTCCCTAAGCAAAAATTATGATCTTCCAGTTCTGAACAGATCTATGGAATAAGGCAGTCTCTTCTACTTTGTGTGTAATTTTGCATATACATATGTACATGTGATTCCCTAAGTGTAGAGGTGAGGAGCGTATGCTAGGTGTCTTTGTGGATCTCTTTGTCTTATTTTTTGAGAGAGTCTGTTGTCTCTCAGTGGATGTGGAGTGTACTGATTAGTTAGATTTTTTGGCAAGTACACATCAGTGATAATTCTTTCTTCACCTTTCAGTTGCTGACAGGTGCATCTTAGTTTTTGTTTGTTTGTTTGATTGTTTTGTTTATTTTTGTCTTTTTTTAAAAATTGGACATGATATTTACATTTCAGATTTTATGCCCTTACATCATTTCCCCGACCAACCAGGAAACTCCTATCCCATCCACCTTTTTCCTGCTTCTATGAGGATGTTCCCCCAGGTCCCCCCCCTACTTACAACTTCCCACCCTCAAATTTCCCCCACTTGGTGTTCAGCTTTAATGAGACCAAGAATCTCCTTCCCCACCTATGCTGGACAAAGCCATTGTCCCTAGATATACAACTGGAGTCATGAGTCCCTTCGTATGTGTTCCCAGGCTGGTGGTTTAGACCCTGGGAAGCTCTGGTTTGTTGGTATTGTAGCTCTCCTCATGGGGCCCCAAGCCATTTCAGCTCCTTCAGTCGTCTCTCTAACTCCTCCATCAGGAACCCTTTGATCAGATCAATGGATAGCTGTGAGCAACTGCCTCTGAATGTGTCACTCTCTGGCAGACCTTTAAGGAGAGAGCTATATCATGTTCTTGTCAGCATGTACTTCCTGACATCCACATCAATGTCTACCTTTGGTGACTGCTCATGGGATACCCAGGTGGAATAGTCTAGAGGTGGCTCCTCCTTCAGTTTCTGTCCCACACTTTGTCTCCATATTTGCTCCCTTGACTATTTTGTTACTTCTTTTATGTAGGACTGAGGCATCCAAATTTGGTCTTTCTTCTTCATGAGCTTCATGTGGTCTGTGAGTTGAATCTTGGCTATTTCAAGCTTTTGGGCTAATATCCACTTATCAGTGAGTAAATACAATGTGTGTTCTTTAGTGATTGGGTTACCTCACTCAGGATAATATTTTTTTGTTTCATCTATTTACCTAAGAATTTCTCGAATTCATTATTGTTAATAGTTGAGTAATACTCCATTGTGTAGATGTACCATATTTTTTGTATCCATTCCTCCATTGTAAGACATCTAGTTTTTTTCCAGCTTCTGGCTATTATAATGAAGGCTGCTATGAACATAGTAGAGCATATGTCCTCATTATATGTTGAAGCATCTTCTGGGTATATACCCAGAAGTGGTATAGCTAGGTACTCAGGTAATGCTATGTGTTCAATTTTCTGAGGAACCTCCAGACTGATTTCCAGAGTGGTTGTACCAGCTTGCAATCCCACCAAAAATGGAGTAGTGTTGCTCTTTCTCCACATCCTCGCCAGCATTTGCTATCACCTAAGTTTTTGATCTTATCCATTCTGACTGGTCTGAGGTGGTATCTCAGGGTTGTTTTGATTTACATTTCCCAGATGACTAAGGTTGTTGAGCATTTCTTAAGGTGCTTCTTGGTCATTTGAGTTTCCTCAGTTGAGAATTCTATGTTTAGCTCTGTATCTCATTTTAATAGGGTTATTTGGTTGTTTGGAGTCTAACTTCTGGAGTTCTTTGTGTATATTGAATATTAAAACTCTATTGGATGTAGGATTGGTAATGCTATTTTTCCAATCTATTGGTTTCTGTTTTGTCATATTGACAGTGTCCTTTGCCTTACAGAAACTTTGCAATTTTATGAGGTCCCATTTGTCAATTTTTGATCTTAGAGCATAAGCCATTTGTGTTCTGTTCAAGAACTTTTCCTTTGTGCCTAGGCATTTGAAGGTTTTCCCCAACTTCACTTCTATTAGTTTCAGTGTATCTAGTTTTATGTGAAGGTCCTTTATCCACTTGGTCTTGAATTTTGTACAAGGGGATAGAAATGGATTGATTTGCATTCTTATACATGCTGACCTCCATTTGAACCAGCACCATTTGTTTAAAATGCTGTCCTTTTTCCACTGGATGGTTTTAGCGCCTCTGTCAAAGATCCAATGACCATACATATGTGGGTTCATTTCTGGATCTTCAATTCTATTCCATTGATCTTACTGCCTGTCTCTATACCAATACCATGCAGTTTTTATCACTATTGCTCTGTAGTACAGTTTGAGGTCAAGGATAGTGATTCCCACACAAGTTCTTTTATTGTTGAGAATAGTTCTTGCTATCTCTGTTTTTTTGTTGTTCCAAATGAATTTTCAAATTTCTCTTTCTGTCTTTATGAAAAATTGATTTGGAATTTTGATGAGTATTGCATTGAATCTGTAGATTACTTTTGGCAAGTTGGCAATTTTTACTAAATTTATCCTGCCAGTCCAGGAGCATGGGAGATCTTTCCATCTTCTGAGATCTTTGATTTCTTTCTTCAGAGACTTGAAGTTCTTGTCATACCGATCTTTCACTTGCTTGGTTAGATTCACTCCAAAATATTTTACATTATTTGTGACTATTGTGAAGGGTGTCATTTCCATAATTTCTCTCTAAGCCTGTTTATCCCTTGAGTAGAGGAAGGCTGCTGATTTGTTTGAGTTGATTTTATATCCAGCCACATTTTTGAACTTGTTTATCAAGTTTAGGATTTCTCTGGTGAAAGTTTTTGGGTCATATATGTATACGATCTTATTATCTGCAAATAGTGAAATTTTGACTTCTTCCTTTTCTATTTGTATCCCTTTGCCTTCCTTTTATTCTCTAATTGCTCTGGCTAAAACTTCTACTACTATATAGAATAGGTAGGTTGAGAGTGGTAAGCCTTGTCTAGTCCCTGGTCTTAGTGGGATTGCTTCAAATTTCTCTCCATTTAGTATGATGTTGGCTAATGACTTGCTGTATATTGCTTTCACTATGTTTAGGGATGAGCCTTGGATTCCTGATTTTTCCAGGACTTTTAACATGAAAGGATGTTGAATTTTATCAAGTGCTTTTTCAGCATCTAGTGACATGATCATGTGATTTTTTTTCTCTGAATTTGTTTATATAGTGGATTACGTTGATGGATTTCTGAATATTGAACCATCCCTGCATTTCTGGGAAAAAGCCTGCTTGATCATGATGGATAATTTTGATGTGTTCTTCTATTTGGTTTGCGAGAATTTATTGAGTATTTTTGAATCAATATTCATAAGACATATTGATCTGACATTCTTTCATTGTTGGGTCTCTGTGAGGTTTGTGTATGAGTGTAATTATAGCTTCATAGAACAAATTGGGGAATGTTTCCCTTGTTTCTATTCTGTGGCATAGTTTGAAGAGAATTGGTATTAGGTTTTCCTTGATGGTCTGATAGAATTCTGCACTAAAACCATCTGGCCCAGACATTTTTTGGTAGGGAGATTTTAATGACTGCTTCTATTTCTTTAAGGGTTATGGGACTGTTTATATGGTTTATCTGCTCCTCATTTAACTTTCATACCTGATATCTGTCTAGAAAATTGTCAATTTTATCCAGATTTTCCAATTTTGTTGAGTATAGGCCTTTGTAGTAAGATGTGATGATTTTTTTTTTAAATTTCCTCAGTTTCTGTTTTTGTCTCCCTTTTTTGTTCTGAGTTTATTAATTTGGATACTGTCTCTGTGCCCTTTGGTTAGTCTGGCTAAAGGTTTATCTCTCTTGTTGATTTTCTCAAAGAACCAGCTCTTGGTTTGGCTGATATTTTGTATAGTTCTTTCTGTTTCTACTTGGTTGATTTTAGCCCTGAGTTTGACTACTTCCTGCTGTCTACTCCTCTTGAGTATATTTGCTTCTTTTTGTTCTAAAGCTTTCAGGTGTGCTATCAAATTGTTAGTGTATTCTTTCTCCAGATTCATTTGTAGACACTTAGAGCTATGCGTTTTCATATTAGTACTGCTTTCATGGAGTCCCACAAGTTTTGGTATGATGTGTCCTCATTTTCATTAAATTCTAAAAAGTCTTTAATTTCTTTCTTTATTTCTTCCTTGACCAAGTCATCATTAACTATAGCATTTTACAGTTTCCACGTGTATGTGGGCTTTCCATTGTTTTTGTCATTATTAAAGATCAGCCTTAGTCCATGGTGATCTGATTGGGTGCAAAGGATCATTTTTTTTTTTTTTTGTATCTGTTGATGCCTGTTTTTTTTTTTTTTTCTTTTCTTTTTTTCTTTTTATATGGTCTCTTTTGGAGAAGTACCATGAGGTGCTGAGAAAATGGTATATTCTTTTGTTTTAGTATGAAATGCTCTAGAGATATCAGTTAAATCCATTTGGTTCATAACTTCTGTTAGTTTCATTGTGTCTTTGTTAGTTTCTGTTTCCGTGATCTGTCCATTGCTGAGAGTGGGGTGTTAAAATCTTCCTCTATTATTATGTGAGTTGCAATGTATACTTTGAGCTTTAGTAAAGTTTCTTTTATGTATGTGGTTGCCCTTGCATTCGGGGCATAGATGTTCAGAATTGAGAGCTCATCTTGATACATTTTTTCTTTGATGAGTATGAAGTGCCCTTCCTTATTTTTTTTATTACTTTTGGTTGAAAGTCAATTTTATTTGATATTAGAATTGCTACTCCAGCTTGTTTCTTTAAACCATTTGCATGGAAGATTGTTTTCCATCCTTTTACTCTGACTTAGTGTCTGTTTCAGTGAGGTGAGTTTCCTGTATGCAGCAAAATTCTATGTACTATTTATATGTCCAGTCTGATAGTCTAATTCTTTTATTGGATAACTCAGTCCATTGACATTAAGAGATATTAAGAAAAATGAATGTTGTTTTCTGTTATTTTTGTTATTAGAGGTGGAATTATGTTTCTGTAACTATCTTCTTTTGGGTTTGTTGGAAGATTAATTCCTGGCTTTTTCTAGGTGGTAGTGTCCCTCCCTGTGTTGGAGTTTTCCATCAATAATCTTTGGAAGTGCTGGATTTCTGGGAAGATATTGTGTAAATTTGGTTTTGTCATGGAATATTTTGGTGTCTCCATCGATAGTGATTGAGAGTTTTGCTGGTTGTAATAGTCTGGGCTGCATTCTTTTTCTTAGGGTTTTTATGATATCAGTCCAGGATCTTCTGGCTTTTATAGTCTCTAGTGAGAAGTCTGGTGTAATTCTTATAGGTCTTCCTTTGTAAGTTACTTTACATTTTTCCTTTACTTTTTAAGTATTTTTTTCTTTGTTTTGTACATTTGATGTTTTTGATTATTATATGATGGTAGGTATTTCTTTTCTGGTCTATTCTATTTGGAGTTCTGTAGGCTTCTTGTTATATTTATGGAAATCTCTTTCTTTAGGTTAGGGAAGTTTTCCTTTATAATTTTGTTGAATTTATTGGCCCTTTAAGTTGGAAATCTTCACCCTCATCTATACCTATTATCTTTATATTTGGCCTTCTCATTGTTTCCTGTATTTCCTGGATGTTTTTGGTTAAGAGATTTTTGAATTTCACACTTTCTTTGACAGTTTTGTCAATGTTTTCCATGGTATCTTCTGCACATGAGATTCTCTCTTCTATTGTATTCTGTGGGTGATGCTTGCGTCTATGACTCCTGATCTCTTTCTAGGTTTTCTATCTCCAGGGTAGTCTCTCTTTGATAATTCTTTATTGTTTTTATTTCCATTTTTAGACCCTGGATGGTTTTGTATAATTCCTTCACCTGTTTGGTTGTGCTTTTTTGTAATTCTTTGAGGGATTTTTGTGTTTCCTCTTTAAGGGCTTCTACTGGTTTACCTGTGTTCTCCTGTACTTTTTTTAGGGAGTTATTTATGTTCTTCTTAAAGTCCTCTATCATCATCATGGAAAGTGATTTTAATTCTGAATCCTGCTTTTCCCGTGTCATGGGGGTGTCCAGGGCATGCAATGGTGCGAGAACTGGGTTTCTGATGATGCCAAGTAATTTTGGTTTCTGTTGCTTAAGTTCTTGCACTTGCCTTTTGCCATCTGGTTAACTCTAGTGCTACCTGCATACACTGTCTCTGACTGGAGTCTGTCTTGCTAGTTATCTTGCTTGTGTCAGAACTGCTCAGAGTCCAGATGCCTCTGTGACACTGTGTTCCTCATCTTCAGCTGCTCTGGGTGCAGTGTCTCCTCTAGGATATCTCAGGATATGGTGTCTTCACGTTAGAAGACCAGTTAGGTCTCCACTGTTCTGGGTTCAGTGTCTCTTCTAGGCTGTCTCAGAACATGGTGTCTTCATGGGAGCAGACCAACTAGGTGTCCACTGCTTTGAGTGTAGTGACTCTAGGATGTCTCAGGATATGGTGTCCCCTGTTCGGAGTGCAGTGGCTACTCTAGGGTGTCTCAGGATATGATGTCTTCACAGGAGCAGACCAGCTATGTGTCTGCCCAAGTCACAAAAACCAAGTGAGGGGCAGAAGAGGAGTGGTATTCCACAGGGACAAGGTTTGGGTGCCTGGTGGATCCTGAGTGTCTCCTGCTCCCAGTTGCAGCTCTAGGGCATATGGTAGTGGGCTAGTGTTCTTGCCCTCTGCTGTGAGTGCACTGGCTCCTCTAGAATGTCTCAGGATATGGTGTCTTCAAAGGAGCAGACCATCTAGGTGTCTGGTCCAGCCACAAGGCCAGGTGCATCTTAGTATATTCAGCTTTTTACATGGTTTGGATGGTACAAACTTTGGCCCTTGCACTTGAGTGCAATTTCTTTATTGATTAAGCCATTTCCCCAGCACTTCTTTTATTCGTACATTTTAATCTTGTGATGCCTAGGACTGTATGATCATTTGAGTCAAGCCTGAAATTTAGAAGATCTCAGAGGGGCCACTCTAATGTTTGATGTTCAGAGGTATCTATGGCTGTAGGAACATTGCTATGTAAAAATGATTAACCACTGTTGTTTATAATTTGTACATTGAGCCTTGTTACTGATGAACAAAACATTTTATTGGATAAAATATACATACCTCTAACTTTATAATAGGGATGAACACCAAATTCCCAAGGGTGTCTAGTATGCCTTTTACCTTTATTGGCTACTTTGATGTGCAGTCACACTTCAGGATAATTATTAAATTTCTGTAGCTCATTTGAGCCATGTTCAAAGAATTGCTACTGGGACATGAAATGCACTAGTTTTGCTCATTTACTTTATGAAGTCAGAAAAAAGAAAAAACCAGTTCATGGCCTTCACTCAGCTCTATATGTTAAATCAATACAAAAAACCTTGGGGATAGGAATTTTTTTCATATCTTTAATCCAAAGAAATGTATTCTACTGTCACTTCTAAATATTAGCATAAAACCTTGACACTAATTTTTTTTTTTTTTTTTTGTGGAAAACAAGCTTAATTTAGAATATGTTCTGAGAGTATGATACCTAGAATTTTTAAATTTATTCATGTTGCTAATGTCTTTGTAATTCAGTGTTTACTATCTCATCTCCATGGAGGAACCATTGCATGATGCTTGATGCAAAGCAACCAATCAGCATGTATTAAATTGTTCAGGCAATTTAAAGCTGAAGTAATAGTTTCTCAAATGATACACATTTAATTTTTTGTGATCATAATCTCATAATTTCTCCTGTCTTATTTGTCCCTCCCAAACCTCCAATATATCCCTCCTTACTGTCTTTCAAATTCATGGACTTGCTTTTAATTTATTGTTGTTATGTACTTATATGTGTACACATTTATTACTGGATGCATAAATAAACCTTATTCAGTCAGTACAATATTACTTGTATAGGTTTCCAGAACCAACTAGTTGGTTTTAGATAACCACGTTTTGTGTTCTTCCTTGAAAAACAAGATTATTCCTGGTTTAAGCATTCCTGACTTACTATATTCTATAGGGTTAAGCCATTGAGGAATTTCCCTCATCTACTTTAACATGTCTATTGCTGTCCATGTTAAGCTTGTGATTAGGCAATTATGTTCTGAGACTTTATTTTAGGTATTTGCTACACAAATTAACTTGCTTGTCTTTTTCCTATTTACTTTCTTATATTATATCATATTTGTCTAACAATCTACCATCTATCTAATCTATCATCTATTTGTCTACATACATATTATTATTTTCTATTGACATATCTATCCATATATCTAATTGCATTAAACATTTTAACTAAATAAGAGTTATTTAAGACATAGTATGTTCTAGTTCCTATTCAATAGTGACTCCTTTGACCATCCAAAATATTTATTTAGCAATTTCTATGATGCATTTTTAAATATATAAACTCATTACTTTTATGCAAATTTGCTATACTATGAAGCTATGAATATAAAAGATGAATCAATAAACACACGTATATATATACACACATATATACACACTTATATTTATATGTGTGTGTTTATATGTGCATAAGTATCTATTGAAGGGAAAGAAGAGAGGTTAGAGTTATTAAAAACAAATTACAAGTGGAGTGTAGAAAATTGAGAATTCACACATTAGCGAGGAACCCTGTGGATTCCTGAAGAGAAGACATTCATTCTGCCACATGAAAAAAAAATCTGTCACATTGTGAATCAATCCTTCTTGGAAGTATCTAAAGATTCAACAAATCTGTCCCCATTTGTAAAGTATTTTGAATCAGTATACTAATAGCAGATAGTGGCATTTTTCAAACAAATTTACACCACCACCAAAATTTCAAGTAGAGTGTTTATTTAGCTTCAGGACAAAAAAAGGATCTGAATAATGGAGAGAAACATTCTATGCTCAGTCTTGGCACATCTCTAAGGAAACCAGTGTAATCATACTAAGAACTCAATGGGTCTTACAAAGAAAAGTTTCAGGTGGCATGTCATTAGTATAAAAGTAAAAGTAAGAATCCATGCTTATAATTGACTAGATTGTTGGAGTATTGGGTTTTCATTGACAAAGGTAGAGAACTGAGAAGGACAAGCTTTCTACAAGAAGGAAGAAGATAAGTGTTATGGTCAAATAAATCACTACAGTGAATGAGTATAAGAAAAGTGGCTTGGAAAAAATAAAGAAAAGTGGCTTGGAAGATGGAAAATCTTATTTCCACTTGACTCCTATTTACTTCTTCGAAATTATCTTTTGCCTTTCTCATTCTTCCTTGTATGGTCTTTATTTCGGTATATGCTTTGTTTCCATTTATTTCATGCAATAAACACTGCCCTAGTTAGCTTTAACAGTCAACTAGATAGGCCAGAATCATCGGGAAAAGTCTCACTTTGAAGACATCAATGACCAGGTTTCTCTGTGTCCATAATTATAAGACATTTTTTTGACTGATAATTGATGCAGGAAGTCTCAGCATACACCATCACTAGAAATGTATGTCTGGGCTGCATAAGAAACTTAGCTGAAATGATAAAGAAGGCAAGAGAAAATATAACCCAGTCATGTATTCCTTCATAATTTCTGACTTGAGTTCTTACTCTGATTTTCCTCAATAATAGATTGTGACTGTGAAGAATAAGCCAAATACATTCTTTCTTTCTCAGTTGCATTTGGTCATCATGTTTATAATGGCAACTGAAAACTTTAAGAACAAATACATTAGCTCAATTATATTCAATCCAAGAAAACTTTCTTAAGCCAGTTATGAGACTTCAGGTGAAAGGTAACATCTTTTTAACACCTGATAGGAGCATGGAGATTAAAAGGCAACTGAGTCATTGGGAATCCCAACCTATCCAGAATGATAACTCAGAATTCCTGCACTCCTACAGCAACCGATTAAACTTTCAGGGAACTTGAGTGTTTGGACAGTTTTCTTTTCTTGACAATTGCTATCTTTTGAAACTTGGAAGTTTTAGGAACTTCTTTAAAACCTGAGATATTTTTCTTACTCTTCCTTATGAGCTTTATTTAGGTCCTGGCCTCAAGGCACCTCGTAGAGAAAAGAAATATTTCAAACAGGAAAGAGCTACACCATGCTAATGCTTCTGAAACTGTGAGCCATAGGCCATCTCTACCATAATTAAATCATCACTTCTTTCTTTCTTTCTTTCTTTCTTTCTTTCTTTCTTTCTTTCTTTCTTTCTTTTCCTTTTTGTTTTTTTGATTCTCCCACATGTTTACTTTTTCAGATTAGGGCTCTTTTATACAGTTTTGGGGTGGGTCAGGGTCTGCCAGCAGATAACGCCTATTAGCGTGGTCTGAGATGTTGGAGATACCTCATCTACATGTGGGAGAGACTGAGGAACTGTTCCTCATAACTGATGGCCATAGAACTCTCTGTGATAGGGGCTGTGGAGGGCTAAAGCTAAATGAAAGAAACCAGTGCTAAACAGAAGCAGAGCTAAACACCTGCCATTTAATTAGTGTCTGGAGTTTGAGGCCTGTGCTAGACCAGGCTTCTAGCTGCATATGACAGCACACCGCCCCACAACTATTGACAACTGAAAAAAGGAGAATGAACATCTCTCAAGGATGAATTTTCATATTGATTGTACAATGCAGTGTAGTCAGTCTTAAAACCATATATATGTAAACAACAAGAAAATATACATCACTGTAACTAATCAATAACAAAAAGGTTGTCTTAAATATATATATATATATATATATATATATATATATATATATATATATATATTATATTTATATCTATGACTGTATCCATATCTATCTTTGTAACTATCTATCTATTTGTTGTTATGATGTTAATATTAGCATCATATGAACAAGGGCATAGAGAATTATCCTAGTTGAAAATTTCTTTTTTTTTCTTTTATGTTTTATTTTATTTATTATTGGATACTTTATTTACATTTCAGATGCCATCCCCTTTCCCCATTTCCCCTCCCTAGAAAATCCCTATCCCATCACCGCTTCTCCTTTTTGCTTTTATACAACGTTTTTAATGTTAATCAAGGGCTTTATAAGTTTGGTAATGCTCAATAACAAGATGCCCATACAATCAGAAGTGTAACTCAATACCCAACTTAGATATATCAACTCTCTTTGACTGGCAGAGACACAGGAACATCTGCCTCCATGTTTACCCCTCTCTCTTCTTCTCTCTTTCTCTCATCTTCTAGCTCTTCCTCCTTTCCTTACTCCTCTTCTTCTCCTTACCCCTCCTACATTAGCTCCTCCTACATTTCACCCTTTCTGTCAAAATAAAACTTTTCTCTCAAAATAAAATTGGGGCATAATTATACCAATTTGTGTCAGTAAGGTAAGGTAAGATAAGATAGACCTAATACGCAGTCCATCAATTTGTTGACTAACCAGAACCTCTGTAATCTCTCCTAACTAAAAGACTTAGTTATGAACCTTGCTTTCTTCTTGGCATTAGAATGAATGTCAGCTGAAAACCATTCTCTCAAATATTTTCTTTCAAAGTAAATAGCCAGGATTGGCTATGAGACTATATGTCTTCAACCCTGTCAGAAATCCAGAATGACTGAGTTAACTGAAATTAAACTGAAATTATGGGAAGCACAAAGCATAGCTTCTATAACAGCCAATTTATAGAGACTGCTGAACACCTGGACAGTCCCTATACTACAAAAAGTTGAAGCATCCAATCTTCAGCCTTCTGGCTCAGGATCATCTGACAGACCTAGTGATGCAGAATTATTAAGGGCTAACATTCTGTCTTGTCAGATATAATCAGTTTACTATTCCACAAGTGTGTCCTTTTCTGGACAGTAATTTGTCTGTAGATGAAAAGGGGCAATTCTTGCCTAGTGACTGTCACACCACAACTGGAGTAACTCCAAAGATGTTCAATTTCTTCTTAGAATTTAAGACAGGAAACTGTCAGGAGCAGACAAGTCTCTAATCAAAATGAAAATTAGTACAGAAATGTTTGTAATGTCAATTCTGTGGACTTCGGACATTTTGAAAACCAACTATCCATGGAAGGCAATCTGGACATTTGTCTGTTAACTCCTCTCAGCTATTTTTAAATAAAATATAGAAAATATCCTAACAATAAACTCAGAGCCATGAATTTGCTATAGGCCCTTAACTTACAGGCGAATCATCTCAAATCAGTTAACAAAATTAAATAAGGACTGGGTCACCAAGGCCCTCCACTTCTACTGATGCCTAACACCTTACCCCATCCCTCCTCCTCCAATTACTATGAGAGTGTGCTCCAACCATCCTCCCATTCCCGCCTCTCTGCTCTTAGAATTCTCCACTATGAAATCCAAACTTTCAGGCACCAAGGCAGTACACTTCCACTGATGCCTGGTAAGGCCACTCAACTACCTACATAGGTGGAGCCATGATTCTCTCCTTTTGTGTTTTTGGGCTGGAGATTTTAAAATGGCTACTCCAGCTTGTTTCTTAGGATCATTTGCTTGGAAAATTGTTGTGTTCTCTTGTAATTCTTTAAGGGATTTTTGTGTTTCCTCTTTAAGGCCTTCTACCTGTTTACCTGTGTTCTCCTCAAATTCTTTGAGAATGTTATTTATGTCCTTTTTAACATCCTCTATCATCATTATTAGAAGTAATTTTAAATATGAATCTTACCTTACTAGTGATATCGGGAATTCAGGACTTTCTTGTGTGAGAGAACTAGGTTCTAATGATGCCAAGTACCCTGGGTTGCTGATGCTTATGTTCTTGTGCTTGCTTTTTGTCATCTGGATCTTCGTAGTGCTATGTGCCATGTCTCTGACTGGAGCTTGTGTTTCTTATTATCTTGGTTGTATCAAAACTGTATGGGGTGGGTGTTACTACTAGGATTAGAGTTGGGGCCCAAGATCTGTTCAGTGCTTAGTCGCAAACAGGAAGTAACCAATGCTCTGGGACAGAAGTGACTTCCTGGGCCCTAGTGGATACCAGTTACTCCCTGTTTGGGGCAGGTGTTGCTGTCTCCTTACCTAAGATATTTCCTGGGTTAGAGCTTCTAGGAGACCCCCTTCCTCTGGGTTTTGTGTGATTTGGGGAAGAACTGCTGTCTGGGATCTGCTCATTGTTTAATCATTTATTTTCTTAACTAAATTTTTTTTCTTTTTCTTTTTTTTTTTTTTTAGTTTTCATAAATACTTTAGTTTTATACAACACAATCTATAGTATTCAGAAATTAATTATAATCAAGGGAGAACTTAGGTTTTGAATTATTACATCTTTTCTCTAACCTAAATAATTTTATATTTGCATATAATGAAATATGATCATATCTTCTCACTTACATTCTTGAATTCTTAAATTCACCTCAAAACTCCACAACACATTTCCTCAGATCTTTATGTGTGAGGGAGAAACATCTTCCCATAAGGATGTTCACTGGTAGGTTTCTTTACTCCAATAGATGGCCTAAGTGCCACTAAGCATACTTTTCCCATTGAACCACTACTTGCACTAAGATTCTGAAATAGTGTTTAAATTCATTTTTTTCTGGAAGAGCTTACATATTGTATACCACACCCTGCCATAGATGTGCCAATATTCACTTCTGTTCTTTCACACCTAATGACTTCTCTCTCTCTCTCTCTCTCTCTCTCTCTATCTCCCTCTCTTTCACTCACTCTTTTACTCTCACTCTCTCACTCTCTCTTCTGTAGTATGTATCCTCTGAAACCATTACTTCTTATAGAGATGGGTAACATGCAGAGATTAGCACTTGTCCATGCCTATTTTTCTACTATTTTCTATAACTTATTTCCATGAGATTGGGACTCTCAAAGCACCTGAAGGAAACAGTCAGCAAGCAGCTCCCAGAAATTCTCCTGTTTCCAATAGCACCCCACCCCCACTCCAGAGATGGAGTTACAAGTAGCCATGCACTCGTCTAGATTGTATGGATTCTGTAGATTTAATTCAGATAGTGTTGAACTATCTCCCTATGTCTAACACTGAACATTTCCTCTTGTTAACTTTTCATTTTGTTTCTGCTCTAGTGAACTTGATTGGTAAAACCACTTCACTTGTATTTTCTGCACATATCTTCATTTACAACAGTTGTGGTTATTTATATTTTATTCTCATACAACACTTTACTTTTATAAGCCAGAGTCATGTGGTCTTGCCTGGCTTGCTTTATGACACTCAAGGGATTCAAATGTCATAAGTGACTTTTCACTCTACACTACATTTCAAATTGAGTCTGTTTTGAGCAAGTTTCTGACCTCTTCTTGTACTTTGATTTTAATAATAAAAAATTCCACTAAGCCTGCTGCAGTATTTCTCCAAGACAAGCCATGTTCCCCTCTACATATGAAAACTTGCAGCTATGCTATCCACCATTGTGCAGTCAAGCTAAAATTTGCTTTACACTTCTTTCTGTGGCTTTGCAAATCCTATGGAATCTTTGGAAATTAATATAGAATACCAGGTTTTAAAATGACTGAAGAATGGCACAAAGAGAAGACTTAGTGCTTAAAACTTGTTGCTCTTCTAGAGAAACCCCAGTTCAGTTTCTAGCTTCCATATTTGTTGACTTACAACAAATATAAAGGACCTGAAGCCTTACTTTGGTCTCTGGGAACACACTTACAGACATGGTGGTATTGAAGACCCCCAAATTAGGGAGACCCTCACTTAAGTCTTGGGAAGATGACACCCCCCATACACTCCAAGACACCGTACCTGGATGCAAGCAGCAGCGGCTTTATTAGGGAAATTGGCCAGCGGTCAAACCACAAGCTCTCTCTCAAGAGCAGGGTTTGGCCCAGAGTGATGGGCTAAGGGGTCTTTTAAAGCAGAAAACCACAAACCAGGGGAGGGAGGAGGGGGTGAGAGGTTGCCAAGGATACATAACATAAGAATAGTGAAACATTCCAGAGAAACCCACCCTGAATGGTTTGTAGTTGTGACGAATTACTCTGTAAACTCATTCTTCTCAAAAATGTGGTTTCACCATCACTGTGCCCTACCCTGTCATATTAACTATTTCTCACTTGCTCAGCCACAGAGCCACAGCCCAGTCATTATGTTTCTCCACCTGGATGATTTTCATTCTTTACAGCCACTTCCTGAAACTTTGTTTCAAAGAAAATTCCCTTGTCCCTAAAAGAACTTAAGAAGAATCTATATACTTATATTCTATAAAAATTATTTTCATAATTTTTCTCTCTACATTCCCCACTTCTTCTGATTGACAGTTTTTAACCATAAAAACTCATGTTCTTTATCATAAAAACTCAATTATTAATAAGCCCATTTCACCCCACTTCTTCTGATGTGAATCTCTAGAAGTCTTTAAACTCCAGTATCATCATAGCTATCATTCTCCTGACCTAAAGTTTGATATTATTAAGAAAAACCAATGTAAGGAAGACCCCTACAGATATCAGGGCCCCTAGTGTCACGTCCCCCATTAGTGTTGTCTTTACTGACATCCAGTTCCCTTTCTGCAGACATCGTGTCTCTTTTAGGGCCTTGTCTCCATATAGGACTGTGAACTCCATCCATCCCCCATTGTTGTGGATCCAGTCAGCCAGGTGCCTTTCTAGGTAGGCCACCATCCAGTCCCACTAATGGCTCTAAGTTTTTGTTGATACTCTCAGCACACAGGGCATCCCCAAAGACAAAGAATGCCACAAGACAGCCCCAATTAGGGCCTCCTTGGAATAGCTCATCGGAAACCTGGATGAAGCGTTGTTGGGCTGAACCTGGAGTCACATTTAGTTGAGCAGTCAGGTCAGAGAAGGTGTGCCAGAAGCAGGTCTCAAATTCGTCCCCAGAAGCTCACACGGCCTGGTGGAGTGAGTGATGTTAGACTGCATTTCTCACTTGCAACTGGTGTTCAGGCCTCCGGTCCCATAGACCTCTTACAGCTATTCTCAGATTCCATTCTATGTCGAGTCACTTCGAACGCTTTCATGCAGGCAAACAGGAATTTGGAAAGAACAGCATCAGAATTAGGTGCCCTGCCTGCCTCAGTAAGCAGTGGAGGCACCCACACAGAATTTCATAAGGAGTCAGTTTAAATTGTCCTGGGGTATTCTAAACACAGAAAGAGGTAAAGGGAGGGAGAGCTGTCCAATCACCCCCACCGGTCCCTGAGGCCAATTGAGTCGAGGTCTCTTTTTGGAGTTCTATTTATCCTCTCTATCTATCCTGAACTCTGGGGCCCATATGCACAATGTAATTTCAATTCATCCCCAACTGGGCGGCCAGTCCCTGACTTACCTGGGCAACAAAGGTGGGTCCATTATTGAATCCTATTACCTTGGGTATTCCATATCTGGGAAAGGTTTCTTCTAAGATCTTCTTCTATAAAAACTAGCAAATATTTGTCATCATACTTAGCAGGTTTGACCTTCATGAAGTTCACTTTTCAGTAGGCCCCAGGTCTGTCTCTTTGAAGTCTTCTTCCTGGGGGACATCTTGAATACCCAGCATTAGTCAGAGCACGTGCCTCACAAGTCTAATATATGAAATTGAGAGGATCTTACCAAATCTTTCAAGTGTTTAGCTCCCAGATGAGTCAATCCAAATAGCCTTTTCTTTCTGAGGTTTCTACTCATCCATGAGGGAACCCAGGTCTGAATCTTAGTTTGTCCATCCTTGTATTTTTGTCATATGTTTGAAGTTGGTAACATCGTCTTCAGGACATCAACAGTCAGAATCATGGCCCTTTGAGCATCCTGTTTAGCCATCTAATTTTACTTAGCAACAATGTCCTGAGTTCTCTGATGTCCAAGACAATGAATTATGGCTACCTTCTTAGCCAGATGGATGGCTTCGAGGAGACTCAAAATCTCCTCTTTGTTCTTAATGTCTTTTCCTGTAGAAGTCAGCAGCCCCCTCTGTCTGTCAATCGCCCCATGAATATGGGCAGTGGCAAAAGCATACTTGTTATTGGTGTAGATGTTGACTCATATTTCCTCCACCATTCGCAGGGCTCATATCATGGTGATGAGCCGTGGTCTCTGGACAGAAATCCCTTCTGGCAGACTACTTGTTTTCCATCTATCACTGTTGTTCCCACCATCCGCTTACCTCTAATCACAAAGGTTGCACATCCGATGTCTCCTCACCAATACAGCATCTCCAATCTCGAATTGATGTGGCACTGGGTTTTCTTTTGGAGTGTAGTTCATACTTTCTGGCCAAAGCTGGTCCTTCAGGTTGCATCACAGGTACCTGTTTCTTCTGCCAGGATGTCAATACAGTGATGGACGGGAGAAGAGTCATCAGTCTCTAGCAGCAAAGTGGTGGAGTTTAGAGTAGCCGGGAGAGCAAAGATCACTCCTTCAGTCAACAACAGGCTCTGATGGGGGGAAGGGGGTTTGTCAAACAACATTCTCAAGAGAGTGGGGTGTCACAACGGTTGGATAGCTGGGCCACTGGCCTCTTCTAGGGTCCCAAGATCTGTGTTGGAATCCCTCTAGCAACCCCTGTCCTTTTATTTTATATCAATTTTGTCCTGTAGCCTTTTCAACTCTGGTATCCACTAAAAAGTCCATGGGGTCCCCTCCACATTCAAGGTCTTCTTTAGGGATCAGGACCTTAAAACTCTTGGCCTGTTTCTTAGGACACTTTTGGTGCCTTTTCTCTTTGAAGAAGGCGCTCTGATCTTTGTCCAGTGGGCGTCACTGATGCTCTCCATTTTCTTCTGTTGCCCAGGTCCCCTGTCTATCTAAGTCCTATTATCTCTCTCTCTCTCTCTCACTTGCTATTACCGCCAATAATTTAATCCTTTCTATCATCCCGTCTATCTTATCTTTCTTTTCTTTCTTTCATTTCTTTTACTCTGTTTCCCTCTTATGATACATTTTCTCCATCTCTTTCACGATCTTGTAAGGTGTAACAATGTCTGCAAGCCTCTATTAATCTTTTTAGACAAACTGAATCCTTGTAAAACCTCCCTTACCTTAGCCAAATTGGTGGGGTGTCATGTTGCCCCTGAGACCCACCATACCGGTCCAGCAGTAGATGGCCAGTCTCTCCCTACCTGTAGTAGTGGTGTCAATCTCATTTGGGAGGTTAGCAGAACCCACTCCATTCCTCTGTGGTGAATAAGACCTGTATGAGCTGTTGACAACATATTAAAGAGTCCAGCAGCATGATCAAGCTGGCTGGAGGCTACAGGTCACTCAGGCGGCTCCTTGATCCCTTAGGTGGAGCAGAAGGCTGGCAGAGCCTGGCCTTTTAGCGCAGCACACCAAACCAGGCACCTGTTACACGCTGTCCCCTCTCTCAGAGGAACAGAGCTTTCTCTCAGCCATAAGCTGTGGAAAAGGACCTGCCTGTCTCACTGCTCTGCCGCAGTTCTCTTTACGGCAGCTTTTTGTAATCATGTTACCTTTTTTGTTTGTTTGTTTGTTTTAACCTAGGATGTTAACACATTCAGTCCAAAAAAAAAAAAAAAAAAAAAAGAAAGAAAGAAAGAAAGAAAGAAAGAAAAAGAACGTCAGTCGTCAGAGTCCAAAAACATATAAAACGACAACCAAAACGTAGTTTACCAAGAAAGACAGGGAAAAACAACACAGACAATCTGCCCTTATCACGGGCGGCACAGAATTGTCAAAAATCCGACTAGACAAAAATCGCGGTGGTGGCAGGAAGCCGCATGGCCTGTTGGGAAACATAGTTCTCAAGATGTCATGCGCATCCCGAGATGGCCCTGCAGCCTGCGCCTTTTGCTCGCGCTCACCCTCCTGTGCTCTCCGCCCATGGCTGCTTGAGCTCGCCTCTCGCACTCAATTCACCACAGGCGGGAGGCTGGAAACTCGTCTCCCGCCTTTCAAACCATGGCGGGCGGGAAACCTGCATCCAGTACCAGGGCGGCTCGAGCACCAGCACAGCCACCAGCGCAGCGGGGGCTTTGCCAGTCGAAGAGGGGCCACCGCCATCTTCTGGGGCCGCCCGGGAGGGTGCGGCCCCTGGGCCAGGCTGGGGCTCCAGGATCAGAGCAGTGAGCAGCCGAGCAGCCACAGCGTCATGCTCAGCCGCTCCACTGCACTGCGGTGGCAGGAAAGGGTCAAAAAACTGTCTCACTGTTACACATAAGACACAAGCAGAATAGACACACAAAAAGGCCAACAAGTACCTGTCATAAATGTGAGTGCCAACACCACTCTAGAAAAAGAAACCAGACGGCCGGGAGTGCGTGTCCCCTCTACCAAAAGGACCACCATCCTCCACGGCACCCAAATGGGAATCCCAGGTGTCCCTGGGGCCCCAACTCTCCTCCCAGGACGTCTCCTGTGGTGCAGCAGCGGTGACCACTCTTGGCACATCTGCCAGTCACCCGTTTGTCTCTACCTGAGACAGAAACGGTTTGCTGCCTTTTACAAGACAGAAACAACTGCCAAACCAAACCACAAGAGCACTTTCCAGAAACCAGAACAGCTCGGACAGCTCGGACAGCTAGACACACAAGACAGGAAGAAAACCGCAGTGTTCCCTCACCTCCCAGTTGGGGTTCTTGGGGAGTAGGGTGGTCACAAACCCCGGACGAGCCCCCACATGAAGACCCCCAAATTAGGGAGACCCTCACTTAAGTCTCTGGAAGACGCGACCCCCCATACACTCCAAGACACCGTACCTGGATGCAAGCAGCAGCGGCTTTATTAGGGAAATTGGCCAGCGGTCAAACCACAAGCTCTCTCTCAAGAGCAAGGTTTGGCCCAGAGTGATGGGCTAAGGGGTCTTTTAAAGCAGAAAACCACAAACCAGGGGAGGGAGGAGGGGGTGAGGGGTTGCCAAGGATACATAACATAAGAATAGTGAAACATTCCAGAGAAACCCACCCTGAATGGTTTATAGTTGTGAAGAATTACTCTGTAAACTCATTCTTCTCAAAAATGTGGTTTCACCATCACTGTGCCCTACCCTGTCATATTAACTATTTCTCACTTGCTCAGCCACAGAGCCACAGCCCAGTCATTATGTTTCTCTACCTGGATGATTTTCATTCTTTACAGACACTTCCTGAAACTGGCCTGGCTTGTTTCAAAGAAAATTCCCTTGTCCCTAAAAGAACTTAAGAAGAATCTATATACTTATATTCTATAAAAATTATTTTCATAACTTTTCACTCTACAGTATTCCTTTATCACACACACACACACACACACACACACACACACACACACACACACTGAATTAAAAACCATAACAATAACATTTTGAAAATGACTGAAGAAGTTAGTCCATAGTAAGTTATCAACTGAATCATTCATTTTTTGTGTATTTATTCATTGGTAAATAACTTTGGTATGAAATTTTCTAATACGTTTACTGTGGAGCAGTGAACTGTGCCAGAAAACTTGGTAAAGTTGAGAAGTTTTGAAGTCCCAGAACCTCTGAGAGGACTGCAGAGTATTCACTTGCTTCTAACCAGTAACCTATCCTGTGAACACACTCCCTAAATAGGTCATGTAGATCAGAACAGAGTTCTTCATGCTAATGAGGTATCCAGATGTCCTTATGGGTTAGCCAATTTGTGGATTCTGGAGATTTAACTCAGATAGGGTTGAACTATCTCCCTAGACCTAACACTGAACATTTCCTGTAGTTAACTTTCCATCTTGAATATTCTCTCATGCAAAAGATATTTAATATCTGGTCCACCCTAAGGAGGTGGTATGCACCAATTTTCCATGATGAACAATCAGAAAAGAGTTTAGAACCATTGAGTATCTCTCTTATCAATAACCCCATTGGGAACATAGAGAAAGCCTTCCTCTACAGAACTGTACCACCTAAAAATCTTGCAGAAGGTGCCTCCATGCTCTCTGACTCACCACTTCAAAGCTAAGCTGGAGGTCTCCATTTTCCTAGCTTTAGACTTGTCCTGAGCCTATGGCCCTTTTCTGTTCTTGCTTCCTATTGGTATTTAGATATCCAGAAGTCTGAGAGCCCTTGGCACTAGTCTCCATGCAGGGAGGCCCAACTCCATTTCCAACTCCCCATGTCTGAACAGTGAATGGCTAGGAGTTTGGAATCCTTTGGTCTAAGACACTGTATTGCAAGTCTGTGGACCCCTGACCTTCTGTTCCTGAAGTTTCTATGCAGTTTCCAGTAGTGACAGGATTCCTGTGCATCAGGTAATTCCAGCTTTGGCCTCTTACACCCAAGGCTGCATTCTCCTTTTTCCTGAGCAGTATGTCAGTGTTTGCTGTATGGAACATGCAACCTAGAATTTCCACCTTTCACCTGTCCAGTATCATTCCTGCATACAAGGGGCAAGGCAAAATGCAGAACCACAGGTTACTAACTCTTGCATTTCAATTCAGTATATTAAAGGGATATCAAAATTAAGCAATGGAATTTGGAGCTGACAATAATAGAAGTGATAAAGATAATAGCAGGTCTCACACCACACAATTATTAACATTCCTTTACTATGAGGAGATGTTAATCTAAATTCAAAATTTCATAAACTGGAAGTAATTTTCAAAATTCTTTTGTAGTTTGTGGTGATTTCGGTTAATGAAAATACATTGTTATGAGGTGGTTTGGTAAATGTCTGTCCTTTCAACACTTGGGCATCTGTGGCAAGAGAATTCTGTTTCTAACAAATCTGAACTGTCTGTCTTCTGAGACCTTGTCACACATACCAAAATGAGTAAGCTGAAACAAAAAGAGAATGTGCTATTCATTCATTTGAAAGAACTTTAAGGATATATGTTTTTATCTTCAGATAGAGTATGAAATATGAATACATATACATAAACATATACATACACACACACACACACATATATACATATATATATATATATAGTGTATGCCCACTCAAATAGGCAATGGAGAGGCCATATAAAGATATAGATTGTTATCCTTTATATTTGTTGTCCTTAGCTAAAGAAGAAGAATCAAAAGGATTTTTAACCAATAAATTGTCTTCTCACAACAGAGAAATCTAAAATTTGTCACCAATATATAGCATTTCAGTGCTCTATGCCCAGGATTTCTTAATATACCTGACTTCTATTCAAGCAAGAAGAACCATCAAATTTTCTCTACCTCCTTATCTTTTGACAGTCTCTCATTGAATCAAAGGCTTGACATTTATGCTGTATTGACTGGCCAGGACTCATAGGATCTGCATAAATATAACACCAAATTCTGGTGTTACAGGCACAGTTTGACAAGTGCAGCTTCTTCTAGGTGGACTTTGAGAATTCAAGCATAAACTTTCAAATATGTACAATAGACACTTATCCAAAAAGCCACTTTCCTCAACCATAATGAAGTTATTAAATAGCTTAATTTGTCCACTACATAAAATGTAACTATATCATGATGGACAGGAGACATGTGTATTAGGACATGTATGTAAAATAATATTCACCAAAACATGTATTTTTGATACCAAGCTAAGACTTACATTTTATTTTTATTTTGCTACTTTATTTGTGGCAGGTGCAATGACCACTGGATAACAATGGGCAAGATCAAAGCTAAAATTAAGGAAGAAGGTCATCGTACAGCTGCAAAATTTATCTGCTTAGGTCCACCCAGTATCCTCCTAGTACTGGTCAGTTGCATCTCCATTAGCATTTCAGGACAGGGGATTGAACTTGAAAGAAACGAGAAGCTTTTATTTATTAGTGTTAGTACACAGCAAAGATAAACTCAGTATGTTCCCAATAAAGTGTTTGGAAATTCGGTTTATTTTTGTGTGGTAACCAAAGTAGTACATGTGTTATGAAAAACAAAACAAAACAAAACAAAACAAAACAAAACAAAACAAAAAAATTGATGGTTCTTTTTGCTTGAATAGAAGTTAGGTATATTAAGAAATTCTGGGCACAGAGCACTGAAATGCTATATTTTAGTGGCTAATTTTTGATTTATATACTATGAGAACACAATTTATCCATTAAACATCCATTTGATTTTTTTTCTTTAGTTAAGGACATCAAAAAGTTCAATTATCTCATGTCTTTTGAGTCTAGTTCAATGATAAAATAACCTCTGAAATAAGTATATTACAAAATATATAATGTCTTTAATACAGAGCTCAGTGAATTGTGAAACATTTGACTAAATATTTGAATTTTCTTTCTTTATATTTATATATAAGTATTAAGAAATATAAAGAAATTCTTTATTTATATTTATATTCTTTATATTTTTATGAAACTTATTTCACAACAACAGTTAGAGATCTGAAGTCATTGGTTTCTGTAGGAACAACAACCACTTATCTACATATAAAAAGTACACATATACACATAATTTCAAATGAATATAAAAGCTTTTAATATAAATAATAATTACTGCATTGTACAGTGGTTACTGAATGAGTGATAAATATTGAAAATTTGTATTCATTCACTTACTTGAAAGAAGTAATTATCCTTTACTATTTACAAGACCATACTATACCTAGAAATGAAAATCTTGCTTGGTTTTGTTTTTCTTATTTGTCCGTGATTTTGTTTTACAATGTCATTATGTAATTATCACATAAATAATGAGATGAACTTTCAAACAATCTATCTATCTAGCTATCTATCATCTTAATTTTAACATACTATTATTGGTGGGTGTGTGAGTGTGTTCTGTGTGTGTGTGTGTGTGTGTGTGTGTGTGTGTATGCATTTGATTGTCTATTTTATATGTGTGGTTTTCAGATGGAACTCGGGTCATCATACAAGATAAACATTTTTACCTCACTAAACACTATTACAAATTTCTAAGTTATTACAGTTCTTCTCTTTTGTCTTTTCTGAAAGCTATCCTTGTGTGTAACCTTACTTTGTGTCACTACTTTACACTATCTTACACGTCTTTCTTTATAGAAAGAATGCCACTCTCTAATATTCCCCCAACTTATTTGTATGCCTATTTTTGTACAAAGTGCTTTGGTTTATGACAACTTCTCTAGTGGCACCCTCCTTGGATTAGTGAAGGCTTCCTTTCAGTAAGCTTTGGAAAAAGGAAGTAGCAATGCTGACATAGACCCTGAAAGCCTAGTTCAATGAATCACCACTTCATACTGCTTCAAAATTTGTCAACACCAATATGCATTCCAATTTATACTTTCCAGTCTTGTGACTTTTTCTTCTATTGCATTTCTGAGATATAATTCTGTCTTTCATTCACTAGAAAGCAGTGACTAAATCCATCATTCAATTCCTACCAATTGATTGCTATTGACTTGGCAATCATTTTAGTGGCTGAACAATCTCTTAAATCCAGACTTTTTTTTTAAAAAATATTTCAATGAAACTATTGTAATAACAGAGATCATTAAGTGTAAACTATGGAGGCAAAAAAAATATAGGTTGAAGTGAGTATGAAAATGGCACAGTGAAATACAACAGCATTGCTTACCATGAAGACAGACAAAAAAGACTAGGATATGGAGTGGAAGATACAATGGTTGAACATGAGAAACAAACGTAATTTCCTCCAAAGGATCCATAACCTGGTCATGCTGACTCCTTGATTTTAAGCCCATGAGTGCTGCCAAACTTCCAACCTACGGAAATGAAAAATAATATATTTATAATTTAATTTATTTAAACTTGCAGCAATGTGTTATGGTGGTCACATGAATTTATATGCATTATCATTGGTTTGCATGAAAAAAAAGACAAGTGATGTGCTTTTTTTTAATGTAGATATTGGAGGAAAAAGCAAGATGAGGAGTAAAATTAATGACACTGGAGAGATTGTTCCATGGTTAAGAGCATTTGCTGTTTTTACAGAGGATCTTAGTTTGGTTTCTAGCATCCAGAAAGGTAATTTCTTGCTTCAGAAATTTTGATTCTTTCTTTTATTCTCTGAAAGTACACACACACGCACGCACACACACACACACACACACACGCACACACCATATGTTCAAATGCAGAAGCACACACACATATGTGTGTGTTTGTGTGTGTGTGTGTGTTTGTGAGAGAGAGAGAGAGAGAGAGAGAGAGAGAGAGAGAGAGAGAGAGAGAAAACGAGAGAGTAGTAATCTTTTTTGTTAAGAATTAGAGGAGAAATAGGGGGACAAGAATTACCAATATCAATTAACTTCTCATAATCTAACATCCTGTTCTTATATTTTGTTTCATAATACTGGTAGCATAAATATGCTTAGAGTTCAAGGAAGGTACTATTCGACAATTTATGAATCAAAATAAAATTATAATGTATGCTGGTAGATAAGAAAATTCCTGCACCTCTTCCAAAAACTAAAAGACTTTTCATAATAAAATAATCAGTTGTATTGTCTAGTTACATTGGAACTATAATACATTAAGAAAAATATAATTTGTACAGTTTATGTAATTGCATCACAACCATTTGTTGACATGATCTCTTTAATATAATGAATGGGATATATTGCAGAAAATGAGACACTTGTTATTGTGAAGCAGAATCACCTGAATATGCATAACTTAGAGACTCAAAAATACTCTCCGACTTTTAATAGATTTATAGGCAAAAAGCCATGTCTCCAGTTTGTGCCCAAAAAGTATGATGAAGAGAAGGGATGCAGGCAGAGATGTTTATTCAGTCAGTCTACTCAGCTATCCTGAGAGAAAAAAATTATGATGCACCTCTTGCAGACCCATTTTCATTTTTAATCTCATTGGTTAATATTATTATTTTTCTCTCATTTCAATTATGAATTTTTTGTTGTATTGAGCATAGTGATTTGCTTGTGTTAATTACCTGCATTCATAGGTAAATCTTGATGGAATCAGAGATACATATTTTTTCAAAAATCTAGAGTTTGATTAGAGTATCATAGAGCTACATTATTTTTCCTAGAGTTCATAAAATACATGAATTTATTTGAAGCTTGAAAAATTTTGTTTCAGTACAGAGATAGTCATAGCCCTTTTCTATGAGATATAGTTGAATGATGTGCTGGTACCTGCAGTAAATGTATAATTGATAAGAAGAGGAAGAAATATGTGTATGAAGTTTCCTTGTTCAAAGAATAACAAATTAGTTTCAGCCATTTTAGTTAATAGTCAAGGAAAACACAGACTATTTTGGAAAACTAGGCCTGTGATTCTTTCTTTTCATTGTAGAGATTATTGGTCTAGACCCAGAAGTTAGGAGGGCAAACATTTTTGGTTTTGTTGGATGCCTTTCCTCAGTCCAATACAATCACATAGCACCATTGAAGACAGCCTTCCAGCATACAAGCATAGTACCTGTGACTGTCCAAAAAACATTGACAGAATCCAGCTGTGGCTCCATGGTAGACTCGGATATGGATGCAGTGACCACTGTGCATTCTTCATTAGGTACTTCTCAGAGGGTGTGCTCTTGACTTTCTATCACTAACCTCAATTCTGTTGTCATATAGAGAGATAAAGGATTTTCCAATAGCATGCAGTGTCCTGTCTTTTATAATGATAAGTGATTATGAATTGTAACTGGTTTCTTATCCATCATATCTATTTTTACAAAAGCACTGTGACAGAGGAAATTAAGAATGACTGAGTTCATTTTGCCTCATTCTTCAAGTGCCCAAGCCATCATAGATGATAGAAGTTTGAAGTGTCTTGTCCAATCATACCCATAATCAGGAAGAGAATTATGTTTATATGGCATTATTTAGATCATTCTCTGTTTACACAGTCCAGAATCCCATCCAGTGACTGGTGTCAACAAAACTGAGCAGCTCTTCTTACCCTAGTTATGAAATTAAGATAATTCTATAAGCATTCTCTTAGGCCTGTTTCCTAGGTCATCCTAGATTCAGTTAAGTTTACTGTTAGCACTAGCCATCACAAATAATGATGAATAGAAATGGATACTAGAAGTGTAGGAATACAAGAAAAGCAATTAATTAATTAATATTACATTTTAAATATGAAATTTAAAAATATTTAAATAATATGAATTTATCTGAGGGAAAATTAATAAGAAATTAACAATAAAATCAACTATACATATGTTTAATATAATTTGAGTTTCAGGTGATGAGCATTTATAATTTGTGTGTAGTTCCAGGCAGTATATATCATGCACATATGCATAAAATGTTTGCGTATTTCTTTATTACTATTGTTTACATGGAAACTGATAGAAGAATTTAAATATTTAGGTAGCATGAAATCATCAGTATGGGGATTAAGTTAACAATAACATCAATATGATGCTCTAATTTTTTGAAAGAAATCTTAACATAATTACAGACATATTAATTGTAAAATGTCTTCTGTTGTATGTATTATAAAATAATATTGTTCTCATTAAATTAGTTAGAAGAGGATACGGATAAGACTTAATACCTAACAGGCTTTTTGTATAATCATTAAAACCAGACTTACAATTTCCCATTACCCATGTAAAAGGCTAAGTGAGCCAGTGAGCACTTTTAATCCAATGCTTGATAAAAGACAAGTAGGCTGCCTAGCCAGTCAAATTCTCTACATTAGTGAGATCCAGATTTAGTCAGGGATATAGTCTCAAAAATTACCATGAAAAAAATGATTTTAGAAAACACTAGAAATAAATGTCTAGCCTCGACACTAGCCCCTGCGGTATATCATACCTGCCTACACATATGTATCATTCATACATAAATAAATATGTATATAAATAAATAAACAAATACACAAAGACATCTTCTACATATAAATCATTTGACACTTTGCATGCTTGTGTGTCTGATGAGAACATTTGAATATAAAATGTATTTCTTCATCTTATGACTTTATTTATTCATGATAAAGCTCATTTACTAAAGTAAAGTAACAAGGCCAAAACTACTGTCAACTATCATTATGTTCTGCACCATGTATTGTTTCTTTCTCTTTCTTTTTTCTTTCTTTCCTTTCTTTCTTTCTTTCTTTCTTTCTTTCTTTCTTTCTTTCTTTCTTTTTTTGATTCTGTACATTAGTGGAATGTTCAAATCCTTTTCTTTATCATGTATTACTTATTCTACTTGATATGATATTTGATTCATACACATTCTTTTTAAAAACAGAGAGCAACATTTTGTGGATGAATAATATTCTAGTGTTTGTTGATATACGCATATATGTGTATGTGTATTCACACACACACACAAACACACACACACACACACACACACACACACACACACACATATATATATATATATATATATATATATATATATATATATATATATATTTGTGTAGGTGTAGAAGACAACTTCTTTATTCATTAGTCTATTGATACTTAAGTTGATACCATACCTTGTCTATTGTGAATAATAATAAAATTGTCATGAGGTTATAGACAAGTATAGGTATCATAGTCACTGATTTCCTACTATATTGGAAAAGTATAAAAATAAAAATTATACAATATCATTGAAAAAATAGATATATAGACAAAATTAATGGGTTAGAGAGTCTAGTAGTAAACACAAGCATTTGTGGTCAGATTATGTTTGGCAAGCACTTGAGGACAAAACAGTCTCTCTAAAGTGCCCTGCAGAAAAACAGATACAAGCAAATCATACAATTGGATCTTTGTCTTACTCTAGAAAAATATATGTGAAATGAAACCATTAATTTGGTTATAAATCTTGAAATGATAAAACTTGCAGAAAAAATATTAAAAACATATGTGGTATTACTTTTAAAATTTGTGTTTTATTGATAGGACTAAAATGCAAGTAGTAGGATACAAATTAAATGAATGAGTGAAATTAAATCTAAGGTGAATGGAATCTGTACAGCAAATGAAATGATCAGCAAAAGAAAAAGTAAAATCTATGTGTCATGAGCAAAGATTTACAGACTATATTTCTTGTTAGTCAAATTTCAAGACACATTGATTGATATGACTGAACAGCTAAAATCAAATAACCTTATTACAATTAAGCAAAGCATCCACATATACATTTTTCCAAAGTTTGCATAAACATGGCCCATACAAAAGTGAGATATGAAAAGTGTGGCCACATGAAAAGTGCCCACACTGTGAATCAAAGCTTTTGGCCAGGAAATTTTTTTTTTTATAACCCTCAGGATAACTGTATGGTAAGTGGTAGAAATCTGAAAGAAGATTCATTCTGCATAGTATGCAGAAATAAAGAACATTATAATACATATATGATACATATGTGCGTGTACTTATTCATGCATGTCTATTATATCTATCTTTCTATCATCTATCTATCTATCTATCATCTATCTATCTATCTATCTATCTATCTATCTATCTATCTATACATCTACCATTATCACCATCATTATCATCTATCATCTATCAAAATTACATAGATAAGCATGAAATTTTGTCAATATTAAAAACAATTATGAGAATATAGGGCTTGGGGACTTGGTTGGGTCCTTTGCTTAATGCAAGGCAGATAAGCTTGAGTGTTTTAGGATTGGATCTGTTGAAGAACATTGAATAAACAATGTATATTAGTTCTAGATGTTAAATGGAGAGAGCACATTGTCATGGGAAGTATAAGATAGATAGCAGGCTGCTGGTGAGTGAAGGCAGTGAGAGTGTGCTTCTTATGTGTAAAAGGCATGATTGTATATATGACATTTACTGCCCCTAGCAATTAGTTAGCAAAGCATTGTGTGACACTATTCCTGAGAAGGTGTGAAGAAATATCTACTCAGCTCAGTTAGAGAACTGATAGTCCAAAGCTTGCATACTACCAAGTTCCAGTTGATGAACCACTGAGTTTTATTGGGGCTATGTACAAGATTATAGTTTAGAGGTTACTCACATGAACAGAAATGACTCAAAGATAGATCCATCTCCAAAGCCTATGCTAGCAATTATTGATGGCTGAAATACTGGAGCTTACTACAAAACATGTAAGAGCTCACCTAGTCAGACAGAGCCTCTTTTTCAGGCAATCTTGCTAGTCTTTACCCCTTTCATGCAGCTCTGATTGTCTTAGTACCTTCCAGACGACTTGAAGAATATGATAGTATCACTAACCTGTCCTTACTGCTTACATATATTTAAGGAAACAGAAACCTATTGCATCTTTTCAGTTTTAGGGACTTACTGTAGGTGAGGAGTTGTTTACTTCCCTGAGCCTTGAAAAACTGCCCTCTAGAACTTTCTGAGTCTTAAAGAGCTTCACTGAAAGAGAAAAAGTATCCACTCCATTAAAATAATTTTATACATTGGAATGATATACACACTAGCCTAGGAAGGTCTCCAAAATAGTCAGAAATTTCAGAGAAAAAATAACTTATTAGTTTCCTGCATTAACTTTGATACATCAATCTTCAACTACAGACTGATGTATATAGAGGAAAAAGTAAGGACAGTGTCTTGATTCAAATTATGCTTTGACATTCTGAGATGACAAAGACCATTCTCAATGAAAATATATAAGTATTGCAATATATTTCTGAGGTCTAGCATAGTGTGTACTAGATGAAAACTTACACAGGCTTACTCACAAGCAGTCTATGGTATCATAATTATAAATGGGAGTCCTTACACAATGTAGATATGGAAATATGTACACATACATTGTAGTACTTTTTCCAGAAAAAACATGTAGCTGGATGAATAGATGAGTAGATAGATGGTAGGTAGATAAATGGTAAATGTCAGATGATCAAAGATGTTTATACTTTGACTAAGGCATTTAATTTTTGAGGAGGTCTCATTAAAAGTAAGATTTAATTTTGAAATATATTATTAAGTGTAGATCATCAGTGAAGAGAAAATGCTCTAAAACAGGTCATCACTGTGATGAAGTCTACTGTCAAGAATATAATCACCAAACTTACTCCTGAATCTGTTACTTTATCAGTTCTGAAATATTCTCTCTATAGCATTAGTGAACACTAAAGAAGAAGAATTATGAAAGTAACTAATATGTAGAAAACTATCAACATCAGAAAATGTAAAAATAGATAAATCTGGGTTAACTTCAGAATTGTTATTGAAAATCTTGAACATAACAGATGGGCTAAATGAAGTTAGAAGCAATAAGAACTGTGTTAAGAAAATGGTATCATATGAACTGAGAACAACTAATATTTGAGTATTCATAGAGAAGCAGAAGGATTAACAGAAAGAAGACTTGACATAGAATATGAATGAATAAATAAGTTGTAAGGATATAGTTGGTGGAAGTGCTCAATATCTGGTATTTTCTCCCAATATCTCTTCCTCCCTTCCTGATTCTCTCCCATCTTGTTTCCTTATTTTCTCTCTGCCTCTGCCTTTCTGCGAGCTTTCCTAAGATCCTCTTGTTTCATTTCTCTTTTCTTAGTTCTTCTATCCCATTTTTATCTGTCTCTAACTCCCCATGACTATCTCCTTTATTTTGTGTGTGTGTGTGTGTGTGTGTGTGTGTGTGTGTTTCTATATTGTTTTCTTCATTCTTTTCTATCTACTTCATTCTCCTCATCCCCTTTCTTTCCTTCAGTCCATATCTATTTCCTTCCTTGTCCTCTTTCTCTCATCATCTCTCCATTCTTCACTTTCTTTCTACATAAACTTCCTGTCTCACTATCTCTCTGTCTCTCTTGATTTCTTCATTTTTCTGTCTCCGATCCTTCACCACAGTGCAAGTTCAAGGTTACCCTAAACTTATAGCCAGTTAAAGTCTAGTCTTGGATATACAAGACCCCATTTCAAAAGAAAAATATATTGGGTAAAGCAATGGCTCAGAGGTTAAAAGCACACACTATACAGCTGTTCTCTTGGTGAGTGGTGCTCTGAAATACTAATCTTTTCAATGCCTTTAGCTGTTTTTGTCAATAGACACCAGTACTCACATAGTGAAAGAGCATGCTGAGGCAAGGGGGAATGTGTTTATTAAGCATAAGGCAATTTTAAGTTCTAGGAATTCTTCAGTAAAACCAATGACTGAAGGGGTGACTGAAGGTGCATAGACCAGGCAGAACACTCACTCAGCTCAAGGCTACCTCACAACTGATTTATAAGCTGGTGTGGTTATATATTATGGGTTGTAAACAGTGCACTTAATTCAACTTTAAGTAATACACACACACACACACACACACACACACACACACACACACACACACA
>JANHMN010000009.1:13532069-13661106 GCA_030674055.1 Rhabdomys pumilio
ACACACACACACACACACACACACACACACACACACACACACACACATTTTATAAAACATGTAGAGTTGAGAGGACAAAGATTTGGGAGTTAATTCTGTCATTCATTTGTTCAGAGGCACAGCCTACCTTGTTCTATACATGATCTAGATATATGACCAGCTACTCCCTCACTAGGATTACAAATTGGAGATGTAGAATTCACCGTTTAATGTAGGATCTGAGAATTAACTCACGTTTTCATTTTCTTAACTTTTTTCAGCTTCTACCTATATTATATTTTTTCCATGTTTTTATTGGGTATTATATTTACATTTCAGATTTTATCCCCTTACCACATTTCCCCCCAAACACCCAGAAACCTCCTATCCCATCCCTCCTCCTCATGCTACTATGAGGCTGTGCTCCCACATACCCCCCACCCCCACTACCTCCTCCTCACCCTCACATTCCCCCTACACTCTGTGTTTGTTTTTCATGGAACCAAGAATCTCTTCTCCCACCTATGCCTAACAAGGCCATCCTCCCCTACATATACAGGTGGAGTCATGGGTCCCTCTCTGTGTGCTCCTGGGTTTAGACCCTGGGGAGCTCTGTTGGTTGATATTGTTGCTTTCCTCATGCGGTCACAAACACGTTCACTCTTCTCTCTAACTTCTCCATTAGGAACCCCTTGATCATATCAGTGGATACCTGTGAGCATCATTCTCTGAATGTGTCAGTCTCTGAGAGACCTCTAAGGAGACAGCTATATCATGTTCTTGTCAGCATGCACTTCCTGACATCCACATCAGTGTCTAGTTTAGGTGACAGTACATGGGATGGATACCCAGGTGGAATGGTCTCCAGATGGCCCCTCCTTCAGTTTCTGTCCCATGTTTTGTTTCCATATTTGTAATCTTGAGTACATTTGTTACTTGTTCTAAGTAGAACTGAAGCATCCCCACTTGGTCTTCCTTCTTCATGAGCTTCATGTGGTCTGTGAGTGGAATATTCACTATTCCAACATTTTGGACTAACATTCGCTTCTCAGTGAGTAAATACCATGTGTGTTCTTTTGTGATTGGGTTAACTCACTCAGAATGATAATTTCTAGTTCCTTCCATTTACCTAAAAATTTCTCGAATTCATTTTTTTAATAGCTGAGTAATACTCAATTGTGTAAATGTACCACATTTTTTTCATCCATTCCTCTGTTGAAGGACATCTGGGTTCTTTCCAGCTTCTGGTTATAATAAATAAGGCTGCTATGAACACAGTGGAGCATATGTCCTTGTTATATGTTGGAGCATCTTCAGGGTATATGCCCAGGAGTGGTATAGCTGGATCCTCAGGTAATGCTATGTCCAGTTTTCTGAGGAACCTCCAGACTGATTTTCAGAGTGGTTGTACCAGCTTGAAATCTCACCAACAATGGTGGAGTGTTCCTCTTTCTCTGCATCCTCACCAGCATCTACTATCATTTGAGTTTTTGATCTTAGCCATTCTGACTGGTGTGAGGTGTTATATCAGTGTTGTTTTGATTTGCATTTCCCTGATGACTAAGGATGTTGAAGATTTCTTAAGGTGCTTCTCGGCCATTCGAATTTCCTCTGTTGAGAATTCTTTGTTTAGCTCTGTTCCCCATTTTTTAATAGGGTTATATGGTTTTCTGAAGTATAGTTTCTTGAGTTCTTTGTATATCTTGGATATTAGCCCTCTATCAGATTTAGTATTGGTTAAGATCTTCTCCCAATCTGTTGGTTGTCATTTTGTCTTATTGACAATATCCTTTGCCTTAGAGAAGCTTTGCAATTTTATGAGGTTCCATTTGTCAATACTTGATCTTAGAGCCTACACACTTGGTGTTCTGTTCAGAAACTTTTCCACTGTGCCTAGGTATACAAGGATCTTCCTCATCTTCTCTTCTATTAATTTTAGTGTATTTGGTTTTATATGAAGGTCTTTTATCCACTTGGATTTGAGCTTTATACAAGGAGATATGCATGGATTGATTTGCATCCTTCTACATGTTTCCCTACAGTTAAACCAGCACCACTTGCTGAAAATGCTGTCCTTTTTCCACTGGATGGTTTTACATCTTTTGTCAAAGAACAAAGGATCATAGGTGTGTGGGCTCATTTCTGGATCTTCAATTCTATTCCATTGAACTTCCTGCCTGTCTCTGTACCAATACCATGCAGTTTTTATTACTATTGCCCTATAGTACAGTTTGACGCCAGGGACAGTGATTCCCCCAGAAGTTCTTTTATTGTTGAGAATAGTTGTCGTTATCCTGGGTTTTTTGTTAATCCAAAAATATTTGCAAATTGCTCTTTCTATCTCTATGAAGAATTGGTTTGGAATTTTGATGGGGATTGCATTGAATCTATAGATTGCTTTTAGTAAGTTGGCCATTTTACTAAATTAATTCTGCCAATCCAGGAGCATGGGAAATCTTTCCATCTTCTGAGATCTTCTTTGACTTCTTTCTTCAGAGACTTGAAGTTCTTGTCATACAGATCTTTCACTTGCTTGGTTAGATTCACTCCAAGATATTTTATATCATTTGTAACTATTGTGAAGGGTGTCATTTCCCTTATTTCTTTCTCAGCCTGTTTATCTTTTGAGCATAAGAAGGCTACTGATTTGATTGAGTTGATTTTATATCCAGCCACTTTGCTGAAGTTGTTTATCAGGTTTAGGAGTTCTCTGGTGAAAATTTTAGGGTCAATTATGTATACTATCATATCATCTGCAAATAGTGAAATTTTGACTTCTTCCTTTCCAATTTGTGTCCCTTTGACTTCTTTTTGTTGCTCTAGCTAGGACTTCCAGTACTATACTGAATAGATAATGTGAGTGTGGTGAGCCTTGTCTAGTCCCTGATCTTAGTGGGATTGCTTCTAGTTTCTCTGCATTTAGTTTGATGTTGGCTATTGGCTTGCTGTATATTGCTTTTCCTGTTTATTTATGTACCTTGAATTCCTGATCTTGTCAAGACTTTTAACATAAAGGGATGTTAAATTTTTTCAAATGCTTTCTTAGCATCTAGTCAGATGATCATGTGTTTTTTTTTCTTTGAGTTTATTTATATAGTGGATTACATTGATGGATTTCTGAATATTGAACCATCCCTGAATTCTTGAAATAAAGCCTACTTGATCATGATGATGATTTTTTTGATGTGTTCTTGGATTCGGTTTGCGAGAATTTTACTGAGTACCTTTGCATCAATATTCATAAGAGAGATTAGTCTGTAGTTCTCTTTCTTTGTTGGGTCTTTGTGTGGTTTAAGTATGAGAGTAATTGTAGCTTCATAGAACACATTGGATAGTGGTCCTTCTGTTTCTATTCTGTGGAAAAATTTGCAGAGAATTTGTATTAGATCTTTCTGGAATATCTGTTAGAATTCGTCACGAAAATCATCTTTTGCCAGACATTTTTGGTGGGGAGACTTTTAATGACTGCCTCTATTTCTTTAAGGGTTATGGGACAGTTTATATGGTTTATCTGCTCCTCATTTTACTTTGGTACCTGGTATCTATGTAGAAAATTGTCCATTTCATCCAGATTTTCCAATTTTGTTGAGTGTAGATCTTTGTAGTAGGATCTGATGATATTTTTTAACTTCCTCTGTTTCTGTTTTCTCTGTTGTTATGTCTCCCTTTTCACTTCTGATTTTATTAATTTCAGTATTGTCTCTGTGCCCTTCATTTACTCTGGCTAAGAGTTTGTCTATCTTGTTGATTTTCTCAAAGAACCAGCTTCTAGTTTTGTTGATATTTTGTGTAGTTCTTTCTGTTTCAACTTGGTTGATTTCAGTCCTGAGATTGATTATTTCCTGCTGTCTACTCCTCTGGGGTATATTAGCTTCTTTTTGTTCTAAAGCTTTCAGGTGTGCTGTCAAGTTGTTAGTGTATGCTCTTTCCAGTTTCTTTTTGTGGTCACTTAGAGCTATGAGTTTTCCTCTTAGTACTACTTTCATGGAGTCCCACAAGTTTTGATAGGATGTGTCCTTATTTTCATTAAATTCTAAAAAGTCTTTAGTTTCTTTCTTTATTTCTTCCTTGACCAAGTCTTCATTGAGTAGAGCATTGTTCAGTTTCCATGTGTATGTGGGCTTTCCGTTGTTTTTGTCCATATTAAAGATGACTCTTAGTCCATGGTGATCTGATAGGGTACAAGGGATTATTCCAATCTTTTTTCTTTTTATCTTTTGAGACCTGTTTTGTGACCAATTATATGATCTATTTTGGAGAAGGTACCATGAGGTGCTGAGAAAAATGTATATTCTTTTGTTTTAGGATGAAATGTTCTATAGATGTCAGTTAAGTCCAATTGGTTCATTACTTCTCTTAGTTTTATTGTGTCTTGGTTTAGTCTTTGTTTCCATGATCTGTCCATTGCTGAGAGTGGGGTGTTGAAATCTTCCACTGTTATTATTTGAGGTGTGATGTGTGCCTTAAACTTTAGTAAAGTTTCTTTTATATATGTGGGTGCCCTTGAATTTGGAGCATAGATGTTCAGAATTGAGAGTTCCTGTTGGTACATTTTTCTTTAATGAATATGAAGTGTCATTTATCTTTTTTGATTACTTTTGTTTGAAAATCGATTTTATTTGATATTAGAATCACTATTCCTGCTTGTTTCTTGGGACCATTTGCTTAGAAAATTGTTTTCCAACCTTTTACTCTGAGGTAGTTTCTGTCTTTTTCACAAAGGTACATTTCCTGTGTGCAGCAAAATGCTGGATAGTGTTTATGTATCCAGTATGATAGTCTATGTCTTTTTATTGAATAACTGAGTCCATTGATATTAAGAGATATTAAGGAAAAATGAATGTTGTTTTCTGTTATTTTTGTTATTGGAGGTGGAGTTATGTTTGTATAGCTATATTCTTTTAGGGTTGTTGAAATATTACTTTCTTGCTTTTTTTAGGTTGTAATTTCCCTTTTTTTGTTGTAGTTTTCCACCAATTATCCTTTGAAGTGCTAGATTTGTGGTAAGATATTGTGTATATTAGGTTTTGTCATGGAATATTTTGGTTTCTCCATCAATATTGATTGAGAGTTTTGCTGGGAATAGTAGTCTGGGCTGGCATTTGTGTTCTCTTAGGGTCTGTATGATATCAATCCAGGATCTTCTGGCTTTTATAGTCTCTGGTGAGAAGTCTGGTGTAATTCTTATAGGTCTTCTTTTGTAAGTTACTTTACCTTTTTCCTTTACTGTTTTTAGTATTTTTTCTTTGTTTTGTACATTTGATGTTTTGATTATTATGTGACAGGAGGTATTTCTTTTCTGGTCTAGTCTATTTGGAGTTCTGCAGGCTTCTTTTATATTTATGGACATCTTTTTCTTTAGGTTAGGGAAGTTTTTTTCTACAATTTTGTTGAAGATATTTACTAGTCCTTTAACTTGGAAGTCTTACCCCTCATCTATACCTATTATCCTTAGGTTTGGCCTTCTCATTGTATCTTGGATTTCCTGTATGTTTTGGGTTAGTAGCTTTTTGTATTTTGCATTTTCTTTGACTGTTGTGTCAATGTTTTTCATGGTATCTTCTGTACGTGAGATTCTCTCTTCTATCTCTTGTATTCTGTTTGAGATACTTGTGTCTATGACTCCTGGTCTTTTCTTTTTTCTTTTTCTTTTTTTTTTTTTTTTTTTTTGGTTTTATATCTCCAGGGTAGTCTCCCTTTGTGGTTTATTTATTTTTTATACTTCTATTTTTAGATCTTGAGTGGTTTTGTTTAATTCCTTCACCTGTTTGTGATTTCTTGCAATTCATTAAAGGATATTTGTGTTTCCTCTTCAAGGGCTTCTATCTGTCTACCAGTGTTCTCCTTAAATTCTTTGAGAGTGTTATTTATGTTTTTCTTAAAGTCCTCTATCATTGTCATGAGAATTGATTTTAATTCTGTATCCTACTTTTCTGGTGTAATGGGGTGTTCAGGGATTTCTATGATGAGAGAAATGGGTTCTGATGATGCCATGTAACTTTGGATTCTGTTGCTTAAGTTCTTGTGCTTGCCTTTCTCCATCTGGTTAACTCTAGTGCTATGTGTACTTGCTGTCTCTGACTGAAGCTTGCCTTTCCAGTTATCTTGCTTGTATCTGATCTCCTGGAGGTCCAGATGTCTCTGTGATCTTCTCCAGCTTCTCTGAGTTCAGTGGTACTTCTAGGATGCCTCAGGATATGGTGTCTCCACGGTAGCAGACCAGTTAGGTGTCTGCTGTTCTGGGTGCAGTGTCTCCTCTAGAATGTCTCAGAATCAGGTGCCCACTGCTCCGAGTGCAGTGTCTCCTCTAGAATGTCTCAGAATAAGGTGTCCACTGCTCTGAGTGTAGTGGTTCCTCAAGGATGTCTTGGGATATGTTGTCTGTCGCTCTGAGTTCAGTTGTTCCTCTGCCACTCTGGGTTCAGTGGTACCTCTGCTGCACTGGGTTCAGTGGACACTCTGGAAGCCAGCGGCCACACAGGAGCAGACCGGGCAGGGGTCTGTGCCACCCCTCAGATTCAGGAGAGGGGCAGAAGGGGGTTGCTATTCCACAGGGGTGGGGTTTGGGTTTCTGCTGGAGTCTGAGTGCTCCCTGCACCAAGCAATGGGCCTAGGGCTCTGTGTTGTTCTTCTTACCTACTGCTCTGCGTTTGGTGGACCCTCTAGGATGTCTCAGGAGGAATCCAGTGTCCACACAGGAGCAAACCAGGCACGGGTCTGCACCAGGCCTCAGATCCGGGAGAGGGGTGGAAAAGGAGTCACATCTTCATTTTAAATGTCATTTTTTTTTTAGATTTATTTTAAACACTAGTTCAAACCCACTTAAAATATCTTGTTACAAATCATAGATATGCATGGCATATTCTCTCCCTCTGGTTGATTGAATGGTCAAATTTACTTTTTCTGTCTTTTACTCTTTCTAGATCCCATTGGAAAAAGAGATGAGCGTGAACCACTCACAGACACAGTCCAAAGTGACTCAACAGTCATTGGAGGTAATCTCCGTTCATTACTGAAAGTAGAAAAAATACCTATGATCCTGTTTTATGCTGAAAGTTACTTGAGCTCTTCCTTGCCCACAGTCATAAAGTTTCCATAATCAGGCACTGTTTATTCAGCCCATAGCCTCCTCTTATATGGTACAAGATTAACATCAGACTAACTTCCAGTGCCAGCTGCTCCCTTGTTTCACTCTGTCTCAAATTCAGTAGGCAGCTAACCTTTAAAACAACGGCTGGGACATTTGCCCACAGGCTAGCAGCCTACATCTTTTTCAGTGCATCCAGTTGTCACTTCTAAAGCACAAACAAAACAGACCAATAAAGTTATGTGTTGAAAGTCACATTGGGATAGACAAATTGACAATGCTGTAGTAATTTTCAATTTTCTTTTACTAAGTGATGTGTGTAAGATCTATCGAGCAAGATGAATCCTATATGACTGAATTTCCAAATCTAGCAGTATAGCTGCTTACCTGTTCTGCTTATAGCTCATCTCCCAAGACTTCCCCTTTTTTTCTGTTTTGAGCTGCCTGTTGGCCTCACCTTACCCCACTCTTCATTCTGTCTTAGCTTAGCTAATTCCTGAAGTAATTTGATACCTCCATCTATCTCATTCAACATGGACTGTCTCCCAAGTTTGGTTTAATGTAAGATTTCTGAAATATGAAAGTCCATTGATGATTCACAACCCTAACATAATAACTCAGTCCTCGATTCTGGTAACTGGGATGAATGAATTCACACCAGATGGAGTTTCTTAAAAGTCTGCAGGAGCTACTCATTTCACTACCATTTAGTTAGCTCAAGTTCTGTATCAGGACTGTATATCTGTATATGTATATATCTCTATATAGGTACAAAATGAGAGATACTGTTACTGCCTTCCTAGAATGAGCATACTAGCAAGGACATAGAAAAGCAGACAGTGGTACCAGCATAGGAATAAGTTCCAAAAAAAAAAAAAAATGAGAATTGAAGTAGTCCACCACAGTAGCATACTAGCAAAGGAGAAGAACAACCTTGCCTTAGAGAAGACATTAAGACATTCATGTCAGATGAATGCCTTTTCCAGGGAAGAGGACCAGTCTCTTGAAGGTTGTCTTTTGTCATTAGCATAAGTACTATGGCATCCATGCATGTACACATGCACGCACACACACACACACACACACACACACACACACACACACACACACACACAGAGAGAGAGAGAGAGAGAGAGAGAGAGAGAGAGAGAGAGAGAGAGGAGAGATATTTAGACCAAGAGATTCTTCAGAAGGCATAGTGTATTTAAAATCTGTAAAGTTTGAGACTGATTCCTAGCAGCAGAAGCAGCAACAGCAACAACAACAACAACAACAACAACAACAACAACAACAACAACTACAACAACATTACTCAGAAACCACTCAAGTACTTTATTGTTTCAACTCCATATTTATTCTTTGTTTATCGACATAAACTTCTAAAGAAACAGCCTTTCTCCATCACTACTTCTGTTCCAGGAGTTTTTGTAGAAACTGAAAATCAAGGTCTTGAGCAGGTTTTTAGTTCTGAATACAGAGTAGACTTGTTTTGCACATTGCCTTTGTTGATGTTGTTGTTGACACAAAACTGTACTCTTGTCTAGGATGAATTTTCTAAGTAACAACTTTCTTCATTTTTCCCTTTTATTCAATACAGGCATCATAGCAGTGGTGACATTTATCACTTTTTGTGTTATCGGAATGATGGCTCACTTCCTCTATCAACATAAGCAGTCACACTATATCAATCAGATGAAGGAGAAGGAATACCCAGAGAACATAAAGAGTTCCTTTAGAAATGCCATTGACTTGAAAAACACAGCCAGCGAGTGCAAACAGGAATACTTCATCTGAGCCATGGCACTGTCACTTGGTCTGCTTTTTTATACAGTTTCTACTCTCTTTTCTTTTCTCTTTTCTGTCTTGTATTTCAGGTACTCTCTTTCTAATACATGTCATTGATTTACAGAAACACATATGTATCCACCAGAATCACTGGTCTCCTTGATCCAGATCACGACATCAAGTAGTTGTGGCTACTGTAGTTCATTGTGACAAATATGTGTCATTGTGAAAATAACAACTGGAGACACAAATTTTTAAAAACTTCATTATTTTTAAAAATATATCGACACATGTGCTTCTCTTTGTAGTCCATGTTATACACTTCACTCTTTAGTTTCCCAAGCACTTGGTCTTACAACCTTGAGCTCTGTGGTGTTTGCACTTTACAATTATTCCTGCCTAATAACATATTGTCAGACAGTATGCCTTTAGGGGAGAAAAGGATGTGTGCCTGTGGGAAAGAAAGCAGTGTCAGATTGTCCTTTAAGTGATGAGTTTATCAGGAAGCCCAATAGGAGTATATGAAGGAAAGTAAAGACACTCTGGAACATTTGTTCTTTTCAGTGCCCTGTGAGAAAGGGAGGAGATTAGAAGACATTATATTTCAAAGAAAAGCATCTAAAGCTGGCAGACCTCTGTGTGTGTGTGTGTGTGTGTGTGTGTGTGTGTGTGTGTGTGTGTCTAAATCCAATGCTTGAAAACTATCCAGGTTCTTTTCTCAGGCGTGGCAGAAAGAGCAATGAACCTAGTTAATGTGTGAGCTTTGACAGACAGCAATCATTTGATTACCTGCATCCTTTTTCCATTTAGAATTTAAATATCTGGAAGAATTTTACTCCATGTGTGAATGGGGAATCTTGGCTTCCTTGAGAGATGAGTCAAGAGAGACTACTAGTCTCCATGGGGCATGGCATGAAAGCATCTTTAAGAACAAATGTAATATACAAGGAGGGCCCATGTTATAATCAACACCCAGCTTGTAGATCTAAGGCAAAAAGAAACTCCTATAGTCTGCTTGTTTTGGTGGCATTTGTTAAGAAACCAGAGATGTTTATTTTTATTAATTTAATGTCCACACCATAGGTGGCCACTTGACTCCATTCTTCATCCTTTCCATACAGTTTCAGTACTTTCCAATATAGAGTGACTGAATTGTGAGCAGCTATGTAGCTCCTCTCTTGCTATGCTGTTTTATGCATGGATATGGTACCTTCATAACAGGAGGCTTCAAGAAAGCTGTAAGTAAATAGCTGTTCCTGTAAATTGTCCCATGCCTTTTCCACTTTAGTAGAACATATTAGCTATATTGTTCCTAAGATTGCCCTATTTAAGTACAGAAATATACACTTATGTGTATTATGTGTAGTCAGCATAAACAGAACTGAAATAAACATTTAAAATAGTTCAGTGAATTGTCTTAGGTCATCTTAAGTCAGGTTGTAGGAAAACTGAATATATATATATATATATATATATATATATATATATATATATATATATGTGTGTGTGTGTGTGTGTGTGTGTGTGTGTGTGTGTGTGTGTATATATTTTTTTTTTCTCCTTCATTCTTGAAGGAGAAAGTACTGGCCAGTTCACATTGCATGGAAGACCTGACTTATAAAGCAGCTACTTAACAGTGAGTAGGCAATCCAACTTCTAAGTAAGTATTCTACCTCTGACTATTCAAAACTTTCCTGGACAAGGCGATTTCTAGTGAAGTCCACACTAGCTTTATCCAGTTTCCAATATATTGCCTTTCTTCCATTGTAAAGTTACAAAGAAAAAGATTGAGTGTGGCATAACTATGGGATATTCTCTAAAATATATGTTCTTCCCTTAAATTTTTCTATAAATTCTGACATACCCTCTTTCTTTTTTAGAACATAGTTATTCCTTTGCTTGTGAATTTATTTTAAAGCAATTTTAACAAGCATGCTTTCTAGTTTTTCTATCTTTAATAAGAGAAATGATTATCTAATAAAATGAGAGCTATTGAGAGTCTAATTTCCTCTTCCCTTCTATCCTTGTTCTACAAATTCTACTTTCAAATTTTTGGGCTCTATAACAGGCTTTATAAATAACCCACTTGACTGGCTGCATAATTTTTTGTCACTAGAAATCAATGGCTTGGCTGAAGTTTACTTCTAATCACCTTTATTAGTGAAATGGCAGGTAAAGTATGAATAATTATACTATAATATTTTTACTAGTGCTCTTAGAAGCAAGCACCATATTTTGCTGGCATGATATTAGTGGGTAGAAATAGAGTTACAAACCAACTCCATGTGTACATTTTCCTTATCAACTAAGATGTATTTACTGGTAATCATGTAAAGAAATGCAAAAAGCCTGTCTCTGCCCTCAGCATAGCACACATTCTACTGGCTTCATCCTTGGATGTGCAGGCTGTGTAGACCAGGACACTGGGCATGTAAACAAAGTGGTTGATACATGCCAGGGTGGCACACTAAGTACTCTCTGGGCTAAATAAGAATTTCCTTACAACCCTATAATACAAACCAGGTTAAAATCTAGTAACCTTAACCTTGTTACACTGACTACCATCACAGTGAGTAGCAAGAGACTTTTAGGGTAGTGGAAAGATCTATTTGGTTTCTGCACTTATTCAAGTTCATTACAGAAACAGAAATCTACTCATGGCACAAGAAACTGAGAATAAAGACTGTGCATTATTAACATATAAACTATTTCCAGAAAGTTATAGAAGCCAAAACATATATGGATTATTCTTAAAATTTTTAGTCTTATTTATTAATTCTACCAGATATAATTGTTCTATTTCTCTTCTTCAAGCTAGGTAACTTTCCAAGCAAACAAATTTCTATAGAAGCTGATAAATGAACTTTTTGAACAAAGAAAGAAAATAGTCCATATATCACCAACAATTTTTGTGGAAGGGGTTCACTATATAGCCATGGCTAATCTGAGATTCTATTATAAATCAGATGTTCCTAAACAGTCAGAGAGATCATCTTATTTTCCCAAGGTTTGGACTGTCATCCCTGTCTATACATTTGAAAAGATGCCAAATTTTCTATGTTTTTGTTAAGACATTTAAATCTATGCCTCTACATATGAGAGACCCATGTAAAGACTATAGACAGAAAAGAATAGTTGACTTTTGCTTATCCCTATTTTTATTTTATTGATAGACATCCATTTATGCCATGATTTTTTTTATTTTACATATCTGTTAAGCTGGTTGGTAGGCTAACATCTTTCTCTCTTTCCACTGTGCCCTAAGAACCATTTACTATATTTAAGGAAGTCTCTGAGAACTAAAGTTTATCTATTGCATAAATAATTTATCAGTATATTGTCCTTCTAAGTGATTTCATATGTATACATCTTACATGGATATTTCCAGCAGTGAAGTTTATGTATGCTCCCTCTCCATACCACATCATCTTAATTTAAAGACTCACAGTGGGAAGGTGCATTAACAACATACCAATGGTATCCATGAACGTGGGCTCCAGTCCATAGAACTATTGTTTAGTTTGTTTGTCTACCAACTGCTGAACTTCTTTTGAGTTGAGTAGAGTTACAATCTATAAACACTATTACATAAGCCACCTGTCAAGAGGCTTCTGGACACCTACATAGTCCTGCTTCTCATTGTCCTGAAATCATTGTTTGGGTATGCTTGGTCCTCATCTGCCCTCCAAACAATATTTCAACTCAATAAATACACATGAAATGTTGTACCTGACAATGGCAAAGACAGTTAGTGGAATGGTGGTACAGGTAAATGTAAACATGCTTCAGTTACAGAAAGAAGACTGAGTACTGTTTCTTCTCTTTCACACAGATTAGGAATGATTTCTTTAAAAGATGGAAACATTATCTGATTCATTTCTGTATACCAGTTCTTTTTTTTGTTTTCCAAATTTATCTCTGGCTTTACTCCCAGTCTTCCTTATGCCATTTGTTTTGAAAATGTTTCTTGTTCTTTTTTCTCATCTCTTTGTTCAAAATTTCTAAACAGTTGCTTTATCTAAAAGGGGAGAATGTATAAAACACACACACACACACAGTACACACATACACACAAAGAGATGGATAGGGGAAATAGAAAGAGAGTGGCAAAGACAGAGAGACAAAGATAGAGACATAAAGAGGTAAAATTAATAGGACTATTCCTCAAATATTATTCAGGAAATTATAGAATCACAATTTTGTTTTGGAAATTATTTAAATGACTCAGAAAATCTAATGATTGTCTTTGCTATTTTTGAGTGATTCATTCCCTCCACTTATTTTACAATAAAGTACTCTATGAAAAAGCAAGAAGCACATTTAATAGTGAAAGAGTGAAGTTTGTATGCTAGTACTCTGTCATTTGTAATGTTTATAGTCTTAAGTAACAATAAGCATTTGTATTCGATCTGACTTGTTGAGATATAGTCAAAGAGGATAGGAGTACTCATAGACAAAGTAATGGTTGCTGAAGATGAAAATAGTCAAGGCTTCCACCTTGGAGTAAGGGTTGTTTGTTTGTTCGTTTGTTTTTGTTTTTGGTTTGTGGTTTGGTTGTGTTGTTGTTGTGTATGTTTTTTTCTAGCTCCTAACTCAGGAATGTCATTCATGCATTTGTCTTACAACTTAGGGAAGAGGACATATTACAGGCCCCGTATGAGAAAAGTTTTACTCATCTTCACATGGCATTTTCACCCTACCCTCATGATTTTCAAGTTTTATGTTTCACTAGTATACTCCAGTGATGCTTTGGAATTATCATCACAGTGATTTTATCTGCCTAGGAGGAGCACCCTAATAACACCTTTAAATAAAATAAATTATGATAAATATTCTCAGGTCCGTTGCCCTTAATCAAATGCTCCATAGATTGAAGTATGAAATATTGAAATCAGTTTAGTAGTCCTTCTTTCCCCTTTCTCGGTCATGCCATATTGACATGTATAGTGATAAAATGCTATGGCAATCCCCATATACTACAGTGTGTACTTCAGACAGCCACCACATAACACTCTCTGAGCATTCTTCTTTTGATGCTCCTCAGTACACATGTAAAGCTTGCATCAAATAGCACATTAAAATTAGGAGGCTAGTCACAAGTTATGATAAAGTTAATGTGTGTCAGTGCTTATGGCCTGGTCATAATTTTATTAGGATTGTACAGTACTGTGCTTCAGATCCCAGCAGTAAATCTCAGAGGAACTATAAAAGGATGCAGTATGCAGAACAGGCTTCTGTCACCTTGAAGTTTCTTTTAATGACTGGCCCAGATGGTGCAATTCTCACTGCAACCTTATAGGATGAAATAAATGAGTTTCTGACTACTTAAACTTTTATATCATAGTCTTCCATAACCCAAAGTCATATATGAAGTACTAGCTTAATTTTTCTCTTCAAATGGTAGTAAAAAAAGTATAATCTTGTCCTGCCTTAAATACTCTTGCAAAATAAAGAAAGTAAATAACTATAGCTTGCTTAAAATACTGTAGTTTTATCATGAGAAGAACTTTATATTTGTTGAGAATGAATGCCAGTAATTTTCCCCTTAAATTGGTGATAGGCTTTCAAATATCCTGTATTTTCTTTAAGAGATATTCTCTACTGCCAGTTACCCTAAAGCAGGAAAGTAGAACATAATGAAATTAAGACACACGATAAACTTTATTTATACCTAATAAAGTAGGCAATAGTTCACATTTGGTTGACAAAATTTCCAAATTACTAGAACAAAGATTACCAATATAATTTCAAATGAGAAATTAGACTCTTTCTTGCTTTCTTAGTACGTAGTTTGGAAGAAAGGGAGATCAGGGATATTGCTTTTATAAAGTAAATAGCGAAGTGTAGAAGGACATTTTATAAATATATACCTGGCATTCTTTTGATTAATCACCACAGAAGCAAACAAGATTATTTTCTTGTTTATTTGGATATTGTGGCTTTTTTGTCCATTTAACTGAATTTTTGGTTACATATGATGTTGTCTCATCCAAAGTCAGTTTTGTAGATCATATAACATGTTTTGATACATTGTATTGAGTAAATTAAAGTTAGACTTTTATTTCTTCATTTTCTATATTCTTTGCTGTACAGAAGAAAGACTTATGTGTAAATATTGCATATTTAATAAAGAAAGAATTTTGTATTCTTTTGTGTGGAACACACATATGTCTTGTGTTTTTCTTTGGTTAATGAGGAGTCAAGAAATTAATCACTCAGCACCCACTTTGATCATTAACTCCAAGGACACATGAAAAAACACAAAAGTCCTACTCTCTGGGATTTACATTTTATTGTAGCTCAAAGTACTGTCTAAGGTTTTCTCATGTTTAACTGATTTATTCCAAACTGCATGTCAAGCAAGAAAATGCATGTAAGTGAGCTCAGTGATTTAATAAAAAGATGCCTGAACCGTCCTGACTTTAGTATGTCACAGATACCCATAGTCCTAGTGACATTTCTTAGTGTCCTTGTATATTGCCTGTAATTTTTGTCTAATTTTGCCTATATTTCTCTTTTTCTGAAACTGTTGCTTAATAATAACGCAATTTATGAAAAAGTAGATGCTCCAGAGTAGATTTTTTCTCCTAAAGTGTTTATTTAGATTTGGGTTTATTAGGCATCTGGTAAACATAGACTGTTTCATAAAATATTGAATGTGGTTTAATAGGCTGGGGATGTAGATCATTTGGTAATGTACTTCTTAGTATGCACAGGAATCCAGGGTTTGATATCAAGTCTCAAATAAACTGTACATTGTATGGCACACATAAAATTCCAATATTTCTCAGGATAGGAAGGCAAGAAAATCAAATGTCCAAGGACATCATTAGCTAAATATTTAGATTGAGTCCACTCTGAGTGACAAAAGACTGCCTTATACAAACAAACACATAAACTCCCTAAAGTGTAATTAAGTCTGATAGACTGCACACTTACACAATCCTTAAGCTGGTCAGTCCAGAATGAATTATAGAGAGCAGGAGTGAACTAGGAAGATGTAGGAGCTAAAACTTGTAAAGAATGTAGTACTGGGACATCATGAATTGTTTTTTTTCTGAGTGTATCTGAGTCCAGAAGGAATCAGTGAAGTTTGCTGATGGAATGGAGAAGAACATGAGAGAATATGAAATCTAAATATTGAATATTTGATTAACATAACAAATAAATAGGAAAAAAATTTGTTATACTTTAGTGGGTATAATAGATGCTATTATTTAATGGAAATGGAATAAGTCAAACTCATTTAAAAAATATTGTGAGAAATTTTATGAGAGCCATAATAAAGAACGTGGTGAATAAACAGATTGTATGTTTGTTTGTGGGACCAAGGACTAAAGATGTTCAAGGCTCCAGTCTCAGAACCACACATTTTAAGAGTTGCTTTGTAAATCCATTCTTTTTACAAAATTGTTCAGTATCCTACCACATAGTATTGTGACTCAGAATCAATTCATCACTGAAATCCCCAGTTTTGCTAATAAAATTTGACAAACAAAATGTCTTTACAGATCTTGAAAAACAAGCTAAATAATTCCTGTAGAATACTTAGCCAAATATATACTCAATGAGGTCCTCCAGAAAGCTACTTGATATTAATCCTGTGTGTGTGTGTGTGTGTGTGTGTGTGTGTGTGTGTGTGTGTGTGATGCATGCCCACAGGCATGTGGGGGTTTATAACTCTCAAACATTCTGTACAATATTTTATGAAACATATTCTCTCATTGAACCCTAACCTGGAGTATCAAGTCCTGTCATACCTTAGAAGGATCAGCTTGACACAGTTTCTCTCCCCTGGTACAGATTCTGTTAAAACATATGGAAGAGAGAATCTCAGGCATAGAAGATACCATAGAAAACATTGACACAAAGGTAAAAAAACATGCAAAATGAAAAAAACTAGTAACACAAAACATCCAGGAAATCCAGGACACACTGAAAAGATCAAGCCAAAGAATAATACTTATAAAAAAGAGTGAAGATTGCCAACTCAAAAGGCCATTAAACATCTTCAACAAAATTATATGAGAAAAATTCCCTAACCTAATGTAAAAAATGATCATAAGCATACAAAAAGCCTGTTAAACAACAAATAGATTGGACCAGCAAAGAAATTCTTTCTGTCACATAATAACAAAAAAAAAAAAAGGATGAACAGAATAAAGAAAGAATATTAAATGTGGTAAGGGAAAATGGTCAAGTAACATATAAAGACAGACCTATTAGAATTACACCAGACCTCTTAACAGAGACTCTAAAGGGGAAAAGATCTTTGACAGATGTCATACAGAATCTAGAAGAACAAAAAAACCAGGCCAGGCTACTATGCCCACCAAAATTATCAGTTACTGTAGATGGAGAAACCAAGATATTCCATGACAAACTCAAATTTAAACAATATTATTTCACAAATCCAGAGCTACAAAAGATAAGAGATGGAAAACTTCAATACAAAGAGAGAAACTACAGTCAAAAAATGCAAAAATAATAAATCTTCTTATAAAGGAAACAAGAGAGTCACACAAACATAATTTTTCCCAAAACAACAAAAATAATAGGAACCAAAGTCATTGGTCCTTAATATCTCTTAACATAAATGGAATCAATTCCCCCCCAAAATGCATAGACTAAATTACTGGATAAGTAAATAGAACTCATCATTTTGTTGCAAACATGGAACAGAACTCACTGACAAAGACAGACACTACCTCAGAGGAAAAAGGCTAGAAAAAAAATGCAGGCAAATGATGCCTAAAAGAACAACCTGAAGTAGACGTTTTAATATGGAATAAAATCAAATTTCAAACAAAATTGTTGAAAAATTAAGAAGGAAACTTACTATTCATCAAAGGAAAAAATCTACCAAGGTGGACTCTCAACTCTGAACATTTATGCCCCAAATGCAAGGGCAACAACATTTGTAAAAGAAACATTACTAAATCTCAAAGCACACATTGAACAGCGCACAATATTAGTGAGAGACTTCAACACCCTACAATCACCAATGGACAAATTATGGAAACAAAAACTAAACAAATACATGTTGAAACTAACAGAAGTTATGAACCAAATGGATTTAACAGATATCTACAGAACATTTCACCTTAAAACAAAAGAATATACCTTCTTCTCAGCACCTCATGGCACCTTCTCCAAAACTGACCATATAATCAGACACAACACAAACCTCAACAAATATAATAAGATTGACATAATTCTATTCATCCTATTAGATCACCAGTGACTAATTCTGGTCTTCAATAACAACAAAAACAACAGAAAACCCACATACACATGGAAGCTGAAAAAACAGTCTACTCAATAATGACTTAGTCATGGAAGAAACAAAGAAAGAAGTTAAAGGCTTGTTTAGAATTTAACAAAAATGAATGCACAACACATCCAAACTCATGAGACACAACGAAAGTTGTGCTAATAGCAAAACTCATAGCTCTGAGCCCCTCCATGAAGAAACTGAAGAAAGCAAACACTAGCAACTTAACAGCATATCTGAAAGCTCTAGAACAAAACGAAGCAAATACACACAAGATGAATAAATAGAATACTAGTATCATGTAATCTGCCATATAAGCAAACTCAAAGGAAAAAAAAAAACAAAAGAAAAATAAATTGTCATCTCATTAGACCCTGAAACAGAATTTGAAAAAATACAGTATTCCTTCATGTTAAAAGTATTGAAAATATCAAGAATCTATGGCCAACACTTTAACATAATAAAAGCAATGTACAACAAACCAGTAGCCAGCATCAAACTACATGGAAAAATACTGAAGCAATCTCACTAAAGTCAAGGAGTAGATAAGACTGCTCACTCACTATCTATTCAGTATAGTACTTGACTTCTACCTGAAGCAATTAGACATCAAAAGGAAGTCAAATGGATGTAAATTGGAAAGGAAGAAGTCAATATATGACTATTTGCAGATGATAAAATAGTACATTTAAGTGACTCCAAAAATTTCACCAGAGAATTCCTACTCCCAGTGAACAAATTTAGCTAAGTGACTGGATATAAAATTACCCTAGAAAAATCAGTAAATTTGCTTTACTTAAAGAGCAACAGGGCTGAAAATAAAATTAGAGAAATGATACTCTTCACAATAGTCATAAATAATATAAAATACCTTGTGGTGACTCTAACAAAGCAAGTGAAAGATCTGAACAATCAGAAAATCAGGTCTCTGAAAAAAGAAATTGAAGAAGTTCACAGAAGAAGGAAGGATATCCCATGCTCATTGATAGACAGGATTAATAGTAAAAAAGGCTATCTTATCAAAAGAATTCAACAGATTCATTTCAACCCCCATCAAATTGCAACTGAATTCTTCACAGAGACAGAAAAACAATTCTCAAATTAATCTGTTATAACATGAAACCCAGAAGAGTGAAAATTATACTTAACAATAAGAGAACTTCTGGGGGAATCACCATTTCTGATCTCAAGCTATAAAGAAATAGTTATAAAAAAAACTCCACATATTATTGGTACAGACGCAGATATGTAGATCAATGAAATAGAACTGAAAACTCAGAATTAAACACACACATCTATGGTCACCTGATCTACAACAAAGAAGCCAAAACCATCCAGTGGAAAATATACAGTATATTCAACAATGACATTGCCTCAACTGGTGGTCAACATTCAGAAGAATGTAAATTGATCCATTCTTATCTTTTTGTAAAAAGTTCAAATTCAAGGGGATCAAAGAACTTCACATAAAAAGTAACACACTAAATCTAATAGAAGAAAAAGTGAAAAAGAACCTTGATAAAATCTGAACAAAACACCAATGGCTCAAGGTCTAAGATTAACTATAAACAAATTGGATCTCATAAAATTCAAAAGCTTGTTCTTGGACAATGTCATATTTCTGACAAGCAGCCCATTTCTATCTTCTTGGCCTATGTCAGATTCTTGCCAAGCAGCCCTAAAGGCTCTCTGCTTCTCACCATTTTTTATTTCATAAACAAGACTGAGACTGTCTTAGGTAGTTTTGCCAAGAATGCCTTTCTTACCTATCATGGAATATGCATTATAAAAGTTTGGTAAAACTCTCTGCAGAATCTTACCTGTACTTGGCTTATCAGCCTGTTAATTTAGTAACTCTGTCTGGGCATCCATTTTCAGGTTCAAGCCATGTACATTGGCTACCAACATGTTGACATTGACCAAGGGCAAGGAAGTGGGCTTCAGGCAGAAATCTGACATTAGGCTAGAACAAACAAGTAATTTCAGGCAGGAATCTAAATCTTAGGCTAGAACAAAGAAATAGGCTTCAGATATAAAAATGACTTTGAGCTAGGACAGGGAATATGGTACAGATATTTTGGTCACCTTGATAAGCCCTTAGAAACAGCAATCATGGAAGTGTTCATGGAATTTTGTTTATTGCCTTGTTTATATTTTGACTATTTGTGCTTATTGTCTTGCTTGTTCCTTGACTATTTCCATCTATTGTATTGCTAGTTCCTCAACCTAGAACTGACCTTAATACTTGCAAGTAATTAAAATATTATAAAAGCAAAATGGAGATAGGATAGAAGATTTCTAGGGAGGGGAAAGGGGATGACATCTGAAATGTAAATAAATAAATTATCCAATAAAAAAATAAGTAATTTTTTAAAAAAATCAAAAGTTTTTTTATAAGGCAAAGAACATTGTCAACCAAACAAAATGGCAACCTACATACTGGCAAAGTATACTTACCAATTCTACATGTGATAGAAGGCTAATATCCTATATATACAAATAGCTCAAAAAGTTAAATTCCAGAGAACCAAATAACCCTATTAAAAATGAGGTATAGATCTAAACAATGAATTCTTAATTCAGGAATACCAAATAGCTCAGAAGCACCTAAAAGAATGTTCGACATCCTTAGTCATCAGGGAAACACAAATCAAAATGACCCTGAGATTCCTCCTCACACGAGTCAGATGGCTAAGCTAAAAACCTCAGGTGAGAGCAGGTTCTGTACAGAATGTGGACAAAGAGAAACAGTCCTTTATTGCTGGTAGGATTGCTAGCTGGTACAATAATTCTGGAAATCAGTCTGGAGATTTCTCAGAAAATTGGGCATAGTACTACCTGAGGACCAAGCTATACCACTCCTGGGCATATACTCAAAAGATGCTCCAACAGATAACAAGGACCCATGCTCCACTTTATTCATGGCAGACTTATTTATAACAGCCAGAAGCTGGAAAAATCCAGATGGTCCTCAACAGAGGAATGGATACAGAATATGTGCCACATTGACACTACTCAGCTATTAAAGTCAATGACTTCATGAAATTTGCAGGAAATGGATAGAACTATTAAATATAATCCTGAGTGAAGTAATCCAGTCAATAAATAACACACATGGTATGTACTCATTGACAAGCCAATATTAGAAAAAAAACTCAGAATACCCACAATACAACTTACAGATCATATGAAGCTCTCAAAGAAGAAAAACCAAAGTGTGAATGCCTCAATCCTACTTTGAGGTTAAACAAAAATAATTACAGAACTTAGAGTGAGGGAAGGATCTGGGAGGGAAAGATGGAGGGGAAGGAAAAGGGAGACAGGATCTGGTGTGGGATAAAACCAGAAAGAAGTCCAGAAAATTGAACAGAGTTGTTTAGCAATGTGAGATGGGGAACTGAATTTACTCACAAGAAAGTCCCAGATGACAGGAAAGCAAGAGGTTTCCAGGACCCAAAGGAGATGACATTAGCTAAAATAGGCAAGTGGAGAAAGAACCTGTAGAGACTGTATCCAGAATTTAGGCAAGGCCTCTGCTTAATGGATGGACCACCCACTCATCTCAAAAATATTAACACAAAATTGCTCTTGTTTAAAGGAAATGCAGGGTCAAAGATTGGAGCACAGACTGAAGAAAAGACCATACATAGACTGCCTCACCTAGGAATCCATCTTATCTGCCTATACCAAACCCAGACTCTATTTCAGATTTCAAGAAGAGCTTGCTGACAGGAGCCTGATATAGCTATCCCCTGAGAGGCTCTACCAGCTTCTGACCAATACAGATTCAGATGCTTGCAGCCATCCACTGGAATGAGCTTGGGGACACCAATGAAGGAGTTAGGGGAAGGACTGAAGGAGCTGAAGGGGTTTGCAAGCTCATAGGAAGAACAATAATGTTAACCAACCAACCACTCCTGAGTTCCCAGAAATTAAACCACCAACCAAAGAGTACGTATGAAGGGCCCCATGGCCCCGCTGCAAGCATAACTGAGGATTGCCTTATTTGGCATCAAAGAGAAGGGAGGCCCTTGGTCCTGTTGGGGCTCAATTACCCAGTGTATGGCAATGTGAGGGTGGTGAGAGAGACATCATTGGGTGGATGGTTTTGGGAGTTGTCTCATAGAAACAGGGTGCAACGTGGGGGTGGAATGTGATAACTGTTTTTGGAGGGCAAACTGTGAAGCGAGACAACAGTAACTAAATAAAATAACCAATAAAAAAGGGAACCTAGGGTAACAATTAAATTGATATGTAAATAAAAGACTGGGCTTTTGTCTGCTATAATTGAACTATCCAGATGAGCTGTGTATAGAGTTGTCCTGAGCAGAGAACAGAGCTGTCAAAATTCAAAACAATTCTGATTTGAAGGCATTTCTTCAGTTGTTTTCAAACACCCCTTTCTCAGGACAACCTCTCCAATCCAACTGTGGTACTTGTCAAATGGAGATCATGAATTTAACTAGATTAACTTTCCAGTAATCCTCAGACACCTGCCTTTCTCTATCTCTTTCTTTCTACAGTAGATTACTGTAGAATACTGCTGCCTAGCTTTTTTAAATGGGTGTTTGGGAGAGAACTTAGCTCTTTTATACTTGCATTGGAAGTATGTCCTAACTGAGTCATCACTCCAGCCCATTGTTATTTTATAATTTGTAGAAAGCAACTAATATGTACCATGGAGAATTGGATGCGTGTGGAAGACGTCCCTGTTCAGCCACTGTAAGTGAGTTAAGTTGGAAACATCATAGCTAGAATTTGCTTCTGGCTATCAAATTACTAGTTGAACCTAGTAATGCTGAATAAATGCAATTTGAACATCATTTTTGGAAATTCTCAGATATTTTGTTTAAAAAGATGACATGATTGTAAATAATGAGAAAAAAATGATCTTAAAAGAAATATTGACAGTAACTTCCAGTGTTAATTAACTTGACCACAAGGTTTTTGACAATGCAAGTATATCTTCAGATTTCAGTCTTTGTATGGATCAGACAGTAAATAGTAAACAGGTCTCTTTGCATATTGAGGTTTACTCCCTCATCACAGAAGGTTTTCTGAATAATTTTCATGAATACATAAACACATGTGTTTCTTACATATATTTTGTAGGCCTGAACCACAGTCACTTAAAGAGTGAAATAAGTTAGTGAAAATAAGTTGTGTCAGACAGAACTGATCATTACCTGTCAGTCTGTATTTTAAGATTACAGAATGAAGAAAGATAAATTTCTGTGTGAGTGTGCATGTGTGTACGTGTATGTTTGTGTTCACATGTATGCATGTACATATGTGTACAGATGAATTAAGAATAGAAAACAATGTCAGGTGATTTGCTTAAGGAACCATGCACCTTGATATCTTTGAGCCAAAGACTCTTTCTGGCCTGAAGCCTGTCTTATTGGCTGGGCTGGGCCAGAACCCACTAATTCTCAACCACTAACTAATATTGTAACCCTTTAATACATTTTATCATGTCATGGTGACCCCTACCTTAAGATGATTTATATTGCTACAACACAACTATGAGTGTTTTGTGTTAAGAATCGTAATGTAAATCTTTGATAGCAGAATATCTAACATGTTACCCCAATGGGGTCATGACTGACAGCTTGAGAACAACTGCTTTAATAAGAACAGAAATGGAGTAAAATGTTCAACTACAAAGGCTAAAGTTCCAGATACTGTAATGAGTTCTCAGGCCAGACTCTATGCAGGAAAAACTACAGTGGCCAAGTGAGCTCCGTAGACATGGCCCACCATCCTGATTTGCTGCAATTGTTCATGTCTGGTTCAGCATGACTCCAGGATTGCTTCTTGCTACTGATGTATTTTCTCCTGTTTGTCATTGTCATATTCCTCATTTACTTGACTTGTTGTGAATTGACATGAGGAGACCCTCACTGCCTATCCCTTGGTGTAATTACTCCTTGGATGACAGGATGTCCTATTTGTCAAGCTTTTTGCAGATCATTATGAAAGTGAAAATTCTTAAAATAATGCTGTCTTGGTGAAATAATGAATTTATGGAATTTTGACTTGATTTTAGTAATTAAAAATGAAGGTTTGTTTGATGTAAATAATTTTGGGAAGCTATGTTAGTTGAAAGAAAACAGAAAGTAAGGAAATTAGGATAATTGATAGAAAACTTTAAATTGGAGTTAAAAATAGTGTGCCCTTTCCTGATACAATGGCAAAAGCTACTTGAGTTCAAGAAACAAGTACAATGAGTATTCATGCATTACAGGCACTCAATTGTAGAGGTAGAATGAACAGGCTTCAGGGATGCTACTGATCAAAGACAGCATATACCTGAGGTCCTTGATCTTTTGTTTTAGGGATGAGGTAACAGAATTTTGATGTGTACCAGCAAATAATAAGATTAAAATTAAAAGCAAATAAATCCATTATGACTATAAAAACAGAAAACATGGTTAGCTTTCTTAGTTCATCAGAACTTCAAAAGTAAGACATAAGAAAGATGATTTGCTTGGCTGCCATGGACCTGGCTTGTTTAAACTTTGTTAATCAATGACTAAAATGTATTGCTATGAGGTCACTTTGAAATTTTGGAAAGAAGGATAGATGAGAATTGTTTAGTTAGACATACGTTTTATATAAAAATATGTATTAAAGATAGCGTTATAATTATTTTTCTGTCCAATAATTTTGACCTGTTTTTGAAGAAGCTTTTTTTTTTTTTTGTTTTTGTTTTTGTTTTTGTTTTTTTTTTTTTGTTTGTTTTTCGAGACAGGGTTTCTCTGTGTAGTCCTGGCTGTCCTGATACTCACTCTTTAGACCAGGCTGGCCTCGAACTCAGAAATCTGCCTGCCACTGCCTCCCAAGTGCTGGGATTAAAGGAGTGCGCCACCACCTGCTGGCTTGAAGAGCTTTTTATGGTTGATTGGCTCTGGAAAATATTTAACTTATGGCTATCAGGTAATTTTCTTCACAATAGGAAAAGCTTTGTTTCTAGGGCTATAACAAGGAGTTAAGAGAAGAAATAAATCATGAATCTTGTCGTTGCTTCAACCATTCTCTGTGTGTATGCTTGGTTTCTGTAATTGCTACAGCCCTTGTAAATATCAGTTGCTGCCAACACTGACCCCTCATTAGCTGCCTGGCGCAGATTACCATCTGGTGTCAAAGCTGGTCTTTGGCATTTTTCCAAGCTGGCTTACAATTTTTTTCTTATTAATGGCTTGTGAAAAAAAACTGTTTTTGTTTTAGAGGTTTTTGTTTCCATTCACAGTTTTGGATTTTGGCAGTTCAAGAAGAACATGCAAGGATGAACAGGATCTTTACAAACTGGCAAGAGAGAGCTTTTGCTTAGCATGTAGTACGCAAAGTTCTGGGTTAGATCTCCATCATACATTAAAAATGGATGTTGTATTTGATACCTTTAATGATAATCTTCAAAAGATAAAAAGAGCAGGAACAGAAGTTGAAGACCAACCCTGGCTATATAGCAAGTTTAAGGCAAGTCTCTGATATATGAGACCCTGCTTCAAAGATGAAATACATAAAGAAAAACTAATAAAGTCAGGTTATAGTTACTCTTTTACATGATGAAAAGCGAAGGGTACTCTTTTGTAAGGGTGTCAATTGTGTTCACGGAGGCTGTACTTTTAATGTCTATCTAAACAGCTTCTAAGTTAAACTTTTTCTCTCTCTCTCTCTCTCTCTCTCTCTCTTTCTTTCTCTTACTTTTTTAATGTGTTTGCTTCTGTTTTTGTTTGCTTTTATTTTCTTTTTAGACATGGTTTCTCTATGTAGTTTTAGCTGTCCTGGAACGCATAGTGTAGACCAAGCTGGCCTCAAATTTACAAAGATTTGTTCGCCTTTTGCTACTGAGTGCTAAGGTTAGAGACATGTTCCACCACCACCAAGCTAAATTTATGTTTTAGGGGAATTTTGTTTGTTAGTATTTCAATGTAAGGATTTGTTGAGGACACAAGTTCTAAGATTTTTACCATAGTTGCACATGAAGAACAGATTTTCTTGGGCCAATCTTTGATCAGGTACCTTCTCTCCCAGTAGCTGCTCTTAGCCAAAGATATGGTAGCAAAGCTCCCAGAGATTCAGCTGTGGCTCAGCTCTCTCCCATGTTAAAAATGCCAGGCTAAAGAGAGCAAATCTCTCTGTGAATGCAGAATCCATCTCACGGTAGAAAACTGAACATTCACGACAGCATTGAACATTCAGGAAGATAAATCTATCTCAATTATGGTCTCCAAGGAAATTTTCAGAAGGTCCTTTGAGAATACAAGCCTGTCTGAAAGTATATCTATCTTACACATGTCTATAGTAGAAATACCTTCGACAGAAAGTAGACAAGTACCTCTCTTTGTAAAGTAACACAAAAGCCTTCTTTGCTCAACCTTTGGTTTTGAGAATCTAATACCATGTGCTTGTCTCCCAGAACTCACGGTTGCATGTAAACTTCCTCTTTAAGGCTGACTGGTTATACTTGTATGATATAGAATAGTCAAACACAGGAAGAAAGAGAGTACACGGGCAATTTTCGGAAGCTGCATAAAAAGGAAATGGAGAGTTATTATCTACTTGATGGGCATAAATTCTCAATTTGGAGAGAAGAAACAACATTGTGGAGGCAGAATGTGGCTATAGAATAATGCTGTGTGTCTCTGAACTCAAAATAAAAAATAATGAAGATTATTCTAAATATTCTATTATTCTAAAATGAGTCAAATATTGTCACTGATGGATTATAATGATTTATTAGAAATCTGGGGAGATGGCTGAGCCAATAAATCACTTTCTATACAAACATTAGGTACCGAGTTAAATCCCTATTTAAAAAACAAAAGCAAAACAAAAAAAATAAACAAAATGAACAAACAAAAAACAGGCAGATTTTTATGCTCTTACAATCCCAGTGAAAGAGAGCCAGAGACAAGGAGATTATGATTAGCTTGTCAGGCTGTCTAAGGCTAGTGAGATACCACATCTTAAAAAGCAAGATATATACTGCTTCTGTGGAAACACATTAAAGACTGACTTCTAACACACACACACACACACACAAACACATAGGAGAACTGAGCCAACACCAAACTTTGTTGTCCAACTGCATAGGTCATTTATTATTGTCATGATAAAGCCACAGAAGTATATATATATATATATATATATATATATATATATATATATATATATTTCTTAATAAAATAAATACTTCCTTCTTAAGAATAACAATTTGCTAAAATGAATGAAATCTCTGAATCACAAATGGATTCAACTTCTTGCTTGTTTATTGTTAGCTATATAAAATGAAAGAGGTTTCCCAACGTATGACTTAACTTGTCCTTTGGAATAAATGATTGTGAATAATTCTTAATGAAACCCATGGTGGAAAAGTCAGGACCCACAACTAGTTCTTCAAGCTGTTACAACTAATTCAAAGAAAATATGTCTCCTCCTTTGCAAAAGTTCCCCCACTGCTCCTTCGAAATATTTGAATTTGTATGAGAATACCACCTTAGAAGGTAAACACAAAACAATGTGCATTGTCAAAGGCTGTTTATGCTCATGTAAGATCTTCTCAGAACAAGCATGTGAAGATAGTATTGAAGCTGAGACAGTAGAACATTGGTCTGCCAGAACTATCTTATGTTACTAGGAACTTCCTATGATATGATCATGCAACATAGTGTAAATTGGCATATGTATTTTTGCTTGCTGAAAGTGTAGTCTTTTAATGAGAAGAAAATTTCTTGTCTTAAACTTGAGTATGATTATTTCAAATGACATCCAAAACATTTATTGATGCAGACTGGGCCCTTGTTTTTATGGCAGAGCAAAATGGAGACTACAAGCTAAGGGTATTTTTTTTTTTTAAATTACAACACTGAAAACAGTTAGAATAGGCAAACTGTTTAAAAAAGAAGCTAACATTGTTAATCCTCATGGTATAAAAATATGTCATGGCAATGAGAAGCTAGAAATTTATTCTTGGAAAGAATGATGTACTGTGCCCTGGAATTTCAGTTGGAAAACCCAGCCTAAGTGTTTCAGCAGGGCTTCTTCAGGTATTTATCCTTGGTTTTGTATGTTCTTCACTTGATGATGGTTTTTCTGTTTTACTGCAGTTTCTATCTATCTTCTAGTTTCTAACTTTGCTAATTGCCTGTGTACTTTTGCTTGCTATATAATTAATAAACTTATGCATTCAAAACTGAAACTATAGCTATCATAGATCATTTTCCTTACCCAAGAGCCTGCCCTCAGGACCCATTTTTGTTCAACAGGAAAAGTTACTGGCTTTCTTTTTATTATGGATGTCTACAAAGCCAGAATAAAGCTTGTTTAAATCTGAAAATAAAAGAAAATATCTTTGAGCATATATATTATCATATAGAAGAACTCAAGTCCTCTGCTCATAGAACCATAGTGATTGCTCAGAAATTCAGTTAACCATTGTTCAGAGATACAGACATAATATAAAGTAAGATATTCAGAGTCATTGAATTTTTCAATGGAGATTCTTTGAAGGAGCTTGCAAATGCCCTGGGCAACCTTCAGTCTGAGACAATAAAACTGCAATGTGCTAGACACTCAACTTCCCACTTTGTCTCTTTTTATTTTAAATTCTGAGCAGCAGACAACCATATTAATTACTAAATAGATCAATTACATGCACTTGTATTTGTAGAGTCTTTTGCACTTTTTCTTATATGATAATACATCTGTTTGTCATTCTTTAGGATTTATAACATAAAATTATAATATAAATACAGGTTAAATATTCCTCACTTTAAAAACAACATTTAGACCCAGTCCTTCTTTAACTTTTTTAACTGATTTGAGATGGTTAACCTCTGAGTTAAGGGACTATAACAAATTCAGGGCTTTGAGTTTATTGTTAAGGTGTTTTCTGTATTTTATTTAGAAATATCTGAGAGGAGCTAACCGATAACTGTCCAGATTGCCTTACATGGATAGTTGGTTTTCAAAACGTCAGAAGTCCACAGAACTGACTCTACAAACATTTCTGTATTAATGTTCATTTTGATTAGAGACCTGTCTGCTCCTGACAGTTTCCTGTCTTGGATTCTAAGAAGAAATTGAACATCTTTGGGGTTACTCCAGTTGTGGTGAGACAGCCACTGGGCAAGAATTGCCTCTTCCCATCTACAGACAAATTACTGTCCAGAAAAGGACGCACTTGCAGAATAGTTGACTTATTAAATCTGCCTAGACAGAGTAATCAGCCCTTAATAATTCTGCATCACTATGGTCTGTCAGAAGATCCTGGGCTAGAAGGCTGAAGATCAGATGCTCCAACGTTTGGAAGTATGGGGACTGTCCAGGTGTTCAGCAGCCTCTATAAATTGGCTAACTTAGAAGCTATGCTTTGTGCTTCCCGTAATTTCAGTCAACTCAGTGATTCTGAATTTCTGATGGGATTGAAAACTTATAGTCTCATAGCGAAACCTGGCTACTTACTTTTAGAGAAAAGACTTGAGTGGATGGTTGTCAGCTGACATTCATTCTAAAGCCAAGAAAAAAACCCAGGTTCAAAACTAAGTGTTTTAGTTAGGAGAGATGACAGAAGTTCTGGTTACTCAACAAAATGATGGACTGGTTATTAGGACTAACTTGTATCTCACTGGTACAAATCGGCACAATTTTGCTCTAATTGTATTTAAGAGAAAAGCCATAGTTTCAGTTTTGAATGCATTTTAACAGGAAGGGTGATATGTAGGAGGAGCTAAGTTGGGAGGAATACGGAGAGGAAGAGAAGGAGTAAGGAGAGGAGGATAAGAAGGACAGGAAAAGCTAGATGATGAGAGAAAGAAAGAGAAAGAGGGAAGGAGACATGGAGGTAGATATTCACATGTATCCACCAGTCAAAGATAGTTGATATATCTAGGTTGAGTACTGGGTTACACTTCTGACTGAGCATTACCAAACTTATAAAGCCTTTGATTAACATTTTAGAAAATTGTATAAAAGCAAAAAGGAAAAGGGGGCATGGGATAGGGGTTTTGCAGGGAGGGGAAACGGGGAAAGGGGATGACATCTAAAATGTAAATAAAATATCAAAAAAATCCCCAACAACAACATTCATACATATATATATATATATATATATATATATATATATATATATATATATAATTTTACATATATATAAAACCATGCTACATATATATATATATATATATATATATATATATATACACACACACACACACACACACACACACACACATATATATATGTGTGTGTGTATAAACACACACGTATATAGTGATCAAACTTTTTGTACAAGTACAGTCTCATACAAGTATATAAGGTATATTTCCACTCACTCTGACCTACTCTTTCTTATTTTTAATCACCCAGGTAGTTTCTTTTTCCCTTAGATAGTTTCACATCAACTTTCATGTCATGTGTACACCCATAGTTTTATGTAATCCAAAATCCAAATATAAAACATTTAATATTCATCTTTCTTATACTGATATGATTAATTTAACTATGTTTTCAGTTGCATCCATTTCATTGAAAATGGTAGAGCTTAATTTTTTGTTTATGAATGAAGAAAAATGTATTGCTCCATATTTTCTCTACTTTTTATTTGGTATATAAACATCTCTGTGGGTTTTGTGACTTGGCTATAGCACTAGTGTGCTATAAACACTAGAACACAGAATACTGACTTAGAGATTTTTTGTGGAAGTTCTGAGGAGTAGTATAATTGGGCCATATTGGTAGGCATTTAAGGAACCTCTTAAAACTTTTTGATCACCAATATTATATAACAATGTAAAATTTGTTCTTTCTTTATATCTGAATTAAGTTTCATCCTAGAACAAGAAGGTGAGGTGCCTATTCAACATATCAAAATGGAACTGGCCTCAAGATTCTCCCAGTATCCCTCAGTCCTTAACCTGGTATGGCTAGCATGCCCAACTCTCTACCCAGAACTCTCCAGCCCAAGGGCTGAGTCACCCTCTCCCAAGAGGTTCTTTTCCTCTCTCCTCTTTTCATTCTCCATCCCCCATATGTTTTTTGTCATGACAAATCAGAAATTTTTCAGATTTTTCTGCCTCTAGCTATAATCTCCCACGTATCTATGATAAGCTTTCTCTTCTACCATACCTCCGAATACTCTTGTCTTTTGTTTTATTTTCATTTTATTGTTCAGTAATAGCACTGTTGTACAAAATTATTTACAGTGTCTATGTATTAGTTATTGTGTTGATATATTATGCACATTGAAGCCCACAATGTAACGAAAATTTCTTCAGCACACATGAATTGATTAATTTTTATTATTCAATTATTATTATTTATTATTTTTCTTTTGCTAAAATAAAACATCACCACCAAAAAAAGCTTATAGAATAAGATATAAACTTTAGTAATTTGTATTTCCTAAAGGAAAGAGTTTGTCATGGCCAGGAGACATGGAAGAAAGCAGCAGGCATGGGGTCAGATCCAGAAATGTGAGAATTCATATGTGAAATCACAAGCAATTACCAGAGATAAAAAAAAAATGTAGAGGAGTAGTTTTTGAATTTCAAAGTTTATCCCCTAAATTCATTTTCTATAGCAAGGCTCTACCACATTAACCTCCACATACATTCCTATAACTGAGAAACCAAAATTGTCAGGGGGCATTTCTCATTCAAATTATTACAATGACATTCAAGACTATGAACAAGCTTTTAATCATGAATACATTACATGAATAACAGGCCTGAAGTAAGATATTGATTCCTCTAAAACTTTACAACATAAAGGCATGGATTAGAGTGTCTGAGTGATCTAACTGGTGTCCTGTTCAATAATTCAGAAATGATCATTTGTTTAAAATGCAAATTTTGTGGATGATGGTAGACTCTGTAATGGCCAGCACTGTATTTTGAAAACAGATTCAAGATTTCCAAACTGAACAGCTAAGATAAGAGTATGACAAAACGCAAGACATTTAGGGCCAAAGTGAAGTGAGAGAGAGAAGAGTTGGCCAGACTATACTTAGCAATGGACATAAGAAGACTTATATCAGGTCAAACTTTGAAAGACATTATAGAAAAGAAAAATCAACGATAGCAAAGCAAAATCAACGAAATCCTAGAAAATTTGTCTGACATTTTCACATCTCACTTTCAAAAGGAGGATATAAATTTTTGAGTTGAAAAACTTTACCTTTGTAGAAGGACATGTAGGACATGTGTAAATGCTGGAAAATGAGGAAGAACCTTGACCAATACTGTGTATAAATATAGGAAGGAAAATATACATTTTATGCCCCAGATGGACTTGCCACAATCCCTAGCATTGACTCTAGAAGCCCATGTTTAAGAACAGATTAACAACATTTGGAAAAAGTTCTGGTATGGTCTTGAAAAAGAGCTGCTCAGCAGCCATCATAAGACCTTTTCGTAATATCACGAGCAAGCAAATGATGTTAAGTATTAGAGCACTAACCAAAGATGGATTTTAGAACAGACAAGATAGTTTAACTGGCTTATTGAGAACTGCTAGACAAGTCTTACTTATTAGTAGTGTCAGACCTTCAAAAACCCAGGTTTGAACCTTATGGAAAAAAACCATCCATTGTTCGTACCAAAACTGTTACCCTTATTGTTTAAGGACACATAGGTATCTTCAGAGTTCTCAGATGGATAACAAGTGTTTTCCTTGCTTTTATACCAACTACATTAGCAGCGTCTTCCTTACTGTATCCCCAGAGACTGCACAAGGCCTTTCCTTAAGTCTGACTGGATTACATTTTATAGTACACATGCAAAAATTCTTGCCTGCATTTAATCACAGAGAAGCTGAAGATAGGCAAGAACGTGTCAAATGTGTAAGGTTAGACTCTTAGTGTTCTAACTAGTACCCAGGTAAGTATACAGAGGTAAGCATTGCCATTTCTCATACTTCTTCAAGCTTCCCTGCTTTAACAGCCTAGATTCAAAGCCCATTGATTCACTGGCTTCTGTTTTCTGGCCTGTAGCATTTTGGGTCACTTCATATCCTAAGAAAATTCTGTGATCTGGCTCACAGCCATGCCCTTTTCCAGGGAAGCATGGAATTTAAATAAACAACAGGATCCATACCCTTTTGCCTTCACTCTGGTCTGGAAGCAAGAAAAGATTGAAATGCTGATTGTCCTGAAAGCCATATGCAAGAGAGAAAATTAGGACAGTTGGTATAAATTAGATGAAAAAAAAAAAGTACGATTCCAATACATTGAGTGACATTTGTAATTTTGAGAAATCCATTTCTGCAGGATCTATGCTGCCAGTTCTTTTTAATTAAGTATTTTATTTATTTGCAGTCCAAATATTGCCCCCATTATCAGTTCCTCCTTCCCACAGATTCCCAGACAATCCTCCCTTTCACCAGTGATATGCTGACACCCCCTCTCAGGCATCTCTCTTCTCTGTGGGATTAACTCTCTAGAGGAATAGGCACATCCTCTTCCATTGTGCCCAGACTAGGTAATCAGTTCTCTGCTACATATGTCTCAGGTGCTACAAGCTCAAATGAGCTTGTTTATGCTTTTCGATTGGTGGCTTAGTCTCTGGGACCTCCCAGGGGTTCAAGTTAGTTGCCATTGTTGGTCTTCCTATGGTGTTGCTATCCCCTTCAGTAACTTCAATCCTTCTTCTAACTCTTTGATACAGGTCCCTGACCTCAGTCCAATGGTTGCCTGTAAGTATATGAATCTGTCTCTGTCAGTAGCTGGTAGTGCCTTTCAGAGGACAGGCACGCTACCATCAGTAATACTGTCAATGTTTGGCTCCCACCTATTGGATGGTTCCCAAATTGGGCTGGTAAGTGAATAGCCAATCCTTTACTCTCCGCTCCATCTTCTTCCCTGTATTTCTTTTAGAAAAGAAAAATTCTGGGTCCAAAGTTTTGAAGATGAATTGGTGTTCCTAGCCCTCCACTGATAGCTCTAACTACTGGAGGTAGACTATTCAACTTCCAATTCCCCACTTTTGGGCATTTTGGCTAAAGTTACCCACATTGAGTCCTAGGTGTCTTTCATGTCACAGGTGTTTATGACTTTCTAGAGGTTCCCTCCCCCCCAAAAAAAACCCTCCATGTGCCCTACCCCTAGCAGCTGCAAATTTTTATTCATTTTACTGGCCTTCTGGGCTTGTCTCCTGTTTGCCCTCGTATTATCCTGCCTGCCCTTTCCCATCCCCTCCTCTTCTCCCAATTAGGTCCTTCCATCCCTATGCTTCCCATGATTATTTTGTTACCAATTCTAAGTGTAATTGAAGCATCCTCACTTGGGCCTTCCTTCTTGTTGAACTTCTGAGGTTCTGTGGTTTGTATCCATCGCATTCTGAACTTTCTGGCTAATATTCACTTATCAGTGAATATATTTCAATGCATATTGTTTTGTTGTCTGAGTTACCTCACTCAAGATGACATTGTTTAGTTCCATCCATTGTCCTGCAAAGTTCATAATGTCCTCAGTTTTAATAGATAAATAGCATTCTATTGTGTAAATGAACACACATTTTGCTCTACCCATTCTTCGAGTGAAGTACATCTGGGTTATTTCCAGCTTCTGTCTATTATAAATAAGGCTGCTATGAAGATAGTAAAGCATGAGTCTTTTTGGTATGATGGATCATCTGTTGGGTCTATGCCAATAAGCAATGTAGATGGTTATTCAGGTAGAGTTATTTCTAGTTTTTTAAGGAATGGCCAGATTGATTGCAAGAGTGATTATATCAGTTTTCAGTCCCACCAGGAATTAAGGACTGTTTCTCTTTATCTACATCCTCACCAGCATGTGGTGTCCCTTGAGTTTTTGATCTTAGCTATTCTAATAAGTGTAAGGTGAAACCTCAATGTCATTTTGATTTGCTTTTCCTGATGACTAAGGATGCTGACTATTTTTTTATGTGTTTCTTGAACATTTGAGATTTCTTTGTTGAGAATTCTCTGTTTATCTCTGTAATTCATTTTTAAATTGGGTTATTGGTTTTTTGAAGATTAACTTCTTGAGTTCTTTATATATTTTGGATATTAATCTTCTATCAGGTTAGTGAAGATCTTTTCCCAATATGTAAATTGAAATTTTGTTCTATTGACAGTATCGTTTGCTTTACTGAAACTTTTCTCTTTCAAATGTGTGGGGAGCTGTGATGACGCTGGCACCTGACACTTGTTGGTAACAAGTAAAATTGCGCATGTGCAGTGGCAAAGGACTGCCTAATCACCACCCAACCTGGGGCGTCACATGGGAATTTGAGCAAGCAGCCAATCAGATATGTCCACCCCACCCTAGGGTGTATATAAAGCAGCGTCATGTTAGATCTGGTCTCTCCTCCTCCACGCATGGTAATAAACACGTGCTGCAGAAGGATCCTGTGTGCCCGCGTGCGTTCTTGCCGGCGAGACGATTGCGCGGGTCACAGCTGGTGCCGAAACCCTGGAACCCACCATTGCAGGCACCGAGGAGGGCCTCCGCTCGTGGAGAGGATTCAGAACTGCAGCATAAAGATAAGCTCTGAGAGGCATGTTTGGTCTTGATTTATTCCATTTTCCTCCCCAATTGATAGAAGCTCCAGAAGCTTTCGCTATTGCGCTAGCAGTGTTTGCTCTCTTCCTTTTGATTTTACAGGATGAGAAAAGTTGCTCAAATATCCTGGCAGGTCAGGGAGTGTTAGAGGAGTTACAAGACAGTATGTCAGAAACAGGGCTGAATAAGAGGCTAGCCACTCATAAAGAGAATAGGAAAACTACGCACAAGAATACAGGCCCTTCCAAAGACGTTTGGTCCACGAGAGTGATAATGGGGGGAAAAATGCCCTGGGAGAGTATTGTGAGAAGGGAGGGAGGGCTCCAAAAAAGAAAACTCTTTATCCGGTAAAGGAACTGGAGTACTTGGGGCTTGATGGCTCGGAAATAGGGGAACTGGGTCTCTATGAAGGAAAGGTACCATCCGGATAGGCAGCTGCCGCAACAAGATGAAGGGCGGGAAAAGGCAGGAGATGGGAATCGCATGGCTTCTCGGCCTGTCGCGCACTCCCAACTTATTGTCCCCAACACTCCTCCACCTTATGCGGAAAAGCGCTGCTCAGACTCCTTCCTTTCAGAGGAAGACAAAAGAAGGATATTACAAGCTTTTCCAGTGTTTGAGGCTGCAGAGGGAGGTTGCGTCCACGCAATGATAGAGTATACTCCTATTAAGGAGCTTGTTCAGTTAACAAATACGGAGTTGATGCTAATTTTACAGTCATGCAGCTTGAGAGACTCTCTGCTATGGCGATGACTCCGAATGATTGGCAAAATACAGTAAAAGCTGCCCTCCCTAACATGGGACAGTACATGGAATGGAAAGCCTTGTGGCATGATGCTTCTCAAGTGCAGGCAAAGGCCAACGCTAATGCGGAAGGCAATCAAAGACAGTGGATGTTTGAATTGTTAACAGGGCAGGGACAGTTTGTTAACGACCAAATAAACTATGATTGGGAAGCATATGGTCAAATCTCTGCTGCTGCTATTAAGGCGTGGAAGGCTCTTTCAAGGAAATGCGAAGTTGAGGGATATCTAACAAAAATCTTGCAAGGCCCCCATGAGCCATTCTCAGACATTGTTGCTAGGATGACATAAGCGGCAGGCAGGATTTTTGGAGATCCGGAACGGGTTAAGCCATTGATAGAACAATTAGTATATGAAAATGCCTCACCAGAATGCAAGACAGTTATTACCCCTAGAAGAAGCAAAGGGCTGACAGACTGGATTAAAATCTGCCAAGGACTAGGAGGCCCACTAACTAATGCTGGCCTCGCTGCAGCCATTTTGCAAAGCCAAAATCATGCAAATCTTAGTGTACGTGAGATCTACTATAATTGTGGTAAGCCAGGTCATTTGAAACAAGAATGTCATACTCCCATACAAAAAAGACCTCCTGGGTTATGCACAAAATGCAGGAAGGGCTATCATTGCACCAATGAAAGTTGCTCAGTTAGGGACATTTAAGGAAGGATTATTCTGCATGACCCCTCCCCAGCAGGAAAAGATGAAGGCACTCCAAAAAATGGGTATCAGGGCCCCAGGTCTCAGGGCCCCAAAAAATATGGGACACAATCTCAGGGCCGGAGGATGTTTGCAACCGCAGAGCTACAAGAGGCTCCGCAGGATTGGACCTCCACTCCACCTCCCAATTCTTACTAATGCCACATGGGGGCGTACAGCCTGTCCCAGTTGATTTTAAAGGTCCCCTGCCTGAAGGAAATGTTGGCCTTATTTTATGTCGCTCCTCTCTTGCCTTAAAGGTGCTTGTGGTTCATCCTGGTGTGATAGACCAAAACTATACTGGGGAACTTCAAATTCTCTGTTCTTGTCCACAAGGTTTTATAGAACGGGCTCATCGCACTCTTAAGTCCTATTTAATAAAGCAAAAGGGGGGAGTCGAGGAAGCTCTACCCTCAGTGCCACGAGTCACCGTTTCTATAGTACTTTTCACCCTTAATTTTTTTAAATCTGGACAGTCAAGGCCACACGGCAGCTGAACATCATTGTTTAGAGCCTGATAGGCCAAAAGAGATGTTCAAATGGAAGGATGTTTTGACTGGACAATGGAAAGTCCCGGATCCTATTTTAATAAGATCCAGGGGAGCTGTTTGTGTTTTTCCACAGGAAGAAGATAATCCATTTTGGCTACCAGAATGCCTAACACAAAGAATCTTGGAATCTCAGCTTGATCCTGCCCAAAGACATGAACACCCTCCTACTGACGGTGATATTCTGGCTGACACTGCCGACGGTGGGACATGTGGAGCTGAGATGGGGGATCATCCCTTTCTAGGTTTTGCTGCAGAACTGGACCCTAGAGTTCGAGGAAACGTTGAGAGATCTTCGGCCTTTTCCTTCTTTTAATAATGGGTGGGAGTAGGCCTGTTTGGTATAGCCCTATGCTGTGGATTAGTGTTCATGTTCATTTACTCCTGTTGCACGTGTTTGCTTCTTTTTGTTATAGACCTTTTAGGTATGCTGTTAATTTGCTATTATAGGATATATCCAATATCACTATGAAGGCACTTGATGTGATGGAGTTTCCTCTTAACACTGCTTTCATGGAGTCCCATAGGTTTGGGTATGCTGTGTGTTCATATTAATTCCATTCTAGAATGTCTTTAATTTATTTTTTTTATTTCTTCCTGGATAAAGTTATTGAGTAAAAATCTATTCAGTTTCCATAAGTATGTGGGCTTTCTGTTTTTGTTGTTGTTGTTGTTGTCGTTGTTGTTGTTGTTGTTGTTGTTGTTGAAGTAGAGCAACAATCCATGGTAATCTGAAAAAATGAAAAAGATTATTTCAATCTTCTTATATCTGTTAAGGATTGTTTTATGTATCTTAATTATGTAGTCAGTTTTGGAGAAGTATCCATGAGATGCTGAGAAGAAATTTTATATGCATATATATTTTATATACATATATATTGGGTTGAAAAGCTTTATGCATATCTTTTGAATCCATTTAGTTCAAAATTTCTGTTAGTTTTACTGTGTCTCTGTTTAATTTCTGTTTCAATGACCTGTCCATTGGTGAGAGTGGGGCATTTGAAGTCTCCCACTATGGCATCTAAAATGCCATGTATGTTTAGACATTCAGTAGAGGTTCTTTTATGAATGTGGGTACCTATGTATTTGGGGCATAGATGTTCAAAATTGAGACTTTATCTTTTTAAAGGTTTCTTCTAAGGAGTTTGAAGTGTTTTTAGAGTACTTTTGGTTCAAAGTCAATTTTATGGCCTATTAGAATGACAACTCAACCTGTCTGTTTCCACAGTTTTCTTTGAAACCCTTTTTCCATTTATTTACTCAGAGCTAGTGTCTGTGTTTTTCACTGAGATGTGTTTCTTGTATTCAGTCAAATAATGAATCCTCTTTGTATATCCAGTCTGTTATTTAGTTTCTTTTTTATTGGGGAATTGAATTTATTAACATTAAGAAAATTCAATGACCAATGATTGTTACTTCCTGTTATTTAGTTGATGGAGGTGGTAGTGTGTGTGTGTGTGTGTGTGTGTGTGTGTGTGTGTGTATGTGAGAGAGAGAGAGAGAGAGAGAGAGAGAGAGAGAGAGAGAAAGGTGTTTTCTTCTTTTGGATTTGTTATGATGATTAATTTCCTGTGTTTTCTTGGTTGTAGTTACCATCCCTGTATAATCCCTGTATAGAAGTTTTCCTTCTAGTAGCTGGATTACAAAAAGGATATTATTTAAATTTTGTTTTTTTCATGGAATATCTTGGTTTCTGCCAGTTATAGTAGTAGCAGTCTATACTGGCATTTGTTGTTCCTTAGGGACTATATGATATCTGTCCAGGATTTTCTGGCTTTTAATGTCTTTGTTCATAAACTATGCATAATTTTGATATGTTCTTTGGCAATTTTTCCTTAGAGATTTTAATATTCTATTTTTCTGTACATTTAGTGTTTTAATTATTATGTCTTTTCTGTTTCAATCTATTTGTTGTTCTGTAGGCTTCTTGTATATGGTCATCTTTTTTTTTCTGTAAATTAGGAAACTTTTCTTCTAAAAGTTTTGTTGAAGATGTTTTCTAGCCCTTCAAACTGGGAATATTTACCCTCTTGGTCTTTTCGTTGTGTCCCAAATTTCCTATATGTTTTTGGTTAGGAAATTTTTATACTTGTCATTTTCTTTGACTGATGGTTGATATCTTGAATGGCATCTTATACACTTGACAGTCTCTCTTTCATGTCATGTATTTTTTTGGTGTTGCTTGCCTTTGTACTCACTGATTTCTTTCTTAGGTTTTACATCTCCAGAGTTGCCTCTGTTTCTGATATATTTATTGATTCAATTTTTTAATTTTTTATTTACTTAAATTTCAATTTTTAAATCCTGGACCATTATGTTCATTTCCATCACCTGTTTGATTTACTTTGTTTTGTATTTATTTGTTTCTTCTTTATTGTTTCTATCTGTTTGCCTGTGTTTTCCTCTCTCTCTTTAAGACAATTATTCATATCCTCCTTAAAGACCTCTAGCATCTTCATGAGATAGGATTTTAGGCCAGAATCATGCTCTTCAGCTATGTTAGAGTACACATGGCTTATAGTATGAGGAAGACTAGTTTCTAATGGGCCCAAACTGCATTGATTTCTGTTGCTTACATTCTTTTACGATCAGGGTACCTACATGTTAACTGACCTAGGTATCCCTGATGGATCAGGCCTTCTAAGAAACAAATAGGTCCGTGTGACCTGTGTTACAGAATGTCTCCTAGGAGGCAGACTTAGTTAGAGGAGTCCTACTCTGTCTGGCTATAGGAGTCCTCCTGGGAGACAGGTAGTGCTGTGGTGTTGGAAAGCAGGCACTCCAACATGGTGTGGGTACATGTGGAGGTGCAGATAAATAAGGCAATGTGGGATAGGTAAGAGTGAGATAGACCCCATGTCTCTTGGGCTCTTTGGGGAGATCCCAGCTTGCCTTGGTCCCACCTGTGTCCCTAATTAGGGCAGACCTCCTGGAAGACAGGCAGGGTTGATGGATCAGGAAGCCAGCATGAAGATCTTCCACATGTGCCTTTTGGGGTGAGACTGCACTGCCTGCTTTTATTTTTCTTTAAAAATTAATTAATTTTTATGTTTGTCTGCCTCTCTCTCCATCTCACTGTTTCTCTCTTACACTGTGTGAGAGAGACAGAGAGACAGAGAAAGAGACAGAGAGAAACAAAGAAAGAGACAGAGAGAGACAAAAAGAGATTGAGCATAGATCTAGAAATACACATAGAAATCAAAGGATGACTTACATGAGTCAATTTTGTCCATCTACTGTAAAGGTACCAGAAATAAAATTCAAATCAAGCTTGGTAGCCATCTTGCCACTGTAGACTGACACTTTCTGAATTGCTGCATAGAAACTAGGATATATCTTAAGATAAAACCCCTATTCTAGTTATAATAGATTAGAGTTGTGAGCTCAAGATACTACACTGTACTTCTAAAGAGAAAGCCTAGCACATATGCTATGTTAGGTCTGGGAGTAAAACTTGCAAGACATGTTGCAATTGAATTGTCACTGTTTATTTTGAACAATTTTGAGAGACACAGAAAGTGCTAAGGTTAAACCTCAGAAGAGAACAAAGGATGCTTCTCTATGCATCTGTGAATTTCTTAAAGAAACATAATTCACTCCCAAATGGTCTGTATGTGTCTAATCAAGAATGGCACTCTGTTACTCAATTTTTTATTTCTAAAATGAAGGGAATAATTACACTGTGTCCTGGGGTTCTTTTACATCCAAACATGAATTTATGATTCTATTTTGAGGAAAATTGAGGCCCACCTAGAAATTTATGAATGACTAAATATTATGTCCTAAATTTATGTACAAATAAATGGGTTTTGTGTGTGCACCAGAAATCCTATTGTTAGAACTACAGAGATGAGAAGATAAGTAATGTTCATTGTCTAAAGAAAAATAAGTACTGGTGAGCTTTAGGCCAATCAAACTTCATTTTAACAAAAGAAGATAGATGATGCCATAAATTTGATCCTAGGCTGATCACACTCAGACACTCACACACACACATTCACACACACACACACACACACACACACACACACACACACATTTAAGATATTTTAAAAATTTATTATTTATTCATTCTTCTCTTATATATTACATTCCAATTGCAGTTTTCCCTCCCTCTACTCCTTCAAGTCTAGGCTCACTGCCTCTTTTCTTCTAGTCCCACTCTGTGTCCCTCCAGAACAAAAAGCAGCCCTCTCTGGGATATCAACCAAATATGGCACAACAAGCTACAATATGACTAGTATGTATCTGTAATTTACATTATGAGTATATGAAAGTTTGTGCATTGGATTGCCTAGAGTTGGAGTTATAGGCTGTTGTATCTCAGATGTGAATGTTTGGATGTAAGCTACTTTCCTCTTCAACACCAGCATTCACTTCCTATTGCTTATCCATTTCTGCAGTCCATTTTAAGCATTTTGAAGTAGTTATAATGGACCACTGTAGTCACCTTCAAGGAATAACAGCAAAAAAATAAATTACTCTTTCTATGATTAAATTCTGATGTCAGTAGAAATGAGTTAGCCTTTTACTCTATCTAATGCAGCACAGTCAGAATGTTTCACCAGACTATGTATACTACCATTATACTTTATCTTTCAGTATCTGAAGCATGACACAGAATAAGACCCAAAATTTCCATTTTGCTGTTGAGAAGATACAGTTTCCCAAAGGTTGTAAAATGTATCTAATTTCTGTTTTTAGTCATAAATGGAAGAAAAAAATCAAATACCTGGTTACATGACTCCAATGACTTGTTTTTGATTCTAAACAAGAGGGGGTAATATTTTTGTAATTTATGGTGAAAATCATAAATTATACTTCTTAAGGGATGGCATGCCTTAAATGAAAACTTAAGAAGTGCATTTGACCAAAATTATTTTTGATAGAAGAGAAATTTAATTTAGAAATTAGGCAGGAATGTGACAAAAAGTTTTATATTTTTATGCTGTGCCTGAAAGGAGAAGTGGATCATTATGAAGACATTTGTCAGTAATCTAATGATCAGAATGGGACAAGGAATCAGAAAATTCCTACTTGTTTAATATTTCCTATGTCCCCATAAAAAATGCTCTTTTTATTTATATGAAGGAGGCACTTGTCACTAGAAGACTTGGACAGCAGAGAGGGAGCTAGCTTTTGTAGGTGCAGTGACATAGGAAGAGAATGATATGGTCCTGGTTCTTGGTTACATGGAGGACATAGGACAGGAAAAATAAGTGAGAGCAAGTTCAGCAAATCCTTGATTCTATAGCTTTCTGTGTTCTTCAGTTCTATATTTCCAGTCTTCTAACACAACAGTCTTTGAATACTGTTATTTCATCCACAACAATAGTAACATGGGTGCCATTGATAACTCAGGCTTTAACCAAGAGAAACTACTTCTCTAAGGAGGAAGCACCTTTCATTGGGTAGAGTAAGCAGAAGGGCCATGTAGCTAGGGGCAGATCAAATGCTTTGAGACAAACCTTGTGTTTTGCTTATGTCCTATAATATTTTGTAAACAAACAAACAGTCTACAGTAGAGAAGTCTGGGAGGGGGACTGGTTTACCAAGATTGACTCTCATGCTAGATGAATGCTGCAGGATGTTTAAGCTCCTAAGAGCATGAAATGTGCACAGACAAGTCTTAGAGTTCATGAAACAACTAAAGGTACTGCACTGGGTCAAGAACTCCTGAAGACAACTCAATTAAAACATGAATTAAGAATACTTGTACCTATAGCTGGGCTATTTTCCAAGGTTTTCCTTCAGTAACCCAGGGGCTAAGGCATAGCAATCCTGTAATGTGATGCAGAGAGGGAGACTGCAGTCACCAGAGCTCATTAGACAGGATGTTATTAGATTTCTGAATATTGGACCTAAATACCAGCTATTTCTTTGTTCCCTTTGCTGTCTCTGTTACTTTTCCACCTGAAGAGAGAGAGAGAGAGAGAGAGAGAGAGAGAGAGAGAGAGAGAAAGAGAGAGAGAATTATTATTCATTTTATAGAACAAGACACATGTTGGGTTGACATCATAACCCCTACCATCCACAAACATGAGCTAGGGAAAATACCAGTCTAGAAATTTTGAGATCAAAGGGTAGGCTGTGAAAGAGACTTTCATGTTCACTCTGCCTAATTATTATTTGAAAGTCATGAGGGTGTTGTACTAGAAATTGTCATCAAGTTCCAATATATAAAATATCGTTCCAAAACCTTCAGAAGTGCAACCTCATTTACACAGCAACATGTTGTTTTAATTATTTAAAAACATCTACTGTCAAAGCCGACTATCTAGGCTGAGATGTCTCTGCCTAGCTCAACCACATGACCAGAGGCTATTTGCACATTGCAGCTAAAACCCACCAGACAAAAACACCAGCCCTGCCACCCACAAGATGCCAGTGTGGAAGATGTCTCTGCCAATTTTCCAAGCTGTATATGCAAGGCTGGGCAGTGCCGGACCATCCCGCCAACAACACAAGCTTGTTACAGATGAGATTCTAACGCTTAGATTATCCAAAGGTTTATATATTTAGTAATGACCAATAACAAGATACCTTACAATCTGTGAGGCTCTGAGCTATGAGAGACTGCCAGTCATCTGGTCGAATGGTCTTTTGAACCCTGAAGACCCACTCAGGACAGAAGATATTCAGCTCTGTTCCTGGGCCCCTGGCTCTCTCAGCTTCTGCCCTTCACAGCCCCTCCCACAGAGAGAGGTAAAGAGGTCTATGACCAGCGGGTCACATAGGAATAGTGCCCCAGGCTCTCCTCACATGCATATGAGGCATCCTCAAAATCTCAGACTAAGCCAATGGGATTACCTGCTGCTAAAACCTTCACCCACCCCAAACTGTATATATTGAGTTTAATTGAGAAGTAAAGAGTGCACAAGAATCATCCTGTGTTGTTCGAGAGCTTCTGTTATGAACCTTCCCCTCTTTGCCTTCTAGCAGGGCGCCTCTCACCCGCTCAAGAGCTGTAACACTTCGAAAGATGCCTGCTCTTTCGGAGCGACTTCGGGCATTTCCCGGCTTAGCAAAGAGCTGTAACACTTCAGGAGACACCAGCTTTCCCGGAGCACCTTTGAGGTTCTCCTCTCGCTGCTGCAGAGTGAGCAACAGGTGACAGCAGACCTTCCCTGCAGACACTCTACCCTGAACCATCCGAGGGCAGTGGCAGCGACAGTGACAGGGACAGTGGCTGTTTGCATCCTATCCTCTGCCAAGCTGGAGAGTTCTGGGACCCCATCTGGAGCAGGACTGACAACAATCAGAGGTGATTGTTGTCAATACTCAATACCCAACCTAGATATACCAACTACCTTTGACTGCTACAGACAAGCCTCCATTTCCATCTCTCCCCTAGCTCCTCCTCTTCCTTCTCCTTTTCCTCTCCTTTACTCCTCCTCTTCCTCTCCTTTACTCCTCCTCTTCCTCTCCTTTACTCCTACCACCTTAGCTCCTCCTACAGCAACACATGGATTTTTAGGATGTGTAACATAACCTGCTTAACAAGTCAGTCACTGCATTCTGTTCTAGAAAAAAAAACAATTCTCTAAATTAACAAAATCTTCAAATTTGGGCATAGAGGTGCAGGTTGGTGTCTCAGCATTATGTAGCATGAAGTAATGTCTGGGTTCAACTATCAATACTGCTCAAAACATGAAAAAAAAGAGGCTAATTGTAAGTACTGTTAGGTGGTTCAGCAAAATTGTTCTTGCCATACAAGACCAAAGACCTGAATGTTGCCAAGCCAGATGTGGCCCTGTTTGTGATAGGTTGATATGTAAAATATAGAAAGCAATATGGATTATGAGGGGCTTCATGAATCTAAAAGAACAAATGCAGCTTATCACTATGAGCAAGCTTATCAGAAGAATATATAGACAGGGATATTCCTGAGTTCAATGTTCAAGGTCAGCCTAGGACAGAGCAAGGTTAGTCCCAGGTGTGGTAGAAATGTTTTAGTTCAGGGTCTCACCCAGCTAGGTCTGAGCTTAACAAAGGCAGATAGATCTCTATATTTCTCTGCAGTGTTAAAGAAAAATTATGTTTGCTTTCTCTTGAGAATCAAAAGGCTGAGGTCCTGGGATGCTGATTTATAAGTTAATCAAAAGGAAACCTTGGGTAAATTACATAAAAGAAATTTTGATAAGTAGCATAAAAGACTGGACCTGTATTCTGCAGGAGATGTACTAGCCAGAGAATTTTTTGAAATAAAAAGACAGAACTGCTTGAAGAATGGACAGACAGGTTTACACACATGCACATGTGAGCGTGCGCGCACACACACACACACTTACACATTCATACAAGGAAGTATGGAATGGAAAGATCTCTTAGAATAGCAAGAAAAGCACAAGTCATCAGCTTGAATACACCATTTGTCTTTCAGTTGTTCTTTTTACCACTCTCAGACACCACCTGTCCATGCCACTGCTGGTACTTGGCAGAATGTTTTTTCCCAAACTCATGTGAAAGTTTAAGGTGAGAATTAGCTACATAAAATTCTTCTCTGTTTGCACATTCATGCCTTGGCGTGTACACACATATATATCACATATCATTTAGGCACATTATAATAATAATAATGATAATGATAATAATAATAATAATAATAATAATAATAATAATAATAATAATAAAAATGTTATAGGAAATTGAGCCAAATTAAATTTTAGCTTTTCTGAAGAATAAGTATAGACCTCTCAGTACTTGAACATTGAACTCAGGAGTCTCCCTGCCTTTATATTCTTCTAATAAGCTTGCTCATAGTGATAAGCTTCATTTGTTCTTTTAGATTCATGAAGCCCCTCATAATCCATACTGCTTTCTATATTTTATATAGGAAAATAATATTATTGGTTTTATAGCCTACAATGACATGCAGAGGAATAAATTTGGAGGTGCTTTTAATGCTAGCACCCAATGTTTATGTCCTTATAAAGACAATCAGTTGACCCTGTCAATTATTATGCTATGATTGAATTAATTCTGCAATGATTATTTGTCTGATATTTTCAAGTGTTTGATGGTTTCTGTGTCTGCTGCAAATTTCTCATTAAATTGACTGGGGTGTGACCCCTCTCTTGGATGCTGACATTCATCAGCTATGTTGTTTCATCTCACCCTTGCCTCTGGAAGCTTTTGATCTTCCTATAACAGTCAAGGATGTTGCTCTCAGGCCTGTGGCTGAATGACTCTCCTGAGTCTTCAGTCAGTCAGCTCTGTGCTGTGCATTTCACTGTACTCTCTTACCTTTATCCAGACTGAGAATCCCCTGTTTGCTACTTCCTCATGTCTTTTTGGAAGAAGATGCCATAGGATGGTAAGGAGAAAGAGATACAATGTGTGTGTGTGTGTGTGTGTGTGTGTGTGTGTGTATGAGAGAGAGACAGAGAGACAAAGAGAGAGAGAGAGAGAGAGAGAGAGAGAGAGAGAGAGGCAAAAACAGAGACAAAGATAGAATTTATATCTTGCTTTTCTAAGAAGTCTTTCACTGACTTTATTTTTATTGGATAGAATTATAGGTGGGTTCAAATTTATGAGCCATCTGTCCTTTTCCCAGATTTATTTTCATTTGGTCCTTTAACTTAATGACATTAATGTTCTTAAAACATTTTCTTCTCTCTTCATCTACTTTTTCTTAATTTTTCTCTAAGTTAACACAGTGCCAAATACCATTTAATCAACATTAAGACCCAGTAAATTTAACAGTGCTTATCAATAATTTTAACAAACATGTCATGAAAATTAACACACACACACACACACACACACACACACACACACACACACACACATGTATAAAGGCTATTGTTTCAAAACTACCATTGTGCAAACAAACATGTTTGATTCCAGTTTGGAAAAGGTTTTTCATGAGTAAAACTGGGGCATGGGTCTGGTGACATGAAAGATAATTCAAACTTTCCTTTTCTTTTCCAAAACTTTTGAATGCCTTGTTCCACACTGTAAAATCTACTGGCATGCTTTCTTTTTAAATATCACTCCTTACCATACTGTTAAAATAAATACATCATTTAAGAATTTGTCCTTTCTCTACTGTGACATAACTGTTAAGTAAATTAAGCTAATGTCTGTGTTCACTCTCCTGGCAGAATACTTCATTATCGAGTAATCAAATCAAATACTTAGGAACACATTATGTGTGTTCAAATCTGGTTCCTATGCATTCTGACCAGAAGTGTGTAGAAGTATTAGTTTAGAGGAAGAGGAAGAACTATCTCTATTCTGATGTAAAGCTTGCTGGATACTTGGTTGGTTTTTAGATGACAGACATTCACAGTAGTTTCAGATCCCAGTCGGAGATTCTTTTCAGATATCAAGTTCCAAGAGAAGCAACTAGTCATCATATAATTCCATATTTAATCTTCCCCTTGTTCTTTTCAAGCAAGTATGACTGTAGGCTGCTGGGGGTTAGTGGAAAAGTCATTTTATTTATACTTGCTCAGTTTTCATCCCAAACATGCAGTGTCTGTTTCCAGCTGCATGTGTGGCAAATAGATGCTTTGTCCTCAGATCATAGCTCAGAGTGGTTTGCAGGCTCCTTGCTAGTGCCCTTGGATGAACAAGCAAACTGCTGCTAAAGTGGAGCTGTCCAAGCTTGCTTTTCTAGAAATCCTGTTTAAACTGACTCTTGTTGAAATCAAACATTGATAACTTGGGAAGAAAAGGAGGGAATATAATTTAGGTTTCCTCAAATCATTATTTGTCCTTTAATGAATGTTTTAATAGACAAAAGCAATTTTTCGTTTCAAAACAGCTTAAAAAACATTTTATTGGTTCTTCTGTAATTTCTAATTCCCTATCATCCCACCACCCTTGAAATACCCATAAGAGAAAAAATACCTTGCTTTGTAAGTTGTTGTAGGTCACATTGTGACACAGAGTCTATTCATTTGCCCATACATCTTCACTTAGAAATTTTTATTGCAGAGTCATTGGTGAGGTTTGAGACCTCTGGATTTTGCCAAAATATCAGTATTGTGTCCAAAGTAGGGCTTCTATCACATATCCTGTCTTTGTGCTGTCATAGAGATCCTGCAGATTTTGTTCTGCTGCATCAGTAGTTTGTAGATGGGGTAGATGTTAGAGTGGGCCTACTCAAAATCTTGGATCTGGGCCTGCATGGTTGCTGCATTGGTCATCCTTTCTGCTCTCTAGTACTGCTCTAGTGAGGAGTAAGGCCCACTCTCAGGAATGCAGCAGCCAGTTAGTGGTGGGGCCAACTCTGTGCTGTCCTTGAACATAAACATGGATCCAGGTTGTAGACAGCACCAGAGAAATTTGTATGGCATTTGGTGGTAAAATGGGCCACAGAGGCAGACACAGATCTTTAATGGTGCAGGGTCATGGACCCAGAACAGTCCTTGGCAGTAGCATGGCCTGCAACTTCACAATGATCTGAGTTAACAACACAGGTTTTAGCAGGCTGTTCCTTTATACCTTCATATATCCAGTTCTTCCTCTCTTCATTACACACAAAACATTCTGCCTCTCTACACCATTTACTTGATTATCTTGGTTCAATTCATGCATCTGGGTTTTTCCAATTAAGCAATGCATCGAAATATATTTTAAACCAAGAACAAACCACTTTTGAGTCCCTTTTGGGTGAATATATATATATGCCAGAGTATAATAATACATGTTTATAATGTGCAATTGTAGCATATACTGAATTTTGAGGAATCACTATTAAGGATTGAATCTAAAAAATTCTTAAAAATTGGAAATCCTTAAATTAAAATGACAAACAAGGTATTAGATATTATTATGAAATTTTCCCATTTCCCCCCAGCCAGAAATTCACTATCCCATCCCCCTCCTCCTGCTTTTTGAGGATGTGCCCCGACCCACCTACCCACTCCCAACTTACCACTCACAATTTTCCCCACACCGGGGCATGCAGCCTTCACAAGACCAAGGAATTCCTCTCCCACCTATGACCTACAAGGCCATCTTTCCCTACATATACAGCTAGTGCCATGGGTCCACTAATATGTGCTCCCAGGCTGGTGGTGTAGACCCTGAGAGCTCTGGTAGTTTGGTATTGCTGCTCTCCCCATGAGGCTCCAAAGCCCTTAAGCTTTTGTAGTCTTCTCTCTAATTTCTGCATTTGTAACACCATGATCAGTTCAATGGTTAGCAGTGACCATCCACCTCTGTATATGTCAGGTTCTGTAGACCTCTAAGGAGACAGCTGTATCAGGCTCCTGTCAGCATGCACTTCCAGACATCCATATCAGCTTCTGCCTTTGTTGACTGCACATGGGATGAATACCCAGGTGGAACGGTCTCTGAATGGCCCCTCCTTCAGTTTCTGTCCCACACATTGCCTCCATATTTGCTCTCATGAGTATTTTGTTACTTGTTCTAAGAAGGACTAAAGCACCCACACTTTTTTTCTTCCTTCTTCATGAGTTTCCTGTGGTCTGTGAGCTTTATCTTTGGTATTGAGAGCTTTTTGGCTAATATCTACTTATCAGTGAGTAAATACCATGTGTTTTCTTTTGTGATTGGATTACCTCACTCAAGATGATATTTTCTAGTTATATCCATTGCTTAAGAATTTCATAAATTCATTGTTTTTAATAGCTGACTAATACTCCATTGTGTAAATGTACCACATTTTCTGTATCTATTCTTCTGTTGAAGGACATCTTGCTTCTTTCCAGCTTCTGGCTATTATAAATAAGGTAGCTATGAACATAGTGGAGCATATGTCCTTGTTATATGTTGGAGCATCTTCTGATTATATGCCCAGGAGTGGTATAGCTGTATTCCCAGGAAATGCTATGTCCAATTTTCTGAGAAACTGCCAGACTGATTTCCAAAATTGTTTTATCAACTTACAAGTGGAAATCATTTTATCCTACAGAGGAAAGAACTGAAAAAATATAAAGAGTCACTCTGACTTTGAAATATTTTGGCAAAATCTTTGGAAGCAGGGCTTGCAGTGAACATTGGCTGTGCTGATTTACATAAAATTAGACCCCAGCAATGTGTCCTGAACTCCCTCTTTGCCACTCTTCCAATCAGCAACTTCTTCTAGACATTGGATTCCACTCCTGTGCACTGAAAATCCTGTGATTCTCCCTATGAATAATTTATTAGAGCATAGCACCTTGGTGAAGGGTGAAAAAGATTTGAAAAGTTATTCCATCTTCTTCGTGCCATTTCTTGTCAAAATTCTGGAGAAAATGTTCAGTCTTCCCTCAGCACCCTATACTACGCCTAAAATACATCTCTGCAGACATTTATGTAAACCACTTTTTTTCAGTTATAAAAATTGAATCTAGGACTTCATGCATGGTAAGAAAGCGGTTAGCACTCCATGCCTCCAGCCAGACACTTCCTGTTTTTGTGAAAGTGTGCAAATATGTGTAGAAGATAGGGCATTGGGTAATCATTGTAACATATTTCAAATATAGATAGATTACAGAAAATATAACAAATCATCATGTGCCTACTTGCCAGATTTAAGAATTAGTAATACTTTGTCACTTTTGATTTATCACTTTTGATCTTAATTGGTATGAATAAAACTTATGCCTTACTATTGTTCTGTGCAGGAACAGAACTAATGGAATGCATATGTATAAAAGAAGGTTTATTAGGTTAGATTACAGAGGTAGGACTTTGTATTCTAACTCTGGCTATCCCAGAGTGAAAGACAAAAATATTGTAGTTATTCAGTACATGAGGCTGAATAGCTGGATGTATCTACAGGTTTTTTGTTTGTTAATTTGTTTTGTTTTGTTTTGTTTTGTTTTGTTTTGTTTTGTGGGTTTTTCTCATTTAAACTAATACAGAGTGACACTGTTTTTCTCTTTGTATAGTCTTGTGTATCTCAGGCTAGTCTCAAACTTAAAAAAAGATAATTAAAATTTTGACTCTTCTACCTTTACTTCTTAAGTGCTAAGATTACAACTGTGCAATATCATGCCTGGTTTACAGAGCACCATAGGTAGAGTCCATGGCTTTAACCATGACAGGTAGGTTATCTACCAACAGAGTTGTATCTCCATCTTCTCCTTATAACCTTTTTCTTTAGTATAGCTTCTTGATTTTGTAGTTTTCATACCACAGTCATAGATGATGGTTAGACCATCTTTTTACATGCTAAAGCAAAAATTTGACTGGAGCATAAACAAATGAGAAGAAGACTTAAAATAACTTGGTAGTTGTTTCTTAGGATATAAGGTAAAGAGTCAAATGACTTCATACCATGTGATACGTATAAAAAATAAACAATTCACATAATGCCTTGTTATAATTTTGTTAATAATTTAAGTTCAAGAAAGGTTTCAGCACATTAGTTTCTAGATAATAATATATACATTTTATGAATTTTATAATTTAATTAGTAATTTTTTGTTCTTTATATCAGCTTATAAATTCTACTGTAGATTTGGAAGTCTGTCAGGAATAAAATGTCTTCCCTAAATATAATATTTTTATTAGCCTTAGAAATTAATATTTAATTTTAAAATGAATAATTAAGAATATTTTCTACATTTTATTGTGTTTCTAGACTCATACTTCATGTCTAGGCAAGAGAAGCTCACTATTATTTTCTGTCTTTTGCTGCGAAATATCAAGATCTACATCATCTTTGAACTTAACATTTCTCTTCATAAGCCCAACTAAAACCAAGTCTGTATACAGGTAAGTGTTGCTTTGAACAAAACAAGATGTTATTGGGAAATGTAATGAAGTAAAGGAATATCTTCCTCTTTTGCTCAGAGCATCCCTTCACAATACGGGAGAGATGCTGTAAAGCAAAGCATGGGCCACTGTAGTTTCATTGTGTGTTTTGATGTAGATTTACTCACATCTATGGGCGTGTGTGTGTGTGTGTGTGTGTGTGTGTGTGTGTGTGTGTTCATGTAGACAGCAATGGGTATTTTTTTCCTTGATATCCATTGGTATCCATAAGCATTGCTGTTTGAGGTAGAGTATCTAGTATATACTAGAGGTGACACTTCTTAGTTTGCTAGCTGGCAAGTCAGCAAGACTCCAGAGACCTTTTGGTCCTGCCTCCCTTCTTCAGAAATTGGAAACATATAATATTATCTCTCTTTTTTGTTATGGCTGAAGACATAACACAGGCTTTGTGCTTATGCATCAAACACTTTTCTTCCAGATGTTCCCTGCCTCAACATCTAAACAAGAAACAAGAAGAGTTAAAGAATATATTACAATCTATAATACAGTGCAATGTATGCATGAAATACCACCCTTTCATTATACAATTTTATCTATAATGGAAAGTACAACAATGGTACTGCATGGCCAGAAGATATGGCATGATACCATCCACACATTTCATCCACAATGACAACAACAACAACAACAACAACAACAACAACAACAACAACAAAATCTTCTACTCTATCTTCTGCCATGTGTCACTAGATTCTGTCTGTTTCAATAATATGAGTGTCTGCTTTGTTCAACCCAGGGAACCCTTCCTGATGCATGCAGTAGGATGGACATGTTTCTGAATATGCAGAAAGATTATGTTCCAACTACATGGGAATATATTGAAACTAGTTTAAGTTTCAAACATGAAAAGCTGCTAAGGCAGTTGCTATCCATGCTGCCTAAACCAAGGAGCAGGAGAGTGTGGCTTTATCACTTGTACTGCCATGTTATTGAGAGATTCAACATTCTACACTCTGAGAAGTTGGTCTCTCTGCTTTTTGTAGGAGTAATTCCTTGCTTTCCTGTTTGTTTTTCCATTGGTGGTGTTTTGCAGTAAGTTCTCTAAACATTTTTACTTAAAATATAATACATTTAATTTTAATATTTTCCTTATCATCAGGGTGTGAGGACCCTCTGCCCTGAGCCCTTGGAAGATCCATCTGATGCTGAGAAAGTACAGATGAATGAAGTCTCCACATTTTCCCAGCACAGTATTTAAAGGTCTAGGGTTATAATTTTAAGCAGTTTTCAAAATGGTTAAAATACTCTATTAAGATATTTTTATATTATAAAATATATTTATGCTTTTTGTGTACTCAATAAAATTGATGAAGCTTTCAAAGAAAAGTAAATTGTTTTCTCTGAGAAAAAAAATTTCAATAGATAAATCTACAAATCAAATTCTCAAATGCTTCAGTATGTACTCAAGTTTCTATGGTTCTTGCTTTCTCAAATTCCATGGCTTTATTTCGTATAAACATAATATTAAATTTAGGCATGTATGTGTAGGAGAAACCTATAAGTTTCTAAATGAAAGGGATTTATATATAGTGTTTTATTTCAATGATATTATTTTAGGAAGAATACCTAAGTTTACCCTTGTGTAGTATGGACCCTTTGGCCACATCTAAATCTGCTTCCAGTATGGCCTCATGTCATTTCATTCAACTTGGACAGTTTGGTTTTATTTTGTAGTTTAATTGAAACAATTAGTATGGTATACATGTGTGCTATATGTATATACATGTATTATGCAGATTCAAAAAAATACATGACAGAAATGAAATTATGCTATCTTATTTTGTTACTCTCTGCCTGATTTCCATGAGAGAGGGTCTCTTAGTGAGTCCAGAGCAATGATTATTTTTCCATTGGGCTAGTGTCTGGCAAGCACCAGCAATTTTGTTGCCTCACTTATACAAGTGTAGGAATTACAATTGTATGCTGAAGTTACAAGCACATACTAGAGTACCTTAGGTACTTATGTTTTCATGGATAGAACTGACTCCAAATCCTCATCCTTGCATCTCATTTTTGAAAATGTTTTGAAAGCTAGTTATAAAACAAAGGCATATATTCTTTGCTTAGTCCTTATTTTTTAAATGTTTATCTTAAATTTAAAGTGATTGACAAAATCAATTATTTTTATCAAAAACATATCTTTTTGCACTGCATATGTACTTAACTTCTTTGTCTTTGTCTCTAAATGACACTATAAAGCTCCCATACTGTAACATGTTTCAAGTAATGTATACATGTGTTAGAGTGTATGGTGAAAGTTCACAGGTGACATGATGAGACAAGAACACTGGAATGTTGTGTACTGACAGAAATATGCCTAGAGTGTCTAGATCCCTTTGAAATTTAGCTCTGCAAATAATAAAAAAAATATATATATATATAATGTATATGTGTATATGTGTATGTATATATGTATACATAGACATATATATGCATATGATATATGTGATTCTGATATATATGTATCATATATATGTTAATCTGAACATTTAATGTATATGCTTATATTGTACATATATATGTATGTATGTTGTATGTGTATATGTGTATATTTGTATATATGTAATTGTATTTGTGTATGTGGAAATATGTGTGTACATGTATGTGTGTATGTATATATGTACATATATGTATATATGTATTTGTATATATATGCATGTGTATATAGAATTTTCTTTCTCTGTGTGTGAGTGTGTGTGTGTGTGTGTGTGTGTGTGTGTATCAAAGACTTGATTATTGTCAGGAACTATAAAGCCAAGTTTTGATTATGGATGCTGTGGTGGTTTGAATATGCTTGGTCCATGAGAAGTAGCCCTATTGGGAGTGTGGCTTTGATGGAGGAAATGCATCACTGTGTAGGTGGGCTTTGAAGCTCCACCCAGTATGAAAGAGAGTGTGTCTTGACTAGAGTTATATAAAGATGTAGAAATCTCAACTTCTTCTCAAGAATCATGTCTGCTTGGATGTTGCCATTCTTTCTGCCGTGATAATGGGATAACCTCTGAAACTGTAAACCAGCCTCAGTTCAATGTTTGCCTTTAGAAGAGTTACCTTCGTCTTGGTGTCCTCACATAAATGGAAAGCCAAATAAGACAACAACAGAAAATGATTATATGTATCTACACGTGTATATTTTAATGTAGCGACTAACCAAATTTAAAGCAATAATTTGTTACTGCTTGTTACTTAGAAAAGTGCTAACATATTAACACTTTTAATGTTAGTTTTAGTTTATATTTCAGAGAGAAATTAAAGAATATGAGATACTTTTGACACTTCACCACGAACTCCTATTTGTCTTTCTTCTTTTGAGTGAAGAGTAACTATGTAATTTATAGCCTGGTTTTAACTCATTTTCTTTCTTCATCTTCTGCTTTAATGCTTGGATGCCATATACTACAGCAGAAGGCAAATGATTTGTTCTCTGGATAGCTGTGAGATAAAAGTATAGACATTGCACAACTGATGGCTGTCAGAAAACAAAATCCCTCTTGGTAAGAAAGGTCTTAAGTAGATAGAAATGCAAGTATGTGACTAAGAGCTAGTCCTTCTAGGGCCTAGTCACAGTTTTGAACTTGGAGAAATGGTTATTAGTGAAGATACACATGAGGGAGTGAAACCTAAAATTCAAAAATGTTGTGACTTTAATTTGACTTTCCGAGAAATAAAATGAATGGGTGTTTTTAGTCAGGATTGCCTCTGGCTGTTTGTGAACACTCTTCTTCCTTTTGTACAAAGAGTCTTTCCTTCTGCTAACTTTACACCAATCCAAAGAGCAAAGGCAATACAATTCCCCATGGCACATCAATGTACTGTAGATTATTTTAGCTAGGCTAGTAAGATGTCAGGTGCCTGCCATAAAAGCCTGACAATCTACATATTTGCAACTGAGATTATGTGTTTGAAAGGGAAGACTGGTGCCCGGAACTTGTCTTCTGACTTCTAAAAATGCACTGTGACACACACATGCAACAATAAATAAATAAATAAATAAATAAATAAATAAATAAATAAATAAATAAATAGTTAAAAACTCACAACTCCATGCTAAACAGATAACTCAGTTGAAAAATTACTTGCTATGAAAGCTTGAGTATTTAAGCTCCACCCCTAGAACATATGTCAATACACTAGGTGTAGTGGCAGATACCTGTAATACTTCCAGTGTTTGTGAGGTAGAGACAAGAGGGTTCTTGGGCTAGTAGAAAACTAGGCTAAATTTTAGTGAGTGTCTCTGTCTCCAAATATAAGTTGAAGGGCAATTAAAGAAGATAACTAGCATATGTCTAGCTACCATATGAACATTCACACACATGAACAGCTACCTATGCAAACCCAAATGTAAAAATGTAAAAGAGTAATAAGTTTCCATATTTGTGCCTGGCATGCCCAAGCTGACATCCAGAAAGGCATTTAGTAGGTGCAAATCAACATGGATAATCTTTTCCATTTAAAATAAGTTACCCAAAGCACAACTTTTTATCTGAATTTCTTTCTTTCATAAACCTTTTTTTTTTTCACTGCAGGAGACTTGAGTCCAGAACTGCAGTGTGAAACTCATCTTTCACTGAATCTAAATGTGCCTTTTCTTTCCAAACAACTCCTCTCCCTCTTGTCATGCAGCTTTGTGCTCTACATTCAATTTCCTAATAGAGTCTGTTCTTTTTTCCAGACTCCTTTTGCTGGCAATTAATATAATATGTGTCAGGGTAGCTGGCTGTTCCCTGTTTGTGTTAGACACATTTTGCCTCTCTACTGTGTTTTTTAAGCAAAACATGCCTGGCTTCCATTGTTAATGCATCTTCATATGCCCTTTCATATTTCTTTTCCTATCTGCTTATAACTCATTAAGGTTGCTTTTCAAACTTTCATTTTAACTATAACATAATTTTGCCTTATTAAAAACTGTAACTGCCTGAGATATTTAAAGAATATTAAGTGTTTGTAATAACACATGCCCTTGGGATGAGAGGATCTAATGTGAATGTTGGGGAGATGCTATTTCCATTTAAGTGAACAGACAGAATGGGCTTAACCCAATTTAAGAACTTAAAAAGTTTCTCCTTAGCAACTTTTGGGGGAGAGGAAACATTAGACAGAGAAGATAAAGTTAAAACAGAAGGCCTAAAGTGTTCTTCATGAGAACCTAGACAATTGCAGCACAAATCTTCCAATGTGTGAAAAGAGTGCATAGGAAATGCATAGCTATGTGTCAGTGCGTACAGTCTGAAGAATTGGCTTTTTTTTTCCAGAGGACTTCACTCAAGCAAAACCATAATATTTTGCTTTGATGATGGAAAGAATCACAGCCCCTATTGTAATCAGAAACATTTACCAGAAAGGTTTAAATGAGCTACACTATGATCAAGATACATCACTCGTGGACTCTACACCCAAAGGACTCTGCATGCCACAAATTATCTGAATACCCATGTTCAATTCTGTTATGTCTGTAATAACTAGTGAATGGAATTAGCCAATGTATTCATAAACTGATGAATGGGAAATGGATATACATATACACAATGCAATTCCATTCAGGAGTAAGAAAAAAATATTATGAAAATTGCAGGTAAACAGATGAAACTAGAAAGATGAAATGACACAGAAATAGCAAAACATGAGTAACAACAAAAACCAGCAGCACATATTTAACTTTATATGTAGGTAATTGCTTCAACTCTCTAATGTTCAGAAGGAAGCAGCTATAGAGGACAAGAAGCAACACAGAGACCAGTGACATGGAATGGCCTCAGGGAGGAGAACAGTAGAGATCAATGTAGAGAGGGAATACAAAGGGTGCAATGGGAGATATGTTGTTTATCTAAATGGACATAGCATCAAACTACCTTGTAAATATTTGTTTATATCCATAAACAAGTGCTATTGTCAGCCTTAATCACTAGAACAAAACAAACAATAGAGGATACTGAGACCGATGCCTGCACAAGGTGATAAGTGTAAGAAAAATATGAATGCTTAATCTTTTGTGAACCTTATTTCTCCTAAGGCTCAGAAATATTACAAAAGAAGTGTCATAAAGAACATAAGAACCTGATATATAAAGACTGTGAAATGCCATATCCTGAAAAAACTTCAGCCACTGAAATTACAAACTCATAATGGCTATGATATTTCTAGATCTTCACAAAAAATATTGTCAAGTCAGTCATGGATTTAGAATTGTGTCTCACTTACTGTTTCTACTACTGTGATAAAATCCCTTGATTAAAAGCCACCTGACGAGGAAAAATGTGTTGCAGTTTATAATTCCACTGCACAGTCCATCTCTGAGAAACACCATGGTAAAACTCAAACTGTTCATGAACCTGGAGATAGGAGCTCATGTAGAGGCTATGATGGAGTGCTGCATAGTAGCTTATTCTCTATGACTTGATCTTCATGAATTCTTGTTTCAACCACAATGACCTATGTCCTCTCATATCAATCACCAATCAAAACATTAGCTCACAGACTCACTTAGTAAGAAAAACATACAGAGACATTTGTCTCAAAGGTCCTTCTTCCAAGATATGTTCAAGATTATGTCAAGGTGACAAAAAACAAAACCAGCCAGCACAAAGGGCTCACTATTGCTCATCTTTCCACTATTTGCTTCTGGTAAGTTCAGTGAGAGGGGAGTCATTACTTCAGATACATACCCATAATCATACCAGGCTCCTAAAGATAGTTCCAATACAATGATCATACAAGTAGTCCTGCTTATACTAAAAGTCAGATAAAAGCCACATATCATGAGTCTTGACTTGGGATTGGTAAAGATAAGAACACTGGTGTGAATGAGAGATTATAGAGAATTAAGAAGAAAAGAGTGCTGAGGTTTGCTTCCCAACATAGTGGTGGTAGTTTCTTTCCATGACTGCTAGATATATGGTATTATTGCTGTAAAATGCCTGCCAGTCATTGACACAGAAAAATAACTTGACTCATGGCAGTGTCATGCTGACCACATCACATCACTCTTATGGTTTATTATGTTCTGTATTAGGTTTTTTAAACTTAAGAAATTCCACAAAACTTTATCAAGTTAAATATTAATGTGAACTTGAGTCAGCTGACCATTATGAAACACTTTATGTCCTTTCATATGAGTCCATTGTCTTTTTTTTCCCATATTAACCTGCCCTAAGAACAGACTGATACCACAATTTGGCACTTGAGTAATTTTTTGTGTTCCTTAATGTTCAATTTTGGGGTATGCACCCCATAAACTAGTTTTGCTTAGCTGAGATAAGTGTTTGTATGGTGTGTATGTCCATTTCTAATCCCCCTACAATCAGAATACATTATAAGAACAAACTTATTCAAGAACAAAATTTATTAATACAAAGGGAGAAAGACTCGAAAACTAATAAAAGGGATAAACAAAAAAATTTCAGTAGAATAAAGTATAAGATAGGACACCAATAATTGAAAGATATTACAACATAGATCTTAGGCATGAGTACTATGAGAGAGAGAGTTACTCTGGAAATATAGGTTTCATTAAAAGTTCAGTGAGGATGTCTCAGAGAAAATCCTTTTCTCACTCTTCTTATAATGGGGATATTTAGGATTGGTGGCTTTAAAGTTATATTTCTAAACATAGCTGAGAAACTACATTTTGTTTTTAACATTGCCAAAGAGTACATTTTACAATGTTACATGTTTATAACAGTTTTGTTGAAATTGATGGATGGAAAAGATTTGGTACACTGGTTTGCATAACTGTAGCTAGGTACTTGAAAGGAGTTTTTGTAGAAAAATCTTAATCCAGCAACATGCCTGCTCAAGTAAGAGAAACATCCAAAGACATGTTATGTCTATATGATATGACAAGACTTCATACATATCCTGGATCACAGTATGATCTGGTTGGAATACAGACAAACCTTTTGTACATACCTTTAATTCTAAACAATGAACATAAGATTAGTTAGTAGAAGAAAGCAGCATCTTTTGAAGATGTTGTTTAATTGATGGACAGGCAAACTGAAAAATCAGAGAAATATTTGACAGAATGTGTCAGAGATGGGAAACCACCAACTCTCGTGAAAACAGTGCAGGAGAGAGGGGCTACTTATGAGCAGCACAGGGAAAGAAGTTCAGTGTGTGTGGCAAAGCAGTATGCATGTCAGTTGTGACCAGGGCAGATTTACAGAGACGGGTTGCAGGGAAAATAAGCTAGAAACAGATGAAAACAGAATGAGTCATAAAATGACAAAGAGCCAGAAAACATATTGCCAAAGTTAGAATGAGGCCAAGCCGTTCAGTGAGAAGCTGCTTTGAATCAGTCATGTTGGAGAGGAGTTTGTCATAAATGAACTGAGTCAAACTGCAAGGAGAGTTTAGAAGGAAGTAGAAAATGTGAGTATGAGTATATTCAACAGTATTTCTCTAAAGCTGAAGCATGTTGGGTCTAGGTTAGTGGACAGAGGCTGAAGCATTCAGGACAAACAAAGGCTATAAATTTCCAGGCTAAGGTTTATGAATAGACAGAAAAGAGAAAGTAAAGATCTGGGCTCAGCTCAAGCCATGTATTTATATAGTTTAGGTACAATGATAGTCTTTTTCCTTCATCTGAGGAAATAAATGCAACATTTACAAGTATTGAAACTCAAGAGTATATGTCATTCTATTTTATTTGTAAGACTGCAGACTTCAGATCCATACATATCATCTCTATTGGTGGTTTATACAGAATGCCAACTTGAAAGAATTTAAGAATATCTTGGAGGCAACTCTTGGAGCCTAACTGAGACAGATTTTCTTTAATAAATTAATTATTGTAGTGGCCTGCCACTGACTTTGAATGCTTGCACCATTTCAAGTACTGTGACTGCAGAGCTGCATAAAAAGTAGAAACTGATGTGGCAATAAACATTGAACTCTCTCAGCTTTCTAACTGAAGATGCAGTGTAACTAGCTAACTCTACCACTGCCATGACTGCCCTGCTTGTTCAATGGACTGTATGTCAGGGAACTGTAATCTAGATTGAAGTGTTATTAATTCTTTCTGTTTCCCGCTACTGTGATTTGAATACAGGATTAGACTGTGGATAACACTTTTAAAGAGCCTTTAATAACACCAGAAAATAATTATAATTCAGACATGACTATATGGATTTTCTTCTAGTAGAATATACCTCAGTGGTTTCTGAATCATACATGTAGAATGGTCAGATGTAATGGTTATATGTAAATTATATATAATGGTTATATGTAAAATTTAAACTTATATGTTATCTGGTCATTTCCATTTTCCTATGTCGAGTCTGAGTTACCCTACCATAAATTACAAAATAAGTCAATAATTGTTAGGACCTTAGAAAAACAGAATTTGTGTGGTGTATGTGTGTGTGTGTGTGTGTGTGTGTGTGTGTGTGTGTGTGTGTGTGTTTTCCTGGGTCAGGTTAACATTTTATTTGCAAGTACATAAACACTTATGTGGTTTTGGAGACTAGAGGACAAACTATAGTCTCTTTTCTTAAGTGCTTTTCACCTTTTCAACTTTTTCTCTTCTGTTCTCTTCTGTTCTGTGTTCTCTCTCTCTCTCTCTCTCTCTTTCTCTCTCTCTCTCTCTCTCTCTCCCTTTCTCTCTCTCCTCTCTCTCTCTTTCTGATCTTTTCTCTTTTCTTTTTCTTTTTTTTAAGTCAGGGCCTCTCACACAGCTGAATTCATTAATTAGGCTATGCTTTCCAGGAAAAGAGAGCCCCCTGGGATCTCTTTCGGTCTTTTCAGCACCTGGAATTACACATGCATACTGGCATTTTTATCTGGATTGTGAGAATTAAAAAATGGTCCTCATGTTTACACAACAAATCATTTGACTAACCCATCATCTGCTCTAGTGTTTTGTGGTCTTCTAATTCTTTGTTCCCATTGACACTTAAGATATACTGGATTTTGACTCATATGAATTTGACCTACTTGATTCTCAATACAGAGGGAGTTTTAGAATCTTGTGAATATTTTTGTTATACAAGAAAAAACAGTTTCAATATCATGGCAGAATCTAAGGCAGTGTTTTTATTATTTCCTGATTTGAAAATAAAATGCAGATAGCTATTGTTTAATTACGTAGACTATAACATATAAGGAGATCAATGAATTTTCTTTGTAATATGCATACATTACTCTGGTTTCCTTGTTCTAGAACAATAGTATTACAAAATAAACTCTGATTAAATTAATTATAATAACTGTGTTATTTTATAATTATGAGGATTTTGAAAGCATGTATATTTCTCACTTCAATGCCTGGTTCCTGCAGATATTAGCTAAGGGTATGAGATATCGTAGAACTAGATTTAAATACAGATAGATGTGAAATGACATATAGAGGGTGGCAATTTAACAAGTATCCTCTAGACAGTCTTCCTCTGCTTTAATTATTGAACCATATTTTAAACCTGCTCTGAATATGTACATATCATAAGACTGATTGTCTCTATGGACTAGGCCAGAACAGCTCTATGAGCAGTCTTCTTAAAAGTTTTATAGAAGGAGAAAGATTAAGAGGTCAGGGTATTGATATGGTATTTTAGTGGTAGTAGGTTATTGGGCCTTGGATGAGGTAACTCCATTTAACCCTTCAGTCACATAGCACAAAGGTAGAGGGTGTGATTAGTAGGTCTCCACCTCCAGAGATTAAAATATTAATGAGTTACCTAAAGGCCGGGGGCGTAGCTAATTAAGTTATTCCCTCCCCTTTTCTCCTTTCCTATAAAAGGCGAGCCCCCTTGACTTTTGGTGGGGAAAGCGCATACCATCTACACCTATTCACCAGGCCATGAACAATAAAAGCTTTGGAAAACCAGACTCCACGTGTTTCTTGGGCCTACACTGCCGCCAGATTGCCAGCCTTTGGAACTCTGGAGCGTTGAACTGCAGCTGCTGGCCCTCTAGCAGCTGAGTGAATGTGTGACTCTCCACCAGTTGTGTGGGAAGTGTGGCGGAACCCTGCCACAGGCCCTTGTGGGACCTCACTGCCCACCCGATCCCCCAAAGTTTTTTCCCCACAGTATGTCTTCAATATTTATATCTGATAAGGAAGAAGGACATATAAAACTCCTAAGTCCATGCCTTTATATATTCTAATGTCTCCAGTCTAGGTTGTTACAATTGTCAAACTTGAATCAGATCAAGAAACATTAGAAGATTAATAAATAACATTTCTGTGTATAACTGTGAAGTTTTCAGGTAATTAAATCCTGATGATTGTTTCCCACTGAGTGGTTTAATCTATCTAGGGACTAAAACTTTGAATGCACTGCTGAGAGGTGGTAGAACTGAGTATTCTAGTAAATAGAGTTCTATGAGTTATTTTTAGAAGAAATATATATTGCCATGCCTCTTACATATTTGTTCTGTGATTGCCATAATGTAAACTGTACTCTATACCTGTCCTGTATGTTATATAAGTTTCCTACAAGACAGTAACATTTTATACTACAGGAAACTCCTTAAACTCAAAATAACTTCAGGAGATCCCTGGAAGTGACAACATTCACTCGGCTATACCTGTAAGAGCAAGCTATAAAAGATGTGAATCCACCTAAAACTGAAAAAAGCCAAGTGGAATAAACAGTGGGGATTCAACATTGAAATGGGACTGGTTGTAGTAACCTATGGTCTAGTCCTTGGATCTGTATCTTGTTCTGTCCCTTTCCTTTTATTCTTTGATCCCTATACTGAAAAACAAAACAAAATCAAAACAAAGACAAAAAACAAAAACAAAAACAAAAAACAAAATAAAATAACCCAACAAACAAACAAATAACACAAGCTAATCAACCATACTGCCCCCATCACAATAGATTTAAACCTTTGAAACTCAGTTTTAAAATAATGACCCAGAATGTTTGTGTGAGATATTTAGTTACAAAAATACAAAACTAACTAACGTCTAGAGAAATTTGGAGGTGGGCATCCAACTTTGATGCACCACATCAGGGCTGGCGCTTGACAACTTCAGGAGTAGGTTCATCATTAGAGTCCAATTTTAGGTAATGGACCTGGAATGGCTTGGCTTCCAGGTTGTCTACCTGAGTCTTTATGAGAATAGTAAGTCAAGAGAAGGCCCAGGGGCCAAAAGAAATGAGCAAGAGAAGGCCAATTAGAGGTCCAAGAATAGAAGGGAACAAGGCAGAAAGCCAAGATGAGGTAGAGAACCAGTTCTTACACCATCTCTCACTGTTTTTCTATTTTTATTTTTTCTATATTTTCTCTAAGCCCTCTTGAACTCTGTGCATGTGATCTTTTACCGCCCCTGATTTATCTGCAAAGAAGCAGCACTCTTCCTTTAAAGTGGTGCAGAGTCCTTCCTGTTGAAGGAACAAGAGATCTAGGCCTCATCTATTCTAGAGGATAACTTTAGCTAAAAAGGAAAGTAACTCACTAAGGGTGTCGATGCTCTGCTGTAGCTCTCTAACATCTTGATCAGTGTTGGCACTAAGTTCAGAGTAGTAGTGGTTGAAGAGGACAAGGGAGAAAATTCCCGGCCCGGTACCCACGAATTCCAGCTTCAAGATGACTGCAAGGGTCACTGCAATGATGGGCTCTCGCTTTTGATGGAGGAGAACTTTATCATGTCTTGAGGGTGAGGTCCAGGAAAGGCACTCCTCTTGGTTCCATAAGTGGAAAAGTCATCTGAGGAGTAATAGGCTAACCACAGGAGACCCTGTACAAAAGATCTTTTGATGCCTTAAAGGTGGTAAGATGTGTTCATGGAGTGAGTCCAGAGGAGAAGGGCCACTATGTATCCTCAACAGGGATAAGGTAAAAGTTGCCTGTAAAATTAAGAGGTTTGATTCTGATTATAATGCAAGCAAAGGTAGGAGGCAGTTGGTTCCTGGGCGAAGTGAGGTAGGTACCAGATCCTGAGACCATCTCCAAAGAAAATCTTTTTTTTATTGGATATTTTATTTACATTTCAGATTCACCCCCTTTCCCCAGTGATCAAAGAAAATCTTTTAAAGGATGAAAGTTGCAAGGATGAGTGTTCGCCAAGTTTAAGGCCTTGCCATGACTTCCCAAAGCAGGGCCTCCTTTGGAGGAATAGGGATGCCACCCAAGACACAAATCCTTCAATTTACAGTGAGTTCTGCTTGCAGATTATTCTTCATCTAGATCCTAGAAGAACTGTCATTAGATTAGAGAAAAATTTTCCAGCACCTGATGGGAGAAGATCTACAGTCTGACAGCCAAATATAAGGTGGAGCTCAGGGAGTCCTGTGAAAGAGGGGAAGGATCTGAGGAACCAGAGGGGTCAAGGACATACCAGGAAAACACAGCCCACAGAATCAACTTACTGAGACACATGTAAATTTGAGGAAATCACAGAACTTGTACAGTAGTTACCTAGGTCCTGGGCATCTAAGTTTTGCCCGAGTGGCTTGATATTTTGGTGAGAATCCTAACAGAAGGATGAGAGCTGTCACTGACTCCTGTTTGTAGGACCCTGTTTCTCATACTGGGCTACCTCACCCATTCTTGATCTAATAGTATGTACTTGGTTTTACTGGAGCTTTTTATACTGTATTTGGTTGATTTCCCTGGGAGACCTGCTCTTTTCTAAGGTGAGACAGAAGAGAATTAAACTGGGGACCTGATTGGATGTAGGACAAATTTGAGGAAGGAGAGTGAGTGAAATTATTATCAGTGTATAATATATGAGAGAATAGTAAAAATGAAAGAATATTCAATAAATAAATGAGAAAAATATAGCTATACAAATATATAATTGTACCTTTCTTTTGAATCTAATGTATTTCTTCTACAAGTATAGAGTCATAATGTGCTTTCTGTTTCATGTGCAAAGTTCTTTTTATTCCTGTTTAACCCATCCATATTTAATATTATTATCACTGTTATATCTTCCATTAAATTTTGTGTGTATCACATACCTGCCTAGTTTTTTTCTCTTCCTTTATGGTTTTACATCATATATTTCCTATTTTAGTAATTTAATTTTAATAATGATTTCATTATTTTTTTGAAGTTTTTTATAGATTAAGTGATGTTAAATATTTATTTATTTATTTATTTATTTAAATTAATGTGTCATGTACCTGAATGTGAATAGCACATTTCTCTAGAGGGCAGAAGACAACATTCAAGAATATGTTCTTTCTTTGTATTTTGTTGAGGTATTCTCTTCCTTGTGTTCTTATATACTGTGTATTCCAGGCTATTTGGCCCATAAATTTCTATACAGTTATGATGTCTATTTCACCATCTTGGCAAAGGCATACTGATATTAAAGACGATGATACCACATTCTGCATTTTTACTTGTATTCCAGATAGTGTGCTCAGGTTGTCAAGTTTATGTGCCAGCAGACAACATTTATCTACTGAAATAGATAAGTTATATTCATCTAATTCCTGTTTGAGACTGTTATTGTTACTGAAGCTAGAGATGGGCTTGTGCTTTGAACCTTGTTTCCAATTCACAGTAGGATTTTTTCACAGAAAACACATAATTTCAAAGCTTAACACAGAAAAGATTCTAGACGAACAACTTTCCAATTCTAGAAGAAAAGTTTTATTTATACTAGTGCAAGGCAGTGGATTTGAGATGGTGATTAACAATTTAGGAGGAAGTACGGGTAAAGAGGAAAAACTGTTGTTCATGCATCATGGAGAGGAATAAAAATGGCCCATTGTATGTAAATAAAAAAGAAAAGAAAGAAACAAAAAATAAGAAGCCTTATTGAACTCAAGCTATCAAGCTATCAGTGTTTCACAATCCAGAACAACAAAATTCAAGTAGAGAGACAATTTGCTAGCATGTCAACAGGTGCCCCAGGTGTCATTGATATAGGGAGCTTTGCAATCTAGGCCTCTGTTTACTAGGAATTTTAAATGCAAAGTAACTTCTATTGCAGAACCACAGAGCAGTTTGTCTGTGGCCATTGGCATGCATGTCTCTAATCCCTTATGTTTATAGACTAAAAAAGAAACATGCTTTATTTGTGCTTGTTTGAATCCACCAAGGAAAGAGGTATATGGATGACTACTGAGATAATTTTCCTTTTCTAAAGATAATGGTAACATCTAAGGATACTGATTATTTTATAAACATATGTTAAGTGATCCCACTTATTCTATCTTTGTATATGCATTTATGTTGTGTGTGTGTGTGTGTGTGTGCGCGTGCGTGAGTGTGTGTGTGTGTGTGTGTATCTACACACAGGCTTGTGAGAGCATGAGGATATGGAGCATGGATATGCATAAGTCACAGCGTGGATATTTGCATTTAATTCTGGCAATTGGTCTTCAGATTCTACATTTCTGAATTTAAAGTTTCTTATTTATCACTGCATTAACTAGAATTGCAGTTTTATGATCTTCTCTAGATTATTCTGTTTCTGTCTCTCATCACCTGACAGTGTTCTGAGATTTGAGTTGCCTGCTGCAGTGTCCACTTTCACATGAGCTTTGCCTATCTGAACTCAGGTCCTCATACTTGCCTGACAAGTGCTTTCTCTATGGAGACGTCTCTCTGAAGATTATCAGTTCTGTAGCTGTGGTACTTCTTAGAGAACACATTTATGTCACATGAATCAGAAAAGCTACAAATCTAGTCCTGTTTGTCCTAATAGCCATTTTTTCACTACACTTCCTAGATGTATTGTTTTACTTTTGGATTCAAATAGTCATTTTTGCAAGCTTTAATAAAGAAGTGGAAACACTTCTGTGCCTGTCACATAATACTTTTCAACATGAATGAATATAAACCCTGAAATTATGATATTGCCTCACATACTGGCTATGCTGTCCCTAATTCACCTGATAACAACTGATTTATTTTTCTCCTTGAGGCTAAATATCATCAGTCTTAAAAATGAATGCATTGGATGAAATGATTGTTTAGAAAATTCAGCAAAACTGATGAAGATATTAACTAAAAAAGAACAGATTGTTAGAAAGTACATTTCTGAAAATCCTAGTAGAATCTCTTAATCAAAAATCCAGTTTGATGTCATGTAAGAAAAAAGTTATCCTGTTAGAATAATGTAAGAGCACACATTTAAAGGTTACCCAATGATCTACATAGTCTAAAAGAATATTGTTGATTGTTTCTTATCTATTTAATAATTTTTTAAAATTCAAACTATACTATAATTTTTTCTGAATTTATCTTAATGCCTTTGAAATTATCCTAATATTCTTAATATCTTGGTTCCTCCCCATACCTCCTCAGAGATTATTTGAATTGATAGAGAGCGTATGTTACAATTATAAAAATGAATCATCCTTTATTCTCAAATTTTCATTATATCAATTTCCACTATTATTACATTCCTAATATCTTTTTTTTAGTTCCTGATCTAAGCAATTGTGTAAAGACTTTGTAGATAATGATAATCAATTTATTAATTTATTTGTATTTTACTACTGATATTAAGCAATTTTCTTTCCAGGATTAAAATGGGCAAGTGAACTGGGCCAGGGCAAAAATGCAGAGACAGTGAAACTTAGCTTTATTCTGTTTTCTCTCTCCTGTATGGCAAGGCACCATAATGCAAACAATAGAGAACTACAAACAACAGATTGTCTTGGTGTCTGTCAGTTCTTTAAGCAAGGGCAGCATACTCTGAACTTCATAGAAGCTGTCCTATCTTACACTGTGCTCTTGTGCTATGCACAGAATGATCAGATTCTTAACCGCAATACTCCATTCTTGTTTCCAAACTACACAAATTCTCTTTACCCTTTTCCAAATCATCAGTGCCCTAATCCCAGCTTCAGTTCACACACAAACAATACACTCTTGCAACTGTTGCAGAAAGAATGGAAGAAAGCTTGGAGGGAGGGGGAATCAGTTTTCAAAATGCTCATTGTGTTAACATAAGGACCTGAATTTGATTCCCAGAATATATGTAAAATCAAATGAACAACAAACAAACAAATATTTGACACTACAAATCTGAAAGATAGAAAGAGGAGGTATCCTTGGAACCTAAATACAGTATAATTGATGAGTTTAAAGCCAGTGAGAGAACTTGTCTCAAAATCCAAGATGGTCAGTCTTGAGCCACAAAACTAGAGATTGTCACTTGGCCTCCACATTCAAAAGCACACATATACACAAATATACATGTTTGTCCACACATATGGCTTCCAAAACATATACACAAACACACAAATATGCATGCATTCACATACACATGTGGCTTGCACAAAGAGATACATACACATGCATACACAGAAATACACATGTACACACAAACAATATAAAATATTTTTATATTACTGTGTGAGGACTATTGACTCACTATTAGACAAGATCAAATGAAATGGAAACAGATTGATATTGCATAATCAAAACCATTTCCTCGGCTTACTGTCACCCAGTGAACATAGACTTAGCTATTTCCTACTCCATCCTATGTCTATATTTTAAATGGCAGACATGGCATAGCTTAACATGAGACACTCAGAGATCTTCACTATGGAGGAATAAGTGCAACGGTAATATGATCCTATATAGCTCCTGTTAAGTAAGAGCTCAGAAGTGCAGAACTAGGCCTTGATGCTTTCTTCCTTCTCATTTGCCAATGTAGAAATTCTAGGATGGACACACTATGAGAGAAAGCTACACTTGGTACTTTGGCAGCTGTTAAAATGGCATACAACTTGGTACTGTCTCCCAAATGACTGATGATCCTGCAGCTCGGGTGAATGTTTTGTATAATGTATCTCTGTCCAGATTGAGCTATATATATTTCATATTCTTACACATTGTATTTGTTTGTTTGCATAGATTATTTTGAAAATAGATTATGTAGTCATATAACACATTTGAACTATAGTTTTCCTTTGCTCCACACTTCCTAGCTCCAAGCAACCATCTCCCCTCTTAACCAGATTCACTTCTTTGCCATTTTCTCTTCAAAAACGGGTAGGTCTTCAATAGACAAAAATCAAACATGGCAAGAAGAGATACAACAAGGCAAGGGAAAAGCCTCATATTGAGGTAGATGAGGCAACCTAATATAAAGAAGAGAGCTCAAGAACAGGCAAAGGAGTCAGAGATTTACTAACTCCCATTGTTTTAATTCCCACAAAAACACCAACCTTGCAGCCATAACATATATGCAGCAGACATGGTACATACCCCTGCATGCTCTGTGCTTGATACTTCAGTCTCTATGAGAAAATCTGAGCCCTGGTTACTTCATTCTGTGGGCTATGTTTTTCTGGTATTTTCTACCCCCTCTGACTCTTACAGTCTTTCCTCTTGCTCTTCTCTGGATTCCTGATCTCTGAGTGGAGTGAGCTTGAAATTGAGCTCAAATGCAGACTATTTTTGCATGTCTGAATTTGGATTTCCATCTGCTCACTTCTGCTACTGGAGGCCAATCTGATGGTGAATGGAGTAGACATCAATAGATGAGTATAGAAGAATTTCATTAGGAAACATTTACTTATTTACTTACTTACTTACTTACTTACTTACTTACTTACTTACTTAATTTTCAGTCATGTTTTGTTCTGTTCTATTTCTCTGGTCCCTTGCAATCCAGTCAGTGTAGAACATCAGATCCTTCTTGTTTCATGAGCCTTATGTTAATACAAAACATTGCTAGGCCACTGCAACAAATCCTGCACAACAACTGGCCCAATACAGACAGGATAGGTTTTCTTAGTTAGGGTTTTACTGATGTGCACAGACACTATGACCAAGGCAATTCTCACAGATTTTTGGAGCTGACTTAGAGGTACAGGGGTTAACTCCATTATTATTGAGATGGTAGCACTGCAGTGTCCAGGCAGGCCTGGTACAGGAGAAGCTGAGATTTGCACATCTTTATCTAAAGGCTGCTAGGAGAAGACAGGCTTCCCAGGAGCTAGGATCAGGATCTTAGAGCCTATGTTTACAGTGGCATGCACACAGTGACACACCTAATTCAAGAAAACCACATCTCTTCAAGAAGGTCACACCTACTCCAAAAAGGCCACACCAGAAAATAGTGCCAAACCCTTGGCCAAAACTATTCAAATCACCACATCCCACTTCCTAGTCCCCATAGGTTTGTTCAAACACATGATATTATGGGGGCCATAACTAGTCATAGCTTAGTTTTAAAACAAACAAACAAACAAACAAAAACATTTAGTCCAATTTCCAAAGACCCCCATAGTTTATAGCACTTTCTATAATGTTAAAAGTCCAAAGTCCAAACTCTATTCTGATATTCATTTAATCAAGATAGGCAACCAGCTGGAAAGAGTCCAAACTCTGCATCTCCATGTCTGATGACAAAGTTGTATTCAGATCTCCAGCTCCTTATTCATCTTTGATAACTACAATAGACTTCTTTCTCTTGGGCTGGTTCCACTTCCTGTTAGCAGAGTTTTTGAGCAAATATCCCACAGCCCTTCCATATGGAAAAGTTTGGGGTCTCCAAAGCAACTTGAATGTTACAGCTTCTTGTTTCAATGTGGATACACATAATTTTCTGGGCTTTTCCAAAAGACTGGGGTCATATCTTCATCTCTGCCCAATGTAGAACTCTAGCATGTGGTTGACTCTACTCTACTGCTACTGCTGTTCCCGGTGACCATCTTATGATTCTGGCATTCCAATATACTGGAGTCTTCCACTACAACTTGGTATCACCAACTGCCTCTTATAAACATTCTTCATGGTGTTAAGCCTCAAATCCTTTGCATGACCAACTGAGTCCTGTGCCATCAACTGCAACTGAGATTGCGCCCTTACCTGACCATTCACAGTTTCAAGCTTCAGCTGCTCTCCATGACCCCTTTTCACCTTAAAAGCCAGTACCATCTGGGGGATTCTTACACATTACCAAGTCCAGCTGCAGAGTGAGATATAACCATGGCTATATCTAAAACACAACTTGTTGTGTTCTCAGAAAGGAATTCCCAGATTCCTCCTTAATGTTGCTGGTCTCTTCTTAATCCCTGCAAATTGCTTAGCTTCAGCTAAATAGCATTGTCCCAGTAATGCCTTTTATATGTTTTTTAAATAATCATTTTATTTGCTTACTTTTCAAATAGTATCCCCTTTCCTGGTTACTTCTCCATAAGCTTCCCTGTCCTATCCTCTCTCTCCCCTATTCTCTTTGCCTCAGTGAAGGTGCTCCTAGAACCACTAATCCATTCTTACCTCATCACTCTAGCATCTTGCTATGCTAGGGCATCAAACTTCCACAGAATCAAGGGCCTACCCTCCCACTGATGTCAGATAAGTTCATCTTATGCTACGTATGTTTCTGGAGGCATGGATCACTCAATGTATACTTTTTTTGTAGTTTAGTCCCTAGGAGTTCTGGGTGGTCAGGTTAGTCATTATTGTTCTTTCTATAGGGTTGCAATCCAAGCCAGCTTTTACAATCAATTCCCTAGCTCTTCCATTGGGGTCCCCAGGCTCAGTATGATGGTTGGTTGTGAGTATCTGCATCTATATTGTGCAAGTGCTGTTAGAACCTCTCATGAAACAGCCATACCAGGCTTCTGTCAGCAAGTGATGCTTGGCATCAACAATAGTGTCTGGGTTTAGGGTATGTAGAATGGGTGCCTAGATGTCTCTGGATGGCCTTTTCTTCATTCTCTACTTCATTTCTTGTCACCATCTTTCCTTTGGACAGGAACATTTCCAGGTTAAAAATTTTGTGATGGATTGGTGGCCCGATCCCTCAACTTGGAATATATGTGCCTCTCTACTGGAGGTGGTCTGTGCAGGTTCTATCTCTGATTGTCATTCCTTTGGTTCCTTCAAACCTATTTATTTTCTGGCATCTGGGATTTTCTAGTGTCTACCCCCAGTTCCCCATCCACTACTGAAAATAAGCGGAAACAGATTCAAGTATTGGAAGGCTCAGGAGAGAAACAGTTTCTTCTAGTTTTGGCTCTGAAGCCAAATCCAAATGGCCAAAACTGCCCAAGTTCCATTGCTTGTTGGAACTAAAACATGGAGTCCTTATTTTATTACATTATCTCCATTTTTCTTTTTTTTTCTTCTCTAAATCATTTTCTGCCTGAGCCTGCCTGTCCAGAAACTTGCTCTGTAGATTGACCATGAACTCCTAGACTTGCATGGCTCTGACTCCTGAATGACAGGGCCAAATACACAGACAGTCACACCTAGAATTAAGCTTTTCTCTACTTGGAACTTGCTAGATACAAGGGTATACTTAAACTCAGATATCTGCTTGCCTCTGTCTCCTAGAAATAAAAGTGTATACTACCATAATTGGGCCTAAAATTACCTGGATGTTATCTTGCACCAAAGTCATCACTCCCTTAATCTGTTCAGATTAATTTTTTCTCATTTTTATTATATTTTATTTTTAAATTTGTTATTTTTTATTTATTTCAAATAGTATATCCTTCCAAGTTTCCCTTCCACAAACCCTCTATTCCAAACCTCTTTCCCTTGCTTTTATAAGAGTGTTCCCACCTACCCACTCCCACCTCCCACAATGTCATTCCTCTACACTGGGGCATTGAGCCTTCACAGGTCCAAGGGCCTCTCCACCCATTGATGACTGACAAGGTCATCCTGTGTAGCAGGAGCCATGAGTCCCTTCATGTGTACTCTTTGGTTGCTGGTTTAGTACATGGGAGCTCTGAGGATCTGGTTAGTTGATATTGTTGTTCTTTTTATGGGGTTGAAAACCCCCTGGAATTGAGCTCCATTTTACTCCCTCGTGCCTCTTTTATACTTGAATTATGTATTTTATATTTTTCCTTTCTCAGCTTGCTCCTTTTCATTAAAACACTCTTTTTAAGAGTGAACTTTAGTAACCACAAATAGAATTTATACCAGATTGTTTTGAGACTCTCTTTGTCAAATTATTCTGTCTCTTCACCTTAGCCTCAGGCAGACTCTTTGTAAAATGGCAAAACAAAACAAAACAAAACAAAACAAAAACAAAACCAGCCATGTTTGCTAATAAAATATCACAAAAACAATCTATAGGCCACAGGATAATATGCTTCTCCACTGAAACAGCTAGAGCAGGACCTCCACAGTTGAAATTATTCTCATTAACAAATCTTCCATAATTCTACTAGGGTAACCCATTAACCAACAGTTAAAGAATTCCACTAAAGCGCAAATGCCCACATCCAAAGTCTTCCAAACAAAAACATGGTTAGGCCTATCATAGCAATAACCCACTTCCTGTACGGAATTCTGTATTAGGTTTTGCTGCTGAGAACAGGCAACCTGACCAAGGCCACTCTCATATATTATTGGGGCTGGCATACAGGTTCAGAGTTTAAGTCTATTATCATTAATTTTGGGGGATGGCTGTGTCCAAGTAGGCATGGTACTGAAGGAGCTGAGAACTGTACACTTTCATCTAAAGGCCTCTAGGAAAAGACCAGCTTTTAGGAAGCTAGAAAGAGGGTCTTAAACACTACGTCCACTGTAACATGTCCATAGTGTCACAGCTACTTCAAACAGGTCACACCTACTCAAACAAGGACTCACCTCCAAATAGTAAAACTCCCTTGGCCAAAGAGGTTCAAACCACTACATAGGTACAGGATTTTGTGACTGGACTGGGGTTTGAGTTTCTCCTTACATACCCTACAGAGTTCCTACACTCACCACAGAGAGTAGAATGTAAGGATGAAAGTTACAAGCCTACACTAGCTCCGTTTGTCTATATTCAGTGAGTTTTGTGGAAGTTGTCCTCCACTATGAGGCCTTTCTTTTAGTTTTCAAAGAGCAATTTTTTGTCCTTGAGTTAGCCTGTGATGTTTAAGGATCTTCATGAGGTCCCGCTTGGCCAACAATACAAACAAATGTAATCCAGTTCCAACACTTGATTCCTTGTATATCTACAAATGCTGACCAGTTCAGTTTCAGTATCTTCCTTTACTACATGTGCTCTCCAGACTTACTGTAATATATTTGAGAATATTTGTACTGCACTAGGTTTCCACACAAACTTCCAAATGCTCTCTGATTCCAGAATCTATATGTCTCTCCCTCTAATCACTTCCTGTATATTGCACTTAACTTGACTCCAGCAATTTTCACCCATTCACAAGCATTATAGACTTGAGATTGACTTACTTATTCACAACAATTTAAAATTGCATACCAGGCAGTGGTGGCACATGCCTTTAATCCCAGCACTTGGAAGGCAGAGGCAGGTGGATTTCTGTCTACAGAGTGAGTTCCAGGACAGCCACGGCTATACAGAGAAACCCTGTCTCAAAACAAAAACAAAAAACAACAAACAAACAAACAAAAAATAACAAAAAATTAAATTTCACTTGAATACATACACACACACATACACACATACACATACACACACCACACACACACACACACACACACACACACACACACACATACAGGAAGAATTGCAGGAAACCATGAAGTTGTCCTAGCTTAGCTGTCTGCAAAGATATGCTTCATAGGTATTTCAGGTTAGAGTCTGTGGCTCCTGGGGCATTTTGTACATTTCAGTTTCCACGAAACAAAGTGACTTCCTAAGACAATGAAGTATTGAGACTGCTTTGAGTTTCTCTGACTGTTCCCATGGAAGAACCTGGCTAATTTTCTGCCAGTCATATCAGGTAAACTGGGCCCAGTAAGTAAACAAGAAACTTAATACATACAGAGTTGAGTATTGTCTTTTCAAGTAGGCAAAAAAAGAAAATGTGTTCAAGTTGTAAAGAGGATTTGATTGAGTCTATGAATTGTTTTTGGTAGGATGGCCAATTTTATTATGTGAAAACCTACTGGTTTATGCATGGGAGGTTTGTCCATCTTCTGATATCTTGATTTCTGTCTTCAAGGATATGAAGACATATATAAGCTTTTAGGTTACTTAATTAGAGTTATCTTAAGACATTTTATATTATCTATAAGTATTGTGAGGTGTGTTCTTTTGCTTCTTTCTTCCTCAATCCATATTTCATTTAGTATTGAAGAGATACTTGTTTTTTGTTAACTTAATCTTGTATTTTGCCACATTTCTGAAACTGTTTATGAGCTTCAAGAGTTCCTAGTAGAACTGTTAAGATCACTTTGGAATGCTATCATTACATCTGCAAATAACAATATTAAAAATTTTTGCTTTATAATTAGTGTTCACTTTTTTTCCTTCAACATCCATATTCATAAGACATTCTGATCTATAATTCATAAGCTGTGTTGAGTCTTTACATGGTTTAGGTAATAAGGTAACTGTGGCCTAATAAAATGAATTGGAAGAGATTTTTTCTGTTTCCATTTCATGAAATAACGTGAGGAGTATTAGAACTACCACTTGGTTGAAATTCTGCCCTTGTATTTGGGTAAATAGATTTTAAAAATGTAAAGGTTACCTTGGTGAATTGGTTCTTTGATGTGTACTTGCTGCTCTTCCCCATTCTTTTGATTACTTTCTATGTGAAGTATATTTTGTTAGATATTACAATGTCTATATCTGCTTGCTTCTTAATTCCATTTTCTTAAAACATATTTTCAAACTATTCACCATGGTGTAATGTTTATGTGTGATAATGAGGTATGTTGGTTGTGTTTAGCAGAAGTTTGGGGCCTTTCTTTATATGTACATTCATATTCTGTGTCTTTGTGTTGTATAATTGATGTTAATGGTATTCAAAGATATCAAATAAGAATGTTAATTCCTGTTTTAATATTTCTCATTGTTAGTGATGATGGTGTTAGTAGTGATGGTAATGGTGATGCTGATAGCAATGGTATGTGTGTGCGTGTGTGCAGGTGTGTACATGCATATACGACACAAACACAGGAGCACAAGCCTTCTCTTCTTTTGCTAATATGTGATTTTTGATTATCTAGTTTTCCTGTACATAGTTTATCCTCTTGGTTTGGATTATTTTTTTCTAGAACTTCTGTAAGTGGATTTGTAGATAGACTTTATTTATATTTAAGTTTGTTATGAAGTGGCTTATTTTAAAATTTTGCTTAGTAGTATTGGTTGGCATCTGTGGTCTCTTTGCATTTGCACCATATCTGTCCAAGTCCATCTGATTTTTAGAATCTCCATTAAAAATTCAAGTATAATAATGAAAGACCTGCTACTTTTTCTTTTTCTTTTGTAGATTTTAATATTAATTCTTTTTTCTATATGTTTAATGTTTTAATTATAGTGTTCCAAGGTGGATTTTTATTCTGGTCCTATGTATTTGGTGTTCTGTATGTGTCTTGTACTTTTATAGGCATCTGCTACATTTAGGTTAAGATTTTTTTCTATGATTTTGTAGAAAATATTTTCTGATTTTTTCCAGTGGAATTCTTCTCTTTCTTCTATTCCTATTAATTATACATTTCCCTTTTTCATAGTATCCAACAGTTCTGGAATGTTTTGTGCCATGGTTTTTTTGTTTTAGATTTCACACTTTCAGCAAAGTCTCCATTTCCTCCATCATGTCTTCAGTTATTGAGATTTTGTCTTCATTCCTTTGTATTTATATTTTAAGCCTGCCTTAGAAATGTCTGCTTGAGCTTCCCTTGTTCTGGAGGGTGTCCCTCGATGATATCCCGAATGGGGACTAGTTGATAGCAGATGCTCTCTTTATTCATTGTATAGTTTGGCTTCTTTGTCAAAGATCAATTTTCTGTAAGTGTGCGGTTTCATTACTGGGTCCTTAATTCTATTCCAGTGATCTATGTGTCTTTCTCTGTACCAATACCATGCAGTTTTCATTACCATTGCTCTGTAGTATAGCTTGAGGACAGGGATGGTGATTCCCTCAGCAGCTCTTTTGTATTGTTAAGAATTGCTTTTGCTATTCTGAGATTTTTTTTCCAGATGAATGGGAGAATTGCTCTTTCCATGTCCTTGAAGAATTGTGTTGAGATTTTGATTTGAAATTGTAGATTGCTGTTGGTATGATGGCCATTTTTACATTGTTAATTCTACAATCCATGAGCATGGGATATTTCTTCATTTTCTGAGATCGTCTTCAATTTCTTTATTGAGAGAATTGAAGTTCTTGTCATATAGATCTTTCACTTGTTTGGTTAAAGTTACCCCAAGGTATCTTATATTACTTGTAACTATTGTGATGGGTGTTTTTACTCTAATTTATTTCTCAGACCATTTATCATTTGTATGAAGGATGACTACTGATTTATATGAGTCAATTTTATATCAGTCACTTTGCTGAAGTTGTTTATCTGGTGAAGAAATTTTCTGGTAGTATTTTTGGGGTTGTTTATTATGCTATCATATCATCTGTAAATAGCTTTACCTTTACTTCTTCATTGCTCATTTGTATCCTCCTGATGTTCAGTGTATATGTACATGCTGGGTCCACTATGGCTGTAGAAGGGATGGTGTGAAAAGATTCCTGCCTATGGAGCAGAGCCAGCGGTGTGTGGGTCTCCTCTAGTGCTGACGGTTGCTGTAGATGTAAGCCTTGCTTGCATAGTAATGTAAATATTTCACTTTATGATACTTTTTCTGGGAATGTTCACCTTGCCAATTTTATCAGGTAATGTTAATCCTGCTAATGTTAATGACTTCATGATAATCAGAAGCAAAACCATTCTGGAATCAAGACTGTGTCTGTGATGCTAAGACTTTCAGGACAACCTTTAAATCTGTGGGAAAAAAAAAAACACTGAAACCAAGAGATCAAGAAAACAAATCAGTGTAAAAACTGTTTATGTTTTTACACGATTTTCAACAATGTCACTTATATGGATGCAGTATGAATTTTAAGAGGGACTTCACAAAACTAACTGCACAGAGCAGCTGCACTATTGTGTCAGCTTAGTTAGAAGGATATTAAGAAAACCAGGTGTGATAGTACACACCTTTAGTATCAGCATTCAGGATACAGAGCCATGCATATCTCTAAGTTCAAGGTCTTATTACAGAGGAAGTTCCAGAATAGAAAAGCATAGCCAGTAATGGAAATGAAAAAGAAACAGCTGATGATAATATAATACAACAATGGGGCCATGTTACAGCTCCAGAAAGAAGCAGAATTCTCCTACTTCAGCTACATTGTTCTGTCCTTAGTGTCAAGGGGCTATAGTCCCAAAATGCTTATTTATGGCATAATTGAAAATGAACCTCTGGTAAATGATTAAAGTAATATGCAATTTCTAAGGAAAGAGCTTATGTAAATTAAATACTAGTCTTCAGATTGCAAGAGAGAGAAATCTCAAGTAGATAGCTATCTTGAGCAAAACAGAGAGCTCTCAGCGTGCCTCTATTACTGACTCTCAGTGGTTTATTTATCACTCCCAAATGCCCCTTTCACAGGATCCACATCCAAGCTGAGACTGGTCTTTGGCCTGTACATATGTGTTCTGATGATAACAAATATATGCACAGAGGCAAAAGAAAGATGTCCAATGTCCTGTACTAAGACTTGATACAGGAGTCTTTTTCTTATTTTCCCTTTCTCAGCATGTATTTTCATTTTTCAACTCAAAGCCAATCCAGTGACAATATGGCTGAGGCAGCACAGGAATATTCTTGTACCTGGAAGCATTTATCTCTCAATTAACATGTTCATGACATGTTCACTTTTCATAAGCAGCTAAGTGTGCTGTCATTGTCTGTATTATTATTGTTGATATTATGATATGATATTTCCATTATATACATCTATACATTATATACAATATATATATATATATATATATATATATATATATATATATATTCCATTATATACATTGTATACATCATACCTACTTAAAGAATGGCATTTTGATAAAAGTGCACAAGCATACTTATATACATCAATATACCTATATTTATATGTATGTACATATAGATAAAGTAATGTATACATTTTCTACATAAGTATAGCTTATGCATGTATGTATATATAGATTTCATAAAATATATTTACATGAATACATATATACGTGTGTATATGTGTATACATATGTACAGAGGCACATATGTTCAAATGTCCATATGTCAATATAGATACATATGTATATACACATACATGTATACATATATATGATTATATACATACATAGACACTTATACACACATATGCATACACACAAATATATACATATATATGTACATACACACATTATATATGCATATATATATACATATGTTTACATACATGTATACATATATTTGATTTCATACATATACACAGTTATACACAAATATGCATACACACAAATATATACATATATGCACATACACACTATATATATATATGCATATACACACACACATATTTAGTGGGTGGAGCAGATTCCCAACAGGTATACTTTATTTTTCTCTCAGCCTTTTTATACCACCATAGACAAAAGTTCATGATAAAATTACCTTACAAGTTAAATATATGGCAAAATAGATTTGTGGAGTATGTTGATATTATGTTAAAAGCAGTGTTTCATTCTATAAGCTCATTCAGTTACACCTGACCTTGCATTATCATGATGTACACCTGTGGCCTCATCCCTGGAACTGACCTAGAATGAATGTTTTCCTTTATCACAAATCTATCCCAAACTCTTAGTGTAACTTATGAAAACTTATTGTAATCATTATGCAGTCTCTTCTTAGTATAATATGAGGAAGGGGCACATTCTGTTTTTGATTCTAAATACATAGTTTTGGCAAAACAACTAGAACCATCTCTGTAATTTTTCTTTTTAAAAATTTTAGTCAAATTAGAAATTCTCTAAGATCATGAATATATCCAAATATCATTATTATATGAAAGTATATCTTCATCTTGAAATGGAGGAAGTTTGCTTAATAGGGTTCAGGAATCATTAGGCTATGTAATAGCAGAAAAGGCATATCAGCTGTGAGAAGCAATCTAGAGATGACGTTTCTGTGATCCATGCCTCTCAGAGTACATCCATGACAACCATGCAAAATTGTGGGCCATATCCAGATACTTACATCCACATATGTAAAGGATGTAATTCAATGGTTTTTAGGACATTCATAGAGTTGTATGCTAGTCTATATTACTGAATCATGCAACATTTTCTATCTTTACTAAAATAGAATAGATAGTTATGGTGGTTTTTATTTTCTCATGTCTGTGAGTAAATTCATAGAATGCAATTTAGGAAAACGAAAGAAAGGAAGGAACAAAGACGAAGGAAAAGAAGAAAAGGAGAAAGAGATTTAGATAATTATATTTTTACTCACAATTTAAGATACAGTCCATATTGACTTGAGATGTTTGACTATCAGATCTGCTTTAGCTACTGCTGAAATTCAAAAAAGTCCACAAACAAATCATGAAGCACTCTACCTTACATTCCATTTGCTTGATGAGAGTACATGTACTCTAAGAGCCTAGAGTAGTCACATTCTTCAAGCATTATTGCCTCAACATTATACAGTCAATCTTAGATCAATCCACTGTATGTTTAAAAATCTATTCATTGGAACTTTTAGCCTTGACATATCTATCACTCCTGGATCTCCATTTTAACTTAAACATCGCCTCCCTTGTTCACATAATAGAATCCAAATGCTTTCTTACAGAGCATCTTTTTGTTGCCATCAACTCTCTGGCCTAACTGATTTTCTGAAACTTTGTGGAAGGCTTCATCGCCTTCTTACTTTTATATTTTTCCTATCAGCAAAGTTAGTAGGAAACAGATAATAGTGGCAAATCCCACTACAAGCTTGAAATGCACTTTAACCCATTTTGGACAACTGGCACAGTAACTCCCAAGTGATACTGACAGCACACAAAGAGTTTGATGAACTTTTGGACAGGGAGTCTCTTCAGAATCCTTCTAAGAGTGGGATATCTCTTTAATGCCTTGTTACAAGGTGTGTCGCCTTCAACTCTTCCATCCGCAGAATCCTTTACATATAGGGTAAAAGTCTGAATCTTTCTTTTCAGAGAATGAATGAGGTTTCTCCTTTTTGGTACTAATTACTCTTACAATTAGAGCTCTTTTCTCTGGAGCCAACTTATTCACATTTAACATTCTTGTATAAAAAATTCTTCACCCAACAGCAATTTTCCATACCTTTCTTCTGCACTATTGACCAAGTAAAGAGCAGTGAGCAATTACATGACTAGAATATTATCTTATTTTGGAATGTTCTCTAAAGAAAAATTGGTCCATTACATTTAAATACAGACTCATTCAAATTTTCAGGTATGAACTAATTAAACTAGTCTCTTTATATGAATATAACAGTCTACATTCTCGTAGAGTACTTCTCATCTGAAGCTTCATGAGCCAAGTGTCTATTGTACGTATTTCTCTTGGTATGTTGCTTTTTCAAATTCCAATAAAATGGTTCATTGACTTCTACTGTCAAAATTCTAGGGGTTCTCTATTCCAAATTTTCAAATACTTCCTTATTTATCCTATAAAATGTTGCAAAGTTATTAAAAATTGGAATGATCAATTTGTCTCCACAATTTTAGTGCCAGTTTTCTTTTTCAGTTCCTTTTTTTTAGTGTGACAAAATGCATGATAAAAACACCTTTTGAATAGATTGGTAGTTTATGTTGGTTCACACTTTGCAGGTATAGTTCATGAGGAAGGCATGGCATAGGTCTTGCAAAGGTGCAGAAGGAGTATCCAACATCTAGAATCATTGATTCTGTAGATGTGAAACAGACAGTGATGGGTCTTAGTTTGCTTGCTTAGTATACTTCATTACCATGCAATAAAAAGAGACTGGTTCATAAAATAATTTACATTCCTCTTCAATTAATAATTTTTAGAAATATCCATACTAAGGTATGATTTCATGGTGATTCTAAATATGATCATATTATGACAAAATTTTTTGTTGTTTTCTTTAAATTTATATTACAGCAACAATGATTATTATCATGTTGTACAAAGATAAGAACTAAAGATATATATATATAGATATAGATATAGATATAGATATAGATATAGATATAGATATAGATATAGATATAGATATAGATATAGATATAGATATAGATATAGATATAGATATAGATATATAACATGCATACAGTCAAAAGATTTTCAGCAAGTTCATAAAAACAATTATGGGGCAAAGCAAAAGTCTTCCAGCAAGTGAGGCTCTGCCTTTCTGCATACAATGTAATGAAGCTGACTTCACACTCCTACCTCACACAGAGATAAATCCAAACATGATGAAAAGAATAATTCTGGTTGCCTTTTTTTTTTTCAAATAATGTGTTGAGGAAAGAAGGCAATCTGTAGAGTGAGTAAACACATTTGAAAATTCTGTATCTGACAAGGAATTGGCATCAATAATGTGAAAAGTACTATTAAATATAAAGATAAATATAAATAACCCAATGAAAAATGAGAAGTAATTTTACAAATAACCTCAATGACAAAGAAACAAAAAGAGAAAAGATACATGTGGAAAAATGGGCAAGACCATAGCCACTGTGAGATAGAAGCCAGAGTTTATAGTTGTTTTGTACCTAATGTACCTACAAAGTCAGATGGTAATGAAAATGTTCAAAAGCATGTCAAGAAACTGATAGTCCAGACTGCAGAAGAATAAGCAGTGCCTGCAGTTTAGGAAAGAGTCCTTAAAAGTTGAGTTTCTAACCCAATCAACAATCCATCAGAGAAAATTAAATAGAAATATTAGAGAGTGTGTTAATAAAATTAAACACACTCAGGTAATGGTATTCTGTCTGTCTGAACCTGATTTTTTTCTTACATCTCAAAGTCCAAGTTGTTTTGGTTAAAATGTCATTGTAATCAGCAAAGTCAAATCAGACTTGAAGATTTTTTTAAAGATATCAGCCAGAAAATGATATGTGTACTTCTACATTTCTAAGTCTGACATAATCATGGTGAATTCTTAAAAAAAAAAATGTTTGCATGTATATTCATACATTTTGGTTTCTACTATTGGTCACCAAATTTACTATAAGATGATATTAAAGTTGTACTGAAAATGTCACCCTTATTTGAAAACTTTTGGTCTGATTGTTCTGTTTTCCTCCTTTATATCATTCTCAATTTTTTTAAACTCAAAACACTTTATTTATCAGTATTTATATAAACATATACTTATATATGTATACATATGTACATATATAAACAATAATTAAATAATAAGATGTATTTGAAAAGTATGGAGGGTTGGCAAGAGTGGGAGGAAAGTGAAAATTGGGAAAATTATGCAAATACAGTGCTCATATATGAAATTCTCAAAAAGGAATCCAGTTTTTAAAATGTTCAACAGATTAACTAGCATTTTACAATATGAAAATAAATATAACCTATAATTTTGTTGAAGGACATTTTAACTCACTACAAATTTGAAGTTTAAAATGAAATCAATAAAAATTATTTTACACAGCATACTAACAAAAACCACAATAACATTTTATAATCCAAAGTATTTCTGAGAACAAGAAGATGGATTGTCAGGAGCTAAGTGAGCAGAGCCAGGGGGACACTGTGTGTCCTTCCTTCCTTCCTTCCTTCCTTCCTTCCTTCCTTCCTTCCTTTCTTTCTTTCTTTCTTACTTTCTTTCTTTCTTTCTTTCTTTCTTTCTTTGTTTCTTGTTAAATCATAATTTTTACTTTTTAACACAGGGATTATAAACACAATAATGCAGGATGTAGGGGAGGGGATGACACAGGAGTGTGGGTGTTCAGGGGGAGTACAGATATCTTTCAGAACAGGGTATCAGCTGGGTAAAAGTTCACGGTCAGATCACTATGACTCTACCTATGATTCACTTGTCCTTATCTAATTTGGTACTATCCACCAAGGCTGCCTATTAAAAGGTATATGATTACTCAGGCTAATAGATTTCCACAAAAGCTGCCTGTTTATAATAGTTTATAGCCATCTGTTTCAGTGTTTTTCCATAGAGGCCCAAGACTTTGTGTTACCAGGCATATATGTCAGGCCTATTGCTGATTTTAGGCTTATGGCTGATTTTAGGCCTTCAGTGTATAAGCAGAGCTGCCCAAACGTTTGGATACCATGGCCTTCCACTTCCACAGTTGACTAAGGAGGCCACCCTCAGTTACCTATACAAGTAGAGCCATGAGTCCCTCCCTTTCTGTTCTCAGGCTGGAGGTTTAGACCCTGGGAGATCTGGTTGAGTATTTTGCTACTCCTTCTAAAACAACAACAACAACAAAACAACAACAACAACAACAAACCACTAACCCCCCCACTTTGGTCTTCCTTCCTCCTCTTGATTTCATGTGGTGTCTTAGGTATTGTGAGCTTTTGGGCTAATATCTACTTATCAGTGAGTGCATGCCATGTATGTTCTTTTGTGATAGGGTTATCTCACTCAGGATGATATTCTCATGATATTATTCGGTCTTCCTTGATGGTCTGATAGAATTCTGCACTGAAACCATCTGTTCCCAGACTTTTTCTTTTGGTGGGTAGACTTTTTAATGACTGCTTCCATTTCTTTTAGGGTTATGAGACTGTTTAGATGGTTTATCTGCTCCTGATTTATCATTGGTAACTGGTATTTGTATAGAAAATTGTCCATTTCATTCAGATTTTCCAATTTTGTTGAGTGTAGGCTTTTGTAGTAGGATCTGATGATTTTTTGGATTTTCTCATGTTCTGTTGTTATGCCCCCTTTTCAGTTCTGATTATATTAATTTGAAGACTGTCTCTCTGCCCTCTGATTTGTCTGTCTAAGGGTTTATTTATCTTGTTGATTTTCTCAAAGAATTAGCTCCTGGTTTTATTGATTGTTTGTATAGTTCTTTTAATTTTTTTTGTTTTTATTTGGTTGATTTCAGCCCTGAGTTTAATTATTTCCTGCTGTCTACTCCTTTTGGGTGTATTTGCTTCTTTTTGTTCTAGACCTTTCAGGTGTGTTGTTAAACTGCTAGTGTATGTCTTCTCGAGTTTCTTTTTGTAAGCACTTAGAGCTATGAGTTTTCCTCTTAGCACTGCTTTCATTGTGTCCCATAGGTTTTAGTATGATGTGTCTTCATTTTCATTAAATTCTAAAAAGTTTTTAATTTTTCATTATTTCTTTCCTGACCACTTTATCATTGAGTAGAGTATTGTTCAATTTCCATGTGAGTATGGGCTTTCCATTTTCTTGGTCATTACTGAAAACCAGGTTTAGACCATGGTGATCTTATAGGATGTAGGGGATTATTTCGATTTTTTTATATCTGTTGAGGCCTGTATTGTGACCAATTATATGGTTTATTTTGAAGAAGGTACCATGAGGTGCTGAGAAAATGTATATTCTTTTGTTTTAGGGTGAAATGTTCTATAAATGTCTGTTAATTCCATTTGGTTCATAACTTCTGTTAGTTTAACTGTATCTCTGTTTAGTTTCTGTTTCCTTATTCTGTCGATTGCTGAGAGTGGGGTGTTGAAGTCTCTCACTATTATTGTGTGAGGTGCAATGTGTGCTTTGAGCTTTAGTAAGGTTTCTTTTATGAAAGTGGGTACTCTTGTATTTGATACATAGATGTTCAGTATTGAGAGTTCATGTTGATTGACTTTTTCTTTGACGAGAATGAAATGTCCTTGCTTATCCTTTTTGATAGCTTTAAGTTGAAAGTTGGTTTTATTCTATATTAGAATAGCTACTCTAGCTTGTTTCTTAGGACCATTTGCTTGAAAAATTGTTTTCTAGCCTTTTACTCTAAGGTTGTGTCTGTCTTTGTTACTGAGGTGGATTTCCTCTATGCAGCAAAATGCTGGGTCCTGTTTGTGTATCCAGCCCTTTAGCCTGTGTCTTTTTATTGGGGAATTGACTCCATTGATGTTAAGAGATATTAAGGAGAGGAGATTGTTGCTTTCTGTTATTTTTGTTAACAGTGGAGGTATTGTTTGTGTGGTAATCTTCTTTTGAATTTGTTGGAAGAGGCTTACTTTCTCTCTCTTTCTGGGGTATAATTGCCCTCCTTGCATTGGTGCTTTCCTGCTATTATTCTTTGTAGTGTTGGGTTTGTGGATATTGTGTAAATTTGGTTTTGTCATGGAATATCTTGGTTTCTCCATCTATGGTAATTGAGAGTTTTGCTGGGTATAGTTTCCTGGGCTGGCATTTATGTTCTCTTACGGTCTGTAGGACACCTGTCCAGGATCTTCTAGCTTTTATAGTCTCTGGTGAGAAGTCTGCTGTAATTCTGATAGGTCTGCCCTTATATGTTACTTGGCATTTTTCCCTTACTGCTTTTAAAATTCTTTCTTAGTTTTGTGCATTTTGCATTTTGATTATTATGTGATGGGAGGTATTTCTTTTCTGGTCTAGTCTATTTGGCGTTTTGTAGGCTTCTTGAATGATTATGGGCATCTCGTTTTTTAGATTAGGGAAGTTTTTTTCTATAATTTTGTTGAAGATATTTATTGGCCCTTTAAGATGAAAATCCTCACATTCTTCTATATCTATTATCCTTAGGTTTGGTCTTCTCATTGTGTCCTGAATTTCCTGTATGTTTTGTGTCAAGAACTTTTTGTATTTTGTGGGGTTTTTTGACAGTTGTGTTAATATTTTCTATGGTATCTTCTGCATCTAAGATTCTCTCTTCTATCTCTTGTATTCTGTTGGTGATGCTTGCATCTATGACTCCTGATTTCTTTCCCAGGTTTTCTATATCCCTGGTAGTCTCCCTTTGTGATTTCTTGATTGTCTCTACTTCTATTTTTATGTCCTGGATGGTTTTGTTTAATTCCTTCACATGTTTGGTTATGTTCTCTTGTAATTCTTTAAGGATTTTTTGTGTTTCTTCTTTAAGGGCTTTCACCTGTTTATCTGTGTTCTCCTCACTTTCTTAGCGGGTGTTATTTATGCCCTTCTTAAAGTTCTCTATCATCATCATTAGAAGTGATTTTAGATCTGACTCTTGCTTTCCTGGTGATATGGGTAATTCAAGACTTTCTAATGTGTGAGAACTAGGTTCTGATGAAATCGAGTACCCTGGGTTGCTGATGCTTGTGTTCTTGCACTTGTCTTTCGCCATCTGGCCCTCCTTGGTGCTACCTGAGCTGTCTGTGACTGGAGCCTTGTCTTTCCTATTATCTTGGTTGTGTCAGAATTTTTTGGGATGGGTGTTGTTGCTGAGGTTAGAGCTGAGTCCAAGATCTGCTCAGTGATCAGGAAGAAATAGGAAGGAACCAATGCACTGGACCAGGAGTGAATTCCTGGGTCCCTGTGGGTTCCGTTTACTCCTTGTTTGGGTAAAGTATTGCTGTCTCCTGACCTGAGATATTGCCCAGGTAGGACCTCTGGGTTTTGCAAGGTTGGGTACAGAGCTGCCTCCTGGGATCTGCTCTGTGCATGGGCCCAAACAGGAAGGAACTGGTGCTCCTGCCCAGGAGTGAATTCCTGGGTCCCTGTGTGTCTGTGTTACTCCTTGTTTGGGACGAGCATTGCTGAATCCTTACCTGAGATACTGTCCAGGTTAGAGCTCCTGGTAGCCCCGCTTCATCTAGGTTTTGTGAAGTTGTGTGCAGAGCTGCTGCTGGTGATTCACTCAGTGCTGGGGCCCAGACTATCATTCTCACTTTTTTAAAGCCATATCTACATTTAGAAATCTTTCTGGCCGGAGGATGGTGGCACACTCCTTTAATCCCAGCACTTGGGAGGCAGAGGCAGGCAGATTTCTGAGTTTGAGAACAGCCTGGTCTACAGAGTGAGTTCCAGGACAGCCAGGGCTACACAGAGAAACCCTGTCTCAACAAACAAGCAAACAAACAAAACCCCAAAAAACAAAAACAAACAAACAAACAAACAAAAATAAAAAATCTTTCTGATTGTCATTTGTATAAAGTAATTTTCAGTCATGAACTCATTCTCTTTGAGTCTGGAGTTTCCAATTAACTGCTAAACTAATGTAAGAAAGCCACCAAAGAGAAGAAGAGTGATCTTGAGTGAAAGTTTTCAACTTGTGGTTTGTAAATCCTCCATTAGTAGAATGATCTTTTCATAGAGGCTACTTTGCTTTTCTTGCAAGTAGAGGCTTCAGGCTTTGGACAGCAGGGTTATTGCAGATCACCTTACACAGAGCTGACAACCATAAGTCAATAAATTACCCCATAGAGTACCACTGACATGCTCCATTTAGATGTGTCCTTATGTTTCTTTTCTTGCATGAATGCACCTTAATGATGTCTAAACATACATTATAAGGATGTCAGTGTCCTTAACCTGGAAGGCAGGCTTTGAAGATCTAATTTGCTTTTCAATTTGCTGTTTTTGTATGTGTTAGGTGTGACAGTAGGTAAATTTGCTCAAATGCCAGAATCTAAATTTAGTACTAGGTTCAACATGTCACCAACACTGAAAAAGCCAAACAGAACACAGTCATTGCTCATCATTTTCAGCTGCTTGTTATCTTTAAAAACTAATAAAAATCCATCTCAAACCCGGATTCTAAAGAATGACTGAGGAAGAATTATATCCTTTAATGAAATGGCCTATGGCCCTAATTCTTGCCAATGGACACAGAGAACAAATTCCTTAACAACAATATTTACTTCCCATTTATCTTCACAGTTTGTTCTTGTAAGCATGTTGAGTGATTGTCTATCCTGAGTCACTTCCTGCTGATGGCAGAATATACAGAATTTTATCAGGCATAATGCAGCATGTTCAGCAAGCATTCAATTTGTCCATACTCACTGGTTTGGCAACACAGGCATCACTTTCCTTTTGTTTAGCACTTCCTTTTAAGAGTCCACTTGTTTATTTTAGAAAAGTCCAATATCAATAAAGTCTAAACATCTAAAAATAAAGAAACAAAACAAAATGCCAGGAGACTTACTGAAAATGAAGGCTCAGCTCATAAAAGAATGTAGAATGTTAATCCACTTAAGAATCACACATGTAGTATTGATATGGCATTTATTGCAGAAATTAATAAAATTATCTAATATAATAATGACTTACATCAACTATGCAACTACTGAGTTTAGTTTTTTTTTAGTGGATGATTCAAAATTCATTGTCAGTATTATCACCACTATGTATAAAATGTTTTTTTTTTCTGTGTATAATTCTTACATGAAAGCTGAGGTCCTGCCTTAGTGTGTAAAGGGTCCTGGAAATGACAGGAATGGGCATGGCACTGATTCAGTAATAACTCAGAGTAGTAGTAGATGCAAGTTGCTTGTTCAGGTACTTGTTGTTCCCTGAAAATTCTTAGTATTCTTTATTCATCAGCTGAATTTTGTGATATCTTGAATCTTAATTCCTAATGCCTCCAGAGAAAGCATGAATACAGTCTTTTATTTACTAAAGTTACATAATCAAGGCTTTGATCATTATTAATAATCATCAAAATTCTTAAATTTATATGAACTCTATAAGGTTTGAATCAAGAGTCCCAGTCTCAGTTTCCTTAGAACAGAACCAAGCACAAGAAAATGCACATTTTCTTATAGGTGTATACAGTCTGTTTTTTACTGGTAGCTGGCCACAGATCTTTTAATTTTCTAGTACAGTAAACAGCAGTCTATGTTAACTGCTTCCCTGTAAAAATAGAAAATTGACAAACTACTAAAATTAAAATGACTCCTTACAAAGTTTTGAGTTTGTGTAAGTAAAAGAGTAAAATAGTTATCTTTCTCTAATATCTTTCCAGGCATTGTTATCTTCAATCAGCTAGAAAAACAGAACACTAACCTTTTATATGCTTCTACCACATACTTTAATTCTCTATAATTCATTTCCTTATCCTAGAGATTTCATAGTCTCATGCACTCTCTTTCTAATACTATTTATTCCTAAATTATATGTAAATTTACATTTTTCTATCCATACCATTTTCTCTTAAAATAACTCTAACTCTCTATCTTAATGTCTCTTAGTTAATACAGCTAATCAACGTAGCAGGCTTTAGACCATAGGGTACATGTGCTTTCTCATAATTCCAATTTCATGACTAAGTCTAGCAATGAAACATTTCCAAAAAGTACCATGTCAGCTTTTTCTGGCTCTTAAGAGTATATTGTCTATCTAAATCCTTCCCCATGATTCTGAAGGTCTGTTCATCATCCTCCACAGCCTCATGACCATCTCTATTACTCAATGCTGAAAATGGCATCTACTTCATTTACTATGGCATGATTATCTGAGGAATGTAGGATAATTTCTCCCCAGAAAGAATTGAAAGTAGAATAGTAAAGACAACTGATCAACTTTGGAGCAAAAGCAAACTTCAGCATACATGGAAGTCATCGAGTCAATGGCCTGGAGGTGCTCCAGGGTCAGTGGCAATATCACACACACACACACACACACACACACACACACACACACACACATTGTCATGAGCTCTAGGGGAGGGAACTATGTCACACCTCCCTTTAGAGAGTCATGCTGGACTGGGCCCAGGAATGAATGTCATGTGGTCTCTTTAAGATCACTATAGTAACAAAACCTGTGTCTAGTTATCATTTATTTTCTATCAGTCTCTTGAATATTTTCTCACTACTGTGATAAAATAATCTGAAAAACAATTAAGAAAAATATAATTTATTTTGGTTATAACTCTAGGGCCGTATAGTCTCTCCTAGTTAGAATACATGACAACAGATAGAGACGGAATGTTTGCAGGAGCAAATGGCTGGCTGGTTACAGGGCATCAACACCCAGAAAGCAAAAATTGAAAAGGAAGTGTGGTCAGAGTATAAAGCCTAGTTGACCTGACCCCAGGATCTCACATTTATGCTCCCACACTCATGATGGCTCTAAACCTTTTGTAAAAAAGCACACACCTCTTACATATGCATGCAAACATGAGAACCTCTGGGAATATTTCACATTCAAGCCACAAAAAATTTTTTTCTATGATATACAGTGTAATTTGCCATACTTCATGTGATATATAAGTTTATAGTCACTACACAGGCCACTACTTAAAATAGTATCAATGAATGGAGCACTATCTGAAATTTTCACACACACACACACACACACACACACACACACACACACACATATACACACATACACACACATATGGCAATACTACTAATTTTTGTTTTGGTTTGGCACTGTGTCTAGATTATTTAAACTGTCACAAAATGCCTGTGGACAATTTAGGCTATAGAAAACTGAGGTGCTGAGGTGTTAATAGCTGTTGTCCAAGAATACATAGGTGGAAAACTCTAGCCTATTTAAGTAAAGGTTGGTTAATTGGGTACAGCAGCAGAATAGATCATTTCAAGTTGGTGAATGTAACTGTGTGTCTGTGAGTGAGTGTGGCTGTGAGCACAAACACAGAACAGTTCCTCTTTCTAGTCTGTTCTGTAGAACTGATACAGAGGCTCATGCAAAAGCTTCATAAACTCACACCTGACATTTTAAGAATAAAACACAATTCACATTATTCAAAATCTAATCTGAGCCCCTTTCCTGGGCCTTGTGACTGGAGAAGTCACCCAGCTGGTCTGTTCCCATGTGGATACCATAACTTGAGACATCCTAGAGGGGCCACTGAACTCAGAGCAGCAGACACCATATTCTGAGATATACTAGAGGAGCAACTGAGCTCAACAGTGGACACAATATCCTGAGACATCCTAGAAGAGCCACTGTATTCAGAGCAGGTGGAGGTCAGGATCACAGGATCACAGAGACATCTGGACCCTGAGGAGATCTGACACAAGCAAGATAACTGGAAAAGCAGACTCTAGTCAGAGACAGTGAGTACAGGTAGCTCTAGAGTTAACCAGATGGTGAAAGGCAAGCACAAGAACTTAAGCAACAGAAACCAAAGTTACTTTGCATCATCAGAAATCAGTTCTCCCACCATAGCAAGCCCTGAACACGCCATCACACTGGAAAAGCAGGATTCACATTTAAAATCACTTCTCATCATGATGATAGAGGACTTAAAAAAGGACAAAAATAATAATCTAAAAAAATTTGAGAGGAACACAGGTAAATAGGTAGAAGCCCTTAAGGAGGAAACACTAAAATCCCTTAAAGAATTGCAAGGAAACACAACAAAACAGGTGAAGGAACTAAACAAAACCATCCAAGATATAAAAATGGAAGTAGAAACAATAAAGAATCTAAAAAGGTGACTACCCTGGAGATAGAAAATCTAGGAAAAAGATCAGGAGTTATAGATACAAGTATCACCAACAGAATACAAGAGATAGAAGAGAGAATCTTGTGGAGAGCCACGGTAAACGGTGACAGCATCTGCCATTGGAACATGGCACTGGCACTGTCACTTGTGAGTAAACAAGTAAAATTGCGCATGTGCAAGTGGCAAAGGCCCGCCAACTCAACGCCCAACCTGGGATTTCATACGGGGGTTGAGCAAGCAGCCAATCAAATATGACCACGCCACTCTAGGGTGTATATAAAGCAGCGCCATCTTGGCTCCCTCTCTCTCTTCCTCCGCACATTGTAATAAACAGTTGCTGCAGAAGGATCCTGGTGCCTGCGTGCGTTCTTGCTGGCGAGACGATTGTGCGAATCACAGCTGGTGCCGAAACCCGGGAACCCACCATCGCTGGCACAGAGGAGAGCCTCTGCTCACAGAGAGGTTTCAGAACTGCAGCACAAAGATAAGCTCTGAGAGGTATGTTTGGTCTTGATTTATCCCATTTTTCTCCCCAATTGGCAGGAGCTCCAGAAACTTTCACTATTGTGCTAGCGGAGCATGTTCTCTTCCTTTTAATTTTACAGGATGAGAAAAGCCACTCAACTATCGTGGCAGGTCAGGGAGTGTTAGAAGAGCTACAAGACGGCGTGTCAGAAACAGGGTGGGATAAGAGGCTAGCCACTCATAAAGAGAATAGGAAAGGTGCGCACAAGAAAGCAGGCCCTTCCAAAGACATTCAGTCCATGGAAGCGATAGAGGAGGGAAAGAACGCCCTGGGAAAGAGACTTAAGAAGGAAGGGAGGGGCCCGAAAAAGAAACCTCTTTATCCGGTAAAGGAACTGGAGGCCTTGGGGCTTGATGGCTCTGAAACGGGGGAACTGGGTCCCTATGAGGAGGAAAGGTACCATCCAGATGGGTGGCCGCCGCTACAAGATGGAGGGCAGGAGAAGGCGGGAGATGGGAACCACATGGCGTCTCAGCCTGTCGCGCCCTCCCAACTTATTGTCTCCAGCACTCCTCCGCCTTATGCGGACAAGCGCTGCTCAGACTCCTTCCTTTCAAAGGAAGACAAAAGAAGGATGTTACAAGCTTTTCCAGTGTTTGAGGCCGCGGAGGGAGGTCGCGTCCACGTGCCGATAGAATATATCCCTATTAAGGAGCTTGCTGATTCAGTTAACAGATATGGAGTTGATGCTAATTTTACAGTTATGCAGCTTGAGAGACTCACCACTATGGCGATGACTCCGAGTGATTGGCAAAATACAGTGAAAACTGATCTCCCTAATATGGGACAGTACATGGAATGGAAAGCCTTGTGGCATGATGCTTCTCAAGTACAGGCAAAGACCAACACTAATGTGGAAGGCAATCAAAGACAGTGGACGTTTGAATTGTTAACAGGGCAGGGACAGTTTGTTAACGACCAAATAAACTATGATTGGGGAGCAAATGGTCAAATCTCCGCTGCTGCTATTAGGGCATGGACAGCCCTTTCAAAGAAAGGTGAGGCTGGGGGATATCTAACAAAAATCTTGCAAGGCCCCCAAGAGCCATTCTCAGACTTTGTTGCTAGGATGACAGAAGCGACAGGCAGGATTTTTAATGTATCCCCTGCAAAGATTATTGAATGGTATCCAGATGCAGTCGCTCAGCTTACCCTTTGTGAGCTAAAAGCAGCCATTACCCATTTTGGAAGAGATCCTAAGGTTTTAATAGTGCCATATACTGCAAATCAGGTTCAAACATTAACTGCTACCTCTCATGTTTGGGCAGTGTTGGTCACTTCCTTTAATGGTCAAATAGACAATCACTATCCTAAACATCCCATTTTACAATTTGCCTTAACTCAAGCTATTGTGTTTCCACACATTATGTCTCAGAAGCCGCTTCCAGATGGAGTGGTTGTTTACACAGATGGGTCAAAAGCAGATGTGGGTGCCTATGTAGTTAATAATAAAGTCACAGTCAGACAATACCATGAGACCTCACCTTAAGTTGTGGAATGCTTGTTAGTATTAGAGGTTCTTAAAACCTTCCCAGGTCCTTTAAATATTGTTTCAGATTCCTTTTATGTAGTAAATGCAGTTAGAGTTCTGGAAGTTGCTGGATTAATTAAGCCCTTTAGTAGACTTACAGAAGTTTTTCAAAAGATTCAAGTTACCCTAGTCAATAGGAGATCTCCTGTTTTTATTACACATATCAGGGCTCACTCAGGTCTACCGGGACCAATGTCCCGTGGAAATGACCTGGCAGACTGAGCCACAAAGTTAATAGCTGTCGCCCTATCTCCAAAGTTGACCTTGGCCAAAGATTTCCATAAAAGATTTCATGTAACTGCTGAGACTTTACATCAGAGATTTAACATAACCAGAAAAGAGGCTAGGGATATAGTGACTCAATGTCAAAATTGTTGTCAGTTCTTGCCAGTGCCTCATGTAGGAATTAATCCACAAAGAATTCTGGCACTAAAGATTTGGCAAATGGATGTTACTCACATCCCATCCTTTGGCAAATTGCAATATTTACATGTTTCCATTGATACTTGTTCTGGAATTATATTTGCTTCCCCATTGGCTGGAGAAAAGGTGGCCCATGTTATTCAGCATTGCCTCGAGGCATGGAGTGACTGGGGAAAGCCTAGTCACTGACAATGGACCAGCTTATACTTCTCAGAAGTTTGGACAATTCTGCCGCCAAATGGAAGTGACCCATCTAACAGGTATACCATACAATCCTCAAGGACAAGGCATTATAGAACAGGCTCATCGCACTCTTAAGTCCTATTTAATAAAGCAAAAGAGGGGAGTCAAGGAAGCTCTAACCTCAGTGCCACGAGTCACCATTTCTATAACACTTTTCATCCTTAATTTTTTAAATCTGGACTGTCAAGGCCACACGGCAGCTGACCGTCATTTTTTATAGCCTGACAGGCCAAAAGACATGATCAGATGGAAGGATGTTTTGACCAGACAATGGAAAGGCCCGAATCCTATTTTAATAAGATCCAAAGGAGCTGTTTGTGTTTTTCCACAGGAAGAAGATAATCTGTTCTGGCTACCGGAACGCCTAACACAAAGAATCTTGGAATCTCAGCTTGATCCTGCCCAGAGACATGAAGACCCTCCTGCTGACAGTGATATTCTGGCTGACACTGCTGACGGTGGGACATGCGGAGCTGAGATGGAGGATCATCCCTTTCTAGGTTTTTGCTGCAGAATTGGACCCTAGAATTCGAGGAAACAGAGAGATCTTTGCCCTTTTCCTTCTTTAAAGAATGGGTGGGAGTAGGCCTGTTTGGTACAGCCCTATGCTATGGATTAGTGTTCATGTTATGGTTGGTCTGCAAACTCAAAACTCCAACAGAAGTGTGAGAAGGCGGTGATTGCCCAAGCATTTGCTGCTTTAGAACAAGGTTCCTCCCCTAGAGTCTGGCTGTCTATGCTACGAAAGTAGCTAGCACTTGAGCCCTCAGCAAATGCACCCCACGGGTTCTATCCCATTGCACTGGGTCGGTGAGGCAAAAGCCCCGCTCTCTGCACGTCTCTGGGTGGAGTGTATACTGTGATATACAGGGGATGTTCCTCAGGGATAGATTCTTCGAAGGCATGTCTGGTTGCATAGGGTTCGAGTTGCCAAATCCTCTCCCTGTCAAAGGCAATGGGATGGGTAGATAAAAGTACACTCGTGGACTCAACGACCAGGGTGGAAATTCTTTACAATATCCCAACATTCTGCACAAGGGACTAGACCTCTACCTTCCTCTACAAGAGAGATGAATTAGAGCCTTGCCAGACGACCTTATGGTCTCATTTAATAAAACTAATATGGGGAGATGTGGAGAGCCGCGGTAAACTGTGACAGCATTCGCCATTGGAACATGGCGCTGGCACTGGCACTTATGAGTAAACAAGTAAAATTGTGCATGTGCAAGTGGTAAAGGCCCACCAAGTCAACGCCCAACCCGGGGTGTCATACGGGGTTTGAGCAAGCAGCCAATCAAATATGTCCATACCACTCTAGGGTGTATATAAAGCAGCGCCATCTTGGTTCCCTCTCTCTCTTCCTCCGCACATGGTAATAAACAGTTCCTGCAGAAGGATCCTGGTGCCTGCGTGCGTTCTTGCCGGCAAGATGATTGCGCGGGTCACAGAATCTCATGTGCAGAAGATACCATAAAAAACATTAACATAACTGTTAAAGAAAATGCAAAATGCAAAAAGCTCCTAACCCAAAACATCCAGAAAATCAAGGACACAATGTGAAGGCCAAATCTAAGGATAATAGGTATAGATGAGGATGAAGACTCCCAAATTAAAGGGCCAGAAATTATCTTCAACAAAATTATAGCGGAAAACTTTCCTAACCTACAGAAAGTGATGTCCATAAATATACAAGAAGCCTACAGAACTACAAATAGACTAGAACAGTAAGCAAATATCTCCCATCACATAATAATCAAAATACCAAATGTACAAAACAAATAAAAAATAATAAATGCTGTAAAGAAAAAAGGTCAAGTAACATAAAAAGGCAGACCTATAAGAATTACATTAGACTTCGCACCAGAGATGATAGAAACCAGAAAAGCCTGGAATGATATCATACAGGCCCTAAGAGAACACAAATGCCAGCCCAGACTACGATACCTGGCAAAACTCTCAATCATTATTGATGGAGAAACCAAGATATTGCATGACAAAACCAAATTTACACAATATCTTACGACAAATCCAGCAGTTCAAAGGATAATTGATGGAAAACTCCAACACGAGTTGGGAAACTATAACCTAGAAAAAGTAAAAAAGTAATCTTCCAATGACCCCAAAAGAAGACAGCTACACAAACATAATTCCACTTCTAATAACAAAAATAACAGGAAGCAACATTCATTTTTTCTTAATAACAATAGACTCAATTCTCTAACAGAAAGACAGACTATCAGACTGGATACATTAAAATGATCCAGCATTTTTCTACATACAGAAAAAACACCTCTGTAAAAAATACAGACACTACCTCAGAGTAAAAGGATGAAAAACAATCTTCTAAGCAAATGGTCCCAAGAAAAAAGCTGGAGTAGCAATTCTAATATCAAACAAAACCGATTTTCATTCAAAAATAATCAAAAGAGATAATGAAGGACACTTCATACTCATCAAAGGAAAAATCTACCAAGATAAATTCTCAATTCTGAACATCTATGCCCCAAATCCACGGCCACCCACATACATAAGAGAAACTTTACTAAAGCTCAAAACATACATTGCACCTCAATCTCAGCAATGGACAGATCATGGAAATAGACACTAAACAGAGACACAATGAAACTAACAGAAGTTATGAACCAAATGGGGTTACCTGATATCTGTAGAAAATTTCATCCTAAAACAAAAGAATATAAATTTTTTCTCAGCACCTCATAGTGCCTTCTCCAAAAGAGGCCATATAATTGGTCACAAAACAGGCATCAACAAATACAAAAGACTTAAATAATTCCTTGTACTCTATCAAAACACCATGGACAAAGGCTGGTCTTTAATAAAGGAAAAAAGAATGGAAAGCCCACATACACATGGAAACTGAGCAATGCTCTACTCAGTGATGACTTGGTAAAGAAAGAAATAAAGAAAGAAATTAAAGACTTTTTAAAATTTAATAAAAATGAGGACACATCATAACAAAACTTGTGGGACTCCATGAAAGCAGTACTAAGAGGAGGAAAACTCATAGCTCTAAGTGCCTACAAAAAGAAACTGGAAAGAGGATACACTAACAACCGGACAGCACACCTGAAAGCATAAGAAAAATAGAAAAAAATACACCCAAGAGGAGCAGACAACAGGAAATAATCAAACTCAGGGCTAAAATCAACCAAGTAGAAACAGGAGAACTATAAAAAATATCAACAAAACCAGGAGCTGGTTCTCTGAGAAAATCAACAAGATAGATGAAAAATTAGCCAGAGTAACTGAAGGGCACAGAAACAGTATCCAAATTAATAAAATCAGAACTGAAAAGGGGGACATAACAACAGAAACTAAGAAAGTTAAATAAATCATCAGATCCTAGTACAAAATCCTATACTCAACAAAACTGGAAAATCTGGATGAAATGGACAATTTTCTAGACAAATACAAGTTATCAATGTTAAATCATGAGCAGATAAATTATCTAAACAGTCCCATGACCCTGAAAGTAATAGAAGCACTCATTAAAAGTCTACCCACCAAAAAATGTCAGGGACCAGATTGTTTTAGTGCAGAATTCTATCAGACCTTCAAGGAAGACCTAATACTGATTCTCTTCCACAGAATAGAAATAGAAGGAACACTACCTAATTCCTTCTATGAAGCTACAATTACCCTCATACCTAAACCTCACAAAGACCCAACAATGAAAGAGAACTACACACCAATCTCTTTTATGAATACTGATGCAAAATTACTCAATAAATTCTTGCAAACCAAATTCAAGAACACATCAAAACAATCATCCATCATGATCAAGTAGTCTTTATCCCAGAAATGCAGGGATGGTTCAGTATTCCAGAATCCATCAATATAATTCACTATATAAACAAACTCAAAGAAAAAAAAAACAGATGATTATCTCACTAGATGCTGAGAAAGCATTTGAAAAAATTCAACATATCTTCATGTTAAAACTCTTGGAAAGACAGGAATTCAAGGCCCATACCTAAACATAGTAAAAGCAATATACAACAAGACAGTAGCCAACATAAAACTAAAGGGAAAGAAACTTGAAGCAATCCCACTAAGACCAGGGACTAGACAAGGCTGCCCACTCTCACCCTACCTATTCAATATATAGTACTGGAAGTCCTAGCCAGAGCAATTAGACAACAAAAGAAAAAAAAAGGGATAGAAATAGGAAAGCAAGAAGTCAAAATTTCACTATTTGCAGATTACATGATAGTGTATTAAGTGACTCTAAAACTTCCACCAGAGAATTCCTAAACCTCATAAAGAACTTGAACAAAGTGGCTGGATATAAAATCAATTCAAACAAATCAGTAGCCTTCCTCTACTCAAAAGATAAATAGGCTGAGAAAGATATTAGGGAAATGACACCCTTCACAATAGTCACAAACAATATAAAATATCTTGGAGTGAATCTAACCAAGTAAGTGAAAGATCTGTATGACAAGAATTTCAAGTTTCTGAAGAAAGAAACAGAAGATCTTAGAAGATGGAAAGATTTCCCATGCTCCTGGACTGGCAGGATTAATTTAATAAAAATGGCTATTTGCCAAAAGTAATTTACAGATTCAATGCAATTCCCATCAAAATTCCAAATCAATTTTTCATAGAGATAGAAAGAGCAATTTGCAAATTCATTTGAAGTAACAAAAAAACCAGAATACCGAGAACTATTTTCAACAATAAAAGAAAGTCTGGGGGAGTCACTATCCCTGACTCAAACTGTACTACAAAACAATAGTGATAAAAACTGCATGGTATTGGTACAGAGACAGGTAGGAAGATCAATGGAATAGAATTGAAGATCCAGAAATGAACCCACACACCTATGACTACTTGATCTTTGACAAAGGAGCTAAAACTGTCCAATGTAAAAAGAACAGCATTTTCAACAAATGATGCTGGCTCAACTGGAGGTCAGCATGTAGAAGAATGCAAATCAACCCATTCTTATCTTCTTGTAAAAAGCTCAAGTCCAAGTGGATAAAGGACCTTCACATAAAACCAGATACACTGAAACTAATAGAAGAGAAGGTGGAAAAGACCCTGATATACCTAAGCACAGAGGAAAAGTTTTTCAACTGAACACCAATGGCTTATGCTCTAAGATCAAGAATTTATAAATGGGACCTTGTATAATTGCAAAGCTTCTGTAAGGCAAAGGACACTGTCAATAAGACAAAATGGCAACCAACAAATTGGGAAACCACCATTACCAATCCTACATCCCATAGAGGGCTAATATTCAATATATTAAAAAAAACTCAAGAAATTATACTCCAGACAACCAAATACCCCATTAAAATAAGGTACAGAGCTAAACAAAGAATTCTCAACTGAGGAAATTCGAATAGTTAAGAAGCACCTTAAGACATGCTTATCATCCTTAGTCATCAGCGAAATGCAAATCAAAAGAATCCTGAGATACCACCTCACACCAGTCAGAATGGCTAAGATCAAAAACTCAAGTGATAGTAAATCCTCATGAGCATGCGGAGAAAGAGGAACACTCCTCTATTGTTGATGGGATTGCAAACTGGTACAACCACTCTGGAAATCAGTCTGGTGGTTTCTCAGAAAATTGGACATAACATTACCTTAGAATTCAGCTATATCACTCCTGGGCATATACTCAGAAAATGTTCCAACATATAACAAGGACATATGCTCCACTATACTCATAGCAGCCTTATTTATTAAAGCCAGAAGCAGGAAAGAACCCAGATGTCCTTCAACAGAGGAATGGATAGAAAAAAATTGATAGATTTACACAATGGAGTATTACTCTACTATTAAAAATAATGAATTCAAGAAATTTTTAGGTAAATGGATGGAACTAGAAAATATCATCCTGAGTGAGGTAGCCCAGTCACGAAAGAACACACATGGTATCTGTTCACTGATAAGTGGATATTAGCCCAAAAGCTTGAAATAGCCAAGATTCAACTCATAGACCACATGAAGCTCACGAAGAAGGAAGACCAAGTATGGATGCCTCAGTTCTACTTAGAAGGAATAACAAAATATTCAAAAGAGCAAATATGGAGATAAAGTGTGGGACAGAAACTGAAGGACTGGCTGTCTGGAGACCATTCCACCTGGGTAGCTAACTCCTGTGCAGTCACCAATGGTAGACAGTAATATGGATGACATATTACATGACAGTAAGTGCATGCTGACAAGAGCCTGATATATCTGTCTCCTTAGAAGTCTGCCAGAGACTGACACAATCAGAGACAAATGCCCACAGCTAACCACTGATCTTATCAAGGGTTTTCCAATGGAGAAGTTAGAGAGAAGACTGAAAGAGCTGAAAGGGTTCGTGGCTCCATGAGGAGAGCAATAATACCAACCAATCAGAGCTCCCCATGGTCTAAACCACCAGCCTGGGAGCACATAAGGTGAAACCCATGACTCCATCTGTGTATGTAGGGGAGAATGACCTTGTTGGGCATATGTGGGAGATGAGATCTGTGGTCCCATGAAGGCTGATCACCGAGTGGGAAAAATTCGAGGGTGGGGAGGTAGGATTAGGGGGTCGGTTGGGTCACATCCTCATAGAAGCATGAGGAGGGGGATGGGATAAAAGGTTCCTGTGTGGTGAGAGAAGTGGGGTAAGGGGAAATAATCTGAAATGTAAATATAATATTGAATAAAAAAATTTAAAAAATCTAATTTGAGAGTACACTTTAAAAATGGAATCTCATTTATTTAAACTATAATTTACGGGGTACCAAATTGAATTTGGGCTTTAAAAGAATATTTTGTAAACCATTTTTATTCACAACAAAGAATATCCTTCTTAACTACTTCACTTAAGATTAATGAGAAGCAGAGTTCAGCATCAAAGAATAAACAAATCTAAACAGAACACAAAGGCAAACATTATTTTTGAAAAATGTGTCAAGTAAACAGGAAATATCCATAGAAATATCAACTATAAATAGTGAAAAGACCATATACAGTGTACTCATTGCGTGCAGCAATTATTACCCTTCTACTTTCTTTACTTATGCTGAGTAGTCTTGATAATTCTAATGCTGGTATTTAGTGCACTCATGCATATTTGTGTATTGAACTTTTGTTGAGTTCTCAAAGGTTAGAAGAAATTGAACTACCATGTAGCATAGGGTCATGGTCAACATGGATATAGTCTCTCTGTATGTACATTCATTTATTTTTCCAGTATATATTATACAAATTAAATTTTTACTATGACACTTTCAAATATCTTCATATAAAAGAACAATAGAAACAGTGAAATGAGTTTGTTCTTTGATATATATTCTTTCATTCATCCATGTGCAGAGGTTGTTTTTAGATGTAGTCTTTTATTGCTTACCATCTTATTGTTTGCAAAGATTTCTCACTGACCCTGGATAGCACTGAATGTCTACACTAGCTTTCCAGTCATCCCCAGAGATCTTTGCATCTCTTACAAAAGTTTATCCTGCAGTGCCTGGATACACCTTCTTCCCGGGTTTAATGTAGATACTCGTGATTAAAACTTGTGTCCTCACGGTAGTATGGAAATACTTGATGATGCAAGCTAAATATATAAGCACACATATTGATTCTTTGAAACAATAATACAAGATTGACCCCTGTAACTAAACTAAGCCAAAGGAAAAAAAATGAAGTATGAAATAAATAAAATTATAAACAAAGGGGACTTCAGTAGCAGGTATAACTGGGTTTTAGAGGATCATTGGGATATATTTTCAAAATATTTATTCAATAGTGTAGAAATTCTATAAGAAATTGATGTTTCTCAACACACATAATTTAACATTAAGATTAAAAAGAGAACCTCTGTCTTGACTAAGAGAGACGACAGAGATTCTGGTTAGTCAAAAAGAGGAGGGACTGGGTATTAAGACTATCTTGTACCTCACTGGTACAAATAGGAATAATTATGCTCTAATTGTATTTTGAGAAATAAGTTTTATTTTAACAGGAAGGGTAATATGTAGGAGGTGCTAAGGGGGAAGGAGCACCGAGAGGAAAAGATGGAGTAAGGAGAGGAGAAGATGAAGTAGATGAGAAGCTAGGTAATGAAAGAGAGAAAGAGAGAGAAAGATAGAGGGGTCATGGAGGCAGAAGTTCACATGTCTCCACCAGTCAAAGATAGTTTACATATCTAGGTTGGGTATTGGGTTACACTTCTGATTGAGCATTACCATACTTATAAAGCCTTTGATTAACATTTAAAAAATTGTATAAATGCAAAATGGAAAAGGGGGCATGGAATAGGGGTTTTCTACGGAGGGGAAATGGGGAAAGGGGATGGCATCTGAAATGTAAATAAAATATATAATAAAGAAATAAAAAAAAAGATAAAAAAGAGATGTATATAAAAAATCCTAACCATACTTATAATAAATAGCCTGAGCAAAAGAGTAATAAATAGTTTTGTGGGAAAGAAATGCTTGAAGACAAATGTTCTGGTGAGTATTAGTCAACATTCTCTGGAGAAACAGAACTGATAGATTTTATGCGTATATTATAATATATACCTACAGTTATACAATATTTAATTTATTTTAGTACAATATTTGTTAACTTGTCTCACATGATAGAAGTTGATGGTTTAACAATGTCTATGTTCTGGAATAACTAAAAACCCACCCTTCCAATATAGGAAATGTAATTCCTAAAAGTTACTGTCCAGCACTAAGTTCTGAAAGTTTCTCCAGGGAATCACTGGTAACAACTCTATGTTAAAAATGCAAAAATATAAAAAATAAAAATAATAATAATTTAAAAAGCTGAGTCTGAAGCCAGTGAGCTATACTGGCAACTGACCTAGTTACCCTCAAAACCGGAAAATCTGACCTGCTTTTAACAATTTTTCTTCATCTTAACTATCTGTTCAAGTGAGAATTTCATCTGTCCCACATACTAGTTCTCTATGGAAACACAAATGTGTTCTTAGCATTCCTAAACATTTCTTAATTCAGTCATCTTGACAACTCAGAGTGAACATAACACTTCCTTGTTATTTAAAGTTTTTTTTTTTTTGGTTTACTGCTTTTGGAATGATCGCCATTATTAAAAGGAATACCTACCATACATCAGTAGTTGTTCATTCCTTGCACCCTTTCTGTTTATTCAGAATCTTTAACCTTTCATTTAACTCACAATGCTTTTGTTACAACTGTCTCACCAGACCTCTTGACTGATGGCCTTATTTTAACCTGTGTCCTATATGAATCTTACACTAAGATGCTTATCAATCCTCTCTTGAAATATGTATTTAATCTCTTGCAGAAAGGAGACTTTCCTGGTTTTTTGGATCAATTCATTCTATTCATTATTTAAAAACTCTTATATGGGTAGGGTTAAGAAGAACCTCAGTTGAGAAATAGCCTATATCAGATCAGGCTACAGAAATCTCTTTGGGAATTATGTTGGTTATTAGTTGAGACAGGATGTCTTAGACCAATTTGGGTGGAGTCATTCTTTTCTCAGGTAGTCTTTGGCTGTGTAAGAAAATGAGCTAAGCATAAACCTAAAAGCAAGCCAACAGGAAGTGTTCTTCCATAATACTTGCCTCTAGATTTCTGTTCTAACCTCTCTCAATGATGTACTGTTACACAAAAGCATAAGCCAAACAAACATTTCCCCCTTTTAATTGCTTTTGTTCAGAGTGGTTTATCACAGAAACAGAGAGGAAACGAGAATAGTTGCTAAGGAATTTATTACTTTTAACAGTCTAAAATTTCCATTCAAGAATGCTTTACTTATTTTTTATTTGATAGTTTTATTAGTGAGAATTAAACCCAGAAACTTGTTTATGCAAATACATAATTAATCAAATATATATTATATATTACATATTATATATTATATATTTAATATATACATATATATATATATGTATATATTAAACTTTTTGACATTCTCTGTATGTGTGACTTGCATAAGGCTGTATATGTATGTATGAATGTCCTAGGTTATTGTTTGAAATTATTTATTGAAGCAATATCTCTCATCCACATCGAAAGTTTATTTATATGTCCATTTTTGACTAGTTAGATTCTTCTGAGAATCTTTTAGCTTAGTTCCTGAGGCTGAAGTTACAAATGAAAAGTCACACTCCACCTAGAATTTCTTTACTTTGTGAGGACTCCAAATTTTTTCTCTGAAGTCATTTACTTGATTTATTACATTGGACAGAGTGATTTGGTTATTAATAGATAATCTGAGAATATTTCAACTGAGAAGTTGTGTCTATTCTTAATGATTTGTTTACTTGTTATTAGTGTATAGTGTATGTATGTGTGTGAGCATGTGTTTGTGTGTGTGTTTGTGTTTGTGTGTGCTTGTATATCTTTTTGTATGACACATGTTTACAAGTAACCTTGGAGACAAAAAAACATAAAGATTACCAGATATTCTGGTACTAGTTAAAGGTTGATGTGATATACACAAATTGGGTGCTGGAAACTGTACCTGGGTGTTCTGCGAGAACAGCAAGAGCTTTTACTGATAAATCCATTTCTCCAGGCCCACATGCCTCATTCTTAAGCAAGAAAGGAGGTGGAAGAAAATGTTTGTTGAGTAAATGGACAAATCAGTGACAACATTTTCTATATTCTTAGACATTATTTTTTATCCCAGATATGACACTCAATGTCTTACATTTTGTGTGGCACAACTCTCATGACTGTTAATATCTGTGTGTGAGGGGAGCTAACAGAAGGTGGCTATCAGCCTTGTAGCCATCTTTAGCCATATACCCTGACAAGAGATTTGATTACAATAGCATATAACAGTTGAGCACCCTGTGATAATATCTTGTTTTAGATACCCAGGATCTTCCCTTGGGTGTGTGAGACTTAAAGGTGTGTGACTTAAGGGCATGACTTAGAGATCAGATTTAAAGTCAAGACCTAAGTGCATGACTTAAAGGTTGACTTAAAGGTGTGGCTTAGAAGTGAGACATATGAAAGGCAAGAGGCAGACAGAAGAAAGGAACAGATTATTATTAGGCACTTGGCACTTGGAGGAAGAACAGAGAATTAGAAACTAGGCATTAGATAGTAGGCACTTGAGACTTAGGACAGATAACTTGGAACTTGGAACATGGAAGCATAGGGACTAGGAACTAGAGACTAGGAACTCAAGACTTAGGACTTGGAATAGGAAGAGAAACTGAAGAATAAACGAGAATGATTGAATTACACTCTGTCTGGTCTCCATTCTTTCTGTCCGTCCTCACTCTCTCTCTCTTGCTGAACCCCAACCCGCAGACGACAACAGCTTGGGGCAGTGCAGGCTCTAACAACTTAGCCCCCAAGGCTTTTGGCAGTACAGGTCCAACATTGACAGAACAGTCCTCGACATTTTGGCCCCCAAACGTGGGGCAGCTTGGGCCACAACATGTGTGTGTTTCTTGGGGGAGATGTCAATATTTACCACATTCATTCAGCTCCAGCATTCACTCTTGTAAACATAATTATCCACATATAAACTCAACTCTTTGTTCTGAGTGATTGCCACACCCCCCTCTGTTCATCTCTATTTTTTCTTCATCAAAAAATATGGTTTAATTTTCTAGTTTGACTTAATTTTTCCATATTTTTCTAACTTTTAACACCTAGATTACTATTACTTTTGTTTGATTTGGTAAAATGTCAAATCCATAATGTTTCTATTACTAATCAAGGCCTAGGTTTCTGTACTTTGAGATAAAAAAGGCAGATGATGAATCAGGGGAAGATGGCAGTAAGGACTAAAGTGGCAACTTCATTCTTTATTTTTCTCACAGTTCATTATTTTGGTTTTTCTGACATATTTTGTCTCCCAGTTCTCATGTCTCACAAACCTGCATTGAGGATAGAGTTTTCCTTGGAATCAGAAGTACAACTGTCTTATTTTTGAGGGAATCCAAGGTCCTGTTATAAATACCTGGTCTTAAACTTTAATTTGGATGTTGTGCATGGAACTGAGGTAGAATTCCCAGGTTTCTTTGCAGACTCAAGTTGTACAAGGGCATTGGTGATACAGCAATTTCTGAGATTTCCTGATAGTGAAGGCATATGCTAATAAGTTCAGTACCTTCCTGACAGGTTTCCTGAATCTAGAAATCATATGACTTGTTTCTCATACTAAAACCCTTTTCAGATTTTTCCTAGTGTTTCTTAATAGATTTGTTTTCTAGTGTAGCCAGAGTTCTTTTACTTGAAATTACTAAGATCTTTCTCTTGCCCACTTAGTTGACTAATATTTATTGTAATATAAAATTTTATTTTATTTGCTAATTTCCTTGAATTCTCCTGCCCTATAGTAACTTCCATTGACGTACACTGTTCTTCTTATCTCTCATGAAAAATTGTTATCTCTGTATAATGAAGTTTTTCATTCATAGCTTGGGCCTAGTAATTATTTACTAATTAAGAAGAACATGAATTTTTTAAATTCTATATAGCATTCTTCTCCAAAATTCCACCTTCCTGATCATAATACATTTATATGCTTTTATTATTCATGTGTACATATTTTTGTTGGTTTGTGTTTTGTTCCAGATTAAGAGTGTGGTGCTATTTAGCAGACCAAATTCTATGGGTTAATATATTCAATATAATCTGATTAAGTAGTATGTCTGGTCTGAGCATTGACTTAAAGCCTATTACAAATTTTCTCACTAGAAGTCTAACCTCTATTTATACATGCTTCTTTTTTTAACATTCCTTTTATTTCTACTATGTGTATTGTGTACATTTGTGTGTACATATGAGTGAAGGTGCACATGGAAGCCAGAGAGGGCATTGGATTCCCTGGAGTTGGAGTTACATATGAATGTAAATAACCCATATCAATTCTGGCAGTTAATCTTTGGCTTTTTGCAAGAGCTGCAAGTGGTCTTCTGTAGTAAGGTAGGTGTCTTTGAATCAAAAGACCAAAAGGCATTCTTTAACATTGCAGCAAACATCAAACTCAACTTCCGAAAAATATTTTATCATGTATCATACAGACCTGTTTTGTGTCATGAATTATATTTAGAGGGGTGGTAAACACAATTTGCTTTGGGTTTTATAACTTAGATGCGCTTATTCACTATGTGTTCATATGAAAAGAAATAAATAAACCTGAAACTACTTTTTGTAAAACAAGCTATCAAATTAATGATCTCTTAAAAGATTCTTTCATTTCTCATCATGTTGCAGATTCTGGTCATAAAACAGCCTGGCTTGATGTAAGTGTAAATGTGGAGGAGTACAGAGCAATAGAATGGAAAGCAGGCATTTTTATGATCACAATTTGTCAAAGAGTGGAGGAGAAGAAAATAAATAAACAGCACTTTTTATTACACTGATTAAAAAGTACAAACTATGCACCAGGATACCTGAAAGGTAGAGAACCATAAAGTAAAAATCAAGGTTCCTTGTGAGAATAATGAGTGAATCTTTAACACCAAAACTATTTCCTTGGTCATCAGAAGGGAGTCAAGTATAAGAGGTGAGCTATTGTGGGTGTGCCAGCTTATAAACAAAAGTGAGTTATTCCACTTTGTCTTATATGTTTAAAACCAGCTCATCAATTTGTATAAAATTAGAGTTATTGTTTTGATGTTGAATACAATGACTGTAATTGATGTACACGGAATTTTGGATTTAATAATAATTTTCAAAACACTATTATATTTTATTTACTTACATATTATTAAAAATGTTTATGTGTTTAAATATTGTGTATGCATATGAATATGTAAACTTAAATTACTTCATGTACCATCCTCACTCCACCATATCCACTAAGAAAGGGTATAATTTACTGAACTCAGAACTTAACAGCAGGGCTACCTCAGGCAACCAGTATCCTATAAGAATCCGCTGCTTCAAGCTTACTGATTTAAAACATTTCTGAATAGGCAATGTTTGTTGGACAATTAGATCCTAGGAGCTGAATTCCAATACTCCTGTATATGCAGAAGCCCATTCTTTAATTGCTGAGCTATCTCAGCATCTCTGTCCAATTTATTTTACTAATCTCTTAAAAATTTTATTGCACAGATCTTACATTTCTTTAGTATATTAAGTTGGATGTGTTTTATTCTTTGTAGGACCTATTGTGCTATTATGGACTAAATATATTTTAGGAGAATCAAATTTTAAAAAAAAATACAACTGTTTTCATTATTTTTAATATACAAATAATATATACATTCAAACATTGTAGACTTAACCTATTTAATATTTTCCCACTTTGAGATCTATTTCTTAGTATTTCCTGGTATCTAAATTAAATCATCTTCAAAGGATGTCATTTCTAAATACTTCCTTCTTTCCTTTTGTTTTTCTTTTCTTTCCATCATTCATCTTTTCCTCATTTTCTTTCTCATTTTTTGTTCTTACCCCCTTCCTCTCTGCTTTCTTCCCTCTCTTTGTTCCTCTCTCTTTTCCTTTCTCCTTCCTTCCTTTTATTGCTCCATTTTTTCCTGCTTTTCGTTATATCATAACCTCCTTGTCTTTATTTTTCTCAACTTCCTACTCAGTATTCTTCCTCCTTCCTTCACTCTTTTTACACCCCTCTTCCATTTTTCTATGCTGTTCTCCTCCATTTCTGGGTTATTTGTTCACTTCTCTCCGTGCTTATTTTTTCCGCTATCGCCTGTTACTCTCTTTCTTCCATGAACTTTGGAATAGTGCTGTCAAATATTTCTGTAGAAGTCATAAGATAAGTATCATTATCATTCTGGCCATTTGATCTGGTACACATCACTGTAGCATCAAATCAGTAAGGGCAACACATAAATGGTTGGATACATCTGAAAGCCCATAGACTGTTTCAGGAGGGAGTCTATAAACTGTCTTTGGCTCCTGAATAGGAGTTAACCAACTCCTGTTGTTATCCAAACATGTGAACATGTCAATCTTCTCTAAGCCCTCACCCTTCTCAAATCTGAAGTGTCCCCACTGTCTGTGTACTAGAAAATTAACCTCCAAATATATGTACATGGATTTGGAGATGCATAGCCTGTGCAGTAAAGAGCCTTGCATAAATAGGTAGGCAACTGCTATCTTGAGTATATTGTTGGCTTTATCCAAGAGGAGGAGACTGAGAGTAGTACCTTTCCTGACTTTTGTCAATCTTGATGCTTCTGTGGCTGTGTAATGCTTCAGAGAGGAAGCATTTACTGCTATTCATGGACCTGTTATCTTCACTGTCCTGGCAAGTTTTATGTCAGTTTCACACATGATAGAGTTATTTTGAGGAGAGAAAAACATAACTGAGAAAATTCCCATACATTATTGGTCTGTAGGAAAGACTGTGTTGTATTTTCATAGCAGATGATTACTGTTGTGAAAGACTTAGCTCAGACTTCATGGTGCTATACCTGTTTTGATACCCTGATGCTATAAGAAAGCATACTAAATAAGCAATAGGAGCAAACCAGAAATCAGCACTCCTGTTTAGCCTCTAAATTATCTCCTGTTCCTAGACTCCTGCCCTAATGACTTTTGCTAAGAAAGTGTAATGTAGTAGTTTAAGTGCAATAAAACTTTTCCTCCTCAAGTTGCTTTTAGTAATGGTAATTTATCACAGCAATAGAAACCATAAATAAGACACTGGGTTTTCCAGAACCCAAAACTGAGAGAGGGAAATTTATTAATTTGTTTGTTAATTGTACAGTTTATGGCCTTCTGCCATATCAGCACAATGTTTCTGACCCTCTGTGTAGTTTTCATGTACCTTGAGATACTTGAAATTTTTGTCACATTTCACATGTGAATTATTAATTTTAAATAAATATTTTTTTACATTTTGATTATATATTGTTTACTACTTAACATGTATATATCAGATTACTTATTCAGGCACTTCAACTGATATTGTGGATTGTTGTGGATTTAATTTAATGCTTGTATTATGCTAATTAGGTTTCCAAAAATTGCATGAGAATTTCAAATGCAAAATACTGCAGGCCCCTTCCCCCAGTTGGCTGTGATTGGGAAATAAAGTTTCTAGCAGACAAAGGCTGGGCAGGGAGACAGAGATGATACATTTGGATTTGTGGGCCAGGGGACAGGAAGGAGAAGAAAAGGAAATAAGATAAAGTTTTGAGAGCTCTAGAATAGAAAGTATAGCAATCATGTAGTCCTTGAGTAAGAGCAGCCCCAGGGAGCCCCAGCCCCAATTGGGTATAGGGTGGAAAAGATGAAATATGGATTTTAGCAAGTTATAATTCAGAAGTATCAGAGCAGACATGTTAGGAAAGTGAAACATGGGGAGTAGCCCAAACATTAAACTAATGAAGGCATATTAAAATAAAAGGCAAAATGTGTGTTTCTTTCATTTGTGAATTCAGAACTTCAAAGTAGGTAGATAGGAACTCATGCAGCCCTGCTAGGAGATTAAGGTGGATTAATTAACCTACAACTACATATGACATCCAACCTATAGGCTTGGACTCAGTGTTAAAATTAATTGTGAATTCTCAAATAGAAAATATGCACTGTAAATTAAGATTAGGAGGTGGATAGAATTGATTTTTTTAGCAGAGCTGTGTATTTTTTTCTAAGCCACATGATTCCTCTCCAAGCCATTCATGTTCAGAACTTGAAACAAAGATATTCTGAATTGGCACAAACAATTCTGTGTTTCATGTCATAAGCTGGGACACAGTTAAGTTCACTGGGCCAAACAGACAATACTGGGTGTTGGGAATTTACCCTTCTAAGCTGCCTCAGAGTATTTGAGTTTGTAGGTGCTGGGAGCCTCTACTATGCAAAGAGCCAGGTGATCAGAAGACACAGGGAGGCATACCAGAATTTAGAGGATGCTTCCCTACTACAATCAAATGAAAAAAAGATAGAGATGATTGACAATTTGTAACGCACGTGGTATCCCTGCCCCCAGGAACTCACACGAACACGTGGGATTCTTTCGAGGTGTTTATTCTTTCAACCTGGTTGGGAGAGAGAGAGAGAGAGAGAGAGAGAGAGAGAGAGAGAGAGAGAAGAAGAGCGCGAGAGAGAGTCAAACTTCCCACACCTGAATATATAGCCCTTGGAGTGGACAATCATGATTGGCTGCTTGCTCAAACTCCCAGGTTCCCCTGCGCTGTACATGCGCAGTTTAATGGTGGATGTGACGTCGAAAATTAGGCGTACCCAAGACGCTGCGCATGCGCGGTTTGTTACCTCACGCACACAGGCGTCAGCAAGGACAGCCTCCTACATCCGCCCCTTTTTGTTTATTAAATGAGACTGGATGGCCGTCTGGTACGTCTCTGAATTATCTCTCTTGTAGAGGAAGGTAGAGGTCTAGTCCCTTGTGCAGAATATTGGGATATTGTAAAGAATTTCCACCCTGGTCGTTGAGTCCATGAGTGTACTTTTATCTACCCATCCCATTGCCTTTGACAGGGAGAGGATTTTGGCAATTCGACCTCTGTGCAACTAGACATGCCTTCGAGGAATCTATCTCTGAGGAACATCCTCTGTATATCACAGTATACACTCTACCCAGAGATGTGCAGAGCGCAGGCTTTTGTCTCACTTACCCAGTGCAATGGGTAGAACCCGTGGAGTGCAACAGCTGAGAATTCAAGCGCTAGCTACTTTGTAGCACAGACAGACAGACCTTAGGGGAGGGACTTTGTTCTAAAGCAGCAGGTACTTGGGCAATTATCACCTAATTACACTTCTGTTGGGTTTTTTGAGTTTGCAGACCAACCAATAAAGTGTCCACAGCCTAGGGTTATACCAAACAGGCCTGTTCCTCTACACACCTCTCCTCATGCTTTATTAAAAGACGCCCTTTTATCTTTATTAATAGCAGGCCTATTCCCACTCATTTTTAAAGGAAGGGGAGGGCCGAAGATCTCTCAGCTTTTCCTCGAACTTTAGGGTCCAGTTCTGCAGTAAAACCTAGAAAAGGGGAATCTCCATCTCAGCTCCGCCTGTCCCACCATCAGGAGTGACAGCCAAAATATCGCCGTCAGCAGGAGGGTCTTCATCTCTCTGGGCAGGATCAGGCTGAGACTCCAAGATTCTTCGTGTTAGGCGTTCCGGCAGCCAGAATGGACTGTCTTCCTCCTGTGGAAACACACAAACAGCTCCCCAGGATCTTATTAAAATAGGATCCGGGCCTTTCCATTGTCCAGTTAGAGCATCCTTCCACTTGACCATCTCTTCTGGCCTGTCAGGTTCTAAACAATGACGGTCAGCTGCTGTGTGGCCTTGGCTGTCCAGATTTAAAAAATTAAGGGTGAAAAGTATTATAGAAACGGTGACTCGTGGCACTGACGGTAGAGCTTCCTCGACTCCCCCTTTTTGCTTTATTAAATAGGACTTAAGAGTGTGATGAGCCCGCTCTATAATAACTTGTCCTTGAGGATTGTACGGTAGACCTGTTAAATGGGTCACCTCCATTTGGCGGCAGAATTGTCTAAATTTCTGCGAAGTGTAAGCTGGTCCATTGTCAGTTTTAAGAATTTTAGGCTTTCCCCAGGCACTCCATGCCTCGAGGCAATGCTGAATGACATGAGCAGCCTTTTCTCCTGTCAAAGGAGAAGCAAATATAATTCCAGAACAAGTATCAATAGAAACATGTAAATATTGCAATTTGCCAAAGGATGGGGTGTGAGTAACATCCATTTGCCAAATCTGTAGTGGCCGAATTCCTCGTGGATTAATTCCAATACGAGGTGCTGGTAAGAATTGACAGCAATTTTGACATTGAGTCACTATATCTCTAGCCTCTTTTCTGGTTATGTTAAATCTCCGACGTAAAGTCTCGGCGGTTACATGAAATCTTTTATGGAAATCTTTTGCCAAGGTCCACTTTGGAGATAAGACAACAGCTATTAACTTTGTGGCTCGATCTGCCAGGTCATTTCCACGGGACATTGGTCCGGGTAGACCTGAGTGAGCCCTGATATGTGTAATAAAAACAGGAGATTTCCTATTGACTAGGATAAATTGAATCTTTTGGAAGACCTTTGTAAGTTTGCTAGAGGGCTTAATTAACCCAGCAACTTCCAGAACCCTAACTGCATTTACTACATAAAGGGAATCTGAAACAATATTTAAAGGACCTGGGAAGGTTTCAAGAACCTCTAGTACTACCAAGCATTCTACAACCTGAGGTGAATTCTCATGGTATTGTCTGACTGTGGCTTTATCATCAATTACATAGGCACCCACACCTGCCTTTGACCCATCTGTGTAAACAACCACTCCATCTGGGAGCGGCTTCTGAGATATAATGCGAGGAAACACAATAGCTTGAGTTAAGGCAAATTGTAAAATAGGATGCTTAGGATAGTGATTGTCTATTTGACCATTAAAGGAAGTGACCAACACCGCCCAAACATCAGAGGTAGCAGTTAATGTTTGAACCTGATGTGCAGTATATGGCACTATTAACGCTTTAGGATCTTTCCCAAAATAAGTAACAGCTGCCTTTAGTCCCCGAAGGGCAAGTTGAGCTACTGCATCTGGATACCACTCAATAATCTTTGCGGGGGATGCATTAGGATGGATCCATAGCAGGGGCCCATCTTGCCATAACACAGCAGTTGGTAAATGTCTGGTCTTAAAAACACATAAATCAAAAGGTTTGTTTATATCAATACATTTTAATTGGGCATTTTGTAAGGCCTTTTCCACTACTTGTAGGGCGTGGCTTGCAACCGGCGTTATGGCCCTTGGTGAGGAAGGGTGGGTGTCCCCTTCCAGAATGTCAAACAAAGGTTTTAGTTCAGCAGAGGGGATTTTTAAAAATGGTCTCAACCAATTTATATCACCTAATAATTTTTGAAAATCATTTAAGGTATGTAAATGGTCCCTGCGAATCTCTAATTTCTGAGGAACTATTTTATCTGGATAAATCACTGTTCCTAGAAAGGAGCCTACTTCTGACATTTGGACCTTATCTGTGGCAATATGTAGGCCCCATTGTTCCAATGATTTAATTAGTAGAGGGTATGAGGCTTGTAAGATAACTGATTCCCTATGACAAATAAGAATGTCATCCATAAAAAGGGCCATTAATAAGGAAGGGAATTTTTTCCTAACTGGCTCAAGGGCTCTTTGTACATATAACTGGCATATAGTGGGGCTATTTGCCATCCCTTGGGGTAAGACTCTCCATTGATACCTCCTATCTGGTTCAAGGTGATTAACAGCAGGCAGGGTAAATGCGAATCTTTGCCTATCCTGTGGGTGTAGGGGAATAGAAAAAAAGCAATCCTTAATGTCTATAATTATTATCCTCCATTGCTTAGGTAAAGCAGAGAGCAGAGGTAGGCCTCGTTGCACTGGGCCAAACAACCGCATTTGTGCATTAATGGCCCTTAGATCATGGAGAAGTCTCCATTTCCCTGATTTCTTTTTTATGACAAAAATAGGTGTATTCCAAGGAGAAGTGGAAGGCTCTAAATGACCAAGCTGTACTTGTTCTTTAATCAACCTTGTAGCAGCTTCCAGTTTCTCAGAGGATAACGACCATTGAGAAACCCACACGGGCCCCTCTGTAAGCCAGGGTATGGGCATAGACCCCTCAATGATCACTAGAGAAAACCCAAGCCTTGTCTTCCTGTATTACTTTCTTGTGAAACTGGGTTTAACCTTCCTTGTTCTTTTCTGCCCAGACCTTTTCCTTCCTTATATCCCATCCTTTTCATAATACCAATAGCTTGCTGAGAATATTCATTAGTTAATGTTAATGCTAAGTCTTGTAAGATGTCTCTACCCCAGAGATTAATGGGGAGAGGAAGCACATGAGGTATAAAACTTCCTGTTTGACCCTCTGGTGTCTGCCAAGTCAGGGAGCGTGAACTGACTGTAGGGCTGGCCTCATATCCCAGTCCTTGTAAGGAATGGGATGATTGTGTAACAGGCCATGCCTTAGGCCACCATTTGGAGGAAATAATGCTTTTATCAGCTCCTGTGTCTAAAATTCCTATAAAACTCTTCCCTTCTACCATTAATTGTAAAGTGGGTCTAGTTTTAAGATCGACTACCAGGTGAGCAAAGTCGGTTCCTGAAGAACCAAGCCCGTTGGCACTTCTGGGCACCCCGGTGGATGGGAAACAATCATGTAAACTTGGAAGAATAACTAACTGAGCAATCCTATCCCCAGGGGAGATGGAAAATATACCTTGCGGACAGGAACAGAGAACTTGAAGTTCCCCAGTATAATCTTGGTCTATCACACCAGGATGAACCACAAGCCCTTTTAAGGCAAGAGAGGAGCGACCTAAATTAAGACCAACACTTCCTTCAGGCAGGGGACCTTTAAAATCAACTGGGACAGGCTGTACGCCCTCAAGTGGCATTAGTAAGAATTGGGAGGTGGAGCGGAGCCTCTTGTAGCTCTGCGGCTGCAAACATTCCCCCGGCCCTGAGTTTGTGTCCCATATTTCTTGGGGCCCTGAGATCTGGGGCCCTGATACCCGTTTTTTTGGATTGTCTTCATTTTTCCCTACTGGGGAGGGGTCATGTTGAATAATCCTTCCCTGAATGTCCTTAACTGAGCGACACTCATTAGCCCAGTGATAGCCCTTTCTGCATTTTGTGCATAACCCAGGGTTTTTTTTTATTTATGGGAGTACGACATTCCTGTTTCAAGTGACCTGGTTTACCACAATTATAGCAGACCTCACGTACCCTAAGATTTGCATTATTTTGACCTTGCAAAATGGCTGCAGCGAGACCAGCATTAGTTAGCGGGACTCCTAGTCCTCGGCAGATTTTAATCCAGTCTGTCAATCCTTTGTCTCTTCTAGGGGTAATAACTGTCTTACATTCTGGTGAGGCATTTTCATATACTAATTGTTCTATCAATGGCTTAACCCGTTCTGGATCTCCAAAAATCTTGCCTGCCGCTTCTGTCATCCTAGCAACAAAGTCCGAGAATGGCTCTTGGGGACCCTGGAAGGTTTTGGTCAAATGTCCCCCAGTTTCGCCTTTCTTTGAAAGAGCCTTCCACGCCTTAATGGCGGCAGCGGAGATTTGACTATAAGCCCCCCAATCATAATCGATTTGGTCGTTAGCAAACTGTCCCTGCCCCGTTAACAACTCAAATGTCCACTGCCTTTGTTTGCCTTCTGCATTAGCGTTGGCCTTTGCCTGTACTTGAGAAGCATCGTGCCATAAGGCTTTCCATTCTAAGTACTGTCCCATATTAGGGAGAGCAGCCTTTACTGTATTCTGCCAATCATTCGGAGTCATTGCCACAACGGCAAGTCTCTCGAGTTGCATGACTGTGAAATTAGCATCAATTCCATATTTGCTAACCGATTCAGCGAGTTCTTTTAGTGTGTTGTATTCTATCGACACGTGCACGCGGCCTCCTTCTGCGGCCTCAAACACCAGAAAAGCTTGTAACATCCTGTTTTGTCTTCCTCTGAAAGGAAGGAATCTGAACGGTGCTTGTCCGCATAAGCCGGAAGAGTGCTGGGGATAGCAAGTTGGGAGGACGCGGCTGGCTGAGAAGACACTCGATTCCCGTCTCCTGCCTTTTCCCGCTCTCCATCTTGTGGCGCCCACTGCCTGTCTGCATGGAATCTTTTCTTCTCACAAAACTCTCCCAGGGCATTCTTTCCCCTTATTCTCTCTCCCGCAGACCGAAGGTCTTTGGGAGGGCCTGTACTTTTGCGCGCGTCTTTCCTATTTTCTTCATGAGTAGCTAGCCTTTTTCTCAACTCTGTTTCTGACATTCTGGCTCCTGTTTCCTCTAACGCTTTCTGACCTGCCATGATCTTTAAGTGGTTTTCCCCTCCCGTAAAACCAAAAGGAAGAATGCAAGCACTGCTACCGCGGTAGCTAAGGCTACCGAAACTCCTATCTCTTGAGGGGAAAACTGACTCAGTTCCAGACCAATCATGTCTCTCAGAGCTTACCTTATCATGCCACCACGATTCTGAATCCACTCCGAATGCGGAGATCCCTCCCTCGGTGCGGTGATGTCAGGTCCCGGGTTTTCTGCACCAGATGTAATGCGCGTGGTATCCCTGCCCGCAGGAACTCACACGAACACGTGGGATTCTTTTGAGGTGTTTATTCTTTCAACCTGGTTGGGAGAGAGAGAGAGAGAGAGAAGAAGAAGAGCGAGAGAGAGAGTCGAACTTCCCACACCTGAATATATAGCCCTTGGAGTGGACAATCATGATTGGCTGCTTGCTCAAACTCCCAGGTTCCCCTGCGCTGTACATGCGCAGTTTAATGGTGGATGTGATGTCGGAAATTAGGCGTACCCAAGACGCTGCGCATGCGCAGTTTGTTACCTCATGCACACAGGCGTCAGCAAGGACAGCCTCCTACAACAATTGATTTAATTGTATTTAAGAATAGAAAGGAGAAAAATATTTTAAAGGAAATTTGGAAAAGTCTATGCCAGGGCAGGTAGCAGTGTTCTTTGAATGAGGGATACAAGAGAATTCTGGGATTGCTTAACCTAAAAATAGGTTTATGCAGTAAGTATAAGGGAATGTATTTGAAGGTAACTATATAGGAAAAATATCAATTCATATCACATAAAGAGAAGTAAAATATTTTCATTATTTCATTCATAGCAATATTATTCTCCATAGAAGGGAGAATTTAAGTATGCATGGATGAATAAATAAATTCAGGCATTTGATATTAAAAAATAAGAAAAATACAGGGGATAAGGAGAAAAAAATCTTATCTCAGATAGATAGTATAAAGTTAGGACTTGATCTTGTGTAAGAACACATCAGGGGCTAGTAAAGGCGAACTTCTTTCAATTGCTTTAATTTTGTTAGATTATCTTAATTATCAAAATATGGGAGTATTCTAAGTTTGGTCATTATTGTATTAAAAATCCTTTGTGGAAGAGGTCAAAATAGAGTAGGCCTGAAGGAAAGGAGAATGCTAACTTGAATCAATCTATACTTTTGCTGATTTCAGATTACTGGACCAAGGACATGCTAGTTTTGGATAGAAGCTTTATACTTTAAAGAAAAAGAAGAAAAGGTTATGGACCCCTTTCCAGAGTGATATGAATCAGATATGAGAAGGAAAGATACATAAAGACCTGGGCTACAGAAAAGAATAAATAAGCAAACAGGATAGGTAACTTGATTTGCTGATTCTTGCACATGGGAATAGGTTAGATATAAACATATTTACATCCAAATCTCTAGCTAAAGTTAGACAATAAATCTTGTTGGCTATGGAATCCTTAAGATTTATCATGCTATCATTTACAAAGAATTAATGAAGATTTATTACAATTGGTTATTGATCAAATTAACTAATAAAAAGATAGTTGTCTTTCACCTCCTCAAATAATGAAGAAAAATTCATTATTACATGATCTATGCACCTTGCATAATTCATACAGATATCTTAATATTACTAAAATTAAAGTTGGAAGACTCATATATTGTACAGTGTGCAGCTCTGATATGTTTCTTCTGTAGGGATGCTGAAATGACCTACTGGTCCAGCTCCCTTCCTCCTAATGCTGTTTTCAGAGACTTGCTTCCAGAACAAATTTAGAAATAGCTACTGATTTCTAATGGACTTGGTTCTTCCAGCTTTTCAAACAGATTCAGTCAGAATTTCAGTTATTCTCTGAGCTTTCTAAGCATACAGAAACTAGATAACAGATGCTGTCTCATTTAGTGTTTTACTGCTGTGAACAGATACTTAGGCCAAGGCAACTCTTACAAGGATAACATTTAATTAGGGCTGGCTTATAGGTTCAGCGGTTCAATTCATTATTTTCAAGGCAGGAACATGGCAAAATTCAGGCAGGCATAGTGCAGGAGGAGCTGAGAGTTCTACATCTTCATCTAAAGGCTGCTAGCAGAATACTGACTTCCAGGCCCCTTGAAAGAGTGTCTTAAGCCTAAGCCAAAGTCACAAACCTACTCCAAAGATACACCTCCAAATAGTGCAACTTCCTAGGCTAAGGATATACTAGTCATCACAAATGATAAAGCTAGCTTTCTTAAGTCTAACCAATTTTCACAATTTTCCTGGTCCTTCCTACTCCAATTCAGCAAGAAGGAGTTGTCAACACGATGCCTTGTTTTGGGTGTCTGACTAAGTTTATTTCATAAATTATATCTAGATTGTCATTTTAATTTGGCAATAGTCATAATTTTGAACAAGGACTAAACTAAATAGAGAGCTTAGAATTGGGTGTTTCTCTTTCCTTTCTTCTTCTATATTCTTAAAGGGATAGTGTTGATGGGGAAGAAGGGGAATAGAGTATAATTATAAAAAAATAGATATATAGGATGGATTACTACATTTATTCCTCAACAAACCATTTTATATCCAGAATCTTACAAAGGTAGAAATCTTTATAATTGTTGCAAAACTGAAGTTATAATTTCTTACATTGATATTCAATTTATATATTGATATAGATTTAAGGTTTTCACTGGTATAAATTTATATATTGATAGAAAAATTGAAATTAATATTACTACTCTTAGGAATTGTGTCTATGCAACTCATTTAAGAATACCAAGATTTGGTCCAGTCCTTTGTTAGCTGCTATTATAAACTGTTTTGTATAATTAACACAAATTAAAGGCCAGGTAGTAAACTCATGGTTATATTAGATTCTAATATACTTATTACAAAGTGTTATTGATATTTTTCAATTAGAAATAGCTAAAAGTAGTCAAGGTTTAGCAGTTCAGGTATACTTTATATACATAGTCTTCAAAAACATCAGAGATCCACAGATTATGGCACATATAATCATGTCATCTTTATTAAATTTTTTCTAATTATTAAAAAATATTCTATTATTATTAGAAAATCTGCAAATTGACAAAAAATACTAGTAAATTCTCTCTATATTCTGTCTATGTTGTTTCCTCTTCCTCACTAATGTTCACTCTCTTTCCTGCCTACACCTGCACATTCACATATACAGAAAAATACATACAAATATACACATATATTTGTAGATTTTAAAAAGAGACCTAAAAATGTATTTAATACTCTATTGCCTTTTGTTTGGTATGCTTGATCTCTGCCACCTATGCTTCCATTCTTACACAATTTACCTATAGACATTATTCTTTGATAATTTTTTTTGATCATTGATGCAATGTGAATTGGTAGTCATGAATACCAGACTATTCAACTTCATAGTCATAAATCATTCAAACAGTGATATAAGCAGCTATAATGCAACCTCTGAAAAGTAGATGTGATATGAAATGCCTTTTCGCCAAAAGGCTTGTTTAATGTTTAGCCACAAGCTAATATTACTATATAACTTATTCTGGAAACTAGAGGAGGGTGGCCCTTGAGAAAGTAAATAGTTTAGTGAGGGTAAATCCTTGGGTTTAATTTCTGATCTTCTTTGTAGAGATACTTTAATCAAACAATGTGGCTACTCTGGCAAGGAATCACATCCAATGACCTTTTAGATCTTTGAGATCCACTGGAAAACAGACTACACAACTTTAATCCCTCTATCTGGAATACAGATATGTCATTTGCACACATCTTGACTCCTAAACAATGTAGATAATGTTAGTTTGTAGAAGGAAGCATCCATGTTTGAAAGTGATGTCTAGTAAGGGACATAAAAAGTGATAAATCAAAAATGGATCTGAAAAAATGAGTCAGAGATAGGATATACTCAACACTCACAAAAAAAGACAGGAAAGAGAGACAACTTAAGAGAGCAGTACTGGGATAAAGAAGAGAAGAGAAGGCAGTTTTACCAGGACAGTTTGGTGAAGACGAGTTGCAGGTCAAGATGGAATAAATTTTAGAATATGAAGGAGACAGAACATATACCATATTAGCAGAGATAGTTTGATATCAAGCAGAGGAATTTAGTGAGAAGATGAGAGAAGTCAGTTTGAATTGCTTAGCTTAAAGAATTGTTGGGGTTTGTTTCCAGAACAGCTAAGTTGGATGAACCACACAGATTTGAGAAAGAACTAGAAAGGGTGAACTTACAGCAGTTAACATCTGAGAAAATTACATCTGGCAAATAAAAGACACTTTTCTACTTCTTGATCACAGTGATATACACTGTTTATCCTACTATATTCTCTTACTATAGTTGCCTCAACCAAGGCAAGAAACCATGAAAGTCAGTAAATGATCATGCTTGAAATGAAGCCTGAGAGTGTGTGAATGTGAAACAATGATCTATCAAACACTCCACATTGCTTCTATGAATAATGTCCTAACAACAATCAGTGCTGAAACTACAAAACTATTAGTCAAAAGTAAACACTCACCCTAAATTGTGTATGTCAGGATTTTTGACACAGTAATGAGAAGTCTAAATACTGGGGTCCAAGAGTGATTTCTTTAATCACACAAACACCAATGTCAGTCAAACAGAGATGGTTTATTGAACACACACTCTAATACTGAATGATAATGATCATAGTTGAAATGTCAGCCACAAACATCTTTCTCTGTCAATTTTTAAAGATAAAGATACAAAAATCCTAATGAACTCATACACAGAGCCAGGAAGTATTCCCCAATGCTAGGTTCTGTTAATTTAGAGAATACAGACTAACACAATACATAGTCTTTCTTTTCATGTGTGTAAATGTGCATGAATAAATGCAATGTTCATGCACATCTTCATTCACGCAGAACACAGGTTGTCATTAACCACCACCACCAACAACACCATTACCATCGTCATTCATTATATAGAACGTCTCTCACTGAAAAGGAAGCTTGCTAATTCAGTTAGATGGAGTGGGATTCAATGCCCATGTATTTTCCATCTCTGTTTTCTAGGTCTAGAATTATGGGTAAATATCACCTGGCAAGTCTTCTTTGTGGATTTTGGGTTAAAAAAAATATGTATTCAAACTTGCATAGCAAGGTATCTACTGACGGAGACATTCTACAGCCTGTAAATCTTACTTTATAGAGAAAAATCTTATGATAATATGCTATATTTCTTTTATATCACCACTGAACATCATTTTCTTCTGTTGGACCTTCTACTTTAAACTCAGTATCTTATCACCTGTCTTAATTTGACACTAAGACGTGGAGAGACAGTGTGAAGTTCTATCTTAGTGTACAAGATAATCAGTGTAGAAACATGGCTATACCCAGGGGAAAGTGATAAAAGCAGAAAGCATACTAAATCCCATTAAAGTATAAGTCTTGATCCAACCCCTCTGCCCTTGCCTAAGCATTCATGTTAAGATTTCTTTTGCCGTCATTGTTTTAAGAAAATCTGTTTTTACCAATGCATCTTTGTAAAACATGTAAAAATTCAATTTTTACAGAATATATGTGTGTTTTGTGTTCCTGTGTAGATCTGTGGGTGTACATTCATGCCCATGTGTGTAAACATAGGTGTGTATGTGTATGCACTAATTGAAACATAGGTTTTTATGAGCAAGTTATGCTGAATGAGCATGCACACCAGTGTGGCTCAGAGCACCTGAGTCTTCCTGTCTCAACTTTCTCAGAACTGGAAATTTAAGTAACACCTACCCAAACATTTTTCTAGGTACTGGGAATCAAAATCAGGTTTTTATGCATGTATGGAAAATGCACTTTGCCAACTGAGCCATTACTCAGCCCATCCAATGGTTTATATTTAATAATCGATAACTAATTTACATATTTAAATATTTTACACTATTTTTAATTAATATTCATTCTAACTTTGCAGATTATGAGATCTGTTCTTTAAATTTTGCAATTCATTTTTTTAAAATTTTGTCTTAGCTTTGTGGGTAGTACATAATTATCATTGCAAAAAAGTAAAAAATTTCATGAGTTCTACATATTAATTTTTTAACTAAAAATTGATGAGTGGAATATAATTCACACTGTTCCACATAATAACTTCAAATCAAAATTTATTTAGTCTGATGTTAAAAATGACAAATCAACTTGTGTTGTTAGTTTATATCTAATTTATATTTTCACATTTCTATTTTTTTTACTCTTACATTTTGACTTTTTTCTTTATATTTGTGTTTTTTGTGCTTGTGATTTCATGAATTTTTACACCCATCAAGTATTGTTTAATTAACTTACTGCTATTTGCATATACATGTTGCTGCAAATGACAGCCATTTCATTTAGCAATATATATGAGTAGTACTAATGACCAATCCATATGAGAAATTAATATTTTTATAAAAAATAATTCCGAAATTTTTCTTTTAGAAAAGTGTTTAAATTCTTTATTTCATTACTTTTTAAAACTTTACTTGATATTCATCCTTTGAGGATATTATGATGCTGTACTCTCAAGTAATAACTTTAATAATCTGACAACCAGCCTTTCTTTTTATTCCAACCTGTATAATATCATGGTTAACATTTCTCATTACATTCTTATTTTTTCCATTTCTCCTCTCATATATCAAATATTTGACCATTTTTGCAAAGTTATGGGAAAATGTGAAGATGAATGAATTTTGACTCTTTTATGTACCACTAGAAAATTCAGGAGCCATAACATACTTTCCCTCCTGATTTTGGATTCTATGGTTCTGGAAATCCTAGTAGAAAGATGAAGAGATAACAGATGCATGTACAACATGCAAAAGATACCTATCTCTCACCCTGTACAAAAACCAGGTCAAAATAGAACAAATACATTAATATAAGCCAGGAAACGTTTTAGACATAGACATAGCCAAAAGCTTTGTGCAAAAGTATTCAAAAGCTCAGAATATAACACCAAAAACTGACAAAAGATTCTTGTATGTGTATTGGTTCAAATTTTATTATAGCAAAAAGATACAATGACCAATACAACTCTTATAAGTGCAACATTTATTTGGGACAGCTTATAGTTTTAGAGGTTTGTTGACTATTTTATGGTGGGAAGCATGGTACCTGGCAGGCAGATATGGTAATAGAAAAGGTCCAAGAATTCTACATCTTGATTCTCAGTATGCAGAAGAAAACTGTGTGCCACACTGAGTATATAAGCCCATCTCCATAGAGACACACTCCCTCCAACAAGTCAATACCTACTCCAACAGGGACATATCTCCTAATAGTGTCATGCCCTATTGGCCAAGCATTCAAACACTTGAGTATATCATATCTACACCTATTGAAATTATGACAGCATCATTTCATCTGCAGTCTCGATTGCTCAAGCTTACTCCCTAGAAAGCAGTCAGGCACTGGTGAACTTGGCTGTCCTGCTACTGACACATTTTTCTTTCTTGCTTTGCTGTTAGTATTGTTGACTCCAGAAATTTGGTTTTGATTCATTCTCTCTCTCTCTCTCTCTCTCTCTCTCTCTCTCTCTCTCTCTCTCTCTTTCTCTCTCTCTCTCCCCTCTCTCTGTATGGTGCTGATTTTGATTTTTTTATGATACAGGCATATGACACAGCAGTAAAGAGCAATGAAATGAAGCATGGCCTTGGGCCAAACACTCAGCAGATCCCGGGAGGCAGTCCTGCATCCAATCTTTCAGAACCCAGAAGAAGAAAGTCTCCTAGGAGCTCTAACCTGGGCAGTATCTTAGGTAAGGAGACAACAACACCCACCCCAAACAAGGAGTAACTGGGACCCAATAGGACCCAGGAATTCACTCCTGGCCCAGAGCTCTGGTTCCTTCTTCTCTGGGCCAGAGCACTCAGCAGATGCCAGGAGGCAGCTCTGCACCCAATCTATCAGATCCCAGAGAAATAAGGTCTTCCAGTAGCTATAACCTGGGCAGTATTTTAGGTAAGGAGACAGCAACACCTGTCCCAAACAGGGAGTAAATAGAATCCACTGGGACCCAGGAATTCACTCCTGACCTAGAGCACTGGTTCCTTCCAGTCTGGGCCTAAGCACTGAGAAGATCTTGGGCCTCAGCTCTAACACCAGTAGCATCACCCACTGCACACAGTTCTGACACACCCAAAATAATAGGAAAGATAGGCTCTCAGCAACCAGGGTACTTGACATTCATTTGCCTACAAAAGTCATGATGTATTTATTATTAATACCTGAATGGTATTCTATTGTGTACTTGTATGACATTGTCTTCATCTAATCTTCAGTTGAGGGACATTTGAGTTGTTTTCAGTTTGAGTGTATTACAAATAAATCTACTATGAACATAGTTGAGTAGACATTTTTTGGGTATATTCCCAGAAGTGATACAGTTGACTCTTAAGATAAAACTATTCCAGGTTTCTGAGAAACCACCACATTGGTTTCCCAAGTGATTTACATGTTTAAATCCCTACCATTAATGGCTTAGTGTTCCCCATGCTAAACAGGCTTGTCAGCATGTGTGAGGCCATGAAAGGATAGCTTGGTTCTTGGCTGGGCACAGGCTTCAAACCCTGATTCTGAAGGGACAACTGCAGGTGTTCAACCACGCCCCCAGAACTCAGGCTCCTGACACACAACCAAGATCTTCATTAACCTGCTCCTTACAGTCACATAGGCAATGCCCCTGCCAAAACCTACACAGGTAGAGGGCATAACGATAGGGACCCCCTGACTTAAGAGGTGATGCAAATACAGATGCAACTACCATCTGCCATGAACATAAAGTCGTTTGAATTATAGATTTCCTCATGTCATTGGGGCCTGCCATTGTGGAAAGCTAATCTGCATTTTCTGCCACAAGGGGCCTGCATCTTCAAACAAGCAGCAGTCTTTCAGCCAAGTAAGTATAACAAGTGAGCACATCCCACAGGGCATAGTGCCAAAGCTCTCTTTTCCCCTTTTATCTCTTCCCTCGACATGCTCTTCGTCTCTGGGCATCCCAGCAGAGTCTAGGACCCCCAGAATTGAGGCCAATTGGTCCCAGGCTGCCTCCGGGCCTGGGGATTCCCATTCTCTCTCAGTGTTGCCCAGCGCTTTTTCATAGCCCAGTGCTTGCCTGGTGCTGCATGGAAGAAGACCAGTCAAACTTTTTGTGCATGCTTCTGCTTCGCTCTTGAAGACAGACTCCCTGATGTGCCCACCCTGGGCAGAAGACAAGCAGAAACTACACCTCAAGGCAACAGAGAATCCAAGCCCCCATGCCCGTACCTGTGTGCAGGCCAGCACTTTTCCCTGCCTGTGGTGGATAATGCTTGCAGAACCAGCTCCAAGAGCATCCCCTGATGCTCTGCAAGAACCTCTCCAGGGGACAGTGAGTAAATCCAGCCTAGCTCAAAGACTATGTCTCTCTCTCTCTGTCCACCCTCCCCTTGTAGAGTGAAAATTATAAAAATTATTTCATAAAATGTATCTAGACTTTTCTTTAGGCCTCATTTTAAAGGGCATAGAAAATTTTCTCTGAAACAAGCCAAGCATGTAGGCTGGCCAGTTTCAGAAACCTGCTGCTGACATCAAAGGGAAGTAAAGAATGCAAGTCATTTAGGTGGCGCTAAGCAGCTGGTGAATACAATGACCAGGCAAGGCTGTGTCCAGAGCAAGTGAGAAAGAGTTAACCAGAAATAGTTGAATAAATGACAGGGCAGGGAACAGTGACACAGCAAGATCACATTTTTGAGAAGAATGAGTATACAGAGTGTTTTCCACATGACCCTGATTTATTTAGGTTGGGTTCCTCTGGAATTTTCTGCTGTTTTTATGTTGTGTATCCTTAGCAACCCCTCACCCCCTCCTCACTCCCATGTTTTGTGGTTTTCCCCTTTAAAAGCCCTCACTGACTTTGTTAATTCAGCTCCTGCGTGGGCAAACCGAATTGACTATTAGCCAGCTAACTCTCCCAAATAAAAGCCTCTGCTGTTTGAATCCAGGTTCGGTGTCTTGGGAGTTTTTGGGTGGTTGTGACTTCCTGAGACTTGAGTGAGGGTCTCCTGTGAGCAGTGGTCATCACCCTCTCTTGCTCTCTCCACATGTACCTGGCTAGCATTTTCTCTTTGATTCTTAGCTACCACTAGCTCCTACCTAGTTCAAAAAGACTAGTTCTCTCCCTCTCCCTCTCCCTCTCCCTCTCCCTCTCCCTCTCCCTCT
>JANHMN010000009.1:13661206-13746206 GCA_030674055.1 Rhabdomys pumilio
CTCTCTCTCTCTCTCTCTCTCTCTCTCTCTCTCTCTCTCTCCCCATGTATTCCCCAACTCAACAAGATGGCAGAGACTCCCTAATCTTCACTCTCTGCCCCTCCCTCAGAGGCCAGTCATTTGTCCACTGCCTGTTAGCTTCTCAAGAGCACTGACTCTGAACTCTAATTCCCAGCATTTTCCCCAGGGGGTCAATCATTTGCTGGCTGCCTGCTAGCCTAGCATAGGCTTTTCTCCTCCCCCTCCATCATTTGAAACAAAGTGCAGAACAGCAGCTTGGTTCAGCTGCTTGCCTGAAGCAAATGTCCATTGTTTTGTGGGTTTGTTTAAGTATTTCAATTTGATTCTGTTGAGCAACTTGTTTGTTCCTGTACTAATACCATGCAGTTTTTGATACTATTGCTCTATAGTTCTGCTTGAAGTCATCGATGGTGATATTTCCGAAAGTTATTTTTTCACTGTTATTTTAGTGGAATTGCTTTAATTTTCTCTTTATTTAGCTCTATTTTTGGTATTGTTGTATATTGTTTTGATTATGTATCGATGTGTGCCTTGTATCTATAATTTCTCCAATACTTTTAACGTGAAAGAGTGTTTCATTTTGTCTAAGGTTTTCCCAGCATCTACTTAGATGATCATGTGATTTTTTTCTTTCAATTTTTTCATATGGTGGGCTTCAGTGATGGAGTTTCATATACTGAACCATCCCTGCATCCCTACGATGAAGCCTGCTTGATCCCAATCAATGATGTTTTTGATGGGTTCCTTGATTCAATTTGTGAGTACTTTATTGAGTATTTTTGGATCAGTGTTTATAAGATAAATAAGTCTAAAGTTCTCCTTCAGAGTTGATTCTTTGTTTGGTTTATATATCAGAGTGACTGTGGATCCATAAAATCAGTTTGCCAGTGTTTTTTCTGTCTATGCTTTGTAGAATATTTTGTGGAATATTGGTATTAGCTTTATTTTTTTTTAAATCTGGTAGAATTCTGCACTAAAACTATATGGGCCTAGACATTTTGGGGGGGGGGTGGTTTTGGAAAGTTTTAATGACTGTTTCTATTTCCATTGGGGTTATAGCATTGTTTAAATAGTTTGCCTGACTTTGATTTAACTGTACTAAATTGTATCTGTCTAGAAAATCATCCATTTTGTAATCATCCATTTTGTTAAGATTTTCCAATTTTGTGGAGTACTCACTTTTGAAGTAAGACCTAATGATTCTTAGAATTTTCTCATTGTCAGTTGTTTTGTCCCCCTTTTCATTACTGTTTTTATTTATTTGGATACTACCTCTCTGTCTCTTTATTACTTTGTCTAAGAGTCTGTCTTTCTTCTTTTTCTCAAATAACCATCTCTTGTTTTCACTTATTCTTCATACAGTTTTCTTTGGTTCCAATTGACTGATTTCAGACCTGACTTTGATTATTTCCTGCCTTCTTCTTTTTTTTTGTAATTTCTTTTTCCTCCTTCTCCTCCTCCTTCTCCTCTTCTCCTTTTTAGATATTCATTTATTTATTTATTTATTTATTTATTTATTTATTAGAGTTTTCAGGTGTACTTTTAGATTACTGGTATGAGAATTTCCTAAATTTTTTATGGAGGCTTTTAGTGCTATGAACATTGCTTTTAGTACTGCTTTCGGTGTGTTTTATAAATTTGGCTATGTTGTGCCTTTATTTTCATTGAATTCTATAAAGTCTTAAGTTTCTTACTTTATTTCTTTTTTTACTTGGGTCAATAAGTAGAGAATTTTTCAATCTTTATGAGTATATAGGTTTACTGCTGTTTCTGTTGTTGATCTCCAGCTTTATTCTATGATGGTCTCATATGATATGGCACCATTTACATTTACTTATATCTATTGAGGTTTGCTTTTGTGACTGACAAAGAAGGATCTGGGAGGGCCTGAGAAATAGGTGTGAAATACTCTATAGATATCTTTTATGTCCATTTGACTAATATTTTCTTCTCATGTAATTTCTCTGTTTAGTATTTGTCTGGATGACCAGACAACTGGTGAGAGTGAGGTGAAATCTCCTGCTATGAATGTTTCGAGTTTGATGTGGGATTTAAACTTTATAAGTGTTTTTCAAATGTTGGTGCCCTTACATTTGAGGCATATATGTTCTGAACTGAGATATCATGTTGTAATAGTACCCAACTAATATACATAAATTGTTCCAGGTAGCATCAGCGTATTTTCACTACCAACCCCAATGTTCTGGATTCCCAAATAAAAGAAATACACACATAAAGCCATTACCTTTTGATAAGGTTTAAATAGCTCAGTGACTGGACCACTTCCTAACCTTCATGTATCTAATTCTTCTATCACCACTATTTTTGAGTTTTTACTCATTAAATTCTTATTCCATTTTAGCTGCACTGGACCTAATTGGACAGCCCTCTTGTTCTTAAAACTTGTTCTTAAAATCTAATTGAATTCTAAGAAGTTTGAATCAATAATCACTATGGATTTGGACATTCTAGTCAATTAAATAAAGAAAAGCCTCATGTAAAATGTTACAAGAGAGTGTGATATTGTTATCTCAATGTATTATCCTAAAGACAAAAAACAGTTATCAGATGGGCATTCTGTTATCATCTATGATACTGCTATCAATAGTTATCTAAATATGGCATAGATATCATAGATATCAATACCTAAAGAAGTAATTTTACCAACTACTATTGTATGTTAGCACAGAAAGAACAGCTATAAAATAAAATAGAATCAAATGGAGCAGGAATAAATAGCATAAATATTAATACAGAACACTGGAAGGATGGAATGGCTGCTCACCCAGAGGCCCTAATCTTGGCTCTTACTACCCAATTTAAGTCTGTAACTTCAATTCCAGGGAATGTGATACTTTCTTCTATCCTTATCTGGCACCATTATACACATACAAATGTTTCAGCTCTTCCACACACATATAACACATAATTAATATAAAAAATATATCAATATAAATATTACTAGAAAGCAATTATACTACAAATCAGAAGTTACTAAAAAAATTGTGAAGTGAAAGAATAAACATAAAATTTTAATAGTAGATTCAAAAATTGTTATTCCTTTTATTGAAAGCTGTTTGGTCAGTAACTGTAAAACAGTAAATAAAGTGAGCTTGAATGACAATAAAATGATACAGTACAGACAGTACAATTTTATAGCTCATCTTTGCTATTTATTCATGCTCCATGTTCTCTTTTGTTTTAGACCAGTTCTTTTTGTGCTAAAATACAATAGTAGTTGACATAATTACTTCCTTTGATGGTTCAATTTTAGATGTTTTTTTCACATTACTTTACTTGTAAAAAGAACTTTGATTAAACAATTATTGTTTCTTTAATTAATCTGTAAAATTAATCACTATGAGGACATTTCTACATGCAATATCCCTTGTCCATATCCAAATGAAAGTTATGTTCAAATTGATTGTTTTATCATGTCAAAGACAAGATTAGTATGACGAATTATGAAAATTTTACACATGAGTCACATGGTATAATTTTTGATACCAAGTGTCACCATGGAAGAAGAAAGCTGAAGCCTATGTGTTAGTGCAGTGGTTCTCAACTTGTGAGTTCTAAGCTCTCTGGCATCAAGTAACCCTTTCACAAGAGTTGCAAATCAGATATTTATAATATAATTCATAATACTAGCAAAGTGAGAATTATGAAGTAGTAATATGATAATTTTATGCTTGGAATGAATATGGAACATTTGAAACTGTTATTTTATATTTTAAAGTGTTAAAGTCTTATATTAAACACTACTTTAATTATGATTAGCTAATTTGTAAAGGTATAGTCATCACCCTCTTTGAGGGTTCACTTTTCCATTATCTTCCCCAGAATCCAGTGAGCTTATTCAGTGTTTACATGACAGAAAAAAAGTCAGGGCTCTGTTGAAGTTTTAAAATCTCCTACAGATATAGTCTTCATGTACAGTGAAAAAACAGATAGGACAAAGGTGTGGGATCTTTTAATCTTATATGGTTGTCATCTTTTTGCAGAACAGAAAGCCCAGGCTCAGATGTTCTGATTGTTTCATTGTTTGTGTATAATAAGATTTGCCTAATAAGATTTGCTTAACATAAAGAAGGGTGGGTGGGGTAGGGGGTTCTAGGGAGGTGAAATGGGGAAAGGGGATGACATCTGTATTGTAAATAAATAAAATATCCAATAAAAATAAAAATTAAAATAAATTGCTTCAATTGTTTTTACTGAGAGAAAAATGAAGTAAAATATCCATTGCCTTCACTTTGTGTCTGTGTTTGTGTGTGAATTAAAAGCATATTTTAAAATATGATAAACAAATTACAATTTTATTATTTTATTATGAAATGTACTACTACCTATTTGAATCAAAAGTTTCTAGAAATTACCATTATTTGTGTGTGATCATGTGTGTGTCCTTATGGGCACAAATGGAGGCCAGATGTTGAAGTTGGGTGTCATGCTATATTGAGCTACATATTATTACTAGAGACTGACAGGGTGTATATCACTGAATCTATCGTTATGCATTTCAACTAAATTGTACCCTCCGTGAGTTCCCATGAATCTCTACTCTTCGCTTTATCCCCAACACTGAGTTTCATGCATATGTTGCCATGTTTGTTTGTCTTGTTGTTTCTGGCATTCCAAACACAGTTCTCCAATGCTGTGCATGAAATACTGTACCCTGTTTCATCTCTATAACCCTGGTAATTATTTGTAAGCTCATAGTTACTTATACTTATTATATGTATAAGGTATTTCTGTGCTGTGTGTTTTTCATTGCAGAATATCACATAAACACTACTATTTTATGTGAATACAATAGTTATCATAGTTAGGTTAATTTTTAATTATATCTTAATATTATGCATATGGGTGTTTTGCCATTATGTATATCTGTGCACACCTCTTGAGGAGGCAATGAGAACCTTTAAGATCACTTAGACCTGGAATGACAGATAGTCAGAAGTATCATATTATTTCTGAGAATCAGCTCTTGTTACTCTGCAAGAGAAGCCAGTGCTCATAAAGATTGAAGCATCTCTGGACCCCCTTGTTATGGCAGTTTTGAAGTTTTACTGTGAATCTAGGAGTATAATTTTTTTAAGGAAGTGGTCAAATAAATTCTCTGTTCTTCCTGGGAACTTCCTGTATTCTAGAAAATCAAATCGAAAGACACATGTGCAGTTCACACAATATTCAGAGAAGAAAATGTCTTTTGTGTCAGTAGTGCACAAATAAAGTAGTAGTCTTTAGAAGTCAAGCATCTTGGTGAAAGTTCTATAGCATTGCAGTATATAGGCCAAAAGTCTGAATCACATTGTTATGATGTGTTATCTAGTACACTATATCTCACCCTGAATACATACTATTTCAAAAGGTTTTCATGAACATTTCTAAGTAAGCATACATTTTCACTTTCACTTTTAACTAATAAAATATTCTATGTTAAGAAAACATCATAAAGAAAAGGAACCACAACTGTAATCACATTAGTTTTGTCATGATGATATGACAGTGAATAGTTGAGATGCTTTGCTTTGAGATAACTAAATATATGCTATTCATAGGTGTCTTTGGGATGTTATTCATCTGATGACACCATGAGCATGGCTACTTTTATAAAAGAAAGAACTTTATTAGAGCTGACTTATAATTCAGAGGTTTAGTCCATTATCCTACTTGTGGTAACTATGGCAGTACACAGTAAGACAAGATGCTGAATACGTAGCTGAGAGTTCTACCTCTACCTCTGAATCAGCAAGGAGCAGGAAGAGAGAAATACCGAGCCATTTGGGGCTTATGAAATGCCAGTGCCCATCCCAGTAACACACTTCCTCAGGAAGATCAGACCCACACACAAACAAGGCTATACCTACTGAAGTGCTACTCCCTATGGGATTTTGGGGACCATTTTTATTTAAATTAACCACAATAGGCTTTTGTCAAGTTATGATCCTATGTTAGTTTAGGGTAACAGCCTTCTTGTTCTGTGCCCTTCCCCCAGACCTAAGCAGGCCTGCAAGTCATTGACCACAGCAAGACCAAACAATAGGATCTAGAAGGAGGCATTGCCTTGCCAGTCTTGGCACCCTGAGGTCTGCTACAGAGCTAAGAAGAATGGACTGCCTGCTGAGCTAGCCTTGACACCTTCCAGACTACTATCTCCTCACCTAGCCCCTGGGCGGAACCGAGAAGAGACTCTGGGAGGTGGGGCTTCCCCTTTATATGTGAAAGCAAATTATTAAACTTTGGGCCTTGATCAGAATACTTTGTCTTGGCCCCACGTTTCTCTCGCCCTCCTTCCCGTTAATCCCTAGGCTTCGTCTCAGGAGGACCTGGTGATCGTGGCTGCAGGCAGCTACAGAATGGCGCCCACCCGTGGAACCTGAGAAAAGAAGACCGGTAAAGGATCACTGTCTTGGGTGGAGCTCCACGGAAAATGGAGAAAGTAAAGTACCCGGAACACTTGGTAAACCAGGAACGCCATGGATGCTAGTTAAGTTATGGCTGTGTTTACCGGAGATGTGCTTGGATATGGGGGTCTAGAATTGAGGGAGTATTGACCGGATGCTAAGCTCATCTAGTGGATGGCAGTGAGTTGAGGATAGGAGAATATTAGACAAGCTGGAGCCAGGCGGCCTTAGGCGAGAGGAACTGGGTTTAAAAGAATTTGAAAAGCAAAAAAGCTCAGAACACTGAGTGGTATCCATAATTCTGCCTTCCTTGTTTGTCCCTTGGCGCGCCAATGTCCATGTGTCTCATTGTGTGTCTTTGTCCACGTGTCTCATTGTATGAATGATTGGTGGTCTATGTCTTCTGGTGTTCTATGTTTAATGTTCAAAAGATCGTTTAAATTGCTTGATTCAACCCTTGCTCGAGTTTAACTTGGTTTTCAAAGGCAGTTTTAATATGCAGAGCAGCGGCTGATAAGTTTGCTTAACACCTGTAGCTAAGAGTTGAGCTGAGCTGTAGAAGCCCTTCTAACAGATGATTGTCAGTATAAGCTGCTTTTAAAGGGAGCAGTAGGTTTTTTGGATTCAGTAAGGAAGCTAAGAGTGGTTTGTCCTAGAAAAATCTCTGTGACAAGGTGCTTCTCTCTTAAAATTACAGATAGAAAAGCGAGAGATTTTGCTTGGTTTAAATACATAGGATGTGTTGTAACTTCATTTTTGCTTCTAGTTGGTTTTAAGGTATAAATATGTTCTACATGTCTTGGTTATAGATTTTCGGCCTATAAGTTATTGGGTATGATTAAAAAAATTTTTACAACCTTGGTAACAAAGGTTGGCTTAACTCAGAGTTAGAGTCATTCAAAAACCAGATGTGTTAAGATAAGATTTAAGAACAATGTCTCTTTAGTGAGATATTAAAAGCTGCACTATCGTGCATTCATATATAAGAGTTGACAACAAAACTTTGTAACATAAAGGTAATTTACTTGGTGTTGATTTTAGAGAAAATAGATTGCTTACATCATTAAAAATTGATTTTGTTTCTCAAAATTATGGTTACACTCTAATGTTACTAAAGAGGCTTAAAAACATAGTTAAACTGCCAATATTCCATTGGCTACAGTTGGTAGTTCAATTGAGAGTTTGAGATTTTTTGATTTGCCCATGTTTACAGAAAAAAGATACACGTATCTTTTAAAGTTTAAAGTTAAAAAAAAAAAATTTACAGAGCAGTTCAGGCCTACAAAAGGCCAGGCCTCAGAAAACAGTCTGGAGATTAAGAACATTTACATTTGAATTAAGACAATGCAGACTGAGCTCTGCAGAAGCTCAGGTGCTAAGCTTCTCTTTTGTCACGACCAGATCCTAGAAATGGGTGCAGAATTCGTCTTTTGCCTTGCTTGTTTCTTTCAGTAAATTTATTTGTAATTTTTAAGAGCCCATGAAGTGATATGGTTACAAATTTGCCTCAAAGAATGGTTAATTGCTTTACATCATATATATATGTAAATATTGTTGTTACTTTGATACTAAAAATTAAGAGTTTAAATCTTTTAGTATATATTATTCATTGTGTGATATTTTATTAGCGGATTTCTCTAAAGGAGTTTTTCTACAAGCTTTTGCTCCAATATAACAAGCTTTAAAAATTTTGGAGTACTTGTCACTCCAGAAAGGATTCAAAGGCAGTATCTTTTTAATATTTGATACCTCAGTTATATCCTAAATAGATTGTGACACAAAAAATTCTAATGAGAATATATGATTGGGGCTAGAGAGATGGCTCAGCCATTAAAGGCTAGACTTATAATTAAAAATATAAGAATTGAATTCCCAGCAACCACGTGGTGGCTCACAACCATTTGTGGTAGTATCTATCGCCATCTTCTGGCTTGCAAGTGTACATACAAAAAGAAAATGGTTTGCTTTTAATTTTAATTCGTGGATAATGATTTTTAAAGGCTGATAAGAGATATTAATTGGCTAAAACCTCATCTTGAGCTTACCATAGGAGGATTTAAACCGCTGTCTGATATTTTCAAAGGGATACAAGTCCTGATTCCCCTTGACAATTAACTATAAAGGAGAGATAGCTTTGTTAAAAGTAGAGTAAGCTGGTAGTTATCAACAGATAAATTATATAAACTGATAAATTGTTGGCTGTTTGTGTTATTACTACTCATATGCCCACAGCAGCCCTTTGACAAAAGAAACCATTAAGGTGGATTCATCTTTCAACATCTACAAGTAAAGTTTAAACATCCTATTATAAAATTATAATTGTGTTAATACAAGATTATATGATAGAATTCTAAAAGCATTTTAGATAAAAGGTTTATTCCTTATTCCAAATAACAATTAAATTGGCTATTGAAAAATAATGATATTTGACCTATTACATGACAAACTTTTTAGACAAATTTGATAATCATTTGTTACAGTTTTTCTCTATGCATGCGTTTATATTTCCTAAAATTTACTATGCATGCAGCCCATAGAAAAGATGTTTGCTATATTTGTTATATGTACAGATGCCTCATCTATTGAGAAGACAATATATGTAATTAAATCACATGTTTATTTTTTTAAGTTTCCCCTGCTACAACACAATTAAATTTTGTGTTGTAGCTGTAGAGTGAAAAATTATAAAGATCATTTTATAAAATATATACAGGCTCTGTAGATTCCTTCTCCCTAACCTGAGTAGCTGAAGCCGCAGCCTACAGTTAATCAGTTAACAAAGAATTCGGAGTTACAGGACAAAGAGCTGCTGAGTCATCTGAGGAATAGGCCGGATACGAGAGACAAACATCCGCCTGCAGGAACTACACCCCCCCCCCTCCACCATGGACTGGTTCAACCTACTGATGTTCAAGAATCGGAAAACAACCAATCGTGTGCACCCGCGCGAAAGTTTCTCCCAATCATGTGCACCCGCGCGAAAACTTCTCCTTTTCCCCACCCCAAGCTTATATTTACCCTGAATCCCGGAGCCACGGGGCCGATACCTCTGTCTCCTACACTGAGACACGTGTCGGCCCGGAAGTTCCGCCATTAAACTACCTCGTGTTCTTGCAGCAAGTTGGTCTTTCGTGTGTCCTTTGGGTGCGCGCAATCCTGAGACCCTAGTGGGGTCCCCTTTGGGGAACTCCAGACCTTTCATAGCCACTGTTTGAAATGCTGAGAAATCAAGCATTCAATGTATATACTCATGGCCAGTATATGGCTCATGATTTATAATTGCTTAAAATGTTCTTTTCTTTAGATATAGCTAATTCTCAAATTTTATTTATAAAAATACAGTTTAATTTATGAAACATGTACTGTTTCTTAACTTTATAAGACATTTAAAAGCTCATTGGATTGCCTAAACTCCAGGACAATGCCAGAGCAGATTTATGTACTAGACATATTTTAGGCCTTTCAAAAATAATTGGCCACACAGTCTTATTCGTTACAATATTAAATAATAATAACTTGAGACAATAATTTGTCATTTCTAGAAAGTATGCAAGTTAAATTGCAAAAAACTTGTTCTCAATATCTTCAATTTTTTCATAATGATATCAAGCCTTGAGGATTCATACATAATCAATTTTGACAAATAGATGTTACTAATTTTTGATTTAAAAAAATTAAAGTATATATACATGTGACTTAATGCTTTTTAGACCTTTTAGTTGCAACTGCTTTTACAAGAGAAGCAACTAAAAATATAATTAATTATTGCTTATATTATTTTCCTATACTTGGTGTTCCATATCAGACTAAGATAGATAATGGAACTGTCTATTACAGTTATTTACTACAGTCAAACATTTGAGGTGTTTTGTTGACAATTTAATATTACTGATATTTCCTTATTATCCTCAAGGACAAAAAATTATAAAAGAGATTATGAAACTTTAAAATAATATTTTCATAATTCTCTAAATATAAAAAAAAAGCAGGTGTTTCTTCCCTGGTTTTACAAGTAATATTTTAAAAATTGGCTTTCTTAAACTAGAAAGGGTGAATTATACCCCACAAGGTCACCAAAAGCACACCTTGCTTTTGTCTTGTTTTAAATTTTCTGCAAACTGATGCTAAAGGTCAGTCTGCAGTGGATCGCCACTGGCATCCCGTTACTTCCAACTCATTTGTCTTGTGTAGTGACCCCTTAACTAATACTTGGTGTGGTCCCGATCCTATTTTAATTTGGGGTCATGGGTCAGTCTACATTTTTCAGAAAGAGAATGGAGCCTGATGGCTGCCTGAAAGACTGGTCCTCAAGTGAACACAGATCTTGAGCCTAATAATTATTATTCTAATGATAAAGATGGCTCAAAATCTTTATCAACCAGCTGATTTAACTTGACATATAATCTCCACTCTTACTGGAGAGTGTTTTTTATCATTACTTAAAGCCACCTACTATGTACCTGGTGGCCAGACTTTGTGTTTCATCCCTGCTAATTAGCAGTTGGATTAGATGCTGAAATATTTCCACTTCCAACCTTATTTTCTACATTGCTTGGATAATCATGTTGCTTTTAACCTCTGAACCTTATATTTTAAGCAGATTGATTGCCCTCACACAGGATTGCCCTCAGCAAGCTCAGCTATTCATCTGGCAGTTATACATCGCTGTGAAGAATTGCATCTAGTGCGTGCCCACAGGTCCTTTGGTCTGAATGTGGTCTGGGTCTAAAGAGTGAGCCAATGATGGCCGGTTAGTCAATGATGGGTAACAGTGTTTTGAGCTCCTATAAACCTAAGACAGAGGCATACATCATGAAGCTATGTACGTTCCTCAATGACGGGTAATTATAGGAGTAATTTTTAGCTCCTATAAACCTAAGACAGGCATACATCAATATGCTATGTATGAATTCCTCTATGACGTGTAATATAGGAGCAATATAAATGCCAACCTAAGACAGGCACTGTCGCCTGGCCACTCTAGACTCTAGACAGGATGAAATATTGTGCCCCGTCCAAATATTGGCACTGCCATCTTAAAAAATTAAGGGGGGAACTGTGCCCTTCCCCCAGACCTAAGCAGGCCTGCATGTCATTGACCACAGCAAGACCAAACAACAATAGGATCTAGAAGGAGGCATTGCCTTGCCAGTCTTGGCGCCCTGAGGTCTGCTACAGAGCTAAGAAGAATGGACTGCCTGCTGAGCTAGCCTTGACACCTTCCAGACTACTATCTCCTCACCTAGACCCTGGGCGGGACCAAGAAGAGACTCTGGGAGGTGGGGCTTCCCCTTTATATGTGAAAGCAAATTATTAAACTTTGGGCCTTGATCAGAATACTTTGTCTTGGCCCCACGTTTCTCTCGCCCTCCTTCCCGTTAATCCCTAGGCTTCATCTCAGGAGAACCTGGTGATCGTGGCAGCAGGCAGCTACATTGTTCCTGGGCATTGAGAGCTAAAGATAAAGTTAGACCTTTATCTCTGGCCCTACATGTTTGAGAAAAAGTTTGCACTATCAATTAAACACATTCTCATGAGTTGGAAAACAAACAAACAAACAATAAAAGTACATAGAACGCATTGCTAGTAAGTTATAGAAAATTTCATCACCTGAAAATGTTCTACTGTTTTGTTTGTTTTTCAGTCCTATCAGAAATATTAAACCATTAAAAATGTCTTGTTTTGTTTTCTAGCACACATCCTTTGGGATATTTTTAGAGAACCATGTAAACATAATCACATACTTTTGCTCTCCAATATTTTATAATAATACTTGAACTCATGGTGATAATTTTCCATTTCACTAAATTGTCATTTTTTATGACCAAATGTGCAGCATATCTGGTTTACATGTTTATTTTTAATATTGTTTTGAAATTTTATTATGGATCATAGATATTCTGACAAATAATATAAACACTCCTACCAACAACCTATACCAATTATAGCTGTTGCCCATGCTTAGAAACACTTGATAATTTTCATCCTGTTCCTTTGAACAATTGCATTGGGAATGTGACACTATTATTATGTGTTTTCACATAATTTGCATCTCACTTATGGCTGCTGTTATTCATGAACACACTGTTCTAGTGAATTGTTTGTTTAGTGATTAACCATTTTATAGCATTTTATGTAGATTTTTTTATTACTAAGTTTCAAATATTATACTTAAATTCAAGTTTTTTGTTACACAATAAATACTACTTTTTACAGTATAAATTTTACTATATATTTATTTTTAAATGTTCTTTAGCAAATTAACAAAACTATGCTATGTAACTTTATACATGTACATGACGATAACATAAACATACTCATCTCCCATTTTCCACTCAAACTTTCTATCCTCTTTTATATTATTTATATACATATTATTTAAATTAACTACCACTAAGTAGTTCAAATAAATTTGCCCACTAGTATATTTGTATAAGGCCATCCACTCGAGCACTGATAGTCACATTTCAAAGAAGAAGATTCATTCCACTCAAGTAGCCATTTTGATTTTCCAATAGCTCCCAATTATTTTCATGAACAATTTTTTAAAAATAATAACTTTGAAGAGGTTTAATTTAACAATTGCTTTGTGATGAGTACTTTGTCCTGTATTGAAAAAAATCTTTGTATATAAAAGTTTTCTTTAGTAAATATAAAAATATAAAATTTTATATTAGGAATGTTTCATGTGATGCTTTGTTAGACTTTTATTATAAACTGTTCAAACAAGATTAAATATCCTTCTTCTACAATACTCTATACACCTTCCTGTTGGAGACATATTGTTTTCTTCTTTCTTTTAGAGATATGTATACAGCCTTCACCACTGCATGTAACAGCTCTGCTTGCAGGTCTACACACAAGTGGAAATTCTTAACTCACAGTTACTCTATTCCCTTCAATTCACCTCTCACTGTCAGTGCTTATTAGTATTTTTGCAACTTGATACAATATAGTCAACGGGAATAAACAAAACCTTTTTAAAGAAAAGTCCACCTTTATAAAAACCTGTAGGTAATTCCTTGTGGAAATTTTCTTATTTAATGACTCATGTAGGGGGACTTGATCATTTGTGGGCAAGTACAACCCTAAGTAGGTGGACTGGAGTTGTATAAAAATGAAAACTGAATGACCCATGGAGAACAAGCCACTATGCATTACTCCCTGTAGTCTCTACTTCAATTTTTGCTTCTCTATTTATGACCATTTGAGTTCTTAGCCTCACATCATTCAGTAACAGACTATAAGTCAAGTAACTATTTCATTCTCATGTTTCTTTTTTTTTATGGGCTTTATGACAGAGTAGAAACCTAACTCAAACACCATTTCTCCCTCTTACTTTCTCCACTTTCTTTAACTATTTTAATGTTCTATAGTTCTGTAGTTTAGAATCCTTGATTGCTTCATTTCATTTCATATAAATCTGTTCTACAATTAAGCTGAGCTTGAGCTTAAAGGAGCAGAAAGTCAAGAGTTCTCTTCTTGGAACTCTAATATTCATGCTGGTATATGGTGGTATATCACATGCATGCTGCTGTGTTTTCTTATCTCACAAACATGTTGATATATGGGGGTATCTGTGGAATTCCAACTCAGAAGTGAAGTTGTCTGCTGTGCAGGGGCCCAGTTGAATTTCCTCATGTCCCTTAGACTTAAAATGATAAGTTCTTATCATCATTCCTGTAAATGCTTAGCTTCTTCTTGAAGATTCAACATGTAGTCAGAAAACCTATGAAAAACTGGGAGGTCACAGACTCATACGTGAGCCTCAACTACTGCTTCTGCTGCATAGAGTATCACTGAGTAAAATGGCTGTGCACATCCACGTCTACCCTCAAATGTATTATATGCGCATCCAGGTTTACCTTCAAATGTACTATATTGGAGTCTAAAAAGCCACACACAGTTATATCCTGTCACTGTTTTTTTCTCCTAATGGAGAGACTCTATTAATAAGTTGTTCTAATTTTCTTTTTTTCCCATTTTTTTTTTAATTTGGAGCCAAGAACATGTCCCAGATGCAAACAGACTTGTATCCATGCCTGGTAACCTGAGTTTAATCTCCAGAAGCTCATAGTGGCAAGAACCAACTATAAAAACTATCCTCTCACTTCCACACTCAATGTGGAATTTAAAAATGATATTTTTTCTGTTTCTGAGTGTGAATGGTTTTGGTATGTGTACTCTTCTCCTTATGTGTACACATGTGTATGCATGTGTACATGTGTGTATGGTTTACATGTATAGTCTCATACTGTGTGTGCACAAATGTATTCAGGCAAATACATGTATATACATGTATGCACAGGCCAGAAATGAATATCAGTTACTTTACTCAATCAGACTTCAGGTAATTTTCTTCTGACTGAGATTCTCAATGAGCCTGATTCTTACAATTGACCAATATAGCTGCCAGGGCTTCTCTCATCTCTTCCTCTGAAGAATAGCGATTACAGACACAAGTCACTTTGTAGCTTTTTGTATTGGTGTTAGGGCTTTGTTTCAGCATCTCATACTTTCATGGCCAGCACTTTATTAATCATTATGCATACAAGACATTCTTTATGTAACTCCAGACCAACTTTCTCCTTTTTTACAAGTCTTTTCCTGAGAGTTTAAACATATCACCAATTATTCAGTCATTACACTCTATTTTGAAAGCTCAAAGGCAGAAGCCCTGCCTTTGGCATCATTTATTTTTATTATTAATTTTAGAAATTTACTGAAAAAAAAGATATTTTAACCCAAAGTCTTTCAAATTTAATGCGAATTTAAAACACTGTCACTTGTGTTTGGTACAGTGCTTTGCTAATTTCCACAGCAGCTGCAGATCTGCTATCAGGAGTTACCATTGTAGACTTGTCACATATCATTTTTCTGTCTTTAGGAGCAGCCTTTGAGACTCAGATGTCATGGACAAAGTAATTTTTCTTCCTGCTGACTTCCAAGAAAAAGAAAAGTAGTAGTTGAAGTTCTTAACATATTTTATTTTGCAGTTCTTAAACTGTACAAAAATTCTGTGTATTTTAATTTTCATCAGCTAATCCCTCCCCCTCAGATGTACTGTCATTATAGATAGTTGATCTAATGCATAGAATACTCATCATGATCATTATATTTCTGAAATCATTGCTACATCATGATCATAAAATAAATTATGAATGTATTTTTAATGATTTGTAATATAACATTTTAAAGACAGAATATCTTAAAGTTTCTTTTTTGCAAAAATAAATGGCATTAACAGCATGAAATATTTTTGAAAAGTTAGTGGTTGAAAAAATATGTATAAATACATATCATTTTATAGAAAGAAAATGCTGAAAACAAAATGAATGTGTGTATGTATTGAGCAGCATGTACAGGGATAGCCTCATATAGGTACTTTTTGGTAAATTAAAAATAGTTTTATAATATATCAAAGAATTATAAATCTCTAGTTTTTGATTAATTAAACATTTTAGGGTTGTTTTCTTAAATCTTTCATTCTCCCATATTTAAAAATTACATTTATTTAGTGTGTTCATGTGTTTGTGAGTGTGTGTGTGTGTGTGTGTGTGTGTGTTACTAGTGTTTTTTAACCCATTGCATGTTTTGTCATGGTCAGAGGTAAAGTCGGAGTCATTTCCCGTAATATCATGTAAGTCCTGGGGATAGAATTCAAACTGGGCGACAAATGTTTATACATACTCATCTCATGAGCCTAACTTTTTGGTTCTTGAAAAATTCACATGTAAATGTTCACTGAAATCTATGCCAGAAGAGTGTCTATCAAAGACTAATACCAACATTGTAATTTTTTTTTAATAAACTTTGGTAGGAAGTCAGTTAAGCTTATGAATTCATTGTCTATAGGATATTACTTTTGGTATTACAACATTAGTACTGAGTAGTAGAGACAAGGACAATATGAATCAACAATAGCTTAAATTACTTGTGACTTGGCTCTTGATTATAAATGTTTGCAGACTATTTTAAATGTAGAAACATACAAACTCAACCCACCAAAATCTGAAGCAATTTGTTCTATAAATTATAAAACATTTTTGAGATACATAATGATTTTCCAAAGCAATTGAATTTCACCTGTAGGTTTGGAAGAAGGAATGGATGGTAGTTTGATAAGAAACTGATCTTGTTATAAAGAGCCCGAAACTCAGGACCTTGTTTTCTTAGTTACTTTTGATTCATGCTGCTTCTGTGAACCAAAGTCACAGAATTATAGACATGACATTCTCATGATGCTACAGGTAAAAATGAAGTCAAGATTTGTAAAGAATAATGATACAGAAAGAATCTGTCCTAGTTAATTTTTTTTTTGAAAGAACACACCTGGGAGGAGGAAACCTCAGTTGAAGAAGTTGCCTGATTAAATCATCATGTGGATTAGTAAGACTATAAATGCATTTTTTTAATTGCTAATTGATGCAGGAAGGTGAGTCCCACTTTTCGCAATGACATTCCTTTGCAAATGGGTGCTGTATAAGAAAATACCATTAATAGGTCAGATGGAGCCTGACTGTAAAGATTATTACATGTCTGCTTTAGGTTCTTACCAGGTACTTTTTCTGAGCTCCTTTAATTCTTTCTATGATGGACACTGATGTTGGAGACCAGAGACCCCTAGGCTGCCAGGGTCAGCCAAAGGTCAGAGGCTTTCCAGAAAAGGCGCACCCTTCACAGTTCCAGCAGTGTCACAGCTGGATCTCAGAACTTCCTCAGAATGTGAACTTCCGACGATCAAGATAAGCAACAGCCTCGAGCCATAGATAACCGGACTAAGGACAATGGGCAGGGATGGGTGTTTTTACTTCCCTGTTTTGATTTTGCTTATATACTGCAAGCCTTGCCTCTAGTAAATGAGACCTTGACAACAGCTAGACTGACTCTGTCCGTTCTTCGCCACTTGGTCTCCCTTCTCTCTCTCACCCGTGTCTCTTTCAGGTGGTGGCTACTCAGGGACCCTGTAATAACTTTGCCCGCTGGACGGGACAAATGGTGCCCGAACAGGGACCTGAAGTACAGCTGACCATCGGACGACGGAACGAGGATCCTAGGAAAAAGACGAGGTGACCTGCGACTGTCTCGCTCGGACCGTCGAGAGGTCAGGATTTGACAGGTACCTAATTATTGTCGTCCCATAGACATGGGTCAGAAGTTGACAAGGGAGGAAAAATTTTTACAGGATATAAAGAGCTCCCTCAGGGAGAGAGGAGTAAGAGTTAAGAAAAAGGATCTATATAATTTCTTTTGCCTTTTGAGTGAGGCCTGTCCGTGGTTGATTGTGACTGGCCCTCAGATTCACTTAAAAACTTGGGACAAGGTCGGAACAGACTTGAGTAAGAAATATCAGCAGGGAGAAAATATCCCAGAAAGTGCCTATAGTCTTTGGGCCCTCATCAGAGACATTTTGGTGGACAAAGATGATAAAGGGGAAGGACGGCGCGTCCTCACACTGGTTACTGAATTTTTAGAATCAACAAAGATTGATACGGCCTCGGAGGGGTGTCCCTTGAAACCCCCATCGCCCAAACCATCAGTTGTTTTAGACATGCCTAAGGATGGGAGAGAGCAGCGAGAAAAGATAGCCAAATCTAAAGGGGAAAGTAGACCTCCACACATATACCCGTCTCTTGGGGACTTTAAAAATGAAACTAAAAGCTGCTCACGTCCTCAGCGTACTAATGGCTCTCTGGATCCTATTTCTGAGGCTTCCCTAGATGAAGAGGTTGCCCAATATGAATCAGACCGTTATGGAGAAGGCCCCCTAGGCACCTACCCGGTTCGGCGACTGCACCCGCCACCCTATGTTCTCCCTCCACCGGTGCAGTCCGCTCCGATCCTCTCGGCGCCACCCGGGTCGTTCCTTAATAATTTGGCCCAGACAAAGACTGCCTTAAAAAATCAGATTACTGAACTACAACAGGTCCTGACCTTACAACATGAATTAAAGGACCTGTCCTTACAAATAGAGACTGCCCAAAACCTCCTGGTGGGGAAAGCACAGAAAGGGACCCTCTGACCCCCTTTGAAGCGGCTAACCTTTCCTGTTAGGACGAGGTCTCAGACACGGGGAGGCGGTCAGGCCCCCGACACGACCTCGACCCAATATGTGAATGAAGAGGAAGGGAATGAAGAGGAGGATGATTATGAGGAAGTTGCAGAGGATTCCGGAGAGGAGAGAGAGGAGACTAGAGATTATGAAACTCCTAGGCCAACCTTTAAGAAACTAAAACTTAAAAGTTTGAAGGATTTGTTTGCCGCCGTTAAAAATTACGGCGTCCAGGCTCCTTTTACATTAACAATCTTGGAGAACCTGGGAGGAGGAGGTAGTCTCATCCCCAGTGAGTGGTCTCGTGTGGCCCAATCCGTTCTTTCTCGATCACAGTATCTAACTTGGAAGGCAGAGTTCTATGATAGGGCCGAGGGCATGGCCAAGGCTAACATGAAGAACCCCTTGAGTAAGACTGCCACATGGACCGCTGATAAGATCTGCGGCCAAGGCAAATTTACAGATGAAGAGAAGCAGAAAGGCTTGTCACCTGGCATTCTGGCACAAACTACACAAGTCGCATTGGGTGCCTGGCGGGCTATCCCCTCTATGGGGGCTACATCCACCCCACTCACAAAAATCATTCAGGGGCCCCAGGAACCTTATTCTCAATTCTTGGGCCGTCTACAAGAGGCCGCTGAAAGAGTCTTGGGACCCCATGAGGCAGAGGGACTTTTGGTTAAACACTTAGCCTACGAGAATGCCAATTCCGCATGTCGAACAGCCTTGCGGGGAAAGGTGAAAGACCTAGATTTATCAGGCATGGTAAAATTATGCAATGATGTTGATTCATTTGCCCATCAGGTATCTCAGTCTGTTAGCCTAGCCATTGGTGCGGTTCTACAGAACCAGAGGGGAGGCCAAAGACCTCAAACCACGTGTTATGGATGTGGACAACAAGAGCACTTCAAAAGAGATTGCCCACAAGTGTTAATATCAAAGGATCCTAGGCCTTCTCCTGCCCCTGGAAAATGCCCTCCGGGCCCTTACCCACGTTGTAAGCGAGGTCGCCATTGGGCTAATGATTGCCGGTCTAAGACCGATATCCATGGGACCCCCTTGACTCCTCCAGCTGCGGTCCAGGGAAACGGCCATGGGGCCCCCCTGGGGGGCCCTCAGACCCAGGCCTTAGCCCAGCGATGGACCAGGGCAACCAACCGGTCCTCCCTACAAGAGCCACTCGGGGAAGTGCAGGCTTGGACTTGTGTTCCTCCTCCACTAAGCTATTAACATCAGAAGATGGCCCTGTTGTTATTACAACCTCTCATAAGGGTCCTCCTCCCAGAGATACCTTTTTTCTCATTATCGGCCGAGCCTCTAAGACTATCCGTGGTCTCCACATTTTTCCCTCTATTGTTGATAGTGATTATGATGGCCAAATTAAGGTCCTGGCCTCAGTCCCCACTGGTTCAATTCTTATTAGAGAAGGAGAGCCAGTTGCCCAGGCATTGTGCCTCCCTTTAGATACCTCCCTTCCCTGCCAACCAAGGGATCGAGGCTCCTCTAACCCTGGGTCATCTGATGTTTACTGGATTCATCAAATTAAAGATTCTAGACCAATGATGACACTTTGGCTGGAGGAAAAACCCTTTCAGGGATTATTGGATACTGGGGCTGATTCCACGGTGTTGTCTGAAACATTCTGGCCCAAAAATTGGCCACTAGACACATCTACTACCCAGTTGGCAGGTATTGGCCAAACACAAAACACACTTCAGAGTGCAAAGATTCTTAAATGGAGAGATGCTGAGAATAATTCAGGGGAGGTACAACCCTATGTAGTCCCTAACTTGCCTATCAATCTTTGGGGAAGAGATATTCTCCATCAAATGGGTGTTATGATGATTAGCTCCAATGAGACTGTGACTAAACAAATGCTACAACAAGGATTTCTACCTGGAGAAGGCTTGGGCAAGTCATCTCAGGGTCGAACTCAACCCCTGGTCCCCATGCCTAAGCTAGATAAAACAGGGTTAGGATATTCCCATTTTTCTTAGAGACCACTGCTCCTCCTGTACCCCGGGCAGACAAGATCAGCTGGAAGTCTGACAAACCTGTCTGGGTCGATCAGTGGTCCATGCCCCAAGAAAAGGTCCAAGCTGCCTTGAAGCTGGTGCAGGAGCAATTAAAATTGGGGCACTTGACACCTTCCACTTCTCCTTGGAATACCCCTATATTTGTCATTAAGAAAAAGCAGGGGGGATGGCGGTTACTTCAAGACCTTAGAGAGGTAAATAAGACTATGCAGCCTATGGGTGCCTTACAGCCTGGCCTTCCTTTTCCTACTGCAGTCCCTCGTGGTTTTGCTAAGGTAGTTATTGATATAAGGAATTGTTTTTTTTTCCATTCCTTTACACCCCGAGGATTGCAAACGCTTTGCCTTTTCCATTCCCATCGTTAATAATATAGGACCTAACCCTCGCTTTCAGTGGAGAGTCTTGCCTCAGGGCATGGCTAATAGCCCCACACTGTGTCAGCGATTTGTTGCGCAGTTTGTTGACCCCTTTCGGCTCCGTTTTCCCTCAGCTTACATCACCCATTACATGGATGATTTGCTCATTGCAGAAGAGACCCCTGACCAAGCTCAGGTTGTGGCTACAGCTATTGTTGCCAGCCTACAAAACGCTGGTTTTGAGATTGCACAAGATAAGATTCAACTGCAGTACCCTTTCTTATTCTTGGGTTTCCATCTCCAGCCTGAACTCCTCCGTTCACAAAAAATCCAGATTAGAACCTCACAGCTGAGGACTCTTAATGATTTCCAGAAACTCCTGGGCGATATTAATTGGCTTCGCCCTTATCTGAAATTGACCACAGGAGACCTCAAACCCCTTTTTGATATTTTACGGGGTGACCCTGACCCAACTTCTCTTCGTACTTTGACCCCACAGGCCTTCCAGGCTCTTGACAAGGTAAATGCTGCCATACAGAGACAGAATATGGGCTACTACAGCCCCAAAGAAAAACTTTCCCTCATTGTCCTTGCCACCCAGCACTCCCCCATGGGTGCTCTTTGGCAGCCCAATAATCTTCTACTTTGGCTTCATTTGCCCGCCACTCCTACCAAGGTTTTGCCATCCTATTCCGAGTTGGTTGCTCAATTGATTTTTCTGGGCCTTCGGACCGCCACTAGAGCCTTTGGAAGGGATCCTGATATAATTATCACCCCTTACTCTCCTGACCAGTTGCGCTGGCTTTGTGAGCGGTGTGATCAGTGGGCCATCCTGTTCACTTCCACTCAGGCGGCTTTTGACACCCACCTTCCTGGTGATCGCCTACTACAATTCCTACAGGTCACTCCCTTTACTTTTATGAGGGTTACACGACAAGAACCTTTGGGAGAAGCGACCACTGTGTTTGTGGATGGGTCCAAGACAGGCTTTGCAGCCTATGTGGTCAACCACCGGGCCCACCGAGTTCCTACCCCTTATACTTCCCCACAACTAGTTGAGCTCTTTTCTCCCCTCACTGTCTTCCAAGCGTTCCCTTGCAGACTTAATCTGTATTCAGATAGTAGATATGTTGTGGAAGCCTTGAGAGTGCTAGAAACGGTGCCTACTATTTTACCCTCCTCTAATGCCTTCCCTTTGTTCTGCCAACTTCAACAGACCATTCGAGCCCGAGACCATCCCTTCTTTGTGGGACATATACGGGCCCATAGTGATTTGCCTGGGCCCCTCACAGCAGGGAATGATCTTGCAGACCAGGCCACTAAGATAGTGGCCCTGACTACCGCTGCTGACCCTATCACGCAGGCCATACAGGCCCACACTCTCCATCACCTTAATGCTCAGACTCTACGTCTTAAGTTTAAGATTACCAGAGAACAGGCTAGACAGATTGTTAAACAATGCAAGAACTGTGTTACATTGCTACCTGAGCCCCAGCTTGGGGTCAACCCTAGGGGCTTGATCCCCGGGGAGGTATGGCAAATGGACGTTACCCATGTTCCTTCTTTTGGGAGATTGAAGTATGTCCATGTTTCTATTGATACCTATAGTGGATTCATTTATGCAACCGCCCTCTCTGGAGAGGCTACCAAACAGGTTGTGGCTCACATTCTCGCATCCATGTCTGTTATGGGCCCCCCTATGGTTATCAAAACTGATAATGGGCCAGGATACTCCAGTGAGAAATTTAGACAATTCTGCTGTCAATTGGGAATTCGCCATGTCACGGGCATCCCCTACAATCCTCAGGGACAGGGCATTGTGGAACGAGCGCATCAGACACTCAAGTCCACGATATTCAAGTTACGAACTCAGGAGACCCTTTACCCCTTTAAGGGAAATGACAAGCTGCTCCTGAGCCACGCCCTGTTTGTTTTAAACTTCCTCACCTTGGATGCCTCTGGGAGGTCTGCAGCTGATCGCCTATGGCACTCGACTACTCAGACCTCCTTTGCTAGGGCCTTATGGAAAGAGCCTATTACTGGGACATGGCAAGGACCTCATCCTGTCTTAATCTGGGGAAAAGGCCATGCCTGTGTCTATGATGAAACTCATCAGGGTGTACGTTGGCTCCCTGAACGTTTGCTTAAACCCTTTGACTCCCCAGGACCAGAAGGGTCCTGAGATACTCTTTCCCTTTTTTCTCTTTCAGATGCCGCCTCAGGAATTTCAAGAACTACTGTGGCCCCTCACTCTCCTCTGCCTCCTGTGTCCCCCTGATGTCGGGGGCGCCTCCCATCAACTTTTTAACTTTACTTGGCAGATTGTTAACCAGGCAGGCGATATTGTCAATACCTCCTCTCAAATTTCTGCATCTACGCCGTGGGTTACGCTCCAGGTTGATCTTTGTGCCTTAGCGTTAGGTGCAGACCCAGCATGGGGCACCCCCGATCAGTTTTGGCCCCAGACCAAGCCAGTCGACCCACAGACTAGATATAGTGTCACCCCGGGCTGTCACCACAAATGGGCCAGAAGCTTTTTGTCTGTGACTCCCATCTATGTCTGTCCTGGAGCACAATGGCCCCGTGACATCGCCTACAAGTGTGGGTACAGTTCCTCTTATTTTTGTGCCGCCTGGGGTTGTGAGACGACTGGTGATACTTATTGGAAACCATCGTCCTCTTGGGATTATATCACAGTAAAGAGGGTGCCCCCCCCTTGGGGTCTAGTTATTCTGGCCCCACACTCTATAATACACAATGTAACTCCTGGTGCAATGCCCTTCAAATCTCCTTTACGGATAAGGGAAAACTGGCCCCTTGGGCTCCCAGGGGCTTTGAGTGGAGTCTTGGTATCTATATGTCTGGCAGAGACTCCTGCCTCACTTTTAAAATCCAGCTCAAGAAGGAAGTACCCAGGCAGAATACGCCGGTCGTGATCTTTCCGTCACCTGCTAAGAATTTGCCGATCAATGTTCCCATACCCCCTGTTTCTTCCCCCAATACCCCTACAGCTGTTCAGGCTATCTTACCGCCCTCTCGTCCCTCCACTGTAGACATGATTATCCAGTTAGTTAATGCTGCAGCCATTTTGCTTGATAATTTTAATAGCTCTGTGCAAGAAGATTGTTGGATTTGTGTGTCTCCCCTTCCTCCCTTCTATGAGGGTATTGCTGTGTTTCATTCCCCCATTTTTACTAATGATACAACCCTTCTTGATTTTACTTTTGTTAATGAATCCCATATTTTTTTATCTCACTACGTGGGGGCCAGATTATGCCTCCATTCTCCCCGGGTTGTATTGCCTTCCCCCTTGAAGGATGTTTGCAATCAATCTTTATTGGTTAATGCCTCCTTTTTATATGTTGGTGCTCCCAATGGCACCTATTTTTCCTGTTCGGGGTTTTTAACTCGATATGTTGTTGTGGATTCCTTATTACATTCTGTTGATTATTGCATTCTTGTTAGGTTGGTTCCCCGTTTGTCCATTCGTCCTTCCATTGAGTTTGACTTTGCCCCTCGCAGAAGGAGAGAGCCCATGACGGCCCTGACAATCGCTGTCCTCCTTGGTCTCACGGCTACTGGGGCCGGCACTGGTATCGCCTCTATGGTTACTTCTCAGCAACAATATCATGCTCTCAGTGCGGCTATCGACCGAGATATTTCGCATCTCCAAGAGGGGCTACAAGATTTAAAGGATTCTGTTCAGTCTCTCTCTGAGGTTGTTCTCCAGAACAGAAGAGGTTTAGATCTTTTGTTTTTGAGAGAAGGGGGGCTTTGCGCAGGTCTTAATGAGGAATGTTGCTTTTATAAAGATAAGACTGGTCTGGTCCAAGACAGTATAGACATTGTTAAAAAACATCTAGAGGAAAGGAAGAAGAGTAGAGAGCAAGCAGAATCTTGGTATAAGAATTGGTTTTCCATGCCGCCATGGCTGACAACGCTGCTACCCAGTCTATTAGGCCCGTTAGTTGGTTTCCTTTTATTGCTGTCTTTTGGACCTTGGGCATTCAGACGACTGACCACTTTCATTAAGCAACAGGTAGACTCCGCCACGAAGAAGACAGTCGCCATTCATTATCAACGGCTGGAGATGGAGGAGCCAAGGGAAAGTCATTCTGGCCCTGAATCACGGATCCCCTTCACCTCCCCCCGGCAGAACGCCCCTCAGTCCAGTGGTATCGTGGGCTGTGGCGGAACTAACTCTCTTCTCTCAGTGCGGGTGCCAGCAGTGACTGCAGGGAGGGGCCTCAGACCCAAGCCTCTCTTGAGGAGCATGCCTGATTGCATGGAGGTTTGCACCAAATTCCTCCCCCTGAAGAAAGGTGCTGGAGTGGGTCTGCTCTCGCGATTCACCCACAACGATGGGAGTTGGGAGACAGTACAATACTCCTATAAAATACACACTTTCGGGGATCAGGCCTCTGCCCCCCCCCCACTGAGATTTTCCTTAAAACAAGGAAGGGAGAGATGTTGGAGACCAGAGACCCCTAGGCTGCCAGGGTCAGCCAAAGGTCAGAGGCTTTCCAGAAAAGGCGCACCCTTCACAGTTCCAGCAGTGTCACAGCTGGATCTCAGAACTTCCTCAGAATGTGAACTTCCGAAGATCAAGATAAGCAACAGCCTCGAGCCATAGATAACCGGACTAAGGACAATGGGCAGGGATGGGTGTTTTTACTTCCCTGTTTTGATTTTGCTTATATACTGCAAACCTTGCCTCTAGTAAATGAGACCTTGACAACAGCTAGACTGACTCTGTCCGTTCTTCGCCACTTGGTCTCCCTTCTCTCTCTCACCCGTGTCTCTTTCAGGTGGTGGCTACTCAGGGACCCTGTAATAACTTTGCCCGCTGTACGGGACACACTGATACGCAAGTCTAAGCCAATATACCATTTCCTTTCTCAAACTATTTTCTGAAAGTGTTTATCTCCAGTGCAAACTATAAAAGTCAAGAATTGTACATATTTAATATATAGTGTTGTGGCCTAAGCCAAAATTTTAAAACTGGTGAATAAAGTTATATTAAAATAAATTTCACTGATGGTCAATCTTCAGTGTGTTAACTCAGGTAGGTTTTAATTGGTCTTACTAATATTTTGAACTTTAGCAGGACTATCCTTGACCTTTGCCCTTTGATCTATCTGTCTGAAATTAGTCAGTTTTAAGATACCATTAAGATAAAACAAAACAAAACAAAAAAACCCCAAAACAAAATAAGCAAGCAAGCAAACAAACAAACAAACAAAAAACCCTAACAATGTGTTGTTCAAGTCAATGCCGTGGAATAAGGAAAAGAAAGAAATAAAAATGGTGATGTCTGAGGGACATTTTGTAGAGAAATTTAAAGAAACATCTTACAATGTACAGGGACTCAGTAATAGACTAAAGCAATGATATCACCAACTCATAACTTTGCAAAACAATGTATTTATCATGGTTGTAAGTGTTTATGAAATTATAAACCATGGAGAATTCAATGGTTCTCATGTCACTGAAAACCCATGCCAGCATATGTGAAAACTCAGAGAATCTACAACCTTGTGTCTCTGCATGAATTGAAAGCAGCTGGACATGTTAGAGCAGCTGAATATGTTAGAGAGTATACTTGCCTCAGATGTAATTATTGCTTATATAAATGCAGGGAGAGATGGGACTTAGGACTCTGGTAAGTTTCAGGGGCTCCTTGAGACACATGAGTGGCTTATTTCCTGAGTGTGAAGATCTATCTGTTAAAACTACCTGACTCTTAATGGTTTATCATAAGGGTTGAATGTTTCAAAATGAATTAAATTGCTACACAACTCAGAACTCTGTGTAGTTTTATATCTGCTTTCCTGATCATAGACTTGCATCAGAACCTATGTAGTGCTGGAGACATTGTCTTTGAGTGTTATTGTCCATTTCGAGGGTAGGGTGGCCTACTTTTGTCAACTGATGTTATTAGTGAATATTTTTGTCTTTTGTGACTAATTTTGTTTTTTCTTTACCTTCTTTATGAAAGCTGACACATCACCACAGGGAGAAAGTGGAACTGAGATTCCTTTATGGTAGGTGAAGTCACTACAAATTCTGCTTGAATCATGTAACCAGTGACTGAATTTACCATTGTGGACCCCATACATTGTCAATTGAGTGCTATCACCCAGTCAGATGTCCAGCTTGATATCCTTTCCACCATGTGAGGTAAGTCTTAAGTAAGAGTTCTGTCTCTAAACCTGATCATAGTAGAGGTTTCCACTTCTACTTTTTTTGATCAACACCATTAAATTCTTTGATTAATTTTATGTTCTGTCAATATATCTACCACTTCTCATTTACTTCACCAGTACTTTGTAAATTTCATGACAGCAGAAACCATGAGTGTGTTGTTGACTTTTATCTTTGGCATGTGTGAGAACTGATGAAAGTCCAGTTAATACATGAGTGCATAGAGGTCTCAGGGTTTTCTGTACTTGTTAATGTAATCTGATGATTCTCGATTTTTTGTTTTCTTTAATTTCAGAAGAAACTGTATTTAAGTACTCTACCATTTATTATCTTTCTCTCTTTCCTAAAAAATGTAACCATCTCTTTCTCATTTTCTATTTTCTTATTCATTTTTAATAGAACATAGATTTTTTTCAAACAAAATATTCAGATTACATAGTTTCCTGCCATAGTTACTTTCAGATCCTCTCAATATACCCACTCACATATGTCTATACCCTTTCTTCCTCTCTTATTATAAAACCAAGTGTATCTTACAATATAATTGATGAAAGAAAAACAGTGAAACAAAACAAATCTGAAAAAGATCAAACCAACAAAGGAGAAGGAAACATAATGAGTGAAAGGGGGAAACAAACACAAGAAACACATAGAGTCACAGAGACACACACACATTTGCACACACAGAGAGAAATCTAAAATAACACAAAACTGGAAACCATGATATATGAGCAAAAGACTTGCAAAGTATTCATGAATGAATAAGTAAAATAAAAACAAACATGTTCAGACAAAGCATCATTAGAATCAGAACGATGAACAACAACAAGAATCTCCAAGAATACCACTGAGTTGAGTTACTTTTGATTCATTTGTAGTGAATGCCTATTGGAAATTGCCTGCATTACATACAAAATAGTGGTTATGATGGTTATAATAATTGCACTATTGTACAATTATTTAAGTAGATTATTTTTTCAGTAGTTCATGGCATTATTTGAAAAAAGAAACAAAAGTGTGAATTACCCAGAAAAAGCACTGCAGAACATTATGCAAAGTGGGGACATATCAAAAGCACTGAAGTGCCAAGACTGAAGCAGATGCCCATACTCACATTTCTTTATTCTGGTGAGAAAGAAAACTAACATTTACCCTTGCATATCTTTCAGAAGTAACTCCTTTGAGTACACATCTTTTTATTTTCTGAGAGCAAAAGATGTGTACTCAAAAAAAAAACTTTTTATAGTATTCTTTTCTTTAATACACAGTAGGCTACCATTTCCAAAAAAAAAAAAAAGAAAAAAAAATCACCTTAAACAATTTGTTTTATATAAAAGAAACATAGAAAAAAATTAGTATTTTTCCACCTTCAAAATTTTTGACCCAGAATTGTGCTTGACTAAAAGAAATGCAGGGACAGAATGAAATAGACTGAAGGAAAGGCCAGATAATTACAGGACCAACTTGGGATACATCACATGGGTGGGCACAAAACCCTGACACTATTATTGATGTTATGTTATGCTCTTCTCTGAGAGACTCTACCAACAGGTGACAGATGCAGATCCTTATAGCCAAGAATAAAATTGATGTTGAAGACCCTTATGAAAGAGTTAGAAGAAAAACTGACGGAGCCAATATGGAAGAAGCCCAACAGTGTCACTAATCTGGACCCCTGGTAGCTTCCAGAGACAAGGCCACCAAACAAAGAGTATACATATGCTAGTCCAAGGCCCCTGGGGTGTATGTAACAGAGGACTGCCTTGTCTGGTCTCAGTGGGAAAGAATGAGCTTAATCCTGTAGAGACTTGATGGCCCAAGGAAAGGGGTTACAGCAGGGGTTCATGTGAGAGCAGACTCTAAGAGGAGAAGAGGAGGGGGAATGGGGTAAAGAACTCTGTGATCAGGGACAGGCGCAGCAACTGTGATGTAAATAAACAAAATAACTTTTAAAAATTTATAAAAATCAAATAAACAAACAAAAACTACCCTTGCTCTTGAACCTTAAAAGTTTTCTGGTCACATAAATTATTAGACAATGAACATTCTTTATGGGATACAGTCAGACACACTGTTGTTGTTGATCCACACTGAAGCCTAATATGTCTCCATTAATCATGTTTTCTTTCTTTCTTCCTTTCTTTCTTCCTTTCTTCCTTCCTTCCTTCCTTTCTTTCTTTCTTTCTTTTGGAAAAATTATCGAGAATGATTTAATAAATAACCAACAAGGGGTATACATAGTTCCATCTCATGACATATAAAAAACCAGGTTTTTAGATTTACAGACACTGAAAGCAATGCTTAGTCATAATATAGTAATACTGACAACAAAACTGAAGTACAAAGATGAAGAGCAAGACAGAACCATAAAGCTTTTTAGTGTCCAAAAAGCAAATCATGCCATTATGACATCAGTGTGCACATTTTACCAGGCCAGTCATTTTTGTAGCTCACATGGTTCACAGCTGAGTGAGACTATTGATGACTTATCTTCTCCAGTAGCTTCCATAGCACCTTCCAGCACTATGAAAGCTAGTCAATAAGAATGAAAATACCAGTTCAGCAACAGCTTGATATCTCTCTGTCTATGATACCACATAAGTCCTGTCTTCAACAATATAGTCTTGCCACCAAGTTCTGGAGTATAGCCAAGAGTAATAGCAGTATCCTGTCTGGAATTCTATGCTAACCCATTGGCCAATAACTCAATGAGAAGAAACCCATTCAATTCCATCTGTACCCTGAAGCTGACCCTGTGCCACAGCTCTCCATACTTGCATTCAGCTTGAAGGGAATTGGTCTTCCAAAAGTACAGACACACAGGCTTGCAGGAGGGACACACCACAGTCAGAAACTTCAAGACCAGCAAACACCAGATATAACCAGATGGTGAGAGACAAGGCCAAGAACATAAGCAATAGAAGTCAAGGGTTCTTGGCTTCAACAGAATTAAGTTCTCCCACCACAGTGATCACTGGATATCCAAACACACCAGAAAAGCAAGACTCCGATTTAAAATCACATCTCATGATGATGATGATACAGAACTTTAAGAACATAAATAACTCTCTTAAAGAAATACAAAAGAACACAGATAAACAGGTAGAAGCCCTTAAAGAGGAAACACAAAAATCTCCTAAAGAATTACTAAAATGTACAACGAAACAGTAAAAAGGGTTGAACAAAACCATCCAGGATCTAAAAATGGAAGTAGAAACAATAAAGAAATCACAAAGAGAGACAAGATTGTAGATAGAAAATCTAGGAAAGAAATTGAAAGTCATAGATTCAAGCATCACCCACAAAATACAAGAGATAGAAGAGAAAATCTCAGGTGCAGAAGATACCATAGACAACATTGACACAATAGTCAAAGAAAATAAAAATAGCAAAAGTCTCGTAACCCCAAACATCCAGAAAATTCAGAACACAATGAGATGACTAAACCTAAGGATAATAGGTATAGAAGAGTGTGAAGATTTCAAACTTAAAGGGCCAGTAAATATCTTTAACAAAATTTTAGAAGAAAAATTCCCTAACATAAAAAAAAGAAGATGCCCATAAACACAAAAGAAGCCTACAGAACTCCAAATAAATTGGACCAGAAAAGAAACTCTTCCTGTCACATATAGTCAAAGCATCAAATGCACAAAATAAGAAAAGGATATTAAAATTAGTAATGGGGAAAAGTCAAGTAAAATATAAAGGAAGACCTATCAAAATTAAATCAGACTTCTCACCAGAGACTATAAAAGCTAGAAGATCCTGGGCAGATATCATACAGACCTTAAGAGAACACAAATGCCAGCCCAAGCTACTATACCCAGCAAAACTCTCAATTAACATAGATAGTAAAACCAAGATATTACATGAGACAAAAAAATTTACACATTATCTTTTCACAAACCCAGCCCTAAAAAAGATAATAGGTAGAAAACTCCAACACAAGGAGGGAAACTGCACCCTAGAAAAAGCAAATATGTCATGTCCTTTCAACAAACCCAAAAGAGGATAGCCACACAGACCTAAAAATATTATAAACAATAACAAGAAGCAACAATCACTTTTTCTTAATATCTCTTAATATCAATGGACACAATTTCCCCACAGAAAGACATAGACTAATGGAGTGGATCAGTCTGTGGCTCCAGGTAGAGAGTTTAACAGTTAGATGTTATAAGAAGATGGTTGTTCTAGGCAGAGACCTTAAAAAGTAAAACCTACCTGTGTCCTATTAGCAGATATTAACAAAAGTTTACATTAATTGCTTTAAAGATGATATAAAAATATATTGCTCTAATAAATCTCACAGGATACTCACATTCTTTTTAACATGTGTTCCACGGGAATTTTGGATTAAAATCCTGGTTTGACAAGCTCACTGCTTATAAGCAGGTATAGATATATGTGTTTATCAATTGTTTTAAAGATGGTATAATAAGATCTGCTCATATTTTTGAACATGTGCTCCATGGAAATTTTGGGTTGATAATGCTGACATGACAGATTAAGAAAAAGGGCTGAGAATAAGATTTTACAGTAAGCAAAAGTGGGTTTTTCTTTTTCTTTCTTTTTTTTTTTTTTCATAGCTTGGAGAATGTATGAAAACAATTGTTTTAGGGAAGATTTAAAGACCAGCAGCATAATTCATATTCTTTTTATGTGAACTACATGGAAATTTTGGGTTAATTTCCTGACATGGCAAAATAGAAAAAGCCTAAGAATAGACACATGCAGTATTTTAGTTTACTTAATTTATTTTAGATTGTTTTAATTTTCAAAATGAGTGTGATTTTGAGTTCTGGGTTTCTGGGAAAGTGGTCAAAATAAAGATTTTTCTGGTTACTGGGCCAAGAATACGCTGATTGAGGAGAAAGGTTTTGTCTTTGTGTTTTCAGTCAAGGTGATATCTTTCAAAGTTATATGAATCATATATGATGAAGAGTGTCCCCGAGAGGATGAGATTCCAGAGAATCAAACAAAAGCAGATATCTTGATGATACTAAAACTTTGTTTTGAGATTTGTATATTACAGAATATACAGCCTTGGTGAGTGTCATCAGACTTGTGAACTGACCTTTTTTGAACTGGTAATCTCTTGGACCTTCAACCAGATCTTGTCAAGACACAGACTAAACCAATTATTGGTGTGAACTTTTTAAGGCCAAGAAATTCTCCCATTTTCCCTACTTCCTCCCCCACTACAAAGATATCTCAACACCCATATTCAGCTCAAAGAAGGTATGAAGAGTAGTAGCCCCAGTTCTCTGGACTCGTTGTCTTTCTAGGAATTGTTGAAATACTCAAATTTGGAACAGAGAAAAAATGGCTAGAATTGATCATGTAACCATAATTACATTTGGTAGAAATCTTTACAATAGTTACTAAGTTGATGTAATATTTTTTTATTTTGTTACAAAATTTATTTTGATACAGAATCAGGGTTATCATTGGTATAAATTTCTTCTATTGATACAAAATTTTAAAAAGTAAAAGGCTTAGACCCAGTCCTTGTATAACGTCATTACAAAGTGATCTGAGATGCTTAAACTTGTGAGTTAAGGGCCAAATAGCAAATTCATGATTCTGAGTTTATTGTTAGGGTGTTTTCAGATAATTTAATTACAAATAGCTGAAAGTGGTTAACAGAAAACAGTCCAGATTACTTTATGAAGATAGTTGGTTTTCAAAAACTTTGTAAATCCACAGAATGTGACATCTAATGTTATTTATTCTTTTGTTGTTGAGACATATCTGCTCCTATCACCTCCTCTTTTGTGAATTCAAAGAAGAAATTGAATATCTCTATCTATGAGGTAGTACATTGTGGCTATGTAGCTACTGGACAGAAATTGCCTATTTCTTCTACAGACCTATACTGTTCTTGAGAAGACACAACTTGCAGGTTAGGACAGCTTAGACCTGACAAGGCAGAATAAATTCGTTCTTTTTAATTCCTGTTTTCCAAAGGTCTTTCAGATGATCCTGGGTCAGAAGGCAGAAGAATGGTGCTCAGACTTCCTGACTTACTGGAGCTGTATAGATAGGCAGCTGTTACAACTTGTCTCAGTTCTGGAAGCTGAGTTAGTCTTCCTTTATTTTCAGATAATGTTACTCATTCTCAGATTTCTGACAGAGTTGAAAGACTATTTATAGTTTCATAGCCAACCCGGGCTATTTAACATTGAGAAAATATATTTGAGAAGATGGCTTTCAATAGTATTCAAGCTAGACCAGGGCATAACATTTGGATTTATAAGAATTTTATGTTAAGATAGATGACAGTGTGTTCTATTTAATTGTCAAAGATGATGAATTGGATGTTAGATGTATCTTATGCTTTATAAATTACATAATGGTAATAGAAAATATAACATAAAAGAGTAATAAAAACATTCACAGGCCGGGTGGTGGTGGTGCATGCCTTTGATCCCAGCACTTAGGAGGCAGAGGCAGGCAGATTCCTGAGTTCCAGGCCATCCTGGTGTACAGAGTGCCTTCCAGGACAGCCAGGACTACACAGAGAAACCCTGTCTCGAAACCCCCCCCCCAAAAAAAAACAAAACAAAACAAAACAAACAAAAAAAAAGACATTCACAGGTACTCAAAATACTAGATTGTATCAGGCTATATATACACATAAGCAATATATACTTTCAGAGTTGATTCTCTGAAGCCAGAAGTAGTTTCCTGATGACACAGAGGCCACATAACTTACATCTCCCTTCTTGTTCCAGCAATAACCAGGGAAAGGCACCCTGAGAGAACTCATCATTTTATTTAACTCTCAATTGGGTTTATCTCAAAGGCCTGTGTGGACAGAATACTCAAAAGTTCTTGGAATCTCTTCCAGGAGACCTGACTGATACTGGTCAATAAAGAGCTTCCCAACCTTATGTAATCATAGAGCACATTGCTAAAAATGATATTTCTATTAATATTTTTCAGAAAAATGCTGATTTAAGAAATTGTTCTCTGAATTTTAAGTGATGTTTCCTCAGAATTGATTTAAAATAAAAGTGACTCACAAGCAGTTTTAACTTAGGACACTTTGAAGTTTCAAATTATATAATAACTTTGAGAATTTATTGTGCATTGAGAATTTATTGTAATTGAGAATTCTTTGTCCTTGTGCAAGGACAAATATATACTTTCCAGTGAAGAAATGTGCTCCTTTTTCTGGTTCTATGACTCACTGTGTCCACTTTTTCTTCAGCTTTCAATTGCCAGTTCATTTTCCTCTCTTTTATGCATTTACTTTTTAAAAATATTGATCTTAATTTTTCGTGTCTGGTTTCATTTTGTATGTAAGGTTTGTTTGGAGTTTAAAAATTATTATTTTGAGTTATTTACATTGTAAAGGGTGGTGTCATATTATTTGTAGAATTGACTATAAATAAATTAAACAAATCAAGCCTAGCCTAGAAAATGTAAATCATGTGGCCTTTGTGTCATTATGGGAATACCTTTGCTATCAGATAATCAATAGTAAAAAAAATCAATACTATAAAATAAAAATTACAGCCTGTGAGCATGAGAAGAAGTGAAGTGTCATCAAATAGGAGTGGAAGTTCTTATAGATACATGTAAATACAATGTAAATGCCATTGCTAAACTTCTTTTGGAAACTACTTTTCTAGAATGCAAAACTAAATTCATACCCACAGTACCAAAATCAGTCATAAAATAACCCAGATCCCTGTAAAAAACAAGAGCATGTCCTATTAATAATTAAATAGGATATTCTATTAATTGTCAAAGATGATGGACATGATGTTAAGCATATCCTATACTTTATAATTCACAAATTGGTAAGAGGTTTGTTCAACTATTTATGTTGGAAAATAAAGAATCTTTTAACTGGAAAGGTAAAGGGACATGTGGATTGCTCTCTATATGCAGGTGAGAGCAGACACAAGATAAGGTGAAAGCCTGTGATTGTGCAGTGAAAAGGAAGGCAGGATGAGAAGAGATAAGTACAGAGAGTACAGAAAGGGGAGAAGGGAAGGAGATGGAGAGACAAAATTGAACCTAAAGAGAGGAAGAGTAGCCAGAACCACACAGTCTTGGGACTCATAGGTATTGGGGATGTGTTAGACAATTAAATAAGTAGGGTGTGTCTACCCCATCTAGGGGTGTAGCTTTTGTATATCAATTAAGTTTGAGTTCACTGTAAAGGCATTTTGTGGGATGAGAATCTTCTAATATAAATCTGACTGATTAAAAAATAAAAAGGAAAGGAACACCAATGGGAAGAAAAAAGAATATGTTCATAGTCCTTAGCCAGCAAGTAATGCAAATCAAAATTACTTTGTGATTTTCTCAAATCACAGTCAAGTAGACAAGACAAAGAATAAATGAATGAAAAAAAAATATGGCAAACCAAATGATAAGAGAAGTTGACACAGATGTTGAGAGAATTAGTTTTATTTTTTCATTTTTTTCCTGAATCATTCTTTGTCAGGTCTTGAATGACTGCATAAGGGGAGGTGTGACATAATTCCTGCCCCTGAAGCATTTCAACACAATTGTTCTCTATGAACCCCATGTGTGCTGATGACTGCTGTAGGCCTGAAACTGATTTACTAGCTCTTCTGTTTTACTTTCAATTTCTCTTTCTGGGGAGTATATTTCCTTTATTACTCCTAGCTAATCATTCTAAAATAAGCAAAACAGATGAAGTTTTCAGAGATGAGGAATGGAGGTAGTCATGAGGACATGGAGGAAGAGGAGCAGGTTGTCTGCTTGGTTTTTAGGGATTAGAGAAGGAATCTAGACAATATAACCATGTAGGCCATAAAAGCCTACATCTTCCTTTGAAGAAATAGTTCATTGCCAGACATTGCTCTGAATTTAGAATTATGAGGAGATACATTTACCCTGCAGTTGAATTACTGCCGTATCAATAAGTCAGGGTAAACTTGGGGAAATCAAGATTAGAGAGTTAAAGTAGTCTCAAGAAGAAAAGATACAGGCAGGAAAAGAAGAAATAAATAGAAAACAAACAAATGATAGATGAGTATATCTTATAAGAAATCATGCTTGTATATGATCTAGATACAAATAGTATTAGAAGAAGAGTATTTGAAGCCATAGAATTGCTAAGATAGGAAACAGATTAGAGTATTAAAACATAAGTGTAAGTGTATAAAAAGTAATTCATTAGCCTAGCTATTTGAAGGGTTGGAGATAATAATGACTCAGGAGATAATAGAAAAAGATAGCTGCTTTTCTTGCATAAATTTTGAAATTTTATAAGAAGTTATTTTCACCTTAATAGTCTATTATCTTTCTGTTTTTACATGAAAATAGTTACTAAAGATAGCTCTCTGCTGTACCAGAAAATTACAAGAGCTATGCCTAGCTACCTTTGAAGAACAGGCTGTGTAGGTCTATAAGGAAATGTGATAAAATTATTGATCCAGGGGCTCATAGAATTTATGTAAATTTAAAAATTTCTAAATATATTATTGATAACAATCCAAACTTTGATGATGCAATTTTAGTAAGTAAGAGATTAGGTTCAGGCTCTCTGGTTGGCAGAAGACAAAAGAATGAGAAAGGAGAAGGAAAAAAGGAGAAGAAAGAATATTAAGAATTCTCTGGCAAACAGAGAGAACTTGAACTGACACCTTGCAACCAGTACTAACTCTGTGTCATTATTGAAATAGTGATGCTTCCATTCCTCACTTTTTCAGGATGCTTCTCATACAGAGGATGGACCTAGATAGTTCTTTAAGACCACAGCCATTTTTGGTTTGGTCTCCTTGTGATCCTGACCGAAGTCAGACCATTCCTGTTGACGGGTGATAATTTCAGCTTTTAGAGTTTTATTGTCATGAATATTGGAAAGGGTAATTATATTTTATATTCCTACATCTAGTTATATAAGTCAAAATCAATAAATTGTATATCAATTGACATATAATACGAGTGGCAAATCCCCTGCTAGTGAACATACAAGAGTGGCAGAGCTCCCATACTGCTCAGTGCATGTGAGGGCCAAAAGAATACAATAGCTAGTGGGACAAGGAAAATACAAAATATACTTATCTCCAGTAACAACATGTGCATTTTAATTTGTAATATATTTTTTTACTTTTCTTCCATGATAAATTTCATAAGCCTCAATAGTGACAAACATAGTCATGTACAACAGCACTGGAAAGACAGACGTGGGTAGATCTCTTTGAGTTCAAGGCCAGTCTGTTTTATTAAGTATGTTCCAAGTCAACTAGTGCTACATAGTAAGACCCTGCCTCAATAAAAATTTTAAAAATCTCTAGTTGTCTTTAGTGTAGTACAAAATTTGGATTACATATCCAAGTGACAATTTTAAGTCCAAGAAGAATAGAGAACTGGTAAAACACACCTTGATTTGTACTACATTCATTAAAAAGAGCAATATAAAATGGTCTGTGAGCAGTAGCTATGTTTTCATTTTTTTAATGATGAGCGAAGTCTCAAGATTTCAGCACAGTGTATTATTATCATCAATGTTTTCAAAGATGATAATCAACAAATAAATACATCAAACAACTGTGAGTTAGAGAGTTGAGCTGCCAATCCAGGTATGGAAAGAATAACTGACTACAGAAATAGATCTACCAAGATAATAGCCAACTGAAATATTCTAAGTATTGGCAGGACGAGGAATGCGAGGAATGCGCGGGGCACTCACTGAAAGAGGACTCGGGGAGCCCTGGCACCATGCCTCCCAAGAAGTATACTTGTTTAGCAGACTCAACCAGGATGGTTCTTGTAGACTCGTGGGTGTTCTTGGTCCACGTTGGTGGCACCAGCTGTGGGAAAAAAATCTCGTGGGGAGTCCAGTGGCAGAGTCCCATGGTGGTCTGGCAGTGGGATCCTGGTGGGCTTCCCACAGCACCGGCAGCGGAAGTTTCCACATTCACACAGCCACGACAGGCTTGCTGGCAGCTGCATTGGGGAGGTTCAGCGTTCCAAATGCTGGGAATCTAGAGTCAGGCACAGGAAGGCCCAGGAGACACTTGGAGTCTGACTTTTCCAAAGCTTTTATTGTTCATGGCTGAATGAGTGTAGATTGTGTGCGCTTCCCCCCAAAAAAGTCAGGGGGTCTTGCTTTTTATAGGAAGGGGAAAAGGGGTGGAAATAACTTAATTATCTATGCCTCCCAGCTTTTAGATAACTCACTAATATTTGAATATCTGGAGGTGGAGACTTGCTAATCATGCCCTCTACGTGTGCTATGTGACTGAAGGTCTCAGGTTAAATGGAGTTACCTCATCCAAGGCCCGCCAGACAGGAGGGATATGTTTTCACCTTCACCAAATAGGAACAAAGATTGGAACTTCCCCACAAACAGAGAATCAAACCCTTTGAAAAAGGAAAGCAACACAAATGAAAGTGAAAACTGTCCTCTATAAGTAAAATTTAACAACAGCAATTTAGTGACCTTGCTTCTGGGAGAATAAAATCTGAATTGTAGCAGTGTCTAGGAAAAATGAGAGGGAGCAGGTCATGAACTAGGAGAAGACAAATCTATGAAGTATGTCTCTATCTATATATAAGTGAATCCTGACTGTGTAATGGCAATAATATGTTGGTTTTAAAAATTCATTGAAATAGAAACAAATTATTGTACAACAATAAATCATAAAAACCACCAATGAAATTGGAGCCCTGTAAAATTCTGTAACCTGGGTTAGATTTCTAAGACCAATGTGCTGGCAGGTGAGAAACCGTTCTCAAGTTTTACATTGACAGTGACACTCCTGCTACCGCATATACAAATAAATACTTAAATATAGTATAATAAAAAGGAGTGATTTGTTTTTATTTTATGAGTACAGGTCTTTTGCTTGCATGTTTGTCTGTGCACCAGGTGTCTGCAGTCCTCATAAAAGCCAGAAAAGGGTACTAGATTCAGCAGAATTTGATGATGGTAGTAAGCTATAATGTGGGAACCAAAAAAATAATCAGGGTTCTCTGCAAGAGAACCAAATGTTCTTAATACCTGGATCATCTTTTCAGACGGTGTTTGGAATGAGCTACAAGTTGCTAGTGTCTAAGGAAATGTGACAGAATGAAGTACTTGGAAATTATGCTATAGAATGAGGTAGTGAGGCTTACAGTCATTTTACAAATAGGACACTTTAGGAAAAATGCTACCACAAAAATACAACTGATAAAACTCATTCTACTCATAGAAATTTTATGAATTTAATTGCTTGTCCTGGTCTCAAATATGTGATTAAATACAAATATTCCAGTACAATTGCGTGATAATCAAGAACAGCAGCAGCAGTGAAGTAGAGTCAACCAGATCCTACAGAACTATAAAGGGCTGAAGAAGTGACACAAGCCCTTCAGAGGAGTCCAGAAACCATGTGTACATCTTAGACCTTGAAGCATGAGGCTGTGAAGCTGAAGTTGACTTTGAGACTACAAGATGTTAAAGATGCCAGAGTCATGGGGGATACCTGCTGAAAAAAAGCTGCTAATTAGGGGTGGAATCAGTCCAGGAGAAAGAAGTTTGTTGTAGTCAATAAAGGTGAAATAGGAGTTTGAGACCTGAAAACAACTTTGATATCAGACATGGAAATATAGTTTGGAATTTGCCAAGCTTGTTTCCTGTCATTGGATAAATATCAGAAGAGATTTTGAACTTTTGAATTTTAACATTGTTGAGATGCAGAGTTTAGAATGTGATGATTTGTATATGTTTGGCCCAGGGATTGGTACTATTAGGAGGTATGGCCTTATTGGAATATATGTGTCACTTTGGGGATGGACTGTAATGCCATCATCCTAGTTACCTTGAAGCCAGTTTTTTGTTGTTGTTGTTGTTGTTTTGGTTTTTTTGTTTGTTTGGTTGGTTGGTTTTTTTGTTGTTGTTTGTCTTTTTTTTTTTTTTTTTTTTTTTTGCCATCAGATAAAGATGTAGAATTCTAAGGTTCTTCTGTATGTTGCCTGCCTTGGCATTGCCATGCTCCTGATGGTAATGGATTTCATGGTTTGTATATGTTCACCCGAGGGAGTGACACTATTAGAGGGTGTTTCCCTGTAGGAGTGGGTGTGGCCTTGTTGGAGTAGGTTTGTCAATATGAGAGTGGGTTTTAAGATCCTCATCCTAGCTGCCTGTAAGCAGTATTCTGCTAGCAGATTTCATATGAAGATGATGAACTCCCAGCTCCTCCTGCACCATGCCTGCCTGGATTCTGTCATGTTCCCACTTCAATGATAATGGACTGAACCTCTGAATCTGTAAGCTTGTCACAATTAAACATTGTCCTTATCAGATTTACCTTGGTCATGGTATCTGATCACAGCAGTAAAACCCTAACTAAAACATGGTTGTTTATTATTATTATTATTATTATTATTATTATTATTATTATTACTACTATTATTATTATTACTATTAGTATTGATGAAACACAAGACAGAGAGTTATCTTAGGAAACTAGACCAGATGTGATGCACTGTGCATTTAATTCCAACATTCAGGAAGCAGATCCTTTAGATATCTGTGAGTTCCAGACCACAGAGAGCAACGTTGTGAGAATCTGTCTCAAAGTAAAACAGAAACAGACAAGAAATAAGAAGAAAATATTAGTGTAACATTCATGCAAACATGGTTGTATTGATAAATTATGAGAAAAAGCTATTAAAAACATACATCTTACTCAAGAAAATACATTTAAAATTACATTGTTGGTTATGACGACATAGAGCCATAATCTGAAACTCAAGAGGCCAGATCAGGGAGATGGCAAGGTTATAGCCATCCTAGGCTACCCCTTTATACATATTGCCATATGTTATAAAACCTAATCTATAATCTGTGTTATATATAAAAAAATTGGTATTAAAAAACTAGTTTTACTGAGAGTCTGAACATAAAACTTCTTTTCCTCAAGAGGTTTACATAACAGAAATATCTACAATGATATCAAAATTACAATAATAAAAAAACTCAGGAAAAAGTGAAAAGGGAGAAGGAAGAAATAGAAGAAAACAAACACAGTGAATCAGTCCATGTCAAATATGAGAGTGCAGCAGTGTTCGACTTTCTACATATTTAAAATTATAAGAGAGTTTTATATCAGTGAAATGTAGGAATTATTAGAATAGCATTATTAAAACACATTAATTCAGAAAAATAATAATAAAAACACTGTCATATAATAATCATATAATAATAAATGACTTATTATTTTCATATACTTTTATTCAGGATTACAAGATGTTCTCAGTATAGCTATCAAATTCTAAGTTTTAAATTACTATTCTGATATATATATATATATATATATATATATACATAGATATTTATATGTATATATACGTATAGATATTTATATGTATATATATACATATATATATACATATATATATATATGTATATATATATATGTATGTATATGTGTGTGTGTGTGTGTGTGTGTAGCCTATAAGTCATTCTATTAGGCTGCAAATGTTAAATGTTACAAAGTTAGCTAGAAAATCAGAAAGTATAAAAAAATATTTATAATTACAAAGTTGTCTCTGACAACATATACCCACAATTTGAAAGTAGAGCACAAGGCATAAATATACAGTCATCCTTGGTTACTTCATGAGAATATCTCAACAACAACATATCTAAGCAAAAAGCAAGTAGCCAAATATAACAAAATATAAAAGTATAGTAATAAAATTTCAAGTTGATTGTCCCCAGATTTCACAGTGAACTTATAGAATTGATAGTAACCTTAGAAGTTGACTGAGAGTTTATGAAGATTCAGTTGTCTATTGGGCATATTTGTGGAATACTGTTTCAATCACTAACTGGTATAGGAGTGTCAGCCACTGTTAGTTGTACCACCTTTGGGCAAATAATCCCGTCTGTACAAGAAAGCTAAGGAAGCATGAATGTGCAAAAAAAAAAAAAAAAAAAAAAAAAAGTCGAAGAGCAGTATTTCTCCAAGCTTTCAGCTTTACTTCATGTTTTAGTTTCTGCCCCAACCTCCCCCAGTAGGAGACTATGATGTGTAAGCTTTCCTCCACAAATGAATGAAAAAGAGAAATATAAAAGGAAAGACAAGAATGCTCTCAAATACTGTGGAGAAAGTTTGTTGTAGATGAAACAGAGTGCATATCCAGAGGCAAGAATATCTGGTAGAGTCCAGAGTGGTCATGACTTTGATTCTGGTCATGTAAGAAAAGTGGGTAAAGGAGAAGAAGGAGACAGGAATAAAGGGGGTACCTAGAGAGTAAGAAGCCAGGAGGCACAGAAACTGGATATGGTAATCAAAATTTCAGAATTATATATGGAATAATATTTGGAGAAAGGACAGTCAAGACCCTGGCCTGGAGAAGTTTAAGATTGGGAGTGAGGTATGGGAGTCAGAAGGATCCTGCAATAGGTAGAGAATGAAGGATGTTACCAGAACATTGCTGCTAGGTTTACTTTTGATATGTTAAATAGACACTTGAGCCCTTTTTCTTAGTTAGAGCCCTAACATCTTCTATAAGTTGCTTTTGTTCTGTGGAAGTGGAGGGACTGGTGTCAGGATATGTATCACACCAGCAGAAATGTGATTTTGTTTCAATGCTTCCAAGTTGAGCACCACCACAGCTCAGAGATAAGTGTTGTCCAATAGTATTCACAAGGTTCAGAGTTCAACCCCCTGCACCAAAAATAATAAAATAAAATAAAATAAAATAAAATAAAATAAAATGAAATAAAATAAAATAATTAAAAATAATACTTAAAACATATGATGCATTTCTCTTCCTCAACAAACTTTGAGATTTTTTTTTTTTAGAGAATTGTCATAATAGATGAGTATCTTAGACATAATTAAACATTCATTTTTAAAGTGAAAGAGAAAACATATTTAGAAAGTCAGGCATCCAAATATTTTAAGTGTATAATAGGACCTTGTAGACCTTGTGGCACATTTTAAAAATCTTCACACATGCATGTTAACATAATTCCTTTAGAGAAGGCTGTTGGATAAATTTTTTATTTAGATTTTCAGATGCTTTTTCGTCTAGCCCAGACTGAATTTGAACTTCTGTTTTGTCTGCTTCCACTTGCAAGCTTGCTTCTAGCTGGCAGATACTCAGCCACCACATAAATTGTTTCTTGTTTGTTTGTTCAACATTGCATTGGTGACCATTGTTAGTAGGGTAGCCAAATAAAGAACTAAATTGATAATTGAACAGGTTGAATGTCCAAAGACTATAAAAGACAAGATAATTTAAATTAGTAGTTTGGCTAGATTTCTACATAAAATTTAATGTTAAAGGATAGCTATGCTCTCCTAATTAGGGTTATCATTACTGTAATAAAACATAGTAACCAAAAGCGACATGAGGAGGAAAAGGCTTATATGACTTATACTCCAACATAATTCTTCATCACAGAAGAAAGTCAGGAAAGGAATTCAAGGGAGATAGGAAACTGGAAACAGAAGGCATGGAGGGGTGCTACCTATTGGCTTGCACAGTCTTCTTCCTTATAGACACCCAAATTGGCTGGGTCCATTCACATCAATTGATATATTTTTTAAAATACTGTATAGTATTGCCTATAAATCTACCTAATGACTACACTTTCTCATTTAAGTCACTCTATACTCTGATTACTCCAGGTTATGTAAAGTTGACATAAAACCACCCAGCACAATTAGTAAAAAGCAAAAAAAAAATTGCACAAAATAGAGTAAGTCTAAAACCAAAACAATATTAAAACTTCAATCTTAAAAGTTGATTTATATATTAAATATAATCTTAATAGAATCAAAGATTGCCAGCCTGAACTCAGTCCCTCTTTGAAGAAGCAATATGTATGTGATTTCAGGATGAGTAACAACTTGACTGTTCCTCATTATTACAGATAGTCTGAACAGTATGTCATCGCTATGTTTGAGGAAGGACCATGAAACTTGGCAGTCAAGTGTTTGCTTAAAAGAAATCAATGGAATCTCCAATCATTTAGAACTGTTACTTTAAGTATTGAATACTGAATTCAGCAACATTTAAATGTATAAATCAGTACAAAGCACAGATTTTTAAAATTTTACAAGTAAAAATAAATGTATGTTTTAAATTAAAATTCACATTAAGTTCAGGGCTGCAGAGATTCCCCAATGGGTAAAATAAATTTCCATATAAACACAATAATCTGAGTTTAAGTCCTGTGCTGAAGAGTTTTGTCAATTTAACACAAGCCAGAGCCATTAGAGAGTAGGGGCCTCAAGTAATGAAATATTTCCATAAGGTAAAACTCCAAGTAAGCCTTAAGACACCTCTCAGTTAGTTATTGATATGAGAAGACCCAACTAAACTCATTTGAGTGTGGCTACCCTTGGACTCTTGGTCCTAAATTCTATTAGAAAGAAGAGTGAGAAAGCCATAGGAGTCAATCTAGTAGTATCACTTCTGTGTCCTCTGCATGAGTTCCTGCCTCCAGGTGCCTTCCCTGTGTGAGTTCCTTCCCTCACTACTTTTTGACGAACTATTGAAGTGTGTTATATGGAAATGTCAGTGAAATAAATCCTTTCCATCTCAAGTTACTTTTGATTGAGTTGTTGTTTAACAAAAATTGGAAACCTAACTAAGACAAATTGGAACCAGGAGAAGGATCTTATCATAACAGATCAGATAATGTTACTTTAGGGAGTATTGTGGAAAGATTAGAAAAGCCACTGAGTGTTGATAGCTCAGTGAGCTATTGCATCGGAGCTTGTACAATGAGAATTCTATTAGCAGTACAGTTTTCTTGGTGTCTTGAACTAGAGCTAATATTGCCATAAAGACCAGAATCTTCAAAGTGAAATTATCTGGTAAGTGTTTCTCAAAGTCAGTACCAAGAAATTGTGTTCCAGAGAAAGCTGAGATCTTACATTTTGCTGACAGCTGTTATTGGTAGTGTAAGAGTCACTCATATAGTCCTGATTTTGATAACATGAAGGGGTCATGTAGAGCATCTGATGTTTCACACTATGTGGCACAGGTGAAGAAAGCCATGAAGAAGCAATTACTGAAAGAATATTGCAGTTGTAGCAAAAGGTCCCAACAATATGAAGATGTCAGTAGGATGGAGAGACAACCAAAAACAGTAACAACAGTGTAGTGGAGGCAGCTGGAGGTTGGTGAACAAGCTTTGTGTACTACAGAAGACAGAGCAAGAAAAATGACCCAGGATTTAAGGGAGCCCATAAGAGTGCAAGTGGATCTCATTCACTGGACATCTTTTTATTTAAACTGCTAGACCCTCATTCTGCTTTGATATGATTTAGATTCTGCCCTGGTTATTCCCTTTTGTAAAAAGAAAGTTTTCAACTTAATTTTGATGTTTAAAGGAGCACACATTTGAAAGTGTTTGGATTTTGTAAGAGATTTGGGGTTTCAAAGAGATTAGATGTTTTAAAGATACTAAACTTTCATTGTGTTTGAATTTGTAAAGACTGTATGATGTTTCAAATTATTTAACTTTTAAATTTGGTATTACTAACATGTCATCTTGAGGATAAATGATAAAGTATGATTATGATTAAAAATTAAAAAATGATATTTTTATATGTCAAGTTGAAAAGGGTCAGTTGTAGTGACTAGTTCAAAGTCAACAGGACACAAGATGGGTTGTAAAATTCTGGGCACAGCCTCTAAGATCTGTGTCTATCCTCCTCCTAATGTGGCAAAGAAGAAAATAGAATTGCTAGGGCTTGCTAGAGGCATAATCCGTGATCAATGAGAGAAACCATATTAAGGTAATATAGTTGGCCTGATACAGAAAGTACTATACATTGCATTGTGTATCATAAAATATATTGGCTCTGATCTTTAAGTTGAATGTTCTAGACTGATCATTAAATGTTAGTGTTATATAGTTTAAGGAATTAATGTGACTCTGAAGAACTTATGCATGGATTACAGTACATGGAATATTTGAGACACTAGAATTAAATCCTCAAAACGGCACTGCTGTTTCTCAGTTCTATAGTTCCATGTTGTTTTATTGTTGCACATTAGCTTAAAAATGTGTACTTCTATATTTCATTATATCAGCTGAGGAGTGCACAATGTTAATGTGAAATATATTTACAGTAAAATGTTATGCAAACAGAAAATCACTGGAATCTGTTCTTGGATCAAGGTTCAGTCACAATCGTATATTGTGTATGAGGGTCTCAGTTGGGATAAGATTATATGTATTGGTGACTAACTCCAAAAATCTAATAAAGCACTGATATTATATTAAGGAAAGTAATAAAAGCACTCCCTCTAGGAGTCATTTAAACAAGAGTGAGTTCAGATTTGATTCTGTATTTCATACTGCCTGTGTCCACACTCCTTTTTCTGTCAGTTATATGAGTCTTAACCTTTTGCCTGCCTGACATCTGTCTTGTGAATCTGTTCTTGTATCTCTGTGTATCTGTCTTTATGTGTGGCTGTTGTAAGAGCCGTGTTTATGTTTCTGTCATATGTGTGATTGCTGAATGTGTCTGTCCATAAAAATGAGGTTTGCTATGCATTTATTGAACAGCAGAGAATATATTACATAGGGAAGGAATGAGCCACTTTACAGAAATCTTAGTATTTTACAAGGGAGTAAGTTACTAGGTAAAACTAATCTCCACTGACTTGGACAATAGGCAATACTGTTTATCAACCAATTACCATAAATCATTGCTTTCAACTTTTATGGTAGTTTCAGGAATTTGCTTTAACCATCTACATTTTCTGCTTTATACTCATAATATACACACATTTTTACTAGGTCAGAGTCATGAAAGAGAATATAACTTTAGATTGTAGTAATGCATTAGTTTGCATTATAAAAATTGATTACATGTGGAATCTATGGCAAGTAAGGTTGATTGCTGTATTGTTCTCTTGAAGGCAATTTAAACAACAGACAATATACCATCACTCTTAAGTGACTTTGGGTGTACTGATAATTCTGTCTGTAAGGTATATCCAGAATTTCATTTTTCTTAGTATGGAAGACATATTTTCAATATATTACATCAGAAGAGATTAAAACATTTTTTTAAAAGTCATTCACATTGACTCATTTGTAATTCCAATGGTGTGGGTAATAGATAGTTGGATGCCTTGCACACTACAGTCTGACAGCCTAGTCTTCTAGGTTAAGTAAAGGCCAAAAAGAGACTCTGCCCAAAAATAAATAAAGGTGCACTATCTCAGAAAAATAATAACTTAGACTATCCTATCTTTAATCTACAAGTACACACTTAGCTATATTCACGTAGAAACATGTGTACTTTTAGACTGATGAAAACGTGAATACAAGCACACTTGTGTGCAGGCACACACACACACACACACACACACACACACACACACACACACACACAAAGACAAACTAGTACTCAGTCATTTATACCAGTGATGGCAATAGTGGAGATGATCAAAATAAGTGAAACAAGAAAGTCCAAATGATACTTACCATAGAATTTGTGTGAAAAATGTTAAAACCTCTTACAACACTTCATAGAATTTGATAGTGAAATGGTTGGCCAGAGAGAGGATGAAGGAGGGAAAGCTGGGTAAGTTGTTCAGTGGGTATGATACCAGAAATAGCAAATACTTTAGATGTGCTATGTCACAATAGGATACTGTAGATAATCACCTTGAACTGTGTATTTTAAAGAACAAGAAAAATTTAAAGACAGAAAAAATTCACCACAAGTGTGAGGACATAGCTATGTGCAGGCTGATTTAAATATTGCAAATTTGTCTTGTAATGAAATGTTATGTGGCCTCAAATCACTATATGTAATGTGTAACTTATACTGTTCATATACTGGGCAAATTAAATTTAAATAAAAAGTATCATATGTCTAGTGTTTGTTTTTTCCACATATGAAAGCACACTTAAGAGATTGTGTGACATTTTCAAGATGGTGTAATTTAATATATAGCTGAAAATCTGTATTCATCTGTGGGGAGCGGCTCCACCATTACATTACGGTGTGTGCACATGCTCACGTCCTAGGTAGAGTAAAGAAGAATGTGCGCATATGCCTACGCGTCACCCCTTCCTGGCGCGAGTGTGCCCAGGCCATACGTTAACCGGTCTGAGACTGCGGGAGCCTGTCAGGAGCTGCCACGTCCTAAGCGAGCGTTAGGCTCTATATAAGGGATGGGTTTTCTGTCCTTGGGGCTCTCCACTTCTCGTTGCTTGAAGAAGCTTGTGATCTCGCTCTCAAGATGCATTAAAGCTTCATCTGCAGAAGGATCCTGTGTGTACCGCGTCTTTCCTGCTGGCGGGAGGTAGCGCGGGACATTCATCTTTCTGGTTTATAAACTCAAATTGAAAAAAAATGTACTTGGAAGAGCGGAGGAACATGCCTTGAAGTCTTTCTATTTTCTAAAAACATGTGATAAACTATTATTAAATAAAGTATCAAAGCAAATAATTAAGATATTGTATTCTCCACAGCAAAATATTATATAGAGTAGTTTTAATCCAGTATCATGGAAGTATAGGCAAGGAAGCATATCCAAAGATATGATCCAGAGTACATACAGACACACCCTAGCTTACTGAAAGATCTGCTTGGAATACATAAATGCTCTTATTTCACACCTTTGATCATTAATGATGGATATAAGATTGAATTATAGAAGGAAGCAGCCATGTTTAAAAATGGTATGTAATTGACATAAAATGACAAAGCAACAAATCAGAGAATTGACAGAACAAGTCATACATAGGCTACATTCACTGCACATAAGAAGAACAGTCAAAGAAAGGCTACTCAAAAGCATCGAGATGGAAAAGAAAAAGGTGGTGTGGTGTGTTCTTTGTGTATATAAGCATTTACCAGGATGGTTTTACAAAGACAAGTTTCAGAGAGAACCTGCTAGATACAGAAAGACAGAATATGACAGAGAATGAGAATGATCTAGAAGACTAGAACATATTACCAAAGTGAGTTTGAGCCTAGGCAGAGAAATTCAGTTAGAAGACAAGAGAAGCTAGACTGGATGAGTCAGCATGGAAGATTAGATTATATGGAGGCTAGAATCTTCCAGAACAAAGCCTATGGTTAATTAGAACAACAACAACAACAAAAGAAACATTCTTGGCTCAGCTTAAGCCCTGAATTCACACAGCTTGGGTACAGCTCTCATGTCATCACTTCATCTGATGAAATAAAGAAAATATTTACAAAGTTGAAGTCCTCTCTTACTAACATTTCTCTGATTCTTTTGATAAAAGTGCAGACACATTATCCTGTTGTATGTGGTGCTTATTTCCACTGTCAGAGAGATATATAACAGACAGGATGTTTTAAAGATTTTAAATATAGAGAAAAAAATTTCATTGTCCTGTTATCATAAACTGATAAATGAATTTTAAGTAAATAGAAGTCTACTAAAGGAGCTCTGGAAATGTCTGAGTTGGTAAAGTGCTTGTTTTTCAAGCATGAGGACATGACTGTGGATCTCTAACAGTGTTGTTAAAGTTGGACGTGGTTGTCCACTTATACAAACTCAGCTCTGGATTATACTTGGCGTGTTTTTTGGAGATTCTCAGAGCTTTATTTTCACACAATTTAGGCAACTGATGGAGTGGCTAAACAAATAAACAAAAACAAAAAACAAGGTTGGAAAGCAGTAGAAGAGGAAAGTTCCTGACATTAACTTTGGGCATATACTTACTTACATAAACATACACATACAAACACACACACACACACACATGAGAGAGAGAGAGAGAGAGAGAGAGAGAGAGAGAGAGAGAGAGAGATCTCTCACATAGTATGGAGAATATAGTATTATTTACGCAAATTTTTATACTACAAGATTTCTTTTTTTATTGGATATTTAATTTACATTTCAGGTGTTATCACCTTACCTCATTTTTCACCTGCCCAGGAACCCACTATCCTAGCCCCCTTCCTCCTGCTTTTATGAGGATATGCCCTCACCAACACCCCCCTCTCCCAACTCTCCACCCTTGAATTCCCCAACCCTGCGTGTCCAACCTTCATGAGACCAAGGATCTTGACAGCTCTAGTGCTGCCCACAGTACTGAGTTTGGGTTTAGGCCTAGGGGATTAAAGAAAAACTCAGACTCGGGTCATTTGCTGTGAGAGAATGTCAATGCTTTTACTGGGCAGGATCAATATATACACCAAGCCAGGGAAGAGTAAACACAAACTCAGGAAAAAACAGGAACTCAACTGGAGAGCAATAGGAAAAAGCACGAACCAAGAAGGTGGTAATAGGATGTCAAGTGTAAATTTCCTTCCTGTGGCACCATGTCTTAGTCAGGATGTTTTGATCCTAGAGGAACCTCAGAATGTTACTTAGTAGATAGCAGTATACAGAAAGTCTCAGCAAGGGCATAGAAGCCCTTCAGGGTCTTACAGATCTCCTCTTCCATCTATGCCCAACAAGTCCATCCTCCCTCATACATATAGCTGGAGCTATGGGTCCCTCCATATGTGCTTCCAGGCTGGTGTTTTAGACCCTGGGAGCTCTGGTTGGATACTATTGTTGCTCTGCACATATGGCAGCAAACCCCTTCAGCTCCTTAAGTCTTCTCTCTAACTTCTCCATTGGGAATACCATGATCACTTCAATGGTTAGCTGTGAGTATCTGCCTCTGCATATGTCAGATTCTGGCAGACTTCTAAGGAGACAGCTGTATCAGGCTTTTGTCATCATGCATTTCCTGACATTCACTTTAGCGTCTAACTTTGTTGACTGCACATGAGATACCCAGGTGAAAAAGTCACCAGACATCTCCTTCAGTTTCTGTCCCACATTTTGTCTCTATATTTATTCCCTTGAGTATTTTTTTAACTCCTTTTAAGAATGACTGAAGCACCCACACTTTGGTCTTCCTTCTTTATGAGCTTCAAGTTGTATGTGAGTTGCATCTTGGGTATTGTGAGCTTCTGGGATAATAGCCAATTATAAGTGAGTTAACACCATGTGTGTCCTTTTGTGATTGGGTTATCACAGTCAGGATGATATTTTCTAGTTTCATCCATTTACTTAAGAATTTCTTGAATTCATTTTTTAATAGCTGAGTAATATGCCATTGTGTGAATATACCACATTTTCTGTATCCATTCCTCTGTTGAAGAACATCTGGGTGCTTTCTAGCTTCTAGCTATTATAAATAAGGCTACTATGAACATAGTGGAGCATATGTCCTTGTATGTTGGAGAATCTTCTAGGTATATGACCAGGAGTAAGATAGGTGGGTTCTTAGGTAATGTTATGTCCAATTTTCAAAGAAACCACCAGTCTGATTTCCAGAGGGTGAATTTCCAACCCTGACCTCAAGTTGTACTACAGAGCAATAGTGATAAAAACTATACAGTATTGGCACAGAGATAGACAGGAAGATCGATGGACTAGAATTGAAGATCCAGAAAGAAACCCACACACCTATGGTCATTTAATCTGTGAAAAAGAAGGTAAAACCATATAGTGGAAAAAGGGCAGCACTTTCAACAAATGGTGCTGGTTCAACTGGAGAACAACATGTACAAGAATGCAAATCGATCCACTCTTATCTCATTGTACAAAGCTCAAGTATAAATGAATTAAGGACCTTCACATAAAACCAGATATATTGAAACTAATTGAAGAGAAGTTGGGGAAGAAACTTGAATACTTATGCACAGAAAAAAAAAAAATGTTCCTGAACAGAAAAAAACACCAATGACTTATGCTCTAAGATCAAGAATTGAAAAATGTGACCTCATAAAAGTGTAAAGCTTTTGTAAGGCAAATGACATTGTCAATAGGACAAAATGGCAACCAACAGTTTGGGAAAAGCTGTTTACGAATCCCACATCCAAAAGAGGGCTAATATTCAGAATATACAAAGAACTCAAGAAATTAAACTCCAGACAACCAAATAACCATATTAAAAATGGGGTACTGAACTAAACAAATAATCCTCAACTGAAGGAACTTGAATGGCCGAGAAGCACCTAAAGAAATGTTCAGCATCCTTAGTCATCCAGAAAATGAAAAAACTCTGAGATTCCACCTCACACCAGTCAGAATGACTAAGTTCAAAAACTCAGGTGATAGCAGATGCTGGGGAGGATGTGGAGAAAGAAGAACAATCCTCCATCCTTGGTGGGATTGCAAGCCAGTGCAAGGTTTCTTGAGTGACAAGAAACAAAACATCAGGAAAATTTCAGCCTACTCAATTATAAATTTTATCTACTCCATTGATCAACATTTAACTGAAAACTTTAGCACCACTGTGCTGTGCCAAGCAATGAGGATTATTGAGCAATGCAATTTGATATTTAAAATTAATGACATGTGTCAAAAAACAACTCTGTTTATATATGTGTGTAATAGATAAGCTTGATAAAGCTGTCAACGAGTTTTCCCCAAGTTTTCAGTTGTTGATTGGAAGAAAAGTATAACTGTAAATAGTGTTTAAATGTCTTTGTATTTGTAATTTCTGTAAATATTTGATTTTTTATTATTTTGAACTTATCTTCACTTTGTGCTTTCAAACTAGAATCACATTTAATTTTTACTCAAATTGTGCGTGTAAGCTGAATCCAAATCCTGTGGAATTGATCCCACTGACATTTTCCTGTATCTTCACTTTCCTTTCTCAGACTTTGCTACACATATTCAAATGTCAAGAATTTCAATTTCAAAGAGGATACTCCATATCGTTGTCTTTTATTATTTTTAAATCCTGTCAGATCTAAGGGGATTTTTTTTTTCTTTTTTTTTGCCAGTTAAGACTTTAAACACTACCAAAATACACTTCAACCACCAGAAACCACACAGAACAGCATTTATACAACGGCTAAGCCAGGTAGATCTCTACAGATTTCATGATGTTTTGAGGACCTGCACCATGATTGTTTAGAGTCTACTTTCAATGTATTCTAATGCCAAAAAGAACCTCTTCACAGATTCTTAGAGTTTATCTATTTACATTATGATCAGGACATTAACAAACTATGTTACGTACAGAAAATGCAGTTACCTTCACAGAAACATTTTTATTTACAAAGTAAATTTTAATTAAAATAAAACAAAACAGTATATTCAGATACAGAAAAAGAATATCCCAAAATCTAGAATATTCAAATAGTCACAGTTCACAGGGGTCACTTGATAGACATACAGTAAAAAAGTCAGTGAGTATAAATGTTCATCTGGAATCTGTGTTTTTTTCTCTCAATGTTAGTCCACCATCCCTATGAAAATGCTGACAGGCCAAAACATGGTTTTATTATTTACTGGTTTTGTTGCTGAGGTAATATATCTTCATGAAAGACATGAAATGACAGATTCACTTGGGCTCACAATTTGGTGGTACAATTCATTATAATAGGAAAGGCGTGGTAACTTGAACATGAAGAAATTAGAACATTTTAAGGAAACAGAGGGAGTGAATGCTAGTGCTCAGCCACCTTTTCTCTTTATATGTAGTCCTAGTATCCCAGCCAAAAGAATGGTGTTACCCATACTTAGGATTGGTCTCCCCACTTCAAATAACATAATAGAGAGTATTCTTTGTAAACATGTTTGAAAGCTATGCTAATGTAGATAATTCCTGAAAGGTGTGCCAGAGTCTTATCTCAGGGATTTAACATTCAATATTGACTTTCAGAATTTTTTTTATGTCTGACACAAATAAAATAATTACATAACAAGCTAAAGCTATGAGCTCCGTACTCAGTGAAAGATCTAGTTTCACAGAAAATAGTAGAGAATGATTGAGGAATACACCAGAGCTAGCCTCTTGTCTCTACCTACATGGGCACACATATACACAAGCACCACCATGCACTTACCAACACAAAAACATCCATATACCACAGAACACACATTAAATTAAGCAAATAATATCAAATATCATAAGCATATAAAACAAAATGATAAAAGTTATAAACGAAAATAAATTATTTGCTATATAATATAGTTACTTTCCTAGAAGAAAATGGCATTTAATGTGTTAGGAAAGTTAAAAATCAATAAACAGCAAAAAGCATTATTAAAAAGTATAATGGGGCTACTGAAGGCAGACACACAAACGAAGTTACAAAAATTAAAGCCCTTTATTTATTTATTTATTTATTTATTTATTTTTGTTAATTTTATCCAAGTATGTATTGAATTTTATTTATTGTTACTCATATCTTTTTACTTAACTCTCTCCACTTACTTCTATCACCTATATTCAACTCTCTTTACCATATTCATGGCTTTTTGCTTTGTTTTCTGGACTACTGTTTTTTCTTTTATTTTTGAGATTATAACATAATAATATCAATTTCTCATACCTCTTTCCTCTTCTAAACTCTCTCATAAACCCCTGCTTATTATTTCTCAAATCCATAACTTCTTTTCTCATTAATTATTACATGTACATGTATGTGTATATATTTACAAAGTACATAATTAAACCTTCATCTCCTCACTCTTACACATTTTGCACCCTTTTTCACAAAGTTCTAAGAAATTTAATATGGTGACAAAAGCATATAGCAGCAGAGGACTAAATTCTCCACTGTCATTTATTCGAAATATGTTAAAGAGCTACCAGTTTCTGCATCTGCTGTACAGAGGAACTTCTCAGATTAGGATGGGAATCTCATTTGTTTCTGAGTTAATCACAGATATTTACACTATAATTGGTCCCATGACAATTTAACTAAAGAATAGTTGTTTATTTGCTGGGACATATGACTTTTCAGACAATGGAATTTATTTCAGGTTTAAAGTATCAGGAATATATTCTTTCCCATAAAGCAGAGGTCAAATACAATCTGAGAGTGGTTGCTTACCCCCATTACAGAGTCTACCTCCAGTAGTAATACACTGTATCAAGTGGAGGGATGGTGCTGCCATCCCACAGTCAAAAACTCTGACCTAGTATTGTTCCTGTCTAAAAGAAATTCAGAGACAAAAATGGAGAAGAAATTCAGGGAAAAGAGGTCTAGTGACTGACCCAAATTGGGATTCATCTCAAGGAAAGGCTAAAAGGCCTGGCTACAATTATCAATGCTATGGTGTGCTTACAGAAGGAGCCTAGCATGGCTATCCTCCAAAAAATCCCCAAAAATTAGCTGACTGAGGCAGAAGCAAATACTTACACCCAGCCAATAGACTAAAGTTGGGGAACCCTGTGGTTGCATTAGGGAAAGTTTGGAAGAAGTTGATGAACAGGGAAATACCAAAGAAGACAAGCAGTTTCAACTAAACTGGACACCCAAAATCTCTCAGAAAATGAGCCACCATCCATGCAGTATACATTACCTGGTATGAAGCCCCCGACATATATACAGCAGAGGACTTTTGCTCTGGCCTTATTGAGAGAAGATGCACATAACCTTCAAGAGACTTGAGATCTCATGGAGTAAGAACATCTGGCAGGGTGGGGTTGAGCATGATGGGGTGTGGGAGTGGAGTAGGATGGTGGAGTGGGGACATCCTATTGCAGATGGGGGATGGGGAGGAGGATTGAGAGGAAGAACTGTTCTTCAGAATATTGAAAATAATATTATGTGCTATTCCACTGCTGGGCATATACCCAAAAGATGCATCAACATATAATAAGAAAACATGCTCCACTATGTTTATAGCAGCCTTATTTATAATAGCCAGAAGTTGAAAATAACCCAGATGTCCCTCAACAGAAGAATGGATACAGAAAATGTGGTACATATACACAATGGAGAACTATGCAGTGATTAAAAACAATGACTTCATGAAATTCACAGGCAAATGGAAGGAACTAGAAAGTATCATTCTGAGTGAGGCAACACAGATTAAAAAAAAAAACAAAAAACAAAAAAAAACAAAACAAAAAAAAACCAACCAAACAAACAAACAAAAAACCCTAACATGGTATGTACTCACTAATAAATGGGTACTAACCCAAAAGCTCACAATGCATGTGATACAACCTACAGACCATATAGAGGGTAGAAAGATGGAAGATCAGGTGTGGATGCTTCAGTCTTGCACTGAAGGAGAAACAGGGCAATTGTGGGAGATAGACTGAAAGATGAACAAGGGAGGGAGAAAGTAGAAGGAAGAAGTAAGGGTGGCAGTTTCAGAATCTGAAAGAGACTTGAGAGATATACAGAGGGATAAAAAATCAAAAAAAAAGTAGCAGGGGGGATGAGGAACTGGGAATAGCTACTGGTGGGTCCCACACACCATAGAAATTTGAGACTTCCAGGACCCAATGGGATTGACTTTAGCTGTAGTGCATAGAGAAAAGGGAGGTAAAACCTGTGGAGAGCATCACCAGTAGATAGGCACCACCCCTGGTCGAGGGATGGAGCCACCTACCCATCTCAAAGTTTTTTAACCCAGAAATGCTTCAGAAAAAAAAAAAAAAGAGCAGGTACAAAAGACAGAACAGAGACTGAAGGAAAGATCACCTGGGGAATGGCCTCAACTAAGGATACATGATGTTTATAGACATCAAACCCAACACTTTGATGTGATCGAGAGGTGCTTGCATTCAGGAACCGAGTGTGGCAGTTCCTGGGGTGGCGTGGCCAACAACTGACTAAAGCAAAGGCAGATGCTTGGAGCTAACTATCAGGCTGAAATCAGGGAACCTGGTGGGGCAGAAGGCAGAAGGACTGGGGGAAGACTGCAACCCCACTGGAAGAAAAACGAAGGCTAGTCTCGAATAGAGGCAGATATATACCTGCAGGCACATACCATGTACAAGTGAAAAAATACCTATATTCACATACAATATTTAGTGTATCTAAATATATATGGCATCTATACCGTTTTATGAAAGGGATTTTTCAGTAATTATTAAAATTTATAATATAAGCTTATGACCCAGAACTTCATTTAAACAGAAGTGAAATGAGAAGTGAAAATATCAATTGGTTTCACATACAGGAAATTTTAATGTAGAATAGTCTCTGTTGCATAACAGAAAAGAAAAGAACTTTGAGTCTATACTAGGTCTCTAAGTAAAAGGACTCAGTATGTAAAGGCCATGCTCCAAGATGAAAGACTCCCACAGGTTCTATGGTTAAGTTCATTCTCTGATTGGCAGTGCTATTTTGAGATATTACTTAACACAATTCCATCATTGTTTAAAGATTTCCTTCCATGATAATTCTAAATCCCATTAAACTGGCATCTAAAATAAACTATTCCAGGTAAAGAGTCAATAGGATACCAAAAAATTTACTAGGAATCTAAATTCATGCTTTAGGGGAACAAAGTTTAAGAAAGTATTATCTTGACTTTGATTCTGGAAACATTCAAAGTTAATAAAAACAAATTTATATATGGCTATTTATTGATAGGATAAAATATAATAATAAAAAACATTCATGCTTGGGGGAACCAATTTTAAGAAAGTATTGCCTGACTTTGATTCCTGAAGAACTCAAAGTTAATATAAACCAATATATACATGTAGTAGGCTATTATAGGATAGGTTATGATGATATTAAAAGAAAGAGTTTCAAGTTTGAAGAATAATTTATATAGTATTAGAGAAACAATCAAACATGTCAGTGCCACCTCCCAGTTATCCTAAGAATGCATGAAATTAAACAGTGTAAAGATCTTGAAGTAGGCTAGAAGAATATGTTTTTTTAATTTAGAATTACTTCTTAGTCTGTGATTAAAACAAAAATCAACCTTTCTGTTTTGAGGAGCCTCCACTATGATTAAAGCAGTTATAGAAGAGTTTATTTTGTCTTACAGTTCTAAGGGGTCCTCTTGGCAGGAAGACATGGCATCAGGTTCACCACTCGAATTGCAACCATGAAGCTGAAAGAACAAACTGGAAGTTTTTGAAGGTTTCACTCTCAAGGCCTGAACACAGCATATCAACATTCCCCATTAAGCCATAAGATCTAAATAGCCACAAAAGGCATCATTACCAACTTATTACAAAACATAGACATTTCTCATTCAAACTATGATTAAAGAACTTGTAAATTGTGTTTGGTCTGTGTATTTCATCATGGGAGCAGAAATTAAACCACAGCTAATAATTGAGAAAATATATGAAGAATAAAAATAAAACAATCTTTGGATAAATGGCTGAAGAGAGATTCTGGTGCTCAACTAATTATTACACAGATGAATATATAACTATTATTAAAATAAGTATTATTTAATAAGTACTATCAAAATTCCTGGAAATGTTAAAATGATAACATTGTTTGAGAGTACATCAAAACCAAAAACCATCTATGAACTCAACCAGTGTTGGGAAGGTGGTCAAAAGAAAGTTCAATAATTATATTCCAGATATAGCATTAATCTCAGGCACTGTTAAAGCTAATCTTGTTTGTCCACTTGAATATATCTAGAATTAACTAAAGTACAAGTAGTTGGCCACACTTTGGGTTGATCATATCATTTGGAATAGAAACACCCATCCTAAGATTGGGTCACACATGAATGTGGGATCCCATACTAAGGGATATGAAACTAGGAAGCTGTTTGCTTTTGGTCTGCATGTCTTCACTTCACTGGTAAGTTTATCTCTCCTGCTGCTGAGCCATTGTCTTGCTGGTATTTGAACCAACTTTATCGGGATTCCCATATAGCCTGTAGACCAGATGAGATATCCAGCATCATGAGTGCACGGTTAGTGAGTCCCTATCAGATTATTGCTCTTTTGTTAGGATATTGTAGTGAGAGTTTTGGTTTATTTGAAAAACACAGAAACATTATGGGAATATGTTTTAGTTTTAATCCTATAGGTAATTGGCTGCTGGAGAATAGCAGAGGGGGTTCCTCCAGGGCAAAGTTAGGCATGGCGGCTCACTAAAGGCCTCTCCACAGCTCCTCACAGGCGAGGTCCCAATGACACACAAGAAAGTCCATGGGTATTTACAGGCTTTAATATCATTGCGAATGGTGGATGGATCTGGATGCGCCCCACCAAAACCCAGGGCAGGAATAAACAAATGGAATACAAAAACAAACAAACAAACAACAAAAACAAATAAACTAAAAAACATGAATGTAGACACAGGTCAAGTCAATGGAAAGAAATGTAACTCAGTAGTAGGTCTACTTGGTTTCATTAAGGCTAATTTGATCATAGTCTTATGAGACACACAAAATTAATCCTAGTAGATTAAGCTTTAACTTAGAAAACATCATTCACACAAATCTAAAAGATAACAGAGTGAACTGTTGCTTTGGCAGGGGGACAGGGAATATTAAATTAACTGCAGAATTTTGAATCTAAATACAGATATTGTGACTTAGGGTATTGATTAAAAAAGCCACCATATGTGATTTAACAAGTAAGTGCTTTAATTAGCTAAAGAGATGTGCATTTAAACTCTCTTTATTTTATTGTTTGTATTAAAACTTAAAGTTTTCAATCAATTAAGAGTACATAAATGATCTAATAAAAATCAGATGAAGTATGTTGAGGCATTTTACAAAAAAGTAAATGTGAAGGGTTCATAGACATAAGTAAACATAATCATTCTGATTAATAGTCAAAGGGGGAAAATAAATATTATAATGAAATATATATTAATAGTGCATCCTTGATAAGAATTCTAAAATCTGACAATACTGAATACTAAAATGGATGCCTGTAAAAATGAATTTACACAAACCAGTGTAGATTATATGATTCGAGAACCATTGTGAAAAATGTTCTCTTTGTTTGTATGAGTGTGTTTGTTGCATTTGTGAATGTATAATCATGCATTAGTGCATAGTATGTATATTTTAAAATGTGCACCATACATCCACATGAGTTTGAGGATGCACAAACCTGTGTATCTTTTTCTTTTTCTTTGAGAGATGATTAGTCATCAAGCTAATTAGAAGCCTACTGATTTGTCCAAACTGTCCTGCCAATAAGCAATTACCATGTGTCTTTCTCTTACCTTAGTACTGGGTTACAAGAAAATGCAGCTATTCTCAGCTTTCTATAGAGGTGCTACGTATTAATAGCTGTCATGCTTGCAGAATATGCATTCGTACCCATTGACTTATCTCTATCCATAGTTTATAATCTTTTTATACTGAATTATTTGAATTTATATTATGAATTGCTAGAATATGTATTGAGTTAATATTTAACTCTTAGCCACATATAACGGAGTAATTCTTCTGTGTTAAACTGAAGATAAGCCTTCCACATATACCCACCTCCCCTTTTCTGTCCATTTTATTACTGGAATAAAATGAAGTTTCCATCTTGGTTTCTCAGTTTGACTAGTAAAAAACAATTTTAAAAAGGCTCAGAGGAAGCTCAAGTAAAATTTAATTTGAGCTTCAGAAAAAATTAAAATAAAATAGAATGACAGCATCAAAATCTTGGAAGCTTCAGGAGGACTTAGATGGAAAAAGAAAGGTACCCTTTCAGTTAGTTATGGAGGTCAGAAAAAGCCTAGAATGTCACACAGAACAAGCATAGACATAAGAATCCGTGGATTCTAGTGCAGATAGCACCATGTTTCAGGCTCTATTCCTCAGGGTAGAGAATTGGTGTAGGGGCATTTGGTCTACATATAAAAGCAGAGACCACTTATTAAGAAAAAAGAGGCATTTTCTGGAATAAAAGGTCTTGGATGCATCCTTTTTTGGACATGTACTATCCTTGCTTTTCCAACTTTTATCTCCTAGGCCTTTTTAATTCAGGCACTGTTAGTTTGACAAAGCCCATGTAGGATAGTCCTGCCAGTCTTCTTCTGCACCTTCCTCTGTATTGTAATGTTCAGTCTACACTTTTACATTTGTTTCATGGAGAGGTGTATTATGAGAACAACACTTGGGATTTTAATTGCCCAATTGTCAAAATGTCTCTTTTCCTTCATATTTTCATTCTTCAGTTGGAGGGAGCTTGGAAATCCTCCTGTCTGTCTGTGTTGACTTTTCAACCATTGTCTGCTGATCTTGTCTACTGGTCCTGGGATCTAAGGACCAGAAAGAATGATGCTGTAGACAATCTTACTTCCGTTTCAGTGTACTTTTATATATAATATAACAAAGAAATCAATGACCCAAAGATTGTTCAATTCATAAAATTATAATAGAAAAATATGTATGCAAATGTTATCATGGAAATACTAAACATTAGCAGACAATCCCTTTCCCAGAGATTTTTTAGGTCAGAGAAATTGAAACACAATTTTCTGGCACATATTATAGATTATATTTATGAAATCATGAAAGCATATCAGAAGGACATATTCAGATTCAAGATACACAACAAGATGGAGTTCTATAGTTATGTTCTGACACCAAACAACAATATGCATGTCTTACACATTGAATATTAATTTTTGACAAAAAAGCCATAAAATCCCATCCAAGAATGATTCAGGGAACAAAGTGTACCAGAGGTAAAAGGCCTTCTGCTTTGTTTTCCTGTAGCTTCTCTTACAGTTCCCCAAAGACTATTTCAACATGGTCATATATTACAGCAGTCTGCATAATATCATTCTTCGGGCTGTACCCTGTATCCATTAAAAAAGAAAGACAGAATCATTTGTCAAATACCAACAATATTCATGGCACCTTGCTAGGCATTTTGTAATCACTGAAAAATGTCACTGGACATTCTTTAATGTACTATATGACTGGCATTTTATTTGAAATTATTCAACTTAGTTATTTCATAGTGTTACCAAATAGGGTTTTCTAGAGTAAGAAATTTGATTAGATTAATTTGACATATTTTATATAAAAAAGTGGAATTAGAGTGTCTAACATGCTCTGGTCTGGAGATTAGACTTTTTACATCACCCAATGTTGGTAAGATTACAAAGAACTATCACTGACCTCTTCTTCAGCAGCTAATCCAAATTCAATGTCAATCACTTGAGGTAGAAAACTGATCCCCCCAAAGGTGTTCTAGGGAACACCTGCTTTTACATGAGAAAATAAACAAATAAATGTTGAAAGAAAAATTATTTTTTGTCTCTAAAATGTACTGGATTTTGGAGTATTGTTAACTTTTAAGTAAATACAGATATACCATAATATAAAACCTTTATCCAGTAAACTGAGTAGAAAATCATTAAGAAGCCGTCAAAGCCCACCACAAAGAGGTTATCTTCAGTAGAAACCAATACATATTCTTTAATTTTCATACACATGTTTGATTTTATCCACATATTATACAAAAAATTGATGACAGCAGAAGGAAGAAATGGTCTAATAGGGGCTACAGTTCTGAACCTGTCTTGACAGAGGGAAGAATGCAAGAAACAAGTTCTGGTTCTCTTTTTTTTGCTCGTGACTTTTATATTTTCTAAGTAAAAGTCAACTATTTTTGAATCTATTTCCTTCTTTCAAATATGCTCTTATTCTGTTGTCATACTCAAAATGCTGAGCATACAGATAAAGGGGAAAGTGGCACAGCTCACATGATACCACAAACTAATTTCATTTCCAGGGTAAATTGAATTAGAAAAAACTCACTTTCGTAAGAAAGCTTTGTATTTAATAAAGCCTTTAGATGCTAGGGAGGAACATGCCTTTGCCCTAAGGAACTGCTTTCACCACACTCCTGATAAGAAGGAAAATAATAAAACAGTAAAAAAGTCATTTTGTTATGTCCCTCTGAAACATACAATTATAAACACATGTAAATTTGCTCTAATCTCCACATTGATGAACCTTCTGTCAAGTCATTAACCCCCAGCTTATTTGTAGCCTCTGCCTCTCAAACTGCTTTACATCACACCAGATGCCTCTTGTTCACCTGAGGCTACTGAAGGGAAATAGTGAACAGTTCCAGGGGAAGATTATATATAGTGATCTTCAGAAAAGGAATGATGCCCATTTCTAATACTCTGTAGAAAGCTATTCTTTGTGGCATAAGATGTTACTTGCAGTTTTATTAAAGGTGAAAATTGGCATATTTTATCCCTGACTGGTGAGTTTTTTCCCATAACCAACAAGAAACTTCTTTATGTATACATATAACAACTCAAATGATTGTGCAGTGGAGTTTTCTTCCCCTTAGTTGTTAAATATTCAAGATATTCATTATGCAGCCAGAATAATATGAGATCAGTGGTGATCTTATATTACTATTATTAATATTAATCATGTGAGGCACCATCATCTTCTTACTTTGCAAACTCAAATGTCAGTAGTATAGTTTGACACTTTCTTCCTTTCATGGCTTAGGGAGATAAACCTTAAAAGAAATCAAGAAGGATTTTTAATTTCATTCTTCAAACAGTGATGAAACCTGAAGTCATCTTTAAATTTTCCCACTACAATTTAAAACAATTTAGAAATATTTAAAATTTATGAAAATTAAAGTTTGGGAAACGGAAACATTTTATTTCCATTTTATAACAACATAAAAATAAAAGAAGAGATAAACATAAGAGCAAGGTGACTTCACAGGCCTGGGAGAGAGTATGTACTTGGGCATGACTTCCCCTTTTGTCCTAGAGTCAAGATGGATTACTTTACTGAAGTGGAGTTACTTAGGCTCTGTTTAATTTTTTCTTTTTTTATTGGATATTATGTTTAAATTTCAGATTTTACCCCCTCACCCCATTCTCCCCACCACCCAGAACCCCCCTATCCCATGAGCGATCTCCCCGCCAGCAGGAACTCACTCGAACACACAGGATTCTTCCGCGACACGTGTTTATTTCCCATGCATGAAGGAGAGAGAGAGTTGAACTTGGCCCCGCCTTATATACCCATTGGGGTGGACAATTTTGATTGGCTGCTTGCTCAAATTCCCAGGTTCCCCTGCCACTGTACATGCGCAGTTTTTACTAGTCCAGTGGCGGATGTGACGTCCAAGCTGGGTGGTGCTAGGCGTTCCCATGTCGCTGCGCATGCGCGGTTTTGTTATCTCGTTTTGTTATCTCTCGCGTGTCGGGTGTCAACATGAACAGCTTCCCACACCCACCTACCTGCCACTCTACCCTCCCTACCCTCGAATCCCTCCCCATTCAGTTTTCAGCCTTCACGGGACCAAGGATCTCCTCTTCCACCCATGCTTGACAAGGTCATCCTTTCCTAAGTATACAGTTAAACACATGGGTGACTCCCTTTGTGCTCTGAGGCTGGTGGCTTAGACCCTGGGGAGTTCTGTTTGGTTGGCACTGTTGCTCTCCTCTTGGGGCCACCAACTCTTTCAGCTCCTTCAGTCCTCTAACTTCTCCATTGGGAACCCTTGAAAAGATTAATGGGTAGCTGCAAGCATCTGCCTCTGGATATGTCAGGCTCTGGCAGACCTCCAAAGAGACAGCTGCATCAGGCTCCTGTCCGCATGCACATCCTGACATCCACATCAGCTTCTATCTTTGGTGACTGCACATGGGACTGATACCAAAGTAAAGTGGTCTCCAGACAGCGTCTCCTTGACTTTCTGTCCCACACTTCGTTGCCATATTTGCTCCTTTGAGCATTCCATCACTCCTTTCAAGTACCACACTTGGTCTTCCTTCTTCATAAGCTTCATGTGTTCTGTTAGTTGAGTCTTGGCTATTTCAAGCTTTTGGGCTAATATCTGCTTATCAGCGAGTAAATACCATGTATGTTCTTTATTGATTGGGTTACCTCACTCAGGGTGATATTTTCTAGTGCCACCCATTTACCTAAGAATTCATTATTTTAATAGCTGAGTAGTACTCCATTGTGTAAATGTACCATATTTTTTGTATCCATTCCTCTGTTGAAGGACATCTGGGTCCTTTCCAGCTTCTGGCTTTTATAAATAAGGCTGCTATGAACATAGTCGAGCATATGTCCTTCTTATATGTTGGAGCATCTTCTGGGTATATGCTGAGGAGTGGTTATAGCTGGGTCCTTAGGTAGTACTATGTCCAATCTTCTGAGGAACCACCAGACTGATTTCCAGAGTGGTTATACCAGCTTGCATTCTCACCAACAATGGAGGAGTGTTCCTCTTTCTCCACATCCTCGCCAGCATCTACCATCACTTGAATTTTTTATCTTAGCCATTCTGACTGGTGTGAGGTGGTATCTTATGGTTGTTTTGATTTGCATTTCCCTGATGACTAAGGATGTTGAGCATTACTTAAGGTGCTTCTCAGCCATTCGAGTTTCCTCTGTTGACAATTCTATGTTTAGCTCTGCAACCCATTTTTTAATAGGGTTAATTGGTTGTCTGGAGTCTAACTTCTTGAATTCTTTGTATATATTGGATGTTAGCCCTCTATCAGATCTAGAATTGGTAATGATCTTTTCCCAATCTGTTGGTTGCTGTTTGGTCTTATTGACAGTGTCTTTTTTCTTACAGAAGCTTTGAAATTTTCTGAGGCACCATTTGTCAATTATTGATCTTAGAGCATAAGCCATTGGTGTTCTGTTGGGAAACATTTTCCCTATGCCTAGGTATTCCAGGGTATTTTCCACCTTCTCTTCTATTAGTTTCAATGTATCTGGTCTTATGTGAAGTTCCTATATCCACTTGGACTTGAGCTTTGTACAAGGGAATAAGAATGGATAGATTTGCATTCGTCTACATGCTGAACTCCAGTTGATCCAACACCATTTGTTGAAAATGCTGTCCTTTTTCCACTGGATGGTTTTAGTTCCTTTGTTAAATATCAAGTGACCAGAGGTGTATGGGTTCATTTCTGGATCTTCCATTTTATTCCATTGATCTTCCTGCCTGTCTCTGTGCCAATACCATGCAGTTTTTATCACTACTGCTCTGTAGAACAGTTTGAGTTCAGGGATAGTGATTACCCCAGAAGTTCTTCTATTGTTTAGAATGGTTCTCACTATCCTGGGGTTCTTGTTATTTCAAATGAATTTGCAAATTGCTCTTTCTATCTCTATTAAAAATTGATTTGGAATTTTGATGGGGATTGCATTGAACCTGTAGATTGCTTTTGGCAAGATGACCATTTTTACTAAGTTAATCCTGCCAATCCAAGAACATGGGAGATCGTTCCATCTTCTGAGATCTTCTATTTCTTTCTTTAGAAACTTGAAGTTCTGGTCATACAGATCTTTTACTTGCTTGGTTAGATTCACTCCAAGATATTTTATATTGTTTGTGACTATTGTGAAGGGTGTCATTTCCCTAATTTCTTTTTCAGCCTATTTACCTTTTGAGTAGAGGAAGGCTACTGATTTGTTTGAATTGATTTTATATCCAGCCACTTTGCTGAGGTTGTTTATCAGGTTTAGGAGTTCTCTGGTAGACGTTTTAGGGTCACTTAAGTATACTATCATATCAACTGCAAATAGCGAAATTTTGACTTCTTCCTTTCCTATTTGCATTCCTTTTACTTCCTTTTGTTGTCTAATTGTTCTAGCTAGGACTTCCAGTACTTTATTAAATAGATAAGGTGAGAGTAGGTAGCCTTGTGTAGTCCGTGATCTTATTGGAATTGCTTCATGTTTCTCTTCATTTAGTTTGATGTTGGCTACTGGCTTGCTGTATATTGCTTTTATTATGTTTAGGTATGTGCCTTGAATTCCTGATCAAGACTTTTAAGATTAAGGGGTCTTAAATTTTGTCCATTGCGTTCTCAGCATCTAGTGAGATGATCATGTGGGGTTTTTTTTCTTTGAATTTATTTATGTAGTGGATTACATTGATGAATTTCTGAATATTGAACCATCCCTGCTTTCCTGGGATAAAGCCTACTTTATCATGATGCATGATTGTTTTGATGTGTTGTTGGATTTGGTTTGTGAGAGTTTTATTGAGTATTTTGCATCAATATTTATAAGAGATTGGCCTGTAGTTCTCTTTCTTTGTTGGGTCTTTGTGAGGTTTAGGTATGAGTGTAATTGTAGCTTCATAGAACAAATTGGGTAGTTTTCCTTCTGTTTCTATTTTGTGGAATAGTTTGAAGAAAATTTGAATTAGGTCTTCCTTGAAGGTCTGATAGAATTCTGCACTAAAACCATCTGGTCCTGGACTTATTTTGGTGGGGAGACTTTTAATGACTTCTTCTATTTCTTTAAGGGTTATGGGACTGTTTAGATGTCTTATGTGCTCCTCATGTAACTTTGGTACCTGGTATCTATGTAGAAGATTGTCCATTTCATCCAAATTATCCAATTTTGTTGAGTTTAGGCCTTTGTAGTAGGATATGATGATTTTTTTTAACTTCCTTAGTTTCTGTTGTTATGTCTCCCTTTTCAGTTCTGATTTTATTAATTTGGCTACAATCTCTGTGCCCTTTGATTTGTCTGGCTAAGGGTTTATCTATCTTGTTGATTTTCTCAAAGAACCAGCTCCTGGTTTTGTTGATATTTTGTATAGATCTTTCAGTTTCTACTTGGTTGATTTCAGCTAAGAGTTTGATTATTTCCTGTCATCTACTCCTCTTGGGTATATTTGCTTCTTTTTGTTCTAACACTTTCAGGTGTGGTGTCAAGTTGTTAGTGTATGCTTTCCCCAGTTTTGTTTTGTTTTGTTTTGTTTTGTTTTGTTTTGTTTTTTGTTTTGTTTTTGGCACTTAGAGCTATGAGTTTTCCTCTTAGTACTGCTTTCATGGAGTCACACAAGTTTTGGTATGATGTGTCCTACTTTTTATTAAATTCTAAAAAGTCTTTAATTTCTTTCTTTACTTCTTCCTTGACCAAGTCATCATTGAGTAGAGCATTGTTCTGTTTCCATGTGTATGTGGGCTTTTGTCTTTGTTAAAGACCAGCCTTAGTCCATGGTGGTCTGATAATGTACAAGGGAGTATTTCAATTACTTTGTATCTGTTTAGGCCTGTTTTGTGACCAATTATATGGTCTATTTTGGAGAAGGTACCATGAGGTGCTGAGAAAAAGGTATATTCTTTTGTTTTAGAATGAAATGTTATATAATATATATATCAGTTAAAAATATTTGGTTCATAACTTCTGTTAGTTTTATTGTGTCTTGGTTTAGTTTTTGTTTCCATGATCTGTCCATTGCTGAGAGTGGGGTGTTGAAATTCCTCACTATTATTATGTGAGGTGTGATGTATGATTTAAGCTTTAGTAAAGTTTCTTTTATGTGCATGGGTGGCCTTGCATTTGGGGCAAAGATGTTCAGAATTGTGAGTTCTTCTTGGTATATTTTTCCTTTGATGAGTATATAGTGGCCTTCCTTATCTTTTTTGATTACCTTTGGCTGAAAATCAATTTTATTTGATATTATCATTGATATAGGGAAGGTTTCCTCTATAATTTTGTGGAAGATATTTACTGACCCTTTAAGTTGGGAATCTTCCCCCTCATCTATTCCTATTATCTTTAGGTTTTGTCTTCTCATTGTGTCCTGGATTTCCTGGATGTTTTGTGTTAGGAAATTTTTGCATTTCACCTTTTCTTTGACCATTGTGTTGTGTCAGTGTTTTCCACGGTATCTTCTAAGTATGAGATTCTCTCTTCTATCTCTTGTATTCTGTTCGTGATGCTTGTGTCTTTGACTCCTGATCTTGTTCCTAGGATGTCTCCTGAAGTGTTTTCCACAGGGGAGCAGACAGTTGGGTATCTGCTCCAGCCACCAGGATCCAGGCAAGGGGCAGAAGGGGAGTAATATTCCACAGGGACAGGGCTTGTGTGCCACATGTGCCTTGGGGACTCCCTGCTGCCAGTTATGCCTCTAGGGCTGAGGGCGGTGGTCTAGTGATACTACCTGTAGTTTTGAGGGCAGTATCCTGTCTAGGATATCTCCAGATGAGTTTTCCACAAGGGCTGCAGACCAGCTGCTTGTCTGCTCTGGCCACTGGGATCCGGGCAAAAGACGGAAGGGGAGCGATTTTTTGCAGGGGTAGGGCTTGTGTGCTAGGAGTGCCCTTAGGGCTCCCTGCTGCCAGTTGTGCCTCTGGGGTGTACTGCAGTGGTCCAGTGATCTTACCTGGAGCTCTGAGGGCAACGACCTGTCTAGGATATCTTCACAAATGTTTTCCACAGGGGAGCAGACCAGCTGGGTGTCTGCTGCGGCCACCGGGTTCCAGGCAAGGGGCAGACAGTAGGTTCTGTTTTCAAGTCAAGAGGATAAACAAAACAAAGTGTTAGTTAGGTCTTTAACAAGGGAAACTGAGGGTTAGAATGAAGGTCACATGAACTTCTTCTGTGGCCTAAACATTATTACACCTTCTACAGATTCTGAAGACAGGGAAGGATTGAAAAATAAATTATCAATTTCTGTTGTGTGCTAGCTTTCCTAGGTTGTAAATTTAGCATTTTCATGAGATCACTTAAATCTTCATCAGAAAGTGGTTATTAGGAAATCAGTATTAAGTTGATCATCAAATTCCTCACCCCATGCTTCTGGGCCATTATAGGGCAACAGAGGAGCCTCTGAAGACCCACAAACTCGAAAGACCCTTACTCAAGTCTCAGGAAGTCACAGCCACCCAAAAATCACAAGACATCATACCTGGATGCAATCAGCAGAGATTTATTAGGGAGAGTTGGCCAGTCAACGGTCAAATTGCTTGCTCCTGCAGGAGCTGAATTTGACAAAGACTGGCTGGCTGAGGGACTTTTTAAAAGGGGAAAACAACAAATCAGGGGAGTTAGGAGGGGTGAGGGGTTGCTAAGGAAATATAAAAATAGCAAAGAATTCTAGAGGAACCCAACCTAAGTGAGTCAGGGTCATGTGGAAAACAGTCTGTATACCCATTCTTCTAAAAAATGTGGTCTTGCCCGGTCACTTGCTCTCAGTTGTTGCCTTGTCATCTGTCATCGTGGTTACGAGTTTTTCAGCCCCACCTAGATGACTTACATTTTTCTTTGTGATCAGGAATGTGTCTTCCTGTTTTGGGCCTTCCCCACCCACAGGTGGGTTCTCTTCCCTGAGGTCAAAGGAATGTTAATCTAGCAAGTGTCCTCTGACTCAGGGATAATGTACCCCTCCCAGAATGTGGAATGTATCCTGGGGCAGTGAAGGCCAAAAGTATTACATTTAATTCCATTTTCTTCGAACTAGTGAACCTGCAGATTCATTTGCTCAGGTCTAGGGGGCATAAAATCTTATATTTTTCATGCCTTCTAAAGAAAAACCTAAAGAAAGGCCCGTATATATTTTATAAAATGATCTTTATAATTTTTCACTCTATATTCCCACTTCTTCTAATTGACAGTTTTTAACCATATGCAAGGGAGAATAGCAGGGTATTTAGCCACAGGAATCTATTAAATCAACTCTCAAACCCAATTTTGTTGTGTTTCCCTGTCTCTCTGTCTCTGGTCTAACATTTCTTTGAGTTTGTTTATGGAATCTCTAATCACCCCTGCATGGTCTACATAAAAACAACATTTTACTCTAAGAGCAGTGTATAAACCATCTCTTAAAAAAATAAAAGTAAACAGATCAACATCTGTGGCCACTCTTAATTCATGGAAACAATGACGGGTCTGTATTAGTGCTGTGGTGCCTGTTTTTATGTCTGAAGTCATTCCTAGTCTCAGTATGACAGCCAAGATCAAGAGATGGGCTCTTTATTGAAGCATCTTAGGTGCATCTCTGAACTCATTTTCAAGGGTATCAGCAGGGAGATTATAAACACGTGGTACCAGCTGTTCAGGTTTATAATAATCTTTGGCCTCATCAAAGACAGAAGTAGATATATAAAGGGTTAATCTTTGACTACAAGCTCTCCATTTATCAATTTTAGGCACTAAGTATCTGCTAGCAGGGATACTAGGGCTCTATTTTATGGGCTAGGGGTCTCAAAAATGTTTCTATTTCCTTCAAACACACTTCTAAAATTGTCTTCTGACTTTTACATACATTTTGTGGTGCACAGTTGTCTACATACACATATAATCACATATATAATAGAGAAAAATTGCAAAAGGAACACATCTATAAAACTCTAGATTCACATTTAGTTCTTATCCTTTTGTGGGCAATTTCAATCTAGGAATCAGAAGCTGTCATTTAACTTTGAGTGTACGCACCCTAAGCCCCACCCTCTAAGGTTGCATTACCTCTGTGCTTCAAGGGTGGAGATATCTCAGGAGTCAAGGCCTGCTGTTCTTTGGCCTTGTAGAACATCAGGTGACCTTGAGCTTAACAGTAGGGGGTTGCTCAGGTATCTGACTGGTCTCCAGTGGGCATCAGCCCCAGTTGTTAGTGAACTTCAATGGAGGTTGGATGGTCAACAGCACCAGGAACAGTTTCTTAGTAACCTGGAAAATCATTTCTCACACAAGAGGGACATTCTTGTTTTGGAATAGGGACAAGGGAAGGGACACTCCTCAGCTGATGCCAGCTTCTGAGGGCAGTTTAGTTAAAGACCCTAATATTTCTGACAATTTCTGACTTATCTTAAAACCAAAAGCAAGACTGTTATCTGATCTAATTATCTCAGATACTTGAAACCTTGGGAAGATCTCTATTCTAGACTGTTTTCTCCTACGTATTTTTTTTATTTAGTCTAAGTCTCCTAGGCCTTTGTTTGCTGGCATATCTTACACTGTCTTATTATTTCTCTAGCCCAAAACCTGAGGTCCATTATATGCTTTAAATCTTTTGACTGCTTGGTTGTACTCATATCTCAAGAGTCTATCTGTGTATTTAGCTTAGTAAGTTTTTTGTTTTCTGGGGAGTATAGTTCTCCCTTCTTGTGTGCACCATTGCCTCTTTCTCTAGATAGTAGTTGGCAGGATGGCTAGAAATCTGAGTTCTTTCTTTTACTCTGTGTTTTAAGTGAGGCTGTCTCTTAGGCCCATTACTTTGGCAGGCTCCTGTATCAACCAACTTGATTCTTCTGGTTATTGCCTCAAGCCACTGAGTCTCTTCTTTTTTGGTGTCCTGGGCAATGGATACTCACAGTTGCTGACTTCATCAGGGTTTCCAAGAGACCTGAGCTTCTGATGTGAGCAGTCTTCTTTCTCTTGGTATACAGTCCTGCGGACATGTTGCTGTGGCAAAGGCATACCTGCTGTCCATGTAGATGCTGATTTTTTTTGTCAGCCCAACTTCTAAGGCTGTTCTCTGCACTGACAAGCCCAGGGTTGAGGAGTCAGCCCAGATGAAATTTGTGTCATCCACTACAGTAGAACTGGCTTGTCTTTGACCAGCATGGAGAAAACTGCTCCTGTCTGTAAAGCAGGTTGCTTCAGCTCCGGGCTGGGGTCAGTAGGAGTAGCCTTTCCTCTACCCGTGAGTTCTTGTCAGTTAGTTGTAACCTGTCGGGTAGGAAGTGTATCTGGACCCCCATCCTGAGGAGTAAGTATCGAACCAACAGAGGGTAGGTACAGTCTAGGATGACCATAAATGAATGGGATACTCAGCCCATTTCTTGGTCTATTATTTTTCATGTAGTCCACGAATACATTTTGGCCCATTGACTTGGAGCAGGACTTTGTTGGGAGGGTTCCAAGCCCCGTCTATCTAAATCGCTGTCTTCACACAAGCTAATACCTTCACCATTTGGGGTGTTTTTCTCAAGGCCTGGGATTTTCTCACCCTGGCTTCTATTTGTTAGGGCTCTCTTGGACCCACAAGTTAGCTCCTTCAATTTCATTGTGCACACTGGTCTTTTCAAGGAGTTTCTTGTCTCCCTTTGATTGGAGTCTCTCTTCTCTGCTTTTCTTTTTTTAACTACGATGGCCAAGCTTTTCTGTAAATTCTTTTCCTGTCACCTTTCTTTTTCTTCACCTCTCTCTTATCTTCCTCTCTCTCTAGACTTTTTCAGCAACTTACACTAGGCCTTTACCTTCTTTCATTTTCTTTCTCCACTCTTTTCCTTTCTCCCTGATATGGTAGACTCAGCAACTTACACTAAATCTTTTAATGACTTATCTTGTAGTCTCTCTAGCCTCTGAAGCCTTGTCTATATTGACAGAATGTCTCTGTGAGCTAGTCTAGAAAGGCTGTGGGCAACTCCTCTGATTCCTGCTTAATCTCATGTGCCTTGGTCAAAATTAGTGGGGTCCCATGTAGCTCTCTCAAGATCTGTCAATAGGATCTGGCTTGGGTCTTTAGGTGTCCCTTACCTTTGTCACATGAAGATCTCAGTCACATCTGGTCAGAAGTTACCCGATGTTTACCACAGCCTGATCAATTGATGGGGTCCCCATTTCTGAGGGAACATTCCTTTTCCAGTATCTTCTCCCACTCTTTTAGTCCTGAAAAGCACTTCTGAAAACCAGAACCTGTGAGGGTCTTGGGAAACAAAGGATTTTATTTTATTTATTGTTTTGATCACCTGTAAAAGCAGTAAATAATCTTCTAGAACTCTGTACAGACTGATGTATTTGTGAGGCTGCTGTTCACACCACATTAGAGACCACAGCCTAGTTCAGTCTGCAAGAAGTACCTTGTCTACAGGTGTAATGTGAGCTTACCTCTAAAGCTTTAAGAAAGAAACCAAGTCAGAATGAATAGCCTTATCTACACCATTTCACAGCAAGGACTGTTAAGATGTAGAAGGCTCACACAGTATTAACATTCTTCTTCTTCTTCTTCTTCTTCTTCTTCTTCTTCTTCTTCTTCTTCTTCTTATTCTTATTCTTCTTATTCTTCTTATTCTTCTTATTCTTCTTCTTATTATTATTATTTTGCTCTCTGACTCAGGACAGCCTGTAACTTTTGTAGCAGGTGACCTGCCTGACTTGCCTTACCTGCCTGCAGGCAGTTTTGTTGGTTCAGAATTTCTAAGCTGGAGTCACATCACATGACTTGTCTCAGCGCTACTTATACACTTTTTCATTTTTTAAAATCTCAGGTGAATAATTTTGCTGGGGCTGTATTGTTCAGCTATCATGGATCTTCTGCCATGTATTTAATCACCTGGGCCCTACCTATCTTCATAGGCAGCTGATAGAAAGCCACTGAGTTGGCGTGTGCAGGCCACCCAAACCACAGTGCCCCTTGTCAAAGGAACTGCCAGTCTTTCTGCTCTGTAGCAGCACTCTTGTATCGGCAGCTCCATCTCCCTCTCTGCTAGTGGTCATGTGATCTCTTTTTAACTCAGGATGTTTTACACAGTAGTTTTGGTACAAACAAAAACAAAAACAAACAAACAAACAAAAGTCAGTCAAAGTCCAAGAACATATAGCACAAACAACACAAACAGCTCACCCTTATCATAAAGCAGGTGATACAGACAGTTCTTGCCCCTGCCATGGTCACAGAGACCAAGTTACACAATAAGGCATAGAAAGACTGTCAGAAATCTGCATGCCTCTGCCTCCCAAGTAAGACTTCATTAACCAGACAATATGGCCAGTCTTCACAGATTCAGATTTATCAGATTCAGATTCAGATGACTTGGCCAGTCTATGCTGGACCAAGTCTAACAGATTTCTAACACGCCAGCAATGAACAACACAAAAATAGACACACTGCCACAAAAGCACAACAAATGAGAGCAAAACGTTTGCTGCCTTAAGCAGTGGCAGTGGCCATGCCTGACCTTTTATCTCTGCCTCATTGCTAACACACAAAGAGATTAACAAAAAGCCTGTCTCAATCTCCAGTGCCAGTCGAGAGGGATTTCACATTTTCTCCGGAACCTAGATGGAGCCTCCAGACATCTCTGGGGGGGGGGTCCCTGTTCTCCTCCTGAGATGTCTCTCTGGGCGTAGCAACTAATGACCCTACTGCACTTCTGCTGGTTACTCATTTGTCTCTTCCCAAGACAGAAATGGTTTACTGTCTTTTACAAAATAGAAACAACTGCCAAACCAAACCACAAGTGCACTTTTCAGGAACCAAATAATTCAGACAGATGGGCACACAAGAAACTAAAACAATTCACAAGACAGAAAGAGAATCTCAAGTGTGCCCTTACCTCCCAGTGGGGTTCTTGGAGATTAGGTTGGTTGAAAAATCCTGGGCAAGCACCCCAATGAAGACCCCCCAAATCAAGTCTCGGGAAGTCACAGCCACCCAAAAATCACAAGACACCATACCTGGATGCAATCAGCAGAGGTTTACTAGGGAGAGTTGGCCAGCCAACAGTCAAATTGCTTGCTCCTGCAGGAGCTGAATTTGACAAAGACTGGCTGGCTGAGGGACTTTTTAAAAGGGGAAAACCACAAACCAGGGGAGTGAGGAAGGGGGTGAAGGGTTGCTGAGGAAATATAACATAAAAATAGAGGAGAATCCCAGAGGAACCCGACCTAAGTGAGTCAGGGTCATGTGGAAAATACTCTGTATACTCATTCTTCTCAAAAAATGTGGTCTTGCCCGGTCACTTGCTCAACTATTTCTCAGTTGTTGCCTTGTCATCTGTCATCGTGGTTATGAGTTTTTCAGCCCCACCTAGATGACTTACATTTTTCTTTGTGGTCAAAAATGTGTCTTCCTGCTTTGGGCCTTCCCCACCCACAGGTGTGTTCTCTTCCCTGAGGTCAAAGGAATGTTAATCTAGCAAGTGTCCTCTGACTCATGGATAATGTAACCCACCCAAGATATTGAATGTATCCCAGGGCAGTGAAGGCCCAAAATCTTACATTTAGTTTTGTTTTCTTGGAACTAGTGAACGTGCATTCTTTTGCTTAGCTTTAGGGGTCATAAAAACTTATATTTTTCATGCCCTTTAAAGAAAAACCTAAAGAAAGGCCTGTATATATTTTATAAAATGATCTTTATAATTATTTACTCTACATCTCTAGTAAGGAAGCTTGGGAAGTTGAATGACTTCATTCTCATTGTCAAAGTTTCAGTTTAATGGGAAAAATTCTTTCTTGCCTCATTTACCAACTTTAAAGTTTGATCATCCAGTTTATATCCATTCAAGGAATTAACCATCTATCTGTCCCAATTAATTCAATCCTTATTTTCATTAAGTATTTTAATATTAGTTGAATTAATGTCTACCTTAACCAAAATTAAACAAAGATTTATCCCCCTTCACATGTTGCATCTTCAATATTCTTTGGACTCTGCCACAGACCTCATCTAAAGTTTATTCTTCAGGAAACCAAGGACTCAAATCATCAAAAACTTGCAAGCAATCTAACAGTTGTGATTTTGATACTTATACCACTTATTTAATAAGTGATACACAAGCTTAACATAAAACTTCTTGGCCTCTGACCCATTATGCTTATACATCTTCTCTGTGAATGTCCTTATATTCTTCATGAATAGCTGACCTCAGGTCCCTGATTCATAGTGCCAATTTTTACTGCTCTAGCTGGTGACATGAACCTGGGATAGAAATAAGTTAGACTAAATTCTCATGGAGATATCTGTGTTATTCAGATCACTAGACATTTTTCTAACATCTTTAGCAATTTTTTTTATTTTGAGACAGGGTTTTTCTGTGTAGCCCTAGCTGTCCTGGAACTCACTTTTTAGACCAGGCTGGCTTCCAACTCACAAATCCACCTGCCTCTGCCTCCTAAGTGATGAGAGTAAAGGCATGTGCCACCAACGCCCGGCAAGTAAATTATTTTTTAAAATGATTTTTCAGACATAATTATGTGTCTGCCAGTTTTGTTTTGTTTTGTTTTGTTTTGTTTTGTTTTGTTTTGTTTTGTTTTGTTTTTGAGATTTGGTGTGTGCAGCTGTAGCCAGACTCTTGAATGCTGAAGTGCACATAAATACCAGAAAAAGTCTTTAGATAGATCCCATGGAGCTTCAGTTACATATTTAAGCTGCCTAAAATGGTAACAGAGAATCAAATTTCAGTCTTCTGTAAGTACAGTATGTACTCATATCTTTCTTAATTATCCCTGCATTACTCTGATTTCTTTAAAAAATTTTAAGGCCATTTTTTTCATGTGCCACAGAATTCCTAAAGTAATTTTGGATTAAGTGTACTTTAAGTTGAATACCACTGAGTCTTCTATATAAGATTATATAAGATCCTCATCATCTTCCTTTGATAGTTTAGTTTGTTCTTTCTTCCTAAATTATTTTTTTTTCTTCTATTTTGGATATTTACTATAACTCATTACTTTGTCTGTTAGTTCTTAATTTATTGATTTTTTTTATATGATACTCTTTTTTATATTTTGGAAATTAAAATTTAATTATAATATTTCTCCCTTCACTTCACTCTCTTCAAACCCTCCCATGTACCCTGTTCTTGTTCTCTCATATAGTTTTTATTAACTTGGAAATTTTAGTATATTTTTTATGCCTTTACCTTCATTTCAAGTTGCTATTTAATAATAAATTTTATAATTAGAAAAAAATAAAACTACCCTAGAGATTTTAATAAGCCTAATCATAGCTCTAGTTTCATATTCTTTTTTAAAACTTTCCACCTTGATAACTTCCCAAAGGATATAGCATTGATTTTTGCAGCATCATTCTTTCAGAGCTAACACTACTGCACACTAAAGATTGGTCTCCTATTCTCATTCAAAATGCCCTTTAAAAAATTATAAATATTCTAAGGAAAATAATTTTACCCAAAAACTGGAAATTTGTTTTAACTTACTGCACACAAACTTTTGAAAAAAAAATGACATAGATAAATTTGACACAACAAACTACTCACTGTTGAATAATTTCACTTCTTTCTTTCAGAATTTCTCCCCATTTGGAGAGTTAGGGGCAGCAGTTTTAAAACAAATTTCAGTGGATGGGTGGACAGAGAGGATCTGGTAGGAGTTTGAGAATGGGAAAAAATCTCATTATAATCTTGTCTCATTTTGTGGTATTTGTGTCCTTCAGAAATTGTTTTTCTGGAAGATGAATTAGTGGTTAAACATAGATACTGCTCTCACAGAGGTCTTAATTGGGTCCCAGCAGAAATATACATCAAGCTTTAGATAATCCAATGCACATTCTACTTCCTACTGTCACCTGATGTCATGTGCACATACCCACATATATACACACATGCATATACAAACATTAAAGTAGAAGTATCCTTAGGAAAGAAGTTTTTTAAAGAAAATATCACTCTTTGTTTCTTTCCAGTACAACAGTTATTTGATAATATTTTTTGTCTCATATCAGTATTAAATTTCTTGTTTGTTTTCTGAGCATTTAGTCATTCATAAAAAGAGCAAGAAAGATGGCAGACTTATTTGAATATGAAATACATCTTTAGAAAATAGTCCTTCTTATCAGACCTTCAAGGAAGACCTAATAACAATTCTTTTCAAACTTTTCCACAAAGTAGAAACAGAAGGAACACTACCCAATTCATTCTATGAAGCCACAATCATGCTCATACTTAAACCAGACAAAGACCTAACAAAGAAAGAGAACTTTAGACCAATCTCCCTAATGAATATCGATGCAAAAATACTCAATAAAATTCTCGTGAACAGAATCCAAGAACACATCAAAACAATTATACATCATGATCAAGTAAGCTTTATTCCAGGAATGCAGGGTTGGTTCAATATATGGAAGTCCATCAGTGTAATCTACTATATTAATAAACTCAAAGAAAAAAACCACATGGTCATCTCACTATATGCTGAGAAAGAATTTGACAAAATTCAGTACCCTTTCATGATAAAAGGTTTGGAAAGATCAGGAATTCAAAGTCCATATCTAAACATTATGAAAGCAATATACAGAAAACCAGTAGCCAACATCAAACTAAATGGAGAGAAACTTGAAGCAATTCCACTAAATTCAGGGACTAGACAAGGCTGCCCACTCTCCCCCTACCTATTCAATATAGTACTTGAAGTCCTAACCAGAGCAATTAGGCAACAAAAGGAGGTCAAAGGTATTCAAATTGGAAAGGAAGAAGTCAACATTTCACTATTTGCAGATGATATGATAGTATATTTTAGTGACCCAAAAACTTCCACCAGAGAACTCCTAAACCTAATAAACAACTGTAGTAAAGTGGCTGGGTATAAAATTAATTCAAACAAATCAGTAGCCTTCCTCTACTCAAAAGATAAACTGGCTGAGAAAGAAATGATGGAAGCGACGACCTTCACTATAGTCACAAATAATATAAAATACCTTGGTGTGAATATAATCAAGCAAGTAAAAGACCAGGATGACAAAAACTTCAGGCCCCTGAAGAAAGAAATCAAAATAGATATCAGAAGACAGAAAGATCTCCCATGCTCATGGATTGGCAGGATTAATATAGTAAAAATGGCCATCTTGTCAAATCCAATCTACAGATTTAATGAAATCCTCATCCAAATTCCTACTCAATTCTTCACAGAGATAGAAAGAGCAATTCTAAAATTTATTTGGATTAACAAAAAACACAGGATAGTGAAAACTACTCTCAACAATAAAAGAACTTCTGTGGGAATTACTATCCCTGATTTCAAGCTACACTACAAAGCAATAGTGTTAAAAACTGCATGGTATTTTAACAGAGACAGGCAGGAAGATCAATGGAATAGAATTAAAGACCCAGAAATGAACCCACACACCTATGGTCACTTGATCTTCGACAAAGAATCTAAAACCATCCAGTGGACAAAAGACAGCATTTTCAACAAATGGTGCTGTTCCAACTGGAGGTCAGCATGTAGAAGAATGCAAATTGATCCATACTTATCTCCTTGTACAAAGCTCAACTCCAAGTGGATCAAAGATTTCCACATAAAACCAACTACACTGAAACTAATAGAAGAGAAGTTAGGGAAAAGTCTCGAACACATGGGCATAAGGGACAAGTTCCTGAACAGAACACCAATGGCTTGCACTCTAAGATCAAGAATTGACAAATGGGACCTCATAAAACTGTAAAGGTTCTGTAAAGCAAAGGACACCCTCAATAGGACAAAGTGGCAATCAATAGATTGGGAAAAGATCTTTACCAATCCTACAACTGATAGAGGGCTAATATCCAAGGTATACAAAGAACTGAAGAAATTAGACTCTAGACTATCAAAAAACCCTATTAAAAATGGCATAAAGAGCTGAACAAAGAATTCTCAACTGAGGAATCTTGAATGTTTGAGAAGCACTTAAAGAAGTGTTCAACATCCCTAGTCATTAGGGAAACGCAAATGAAAACAACACTGAGATTTCACCTCACATCAGTCAGAATGGCTAAGATTGAAAACACAGGTGACAGCAGATGCTGGCGAGGATGTGGAGAAAGAGGAACACTCCTCCACTGTTGGTGAGATTGTAAGCTGGTACAACCAGTATGGAAATCAGTCTGGCAGTACCTCAGAAAATTGAACATAGTATTACATGAGGATCCAGCTATACTACTCCTGGGCATATACACAAAAGATGTTTCAACATACAACAGGGACACATGCTCCAGTATGTTCATAGCAGCCTTATTTCTAATAGCCAGAAGTTGAAAAGAACCCAGATGTCCTTCAAAAGAGAAATGGATACAGAAAATGTGGTATATTTACACAATGGAGTACTACTCAGCTATTAAAAACTGTGAGTTCATAAAATTTTTAGGCAAATGGATGGAGCTTGAGAATATCATCCTGAGTGAGATAACCCAATCACAAAAAAACATACATGGCATGCACTCACTGATAAAAGGATATTAACCCAAAAGCTCACAATACCTAATACACAACATGTGGGTGCTTTGGTTTTATTTTAGAAGGAATAGCAAAATACTCAACCAGAGCTCCCAGGGGCCAAATCTCCAGTTTGAGAACAGAAAGAGAGGAAATCATGACTCCATTTGTGTAGGTAATTGACGGTGGCCTCCTTAGGCAACAGTGGAAGTGGAGGGCCATGATCTCTGAAACTTTGGATTCCTAGTGTTGGGGAATGTGAGAGCAGGGAGGTGGGATTGGGAGAATGGTGGGAGCATGCCCTCATAAAGATTGGAAGAGGGGGTACAAGAAAGGGTTTGGGAGGGGAAAGGAAGAGGAGATAACAGTGAAAGGTAAATATGTAAAATATCCAATAAAAAAATAACAGATAATTGGTCTGGCAAAAAAAAAAAAAAAAAAAAAAAAAAAAAAAAAAAAAAAAAAAAAAAACCAAAAGAAAAGAAAATGAAAGATAGTTTACTTATTTCAAACGATTTTCAAAAGTTTCCAGGAGATGCTTATTGGTTAAGATCTTATTTTAATCTCTTCACAAAAGAATTTATGTCTCTCTTTAATATTCTTAAGAAAGATACAAATCTTAATTTCCCTCAACAATTAATTGACAAAAGAGGAGTAATTTTACAAAAAGTAGAAGCTCTCACTAATTGATATATTATATAGATTGATTAATTGTTGTCTCTTTTATAATAGTCCTTTGATAAAAGAGATTATTAAAAATGAATTATATTTCTTTAAATAGTGTATTTATGAGTCTTTGAGGGTGGAAGGAGCATGAATTTCTTACTCTTAATTTTGTAAAACTGAAATCTCACAGCAAATGTGCCGCTGAATGCCTCTGGCATCGCTGAGACAAATAAAAACTATGCCACAACTATGTGGAAGGACCCTCTTACCCTTAAATGGAATGGACAGGACCCAGTTCCTACATGAGTCTGAGGATTGATATGACTGTTTAATACCACAGAAGGCACAAATTAATGGCCACCAAAAAGATTAATGAATTAAATAGATACCTCCACAAAACCAGGCCCAATTATAAATGAGATGAATAACAATTGACATCCAGGTAAGAGAAGTTTCCCTGAGAATTCATTTCTTTTTTCTCTTCCAGGTAAAAATTAATCACCAGTGATGTCTGCTATTAGGAGTTCTAATCCTGATGCTGGTCTCCAGACTTATACTACTCAGATCTCCAATGGGCTTTTGACAAGGACATCAAACAACTATAGAATGAAATCACTAATCTGAAGAAATCCCTCGTTTTGCTGTCTGATGCAATCCCCAAAAATTCCAAAGACTTTATTGGACCTGATTTTTTCTTTTACAATAGAAAAGACTGTGTACAGCTCTAGACTGTGTACAGCCCTTAAAGAAGAATGCTGTGTTTACATAGACAAAACAGGGATAATTAAAGAGAGCATGAAAAAGGCCAGAGAAGGTCTTGAGAAAAGACAGAGAGAGAAAGAGAAAAAGAAGAGCTTGTACAAGAATTGGTCCTCAATCTCTCGATTATTGTTAACCCTACTTCGTTCCATCTTGGGATTATTAATTGAGTTAATTTTGCTTATTTCTTTTGGTCCCTGGGCCTTAAATAGGCTGACTAACTTTGTGAAACAACAGACAGATAATCTGATAGCAAAATCTATTCAGATACATTATCAAATGTTAGCTTTGGAGAACCACTAGACTCTAGATGAGGTTGTTACTCTATCCAGGGTGTTCCTAAGTTCCAACTCCACCCAACCTAAAAGAGAGGGCTTCTGCCCCTAGACCAAGCAGAGAGGGGCCACCCAGAACCCCTTCTGTCTGTTGATCTGAATTCTTGCTTAGGCTGCAAGGCTAAACACTGCAAGGGAATATAAATAAAAGTTAAAAATATGTTTCTGAGTTCCCTGAGGGACAAGCCTGACTGCATAGGGGTTGATGTCAAAGTATCCCCTCTCCAGGAAAAGGACATCAACATGGGTATGGCCCTTATGCCTCACTGGACAACGACAGGAGTACTGGAGCCATTACAAGGTCCCCTTTAATTACTGGAGGTCAGGCCTCTATCCCCACCTTGACAAGATAAGAATAGCCACAGCCTTTCTATACTAGGAAAAGGGAGGAAATGTCAGGGGCAGCTCTGCTTATACACTGAAGGTCTAAAATCAGCCATAAGCCTAAAATCAGCAATAGGCCTAACATACATGCCTGTTAATACAAAATCTTGGGTCTCTATGGAAAAACACTCAAACAGGGGGCTATAAACTATTGTAAACAGGCAGCTTTTGTTGAAATCTACCAGCCTGAGTAGTCATAGACCTTATAAATAGGCAGCCTTGGCAGATAGTACCAAATTAGATAAGGACAAGTGAATCATAGGAAGAGTCATAGTAACCTGATTCCTGAACCTTCACTCAGCTGATACCCTGCTCTAAAAGATATCTGTACTCCCCCTGAACACTATGCTCCTGTGTCATCCCCTTCCCCACATTCTGCATTTTTGTGTTTATAACCCATGTGTAAAAAAGTAAAAATTATGATTTGATAAAAAAAAAACCCAAAATATTAACACACAGTGTACCCCTGGTTCTGCTGACTTAGTTCCTGACAATCTATTTTCTTGTTCTCAGAAATACTTTGAATTATAAAACGTTATTGTGGTTTGTGTTAGTATGCTGGGTAAAATAATTTTCATTGATCTCATTTTAAACTTCAAAATTTGTAGTGAGTTAAAATGTCCTTCAACATAATTATAGGTCATATTTATTTTCATATTGTAAAATGCTAGTTAATCTGTTGAACATTTTAAAAAACTGGATTCCTTTTTGAGAATTTTATATATGAACACTGTATTTACATAATTTTTCCCTTTCTCTCCTTCCTCCCACTCTTCCCAACCACGCATACATTTTAAATACATCTTATTATTTAATTATTGTTTATATATATATGTATAAGTATATATGTTTATACAAATATTGATAAATAAAGAGTTTTACATTTAAAAAAAAAGATGATAGTCCTTCAAGTTGGCTCTTACTACTGAAACAGAAACAAGTTTTTTTTCTGCATTTCTCGTGCTTTTATTCTCTATTCTAAATTTCTGCTTCAGTTCTGTTCAAATCTCTAATTTATGAACATTTCTGTTCATGAGTTGTAATTCTTTAATCCTTTAATACATATATAAATTGCATTGTGATCTTCTCAACACTTTGAGCTGATAAAATATATTTTCATTTAAGGGCTATCATCTTTATTTATTTTAATATAGCCAACAAGTTTCATTTTATCTCTAAAGAATTGAGTTTTTGCATTTTATTAAACAATTTTTTTTGTTTTCTCTTTCCTTCCCTTTGATATTCTGATTCGTCTTAATACTTAAAATTTAATCAGCTTCAGCTTCTTTTCACACAGGCACAGTCTGCTGAATACCTTTGCATTTACAAAAGAGTATCATCACTGAGCGTTTGAACATCTGAGGTTATACTTGTATATTCATCTGACAGAACTAATTTATCTTTTCATCATTTTGTTTGCAGCTACTACTGAACCTAAACTCTACACTAAATTTTAAATTATCCTTTGTGAGATATCATGTAATTTAGGAATGGTGAAGGGACAGATAGTTTGGAATGATAAAATAGGGTACTTTAGAAATGACAAAGGGAGAAATGGGGTTGATAAGATAGCTCAACTGGTAAAGTTGCCTGGAACTACAGATGTTTAACCTGAGTTCCATCCTTCTACTCAATAGCAGAGAAAAAAAATGCTGTCAATTGTTTTATAACCTCCACATATGTGTTTTCACATAAGTCAACCCATAAATAATTAATGTATATTATTTTTAAAAGTAGAAATAATCAAAAACTACAAACACTCACAAATTCTAAAATCAGATTTGTTGAGATTCAGAACTTTGAGAGAGTCAATAAAATGAATATTTGTATTTCTATCTTTTCTTTCTTCTTTCAGTTTTTGAGACAGGACTCTATGTAGTTCAGACCTTCTTGAAGTTTGAACTTTAAACTTCAAGTTTAAAGTTCTTGTCTTTAAACTCCTGATCATTCTGTCTCTAACCCATTCTCCACGTTATAAGGTAGTAAGTTTGTAATAACATTTCACAACACACACACACACACACACACACACACACACACACACACATATATATATATATATATCTATATATAGATATATATAGATATATATATATGAAAGAGAGAGAGAGAGAGAGAGAGAGAGAGAGAGAGAAAGATTTTAGATTTAGCATCTGAGGATTGAAATTTTAGAGAGTACAGAATAGGGAAAATACTTTATTCTACTTTGGTAAAAACAAGCTTGAAGAAATGAAGAGAGAGTCAGAGAAACAGATACCACAAAAGAAAACCATATTTAAAATGTAAAATCTTTGGAGGAAATAAATAATATTGTGGAAAATTTAATTTCTAATGAAAGCCTTAATTTACACACTTTAGTTCAAGAAATGGGTTCAATATGAGTTTTTAGAGCACTAAAAGTATAAAATAACTTCATTAATTGCTCCATTTTAATAACTAATCTAATTGTTAAATATGAAAGTTCAATTTTCTATGGAAAATTTCAGATAGAATAATATTACCCACTTTA
>JANHMN010000009.1:13748231-13858617 GCA_030674055.1 Rhabdomys pumilio
GAGAGAGAGAGAGAGAGAGAGAGAGAGAGAGAGAGAGAGAGAGAGAGAGAGAGGAGAAGTATTCATGTTCATTTGTATACTTATACATGCAAATACATGTGAGAATATGTGCATGTCTGTATGATGGACAAAGGCTATTGGATGATATCTTCAATCACTTTCCACTCTGAACCTGCAGCTGATATATTTGCCTTTCTGGATGATGAATCAATTCAAGGAATCTTACCTTCATCCTTCTAGTGGTAGAGTTACATATGTTGACTACCATGTCTCATATATTTTTACATGAATTCCAGATATATGAACATAAGTTCTCATGCATGCAAATCATGCATTTTACTGACTGTGTACTCTATCTAGCTCTGTTCTTACTTATGTAAAAAATATTCTGAGGAAGTGCTATGTTAAATAGTAAAAGGTCATTTGGAATGGATGAGGATGTAGAGTGAAGATTTGGTGCCAAACTTCACAGAACACACGTAGACACAATGTAGTCTTGTGCAAATGTAATGTGCCATCCAAAACATGTTATTCATTCTGACCCTGAACACATTTTTCTCTCTGCATATGTACAACAAAATGATTGTGTTCAGTCTAAAGAAATGGTAAACAAGAATTCTGAAATGAGTACTCCAATTTTCACATTCCTGCCAATTTTTCTTGGAAATCCATTGCAGTAAAATAGCATAATATATTCTGTACTCATTTATACAAAATTTCACTGCCCCAGATAAAACAGACAGAAGACACTTGAAAAGTTGAATTAGCTAAAATAGTTGTAAGCAAATAAAAGTGATCATACCACTAACACAAGTCTATGAATCACCTCAATGCTTTTTTTTTTTCTAGAGTAGAACACTGAAAGGTTATAATCACCTACAAACACATAAAGATGGACATGAAAAATGAAGCAATCTACACGCACATACACTTTTATATTTATAATTTATTTATGCTATCTGTATATGAATACTTTTCCTACATGTTTGTCTATGTACAATGTATATGCAGCAGTGAGTTGAGAGATCAGAAGGTAATGAACTCATATAGAGTTGTGTATTGCTATGTGCATGCTTGGAATCTAACTGGGCTCCTTTGGAAGAGCACTCAGTCCTCAATCATTCTGAATTATGTCTCCAGTTACTTCCCTTTCCCCTGGATTGTGTTAGTGTGTGTTCATGTGTGTGAGTGTTTCTGTGTGTGTGTTTAAAAGAATGCAAAAATATGAAAAATATCAAATGAAAGGAAAAGAATGGAGACAGAAGAAAAAGTAACAATTATATATCTAAATTCTACTTAGATCAAATAATTTTAAAACATACTATTAATAACCTGTAGAAATTAGTGGTAATTTTAATATGTTGAATTGTTTTCAACAGTCTTTACAAACATATGCAACTCTAATGACATTTCCGACTGTGAAATCAGAGAACACTTGGTGAGTCCAGTCTGACTGACACCATGTGTTCCTCTTCCACAAAACATTTTACATAGATTGCTATGGAAGCTAAATTAGTTTCAGCATTTATAATTGAATATATTATGTGTATCTGGTGAATGTTAATGTATATTGCATTTTTAAAATGAAATATGTTACTCAACATTGTTCTAGGCAGAATGTGTTGTTATAAAATAATTTTGACTAAAATCTGAAGTTTAGAAGGGCAAAGCAATTGTAGAAATAAAACCAGAATGCAGTGCCAGGACACAACCTACACAGGTGTATTTCTCTCAGATAGGTTTTACACTGTAATTGACCTACATCCAGTTAGATATCACCATATGCCAGGACACACGAGAAGAGGAAATGGCTATCCTCTTCTCATCTCCATGGCTCCTGTAAACACCCTTGAGGTGGAAGTTTCTGTACATGTCATTCTGGTGATGCAGACTCATGTGTAGTTTTGTTGTTACAGACTCACATGCTGAGGCCAATTCACATGGTATTTTGCTGAAGCAAGACATGTGTGAGAAACCATGATGTTTGAAATAGTTTAAATAAGATTAGACAGACTGTGATGCCATACATGTATAGCTAACTTTGTAATACTTCACTGTTCTCATGTCTTTTTCTTCATCAATCTCTGTTTCATTGAGAAGGATGTGGCAGAGAATATCTACTGATGTCCCAGCTGGTTTTGATGACTCCTGCTGATTCATGCAGATTCAGTGGAGGCCTGTCAGTTTCTGCTAGACTGTGGTACCACTGCTGATTTGTGTTTGCTATCCTGACATTACATTACTGTACTGTTGGTATTTTAACAGAGATTAGAATTGCCCCAAGAAATTACTTCTAATGAAGTCCACACACCCTGTTTTTTCTTATCATATTTTCTTACCTACCTTTGGACTGTGGGCTCCAAGAAATGTTCAAGCATTTGAGAACTTATTAAAATTTATTAAAAGTAAGTTTAAAAAAACCTAAGCCTACAAGTGGTACCCAACATGGCTTAGCAAAAATGGGCAACTCTGCTATTCTGCATTATATGTGGTAGAGGAAAGTTTAGGTTATCTGTGATTAGGAATAATTTTTTAAGGAAGTTGGCAACATAGCAGCTATGACACCTGGAGAGTCTCCTACCTTGGTTCCAGAGTATCTTTCTTGTTTGTTTGTTTGGTTAGGTTTTTGTTTGTTTGTTTATATTTTTTTGTCTTGTTTTCTGGTTTTCATGCGAACTCTTATGAAAATTATTGTGAGGTAGAAGTTGATAAATTTCTTATGTTAGAGAAGATTGTAAAGTTGACTAAGCATGGAGAGAGTTTGCTAATAGAGTTAGAAGTCTTCAGAAGCAAAAAGAGTCAGTGGGAAGAGAATAACATGGTTCAACCTTTTTGTCTGAGACTGAATGTACAGCATGATAAAAAAAAAAAAAAGATAGTAAAATAGGCTGACAGGTAAACTGCTTTCTTTCACTGCTCCATACACTTTTACTGCCATGTGCCCAGAACACCTTTATGAAACTAGAGGTCAGGAATAGCAGAAAATGTTACAAGCAGAACTGGTTTTTGTTCAGCTGAAAGCACCCCCAGAGAATTTGTTTGAGTGTGCACATGCATCTTCAGCCTTCTCAGTCTTTATTCAGAATATGTCTATTAATGATTCTGTTCTTGCCCATAATGAGCTGACCCGACCCTTAGCCCAATAGAAGTGGTAGATCTAAAGAAATTTAAAGATCCTATGATATCTTATGGCTTGCAGTCTACATTTATGAAAAAAATGTTAAATACTTAGGCTGTGAAAAATAGAATCATCTTCCAAGATTGGAGGATTGGAGTCAACTGTTCTAGTTGGACAATAATTGCAGTGATAGAGGCACAAAGCCAAAAAAAAAAAATGAACAACAGAATATAGCAAGGGGGATAAATATTACTAAACACTAATTGATTGGTGAAGAGCATTATGCTGATTTACAAGAAGAAAGCTTATCCAATGATAGCATAATTAAACAATGTTGTATTGTGGCTTTAAGGGATATGATTTATGGCTGGGGGAAAAATCTACCTCATTTACAAAGATAATACAAAGACCTACAGAAGCATTCATATTCACTGATTTCTGACAGAGACTGAGTTCAGCTATAAATAGAGCCATATCAGACCCTGAAATTAGATAGCCAATGATAGAAATATTGGCCTTTGAAACACAAATACTGATTGTCAGAAAGCATTCAGACCATTGAAAGCAGGAGAAACCCTAATATATTAATGTGTAAGAGAAACTTCTGGTATTGGTTTACAGGAGGATCATGATTATATTATAGAACAAGCAATATCTAGAAGTCTTAGAATTCAAAATGTATAATGTTTTAATTGTATTGTATTTGGCCATTTCCAGGGAGATTGAAGGACTAGATCGCAGAGCTCAAAAGAGCAGGTAGATTTACTGTAGAAAATAACATGTTTGTAGAAGAAAGCAAGCCCATTCTGTATGTTCATATGTGGTTCATAGAACCACAAAGGTTTCCAGGTAATTGTAGCCATTGTGGAAAGTACAAAGCAAACAGTGTTCAAAGACTTTTATCCCAAGATGGACATATGAGGCAACCTCTTGCCCTTAAAGTCTTCAGAAAGCAAATTATCCTGGGTGATTTTCCCTCATAAACTGTCTTGGTTACTGATTCCTACAAAATATGTATGAGCAACACCTTCAAATTGGCTAAACCGAGTGATCGATCACACAGAGACTGGACAATACATAGACGTGAAAGATAAAGCATAGACTAGATAAAACCAGAGACTGGGAAACAAATGCTCCAGCAAGTTGGGTTTTGTTCGTTTTTGTTTATTTTTGTTGTTGTTGTTTGTTTATTTATTTATTTATTTATTTTATTGCTTTTTATTGAGCTGTTGTGTTTTTTCAGATTGACTATATTTTTTCCTTGGGCACCAAACAGTAAATTGTTGTCCCAATTCAGCATGAATTATTTATAAGAAGACATCCACCTTGGTCCCTTAAGTTGGGATTGATGGTTTTAATTGTTTAATGTTTTATGGTTGTTTTCATCTAGGATAGTGGGCTTAAAATACTGAATATTGACAGAAATTTAAGGCTTTTTTTTTTTTTTTATCCTGATAGACATGTAAGGTTTTAGTATTTGAATAATTCTATACCAGTAAGAATTTAAGGATGTTTGTTTTATTTATTGTGTAGTAACAGACATTTAAGGTTGTTTTGTTTTTATTCTTTATTAGAAATTTAAGGTTGTAGTATTTGAATTATTGTATAATGATAGAAATTTAAGGTTAATTTCTCTGAACTATTGTATACTGATAAAAATTTAAAAGTTTTCTATTTTGAATTATTGTACATTAATAGATATTTGTCTTTTATCAGATATATTGTACATAAGCTATTTGTTTAAAATTTGATGTTAAGTTTATTTTTATGGTTCTTATAATTACTTTTATTTTATGTAGATTGTTAATGTTAGCAAAAGAGACATTTTTTAACAAAAATTGGAATATGAAATAAAAGTTTCTGACTATGTAATATGATACAGAGACACACGGTGGTTTGCTGATACATACCAATTTGGTGACACTACCTTTATGGTGTTTTGCTGAAGCAAAACTGTTGGATAATGTTACAGAACTTCTGGTGGCCCAGCTTGTCCTGGTCTTTCCTGTTTACTCCTGCTAATTCTGTCTATACACCCTAAAAAACAAACACACATAACAAAATAAAACCACAACTTATGCAGTAAAGGACTTTTTATACCTCAAAATTCCTTGGCACAACCCATCATTGTGGGCAGTAGAAGCTTGAGACACCTAGTCACATTCACAGTAAAGGGGAGAAAGAATTGAATTTATGCAACATTAGTGTTCAAAGTGCTTTCTCTATTTTTGTAACGTCTGAGACAAAACATTATGGAGTAGTACCACCTGCTTTCAGGATGTCTTCTTATATCGATTAACAATGCAAACACTCTTCCACAGACAAGTTGGGATAGTTATACTTCCTGTTAAAATGATTCTCACCTCCTTCTAGAATTTAGTTTGTACATTTCACAAGGTCATAGTAAATCAATGAGTATGTACTGATAGGTAATTCAAATTAACATTTCAGCTATATTTGGTCTAAGCCTGGGTTAGCAAAGAATCCAGATGCACTCTGACCATCCCTGACAATGCTATGTTAATTGATTAATTTCTAATGAAACATATCATACAGTTGACCAATGGTGAAATCTCATACTGCTGAGAGGGATAAGTTATCAGCTATCTTTATTATTTGTTTTAGACAAAAAGTCAATATATTATTGCATGTATTCTCAAACTAGTGCTTTCTGTATTTTGCTGCTGATCATAAATTTTAATAAAAATTAAAATATAATACTTCAATAGAAAGTGTAGATGAGTCTTTATACAAAACTTATAAAGATTATGAAATACCAGGGTTACTTATCAATAAAGTCCATATTTTTTTCTGAGCTTTCTGGTCTTTCTAAAGCCCCTGAGATCACATTCTAGTCATAACACACTAGATTCTTTTTTATCCTACAACTCTATATTCTTCCAGATTGTTCGGGCAAACTTTTTAAATCATCAAAACACGTATTATTACCTACATTTATATATTAATTAGTAGTTTTGTAAGAAAATGCCTGTCAAAATGCAAGGTAAGGAAGAAAGCTTTATTTTGGCCCACAGATTGAGAGTTCAGTCTATCATGGCAAAAATTTTTCAGTCAAATAATCATGTTGCATTTACAGTCTAGAAGCAGAGAGATGAATGTATATCTTCAACTTGCTTTCTCCTTCTTATTCAAATCAGGACCCTAGCCTCCCCAAACTCCCCCCCCCAAAAAATGATGCCGTTCTCATGGAAGGTGGGCCTTCCTGATTTCATTAATCAAATCTAAAATCCTCCTCAGAGACATAGTAGCTAGGTAATTCTATATGCTGCCAAGCTGATAATTAATATTGACCATTTTTATTCATTAAGTGGTGTACAGAAACAATCACAGCACATGTAGGTTTTATGTTTCTGAAGCCTCCACTAAGATCTGAGTTTTTATCAGATGATATTTGCTATAGATCTTTACTTGCATTGAAGAATTTCAAAAGTTAAACAAATAGTCAATACAGAAGTGACTACTTGGAAACATGTTCAAGGAAAAAAGAACAAAAGTCACTTTTAGCCAGTGAGAAACTATATTACATTGTGTGTGGAATCAGGGTGAGTTCCCAAGACTTTCTCAGGATTTTTTTTGTTTTTGAATTTATGTAAACCTCTCATTGTGTTAAAGAAATTACAACATATAGTAGTAAAATAGTTTAAAAGATGTGTTTTATATAAGTATATAGATGTATACACAAACATGTATATAAATATAAAGTATATTTATATTTACATACTTATATTTTATATATTCATATAAAGATATGAGTATTTGTATATATAAGTTTTAGATGTAGTGAGCTTGATTCTTTTATTTAATTATTTATTTAAATTTGATATTTTATTTATTTACATTTCAGATATTATTCCCTTTCCCCATCTCCCCCAGGTTAATATCCTATAGAATCCCTCCTTCTTCTTTTTTGCTTTATACTGTTTAAATTAAATGCAAATATTAAGGTCTGTTCTAGGTTGAGGAACTAGCAATACAATAGGTGCAAATAGTCAAGTAACAAGCATGACAATAAACCCAGATAGTCAAAGAACATGCACTACAATAAACAGAGTCCTGTGATCATCCCTGTGATCACTATTTCTAAGGGCTCATCAGGATAACCAAAGTAGCTGAGCCTACTTCTGTGTTCTAGCTCAAAGTTCTTTTCATGCCTGAAGCCTAATTCTTTGTTCTAACTTAAGATTTGATACCTGCCTGTAATTACTTTCTTTGTTGTAGCCTAAGATTTAGATTTCTGCCTAGAATGTTTTCTTTGTTCTAACCTAGGATTTAAATTTCTACCTTTTTCTTTGTTTTAGCCTAAGGCCAGATTCCTGCCTGCAGTCCATTTTCTTGTCCTTCGCCTAAGTCAGATTCCTTCCAAGCAGCCCATTTTCTTGTTCTTGGCCAATGTCATATTCCTGTCTGGAAGCCCCAGAACCTCTCCACATTTCCCCCTTTGAATAAACCAGACTGAGCCTGTCTTAGTTCATTCTGACAAAAATGCCTTCCTTTACCATCATCAAATATGCATTATCAAAATCAATGCACTTCTATCTTAGGTTGGTAAGGCTCTGTGCAGAATCTTACTGTCTTTGGCTTGCCAGCCTGTAAAATTAATAAATTTCTCTGGGGGTCCATTTTCAGGTTCAAGTCATTTACTTTGGGTATCAATTTGTTAACACAATGGGCAGGAATAAAAGTGCTCCCAGGATAAGAAAGACTAGCATGATCAAACTAAACTTGCCATTCCTGAGGTTTGACCAAAATGGAAATCCTGACACAGGCTATGGATTATTTTATTGGCATTGTCTGCAGCATTAAAGCTCAACAAAGCAGCAGTTTTTAAATTCATAATCTCAGTATGCAAATTAAAACATCCAGAGATGTGTTAGAATTATGCCAAAAACCATACAGGTGTCTTTAAACTTTTTTCTAATTATAATTACTATCATTGCAAATTTTAGAAGTAATACTACTTCAATTGTATTTGTCATGACAGTTGAGATGGCTTCTAATGCTTGAACCTTGAACAGAAATTACATTTTTGGTTTATACACATAAGTATGTAAGAACAGTTAGCCAGAAGAGTAATTATCATTGCTAAAACACAAGGTTAGTACATTTAAGAGAATTCCCAGTATTATGGACTTTGATGATTTAAATATTTGTTTTCATTTTTTTGCTGCTGTTTCTACTGAAAATCCGGGTTCCAAGGTCTGAATGCACTTCCATCATGTCATCAGTTGTTTTAATATCTGGAGTTTTACTATTATCCTGTGATATCTAACTATAAAACAAATGATTACTAATATTCTGTACATATTCATTAATGCTGAAAATTGTCATATTGGCCTTTATTCAATGATTAGCTATGTCCCCAAGTAAACACACAGAGAACTTTTAATATTTCAAAGCTTAGGCCTTTGCTGCGCAGACTTTCAACAAGGCATCTGTGCTAACCTGACTACTGAGCCCCATCCAGCTACATGGCTAGCTATAACTTCCAGTCTTTGAGTCATGTCTGTCTTCACTCATATCTGCAGATGAAAAGCCTTTCTTTTCCTTCTTCCCAGAATTCCTTTCTCCATCACAGGAAGTCCTGCCTATTTGTGTTTCTTGCCCAATCAGAGGATTTAACCTTTTATTGGCCCATTATTTTGGGAAGGAAAGTTTGCACAGGACAAGCAGGCATACATGAAAATTCTCTTGTCTTAGAGCAACCATATCTAGGGGTACAGAATTTAGCATGGAAAAAGTAGCATCAACAGACCAATCCCAACATCTTATAATAAATCAGTTTCAAAATAATATTAGCATTCCTAAGAAACCTCAAAGAAAACTTTAATTTCTTCTTAATTGTAAATATCATATCACGTTATAAAGCTCTAAAATGTAGCAGTGAGTTAGTTAACCCACTCTTGCAAAGAAAAAACAAATCTCCCAATACACACACTCACACACCTACATCCACACACACACCAATTAATTTTGGTATGCCCTTATTATTTCAATAGTTGGGCACTTTTAAACCTTTCTGCAACTAGCAAATACTCCACTCTGGTATACCTGAACATGCTCCAAATCTCCATTTTATCTTTATTGCCTTGTCATGTCCTTAGTAACCTTCCCCTCAAGTAGGGCTGAATTCCATTTGTACTACATTTCAGCTGTCTCACCCTCATCTCCTTCACAGCATGGTCTGTAATATGCCCCTCATTCATAGCAATTCTCCATCTCCTTCCCTGTCCCAAGCCTGAGAATTCTAAAAGTACCTCCTCTATCTGCCCAACCTGGCCATTGGATGCTGACATTTTTATTTACAAAAGAGAACCAACAGGGTCCATCTATTTGTTCTTACATGTGGATACTTGAGTAAGCAGTTTTGGGGACAAAAATTAACATTTTAATACAAGCAGCATTAAGACAAACCCACTGAACTAAACAGGATTATTAGTTCAAGAGTGAATCCTAGTGGGATATTCTATTGTAAAAAAAAAAAAAAATCTCATTCAATAAAATTCTCAATATACAACTTTATGTTTATTAATCTGCATGGAATCACAGAAAACACTTTCTCATGGCCTCCTCATACTTTAAAAAGTCTTTTGTGTGTGTGTGTGTGTGTAGAACATATCTGTAATTATAATTGAGTTAACATTCCAGATGATATCATGTATGGATATGGTGAATGCCAAATCCAATCCTTATCTTTTTCAGAAAAATACTGATAATATAGCTTTAAGAAGATTATTTCTCTTATAATGTATTTTGTTGCTAGATCACTTTAGTGAGATGTTGTGGCTTATCATAACTACGTGACACTTATACACAAAGATGAAGTCTAATATTGCTGCACTAGGCATCAAGATAGAGTGCACTTTCATAGCCCTCATGACATTTTGCTTTTTGTTGTAAAAGTCAGGGAACAAAGTGACCCAGACATTAAAAAAAAATCAGCATGCTATGTGTCATGATGTTGGCTTAATTAAATGTGTCTGACATATTTCTGGGCATAAAGGCTATGATATAACTTCCAAGTACCAATCATCAGGGTTCTACAAAGATGCAGTGGAATGTAGTAACTGAGATCTTGATGCATACAATCGTGATGTGGTCATGTCCAAATGAAGAATTTGATCAATAAAAGAGGGATAGTTTCCAAGTCATATTTTAGAGAATGAAATAGAACAAAGTAAGATGGACCCTTGATATTATTAATCACCTCCTAGACCATTGACCTTGAGGCTCATAACTACAGTAAGAGCTTTTACCAGAAGGAAAAAAGAATAGCAATAAGTAATTAGAATTTAAATGGGCTATGTTGGAGAAGACAGATTACTTTGATGAAATGGTCAATTAAGAGCAAAGAAGAGAAAGAAGTGAGGTGGGAGTGATAAAGAGAGTATGCCTAAGAATTTAGTTACTGACAAAGTATCTTGGTGCTTCAAAAATCCCCAATAACAACTGTGGTGAGTAGAGCAAATATGAGGCCCTTGCATGTGAGTAACATCCTAGGGTTTCTGTCCTATATTTGTATAGTAATTGTTTGAAAATTCTCCATTTTCAATGCTGCTCAACAATCTATTCAGAAATGGTCATTATGAATCACATTTAATGTTTTTCCTGTTATTCTAATAACTTTTTTCAGCTTAATAGAATATGATCTAAAGTAATTTTTGTTCTTGTTTAGAAATATATAAATATGTCATCTATATTTAAAAGTTACAGCTACAAGCTTTAAAATTTGGATGCTTATTCTTCACAATTCTAAGGATGGAGGCTTATTGCTCTCATCTTTGCTTGCCTGGGAACAATACCTGGCATATATTGTATTTTTCAATGCTCAGAAGTAACTTGCATTGACAAAACCCATTAGTATTGAAATTCATGACTCCTAATACAACCTAACACAACTTTTACCGGGTTTGGAATATGAAGCTTTTAGCTTTTACAGTAACTAATTCTATATCTTATGAGTCATGAGCTTCTGTTGTCATTTACCATTCTAGTCTTAAGGTATCTAAGTTGGAAGGCAAATTTCTTTTAAATGGAAAATTTGTTTTTCTTTCTAATTATTTAGGTTCACAATTTTAAAAAAGTATTTGCAAGATGATCCTTTTTCTGAATTATATCTATGTTTGCTTTAGATGTTGAAAGTTGAGATTTATCTATTTGGTTATCGTTATAAGAATCCTTAGATTTTGATTTGATACAGTCACAAGTTAAGATATAATGGTAAGATGGAATTGTTTAGTCTGTGGGTGAGTATGAATATTGAAGAAGGGTGGATCAAGCTGATTGCTGTTGATAACATACTCATATACCATGCATAGACAGAAACACAGTTCATATCTGCTTGGAAAGGTGAAATATGAGCTTATTATGTAACTTCATCTCTACAGGTAAATAAAAAGTATTGGGAAGTGAGCATTCAGCTAAGGGCACCTATGATTCCAGGTACATAGCCTTGTGATGAAAGAAGATAAATAAAGACAATATGCAAGTGGAGACAGATAGGAGCAATGTATTTACCAGCAGAAACATGAAAAACATTGTCAACAACATGAGAAACTCAACAGTTATTTTTTTTTCTGAGCATCAAGGTGAAAATATCTTTCAAATAACTCAGTTGAAAACTGCTGATCTCCAGAACTGAAAAGTAATTAAACTTATATTGCTGTTTGTCACCATAGTTGTTGTTTGTCATTTTGACATTCCTAGCTAACAAATGACTATAATAGAACAGAAAAATACACTCAAAATTAATTTGTATACTGTGAAATAATTTACACTGAGATAAGCTTTTGTAATCTTTGTGAAAAAATATTGTAAATGTAATTTATTTATCCAAAGCAGAAAATTAGAAATTTGCTATATTAAGCTTATGTTTGATTACTAAGCTATGGATTAGCAAGTAGTTATGCAGTTAAAGGATTTAATGTATGTTAAACTACTCGGTGTTTACTTCTAATTTGGTTATAAATCTCTCAAGCAAGTATCTAATTGAAAATTCATGAGGAAAAGAAGGGGTAATAAATAAAATTTTAGAGCCAATGCAACCATTGAGTGCATAAAAGCACTTTGTGCAAGTCTGATATCCTAAGTTCAGTTTCTCTGATCCACATGGTTGAAGGAGAGACCTGATTACTGAAAGTCATTTTCTAATCTTTGCATAGTCACAGTGGCAAATGTTTGCTTGTTCTGATGTCGATCAATACACAACTAAATAAGAATGTAATTTGATACTTCACATCGCATGTAAATAAAAAATCTAGGTATAATTGCAATGACAATTAATGCAATTGGACTAATAAAATATTGCTATTAATAAATAATCGAAACCTATTAAATAGCACTATATCCCCCAAATATCTTTTTCCACAGAGACTTAAGTTGCCTAGTTAATGATAAACTGAAAACGAAATGATTTGTTATAGAATGGAATGAGCACCTGGACATAAATAGAAATATCAAAGTGTGATTGAGGAAGTTATATGTTATAATATTAATGTCACAACCCTGAAAGTATACCTTAACTGTTAAACTATGTACCTGGCTTGTATGAGTTTCTGTGTTCAGTCCCCAGTATCAAAATCACAATAGCAGTTTCTGTATAAAATTTTAGAAGTATATTTAAAAACTCAAGATTTATACCAAGATGCTAATTGATTCTCTCTCTCTCTCTCTCTCTCTCTCTCTCTCTCTCTCTTTCTCTCTGTCTCTCTCTCTGTCTCTCTCTTTCTCTTTTTCTATTTTTTAATGTTGTTATTATTATTGTTGTTATTATTATTATTATTATTATTATTATTATTATTATTATTATCATTATTATTACATTCCAGATTTTATCCCCTTCCTGGTCCACCCTCTGACTGTTCCCTATCACATTAAACCTCCCCACCCCGCTGTCTCCACAAGGATATCCCCAGTCCCTGAACCTCCAACCCAGCAGACCTTGAAACTCCCTTGGGGACTCCAGTCTCTTGAGGGTTAGATGCATCTTCTCTGACTGAAAACAAACCCAGCAGTCTGTGGGGTGGTGGACTGTGACAGGCAGTGGGGTACCTAGTTGAGTCTACTTCTAATCTTGGAGACCCTAAAGGGATGGTAGGAGTTTGGCAGCACTCCTGAGCCTCTCAGTTCCTCTCACTTCTCTTCAGCCATCCATAGCCCCTCCCAAAGAAAGGTTAGTGGACTCCTGTCATGTATAGCACAGGTAGAGGGCATGACTACAGGCCACAGATCCTCAAGAGGTCTCCATATTAAAGAGATACCTAAAGACCAGGGGGCATAGCAAATTAAGCATTCCTTTCCAGTTCCTCCTCCTACTTGCCAAAGGTCAGGCCTGCCCTGAGAACAAGGAGTAGAGCTTCATTCACTTTCTGCCATGACAATAAACATTTTAAAATCATGGACTTTCTTTTGTACTTGGGGCCAACTGTGGGGGGCCATGAAGGTCTTCAACTAACAAGCTACTGCCTCTCATAGAGGACTTCACTACATTCAAGCCATGGAGAGGCCGCCAACCCAAGCAGAGCTAGCCAAGCCAGCCTTGACCCAACCAAGAGAGTCACTGTGAGCAAGAGTCTCTACCCCACAGGGCGCTGTCAGAGCTTCTCTCCCTCGCCCTTTTTGGCAGCAGGTCAATCCAGTCCTTATGCCTTCCCCAGACTTGGTCCTTCTGCAGTTTTCCAGCAGCGCCTGGGAGCCCAAGGATTTGAGACCAATCGTTTCCCGGCCAGTCACCTTGGCTGGAGTACCTCCAGCTCAAGAATTCCTGCCCCTGTAGGATGTGAGACTGTGTTCTCCACATGCACAGGGTGGAGTTCTGCGGCTTCTCACAGCCTGACACTCACTTGTCACCTGTTGAGTGAACTCAGTCATCTTTCCTTGCTTCTGTCCCCTGAGCTGTGGCTCCAGCTGCCTAAGGTGTCAGACATGCAGGATCCACAACTCAGCCAAACAAGACCCACACCCACGCATGAGGTACATCCCCAAAGCAGTCATCTGCTGTTTATGTGTTGGGAGCATCTTATCAATTGGTGTATGCTCCCTGGTGGGTGGTGCAGTGTCTGCTAGGTCTCTGGGGTCCAGACTAATTGAGAGTTCTGTTGTTTATACTGGGTAGCCCTCCTCCTAAGGTTCTCCCAGCTTTTCCCTAATTCAACCACAGGGGTCTTCAGCTTCAGCTCGTTGGTTAGGTGCAAATATCTACACTGAACTTTTTCAGCTGCTTGTTCAGTATTTCAAAGGGCAATGATGAAAAGTCCCTTTTTGTGAGCACTACATAACCACAGTAGTAGTACAGGCCTGGGGTCTCCTTTTGAGCTCTATCCAACTTTGGGTTTGTCACTTGACCTCCTTTTTTTCAGGCTCCCCTCAATTTTTGTTTCTGCAGTTCTTTCAGACAGAACAATTATGGGTCAGAGTTTTGACTAATAGATGGCAACCCCATCCCTCACTTGATGCCCTGTCTTTCTGCTGGAGGCATGCTCTACAAGTTTTCTCTCCCCCTTGTAAGGTCTTTAATCTAAGGTCCCTTCCTTTGAGTCTTGAGAGTCTCTCACTTTCCAGGTCTCTGGTACATTGTAGTGGATCCTTGCACCTCCTTCCTCCTGAGGGTGCATGTTATCATTCTTTCTCCTGGCCATCAGATCATTAGTCATTTTTCACTACCCAATAAAAAATCACATTCCTCTCTTCCCTCCTGCCCTATCCCCTTCCCTACCCACGACTCTCCCTCCCTCCCCCATTGTGATTGTTTTCTTCTCCCTCCCATGTGGAATTGAGACATCCTCACTTGGGCCCTTCAGCTTGTTGACTTTTTTGAGTACTGTGAATTTTATCTTTGGTATTCTGTTCATTTTATTTTTGGCTAATATGCACTTATTGGTGAACACATACCATGTTTTCTTTTCTTTTCTTTTTTTTTTTTGCATCTGAGTTATTTCACTCTGGATAGTATTTTCTGGATCCATCCATTTATCTACAAAACTCAGGATGTTCTTGTTCTTAATAGCTATGTAGTATTCTATTGTACATAAAATGAACCACATTTTCTGTATCCATTCTGTGTAGGAAAACTGGGTTGTTTCCAGCTTCTCACTATCACAAACAAGGCTGCTATGAACATAGTGAAACACATGCCAGTGTAGCATGATAGGGCATGTTTTCAGTATATTCCCAAGAGTAGTATTGCTGTGTCTTCATATAGATCTATTTCAAATTTACTGAGTAAACTCCAGATCGATTTCCAGAGTGGTTTTACAGTTTGCAATATCACCTACAATGGAGGAATGTTCCTCTTTCTCCACATCTTCTCCAACATTTTTTGTCAATTGAGGTTTTGATCTTAGGCATTTTGATCGGTGTAATATTTCAGATTCCCAGGATCATTTTGATTTGCATTACCCTGATCACTTAGGACATTGTACATTTCCTTAGGTGCTTCTCAGCTATTCAAGATTCCTCTGATGATAATTCTCTATTTTGTTCTATACCCCATTTTTGATTGGGTTGCTTGAGGAATTCTTTTTTTTTTCTTTTTTTTTTTCTTGGATATTTTATTTACATTTCAGATGCCAATCCCTTTCCCATTTCCCTTCCCCAGAAAACCCCTATCCCGTGCCCCCCCCTTTTCCATTTTGCTATTATACAATTTTTTAAATGTTAATCAAGGGCTTTATAAGTATGGTAATGCTCAATCAGAAGTGTAACCTAATACCCAACCTAGCTATGTAAACTATCTTTGACTAGTGGAGACACATGAACTTCTGCCTCCATGCCCCCTTTCTCTTTCTCTCTCTTTTTTTTCTCTCATTACCGAGCTTCTCATCTACTTCATCTTTTCCCCTTCTTACTCCATCTTTTCCTCTCAGTGCTCCTTTCCCCTTGGCTCCTCCTACATATTACACTTCCTGTTAAAATAAAACTTTTCTCTCAGAATACGATTAGAGCACAATTATTCCTATTTGTAACAGTGAGGTACAAGATAGTCTTAATGCCCAGTCCATCCTTTTGTGGACTAGCCAGAACCTCTGCTGTCTCTCTTGACTAGAACACTTAGCTTTGAACCTGGCTTTTTCTTGGCTTTAGAATGAATGTCAGCTGAGAACCCTCCACTCAGATCTTTTCTCTCAAGATAAATAGCCTGGATTGGCTATGAGTCTATAGGTCTTCAATGCCGTCAGAAATCCCGAATGACTAAATTAACTGAATTTATGGGAAGTAATAAGCATAGCTTCTAAAGCTTAGCCAATTTATAGAGACCACTGAACACCTGGACAACCCCTATACTACCGAGCATTGGAGCATCAAATCTTCAGCCTTCTGGCCCAAACTCATCTGACAGATTTTAGTGCTGCAGAATTATTAAGGGCTGGTTACTCTGTCTAGGCAGATATAATCAGTCGTCTATTCTGCAAGTGTATACTTTTCTGTAGATGGAGAGAGGCAATTCTTGCCTGGTGGCTGTCTCACCACAACTGGAGTAACTCCAATGATGCTCAATTTCTTCTTAGAATCCAAGACAGGAAGCTGTCAGGAGCAGACAGGTCTCTAATAAAAATGAACATTAATATAGAAATATTTGTGACATCAATTCTATAGATTTTTGACATTTTGAAATCCAACTATCCATGTAAGGTAACCTGGACTGCTGTCTGTTATCTTCTCTCAGCTATTTCTAAATGAAATATAGAAAACACCCTAACAATAAACTCAAAGTCATGAATTTGCTATAGTCCCTTAACTCACAGGCTAGTCATCAAAAGTTAGTCAAAAAATTAAAGAAGGACTGGGTCTAATTCTTGTATATCTAAATTTGTTATACAGGCACAATGCCCATGAGAGTATGTATATTCATTTCACTTTCATATCAATGAGAAGCTTATACCAATGAAAACCTTAAATTTGAAATCCAAGTGAATTTTGTACCATTTAAGAAATTATAACTTCATCTTGATACTAAATTATACAGATTTCTACCAATAGGTTATGGCTATGTCATAAATCCTAGCTAATCCTCCCTGTTCCAACAAAATCACTGCTCTTCCCCAGAGAGACAACCCCATATTAACCACCTTAGTCCCCAAGCCCAGGGAATAGCGGCACTGACTCTTCTTTAACTTCTTCAAGCTGATTATGGGCGTCGAGACATCAGAAGAGGGGTGGGGGGAAGAGCAAATTGATAAGCCTCCGATGCTGTGTCCTTACTGCATCCAGATGGAACTCCCAGACACCGGAGGTTTGAATAGGTCCGCTCATTTTGCTTGATGAGGAGATACACCAAGGCTGTGCATTCTGCAATATACAATTCTCTACTGCTCTGGGTTTCTTGCACCCTCAAGGATGGGTCAGGAGGAATCCGGTGTCCTCAGAAGCAGACTGGGCGGATGTCTGCTTAGGGCCTCAGATCTGGGAGAGAGGTGGAAGGGGTGTGCTATTCTGCAGGGGCGGGGGGTTTGGGGTTCTGCTGGAATCTGAGCACTCCCTGCACTCAGCTCTGGGCCTAGGGCAGTGAGTGGGTCTTCTTACTTACTTCTCTGGGTTCCTTGCACCCTCAAGAATGGGTCAGGAGGGATCCAGTGCCCCCAGAAGTAGACTAGGCGGGTGTCTCGAGGAATTTCTTTGGTTGTTAGTCTAGAGTTCTTTATATATTTTGGATATTAGCCCTCTGTTGGATGTGGAGCTAGTCAAAATTTTTCCCAATTTGACTGATGTCAATATGTCCTACTGACTATGTCCTTGCCTTATAGAAACTTTCCAGTTTCATGAGTTCTGATTTATTAATCCTTGATTTTAGGCTATGAGCCTGTGAAGTTCTGTTTAGAATATTTTTCCCCTGTGTTAATGAGTTTAAGGAACTTTCTCACTTTCTCTTTTACTAGATTCAGTGTAGATGCTATTAGATTCATTTGGTTTTATTTTGAGGTTCTTGATCCACTTGGATTTGAACTTTGTGCAAAGTGACAAATATGGTTGTACTTTCATTTTTCTACTTGCACACACATATTTGACCAGCATCATTTATTGAAGATTCTTTTTTTTTTTTTGTTCCTCTGTATACTTTTGGCTTCTTTGTCAAAAATCAAGTATGCATAAGTGTGTGGTTTTATTTCAGGGTCTTCAATTCTATTCCATTGATCAACCTATCTGTTTCTGTACCTATAACATACAGTTTTTATCACTACTGCTCTATAGTGATAGGCCTCTAGCTAGAGGTCAAGTACTCTGATTCCCCGAGCAGTTCTTTTATTATTAAGAACTGTTTTCCCAATAGTGAATTTTTGCATTTCCAGGTAAAATTGAAAATTTCTTTTTCTATATCTTTGAATAATGGTGTTGAGATTTTAATGGGGATTGCACAGAATCTCTAGATTGCCTTTGGTAGCATGGACATTTTTCCTCTATTATTTCTGCCAATCCATGAGCATAGGAGATCTCTATTTTCTGAGATCTGTTTCAATTTCTTTCTGGAGAGATTAAAGTTATTATCATGCAGATCTTTCACTTGTTTGGTTAGAGTTACCCCAAGATGTTTTATATTATTTGTGGCTATTGTGAAGGAAGTTGTTTCACTAACTTCTTTCTCAGTCGGTTTGTCATTTGTATAAAGGATTTGTTTGAGTTAATTTTATATCCATCCATTTTGCTGAAGTTGTTTATCACCTGGAGAAGTTCCATGGTAGAATTTTTAGAATCCCTTATGTATACTATCATATCATCTACAAATAATGATACCTTTATTTCTTCTATGTCAATTTGTACTCCTTTAATCTTTTTCTGTTGATTTACTGTTCTAGCTAATACTCCAAATACTATATTGGATAGATATGTGGAGATTGGGCACCCTTGTCTTGTCTCAATTTTAGTTGAGCTGCTTCAAATATATCTCAGTTTAATTTGTTATTGGCTTTTGGTTTGCAGAAAATTGCTTTTATTATGTTTAGCTATGGGTCTTGAATTCCTGATCTATCCAATACCTTTTTTTAAGGCTTCACAATAATCTTAGTGTATTCATAATGTTTTATTTGTTTACTTATTTAATTAGTTATTTTATTTACTTATATTTCAAATGTTATTCTCTTCCCAGTTTCTCCTCCACAAGCCCCCATTCCCTGCTCCCTCTCCTTTGCCTTTGTACTCATTCATAAGTTGATATTTGGCAAATAAAGCTTAGAATAGCCATAATAGAACACAAAGATCATGTGAAATGCAAGAAGAAAGTAGATCAGACCAAAGTGTGGATTCTATAGTACTACTCAGTAGGGAGAAGAAAATAGTCTCTGGGAAGTAGAGAGAGAAAGGGGTGTTGGAAAGAGAGAGGAGGGAGAATGAAAAAGAAGCAGTTCAGGTATGGAATAAGATGGGGGAGAAGTGCAGAGTGTCAAGAATTTGAAAGTAGGTATATAGAAATGGGAGAGAGGGAAAATGGGGTAGCAATTATAAAGTTCCAGATGACAGGAATGCAAGAGGTTCCCAGGTCTCAAAAGTGAGGACTTTAGCATAAATACCCAACAAAGTGAAGATAGAACCTGTAGATACCATACCCAAAGTATTGGCACAGCACACAGTTGAGGAATGGGGCTATCCACCCACCTCAAAAATATTAGTCTAGAATTCTCCCTGTCAAACAGAAATGCAGTGACAAAAAGTGGAGCAGAAAGAAAAGGAAAGGCCATCCAGAGACACAGAGGGGTGTTGTATTTTGTCAAATGCTTTTGTTTGGATTTAAGGAGGTGATCATATTATTTTTTTTTCCTTTGAGTTGGTTTATACAGTAGATTATGTTAATGGATTTTGGTATATTGAATCAACCTTTCATTTCTTAGATGAAGCCTACTTGATTGTGGTGAATGATAGTTTTATTCTTTTCTTGGATTTGTTTGCAAGTATTTTATTCAGTATTTTTGCATCGATATTCATAAGTGAGATTGGTATAAAGTTATCTTTTGGTTGTGTCTTTGTGTGGTTTAGGTATCAGAGGAATTGTGGCTTCATAGAATGAATTAGGTAGTGTTCCTTTTGTTTCTAGTTCATGGAATAGTTTGAGGAATATTGGTATTAGATCTTCTTTGAAGCTCTGGTAGAATTCTGCACTAAATCTTCCTGGCACTGGCCTTTTCTTTGGTTGGGAGGTTTTTAATGACTTCTTCTATTTCCTAATGGGATGTGGGCCTGTATAGATAGTTAATCTGCTCTTGATATAACTTTGCTATGTGGTATCTATCTAGAAAAACATCTATTTCATCTGGATTTTCTAGTTTTGTTGAATAGATGTTTTTGTAATAAGATCTGGTGATTTTTTTTTTTTTTTTGTATTTTCTTCATTTTTGTTGTTATGTATCCCTTTTGCATTTCTGACTTTCTTAATTTGGATACTGCCTATAGGTCCCTTAGTTAGTTTGGCTAACGGTTTATCTGTTTTTTTGAGTCTCTCAAGGAACCAGCTTTTGATTGTTTTGATTCTTTGTATTATTCTCTTTGTTTCTATTTAGTTGATTTTTGGCACTGAGTTTGACCATCTACTCCTCTTGAGAGTGTTTGCTTCTTTTTGTTATAGAGCTCTCAAGTGTGCTATTAATTTGCTAGTATAAGATTTCTCCAGTTTTTTTTCCCCCAGGCTAGTTAATCCTAAAAATTTTCCTCTTAGGACTGCTTTCAATGTATCCCACAAGTTTGGGTACGTTGTGTTAATATTTTTTTTTTAATTCCTGGAAATCTTGAATTTCTTTATTTCTTCCCTGACCATGTTATCACTGAATAGGGAGTTGTTCAGTTTCCAGATGTATGTGGGATTTCTGGTGCTTCTGTTGTTATTAAAGACCATTCTTAGGCCATGGATATTTTATAAGATGCATGGGATTATTTCAATTTTCTTGTATTGTTTGAGAGTTTTCTTATGACCAATTATATGGTTGATTTTGGAGAAGGTACCATGAGGCACTGAGAGTTTGTAGTCTATTGTTTTAGGGTGAAATGTTCTGTAGATATCTGATAAATCCATTTGGTTCATAACCTCTACTAGTTTCACTGTGTTTCTGTTTAGTTTCTGTTTCAATGACCTGTCCATTAGTGAGAATGGGGTATTGAAATCTGCCATTATTATTTTGTAGTGTTAAATGTGTGTTTTGAGCTTCAGTAAAGTTTCTTTTATGAATGTGGTTGCCCTTGCATTTGGGACACAGATGTTCAGAATTGAGACATTCTCTTGGTATATTTTCCCTTTGATGAATATGATTCTCATTATGCTTGTTAACTTTTGGTTGAAAGGCTATTTTATTATATAGTAGGATGACAACTCTAGCTTGTTTCTTAGGGATCATATTTTTTAGAGGTTCATTTTCCATACTTTTACTCTGAGATAACATCCATCTTTGATATTGAATTGTGTTTTTTTTATGCAGCATAATGCTGGATGTTGTTTATATATTCAGTCTGTTAGATTATATCTTTTTATAGGTGAGTTAAGCCCATTAATATTGAGAGATATTAAAGACAGATGACTGTTAGTTCCTGTTATGTTTGTTTTTGTAGGTTGCTTTATGTACATGTGGGTCTCTCTTTTTGCCTTTGTTGTGACATCATTAATATCTTGTCTTTCCTTTGGTGTAGGTACCCTCCTTGTTTTTGAGTTTTCTTTCTAGAATCCTTTGTAGGACTTGATCGATAGATAGATACTATTTGAATTGGGTTTTGTCCTAGAATATTTTAGTTTCTTCATCTATGTTGGTTGAAAGTCTTGATGGGTATAGTAGCCTTGGTCAGCATTTGTGTTCTCTTAGAGTCTGCATGACCTCTGATCAGGCTCTTCTGACTTTTAGCATCTCTGTTGAGAAATCTGGTATAATTCTCAAATGTCTAACTTTGTATGTTACTTGGTCTTTTCCCTTGCAGCATTTAATATTTCATCTTTGTTCTGTGCAAACAGTGTTTTGACTATTATGTGATGAGAGGTTTTACTTTTCTGGTCCAATTTCTTTGGTGTTCTATTGGCTTCTTCTACATTTATGGCCAATTATTTCTTTAGGTGGAGGAAGGTTTATTCTATGATTTTGTTGAAGACCTATTCAGAATCTTTGAGCTGGGAGACTTTGTTCTCCTCTATTCCAATTATTTTTTGATTTGGTTTTTTCATTGTGCCCTAAATTTCCTGGATGTTTTGGTTAGGAGTTTCTTATGTTTTGAATTTTCTTTGACAGTTGTATCAATTTCATCTATGGTATCTTCTATATCTGAGATCCTCTTTTCTATCTCTTGTATTCTGTTGGTGATACATACATCTATAATACTTGACTTCTTCCCTAGGTTTTTCACTTTCAGGTTTGTCTCCATTTGTGGTTTTTTTTTTTAATTGTTTTTTTTTTTTTTTTACTTCCTTTTTGGTCTTTGATTGCATTATTTAATTCCTTCATCTGTTTGTTTTTTTTTTCTGTATTCTTTAATGGATTTGCTTGTTTAGTCTTTAAGGGCTTCTACCTATTTACCTGTGTTTTCCTGTATTTGTTTCAGGGAGTTATTTATATCCTTCTTAAAGGACTCTATTATCTTCATGAAATAGGATTTTAGGTAGCTTCCTGATTTTCAGGTGTGTTGGTGTATTCAGGGCTTTCTGTGATGAAAAAACTTGATTTTGATGATGCCCATTTATACTGGCTTCTGTTGCTTATGTTGTTGCACTTACCTCCCTCTATCTGTTTACCCATGGTGTTTGCTGTTCTGGATGACTCTGTCTGGAGTCTGCATCTTTTGTCCCTGGGTTGTTCCAGGTCCCTGTTAGGCCTGCGGCCCTGACTGTATCAGACCTGCTGTGAGGCCTTCCAAGTGTAAGGTCTTCAGTGGGGCATAGAAGCTGCTGATATGTTGGTCTAGCTGCAGCAGATCTCCTGGGAGTTATTCAGACTGATGGATCTTAAAAGGATCAGTCAAGTTGTAGTCCTGTGTGAAGCTTTTCTCCAGGAAGGCCTACAGACTGTAGTTTCTGTTTCTCTGTGTGCAACAGAACTTTATGGATGCATTCAGTCTGTTGAGTCAGTTGCCCTGCATACTATGGAGCCCGCAGGAAGTCTTCAGAGTGTGATTTCAGTTGCCCAGTTGCCCTGTGTGCAGCAGATCTCCTGGGATGCTTCAGAATGTGGTGTCTTTAGGGAAGCAGACAAGCTAGCAGTCTGCCCTAGCAGAAAGAACTAGCTGGAGGGGAGCAGGATTCAGTGGGCAGAAGTTTTGGTGGGTGGTGAGTTCTGAGTCCACTGGGCTTCCTGCTTCAGCTGTAGGCCTTTGGGAGGGTTTACTAGATACTTTGAGTGTAGTAGAACTCCTGGGATGCCTCAAGATGTGGTGTCTGCAGGGAAGAAGACTAGCTATCATTCTGTCTCAGCACAAAAGACTGCACAGAAGGGACACTAATTGATTTTTAAGAGCCTTCCCATCTGAGATCTCTGGCATGTTCTTGAAATACTCCACACCACCAATCCTAGCAGCTGCAGTTTTACAATCATTCTCATAGCCATCAAGAAATTTTCCTTGTTTCTTCCCACACCTGATCTTGAAAACTGCCTCTATTCCCCTCCTGATTCCTTCTACAACCCAGTTGTTGCTTTTATCTGGCTTTTTTGATTGTTTACTTTTCTCTTCTTCAATCTAAGCATCCTCTTTTGAGCATTCCCTATTGTTTAGCTTTCTTGGATCTGTGGCAAATAGCTGGGGTAATATCCACTTATAAATGAGTCCATGCTATGCCTTTCCTTAAGGTACTGGGTTATATCACTCAGTAAGATATTCTCAATTTCGATCTATTTGTCTGCAAAATAAATGATACCTTTGTTTTTAATAGCTGAATAGTATTCCATTCTCTAGGTGTACTATATTTTCATTATCTATTTTTGTGTTGAGTTATATCTAGAATGTTTCCAGTTTCTGGCTATTACAAATAAAGCTTCTATGAAAATAGTTGATCACATGTTCCTATTGTATAGTGGGGCATCTTTTGGTTATATAGCCAGGAGTGGTATATCTGGGTCTTAGGGTAGAACTATTCCCAGTTTTCTGAGAACCTGACAAATTAATTTTCAAAGTGGTTGTACAAGTTTGAACTGCTACCACAAGTTGATTAGTATTCTCCATGGTCCAAATCATTGTCAGCATGTGCAGTCACTTGAGGTTTTGATCTTAGGCATTCTGAAGAATATAAGATGGAATTTCTAAGGCATTTTTATTTATATTTCCATTGTGACTAAAGACTTTGAACATTTCTGTAATTGTTTCTATGCCATTGAAGATTCCTCTGTTGAAAAATTTGTTTAACTTTGTGCCCCATTTTTATTTGGGTTATTTGGGTGATGGGTGCTTTATAGTCAAGTTCTTTATAAATTTTTGATATTTGACCTCTGTGTAAAATGAAAACTTAAGGAATCTTTGAAAAATCATTTGGCTGGTATTTTTCTGGGGCAAACTCATAAAGAAACATTTCATTAAAGTGCACACAGTTGGAAAAGTCTAAGAGAGACTCAAACATTTTTTTTTTTTTTTTTTTTTTTTTTTTTTTTTTTTTGCTGATGAAGATACAGGAGAGAGGATATGCTGCTAAAACATACAAGTGAAAGGGAAGATCATGAATAATTCTTGGAAAACAACACACATGTATGGATATGCCTGATGTTGTACAGTGCATATCTATTTTTCAGGACTCCTCAGAATTGAAGTAATAAGATGCATGTGCTGAGGCAAGAGCTAAGTTGAGGTAAGATCCATGCTGAAGCAAGGCACATAAAAAACACATGATGTTTGAAGTTTCTATGAGAGGCACAAAAGAGAGAGATCTTCACCTGGTGTTCCTGCATGTCCCTACTGCTGAATCAGACTGCTTGTTTATCTGTGAAATGTTTACTAGTGGATCAATATGCCACTGCCTGCTATTCTATGAACTTAACTGATGATTTCCAAAAAACACAGATGGGAGTTGCTCTAAACTTTCTAAACAGAAACTTTCTAAACAGGTACATGCCCCCATATCCTGTATTTTCCAGACCTCTGGTGGGAGGTAAGCTACAAAGAAAATTAAAGTGCTTAAGAACCATCATTAAAAGTAAGGTTTGAAAAAATTAAAGTTACATCTGTGAGTTCTAAGATTGGTAAGCATCTTTACCCAATATGTAGAATACAATTTTGTCCTAATGACAGTGTCCTCTACCTTACAGAGCTTCAGCATTTCATTAGGTTTTATTTACCAGTTGTTGATCTTAGAGACTAAGCAATTGATATTCTGTTCAGAAAGTTGTCTCCTCTACAGATGTGCTCAAGGCTATTGCCCAATTTCTATTTCATTAGATTTAGTATATCCAGTTTTGGATTGAGGTCTTTGATGCACATGGATTTGAGTTTTGTGAAAGGTGATATATATGAATATATTTGCATTCTACTTTATCCAGACATGCAGCTAGACAAGCACCATTTGTAGAAGCTATTTTTTGTTTTTTTGGTTTTTTCTCTTGAATGGTTTTGCCTCTTTTGTCAAAACTAAAGTGTCTGTAGGTGTGATAGTTTATTTCAGGATCTCCAATTTCATTCCGTTGATCAACCTTTCTGTTCTTATACAAATAACATGAAGTACAACTTGAGGTCAAAAATAGTAAAACCTCCAAAAGTTTTTTTCTCATTGTTCAGAATTGTTTTAGCTATCTTGTTTTTTGTTTTTGTTGGTTGTTTATTTGTTTGTTTTTGTCTGTTGTTTGTTCTGTTTTGTTTTTTTGTTTCTCCATATGAAGTTGAGAATTGCTTTGTCACAGTCTGTAAATAATTGTGTTGAATTTGATGGAAATTACATTTAATCTCTTAATTGCTTTCGGTAAAATGGCCCTTTCAAGTACCTTAATTCATGTTTATGTGAGATCTTTTGATTATATTTTAATTTTTTTCTTCAGTGACTTGAAGTTCTTGTCATATAGGTCTTTCAGTTGTTTGGTAGTAGTTACACATAGATTATTATATATTATTTATGACCACTGTGAAAGGTTTTGGTTCTGTGACTTTATCCATGGCACATTTATTTGTAAAACTGAGAGCTACGTTTTTTTGACTTAATATTTTAGCCAGGTAATTATTAGGTGTAGGTGTTCTCTGGTAGAAGTTTATAGTGAAAACTTTGATGTTTTTCTTTCTACCTTGTTCTCCTTTTATTTTCTTCTTATTCTACCTAGAATGTCAAGTACTGTATTGGATAGGTAGATTGTCTTGTGCCTGGTTTTAACAGAATTGCTTAAAGTTTCTCTGCATTTAATACGATGTTGGCTAATGGCTTGCTGTATGTTGCTTTTATGTTTAGGTATTTGTCCTATATCTCTGATCTCTCTAATACTTTTAGTATAGAGAATTGTTCATTTTTCTCAAAGGATTTTTCAGGATCTATTGAGATGATCATGTGATTCTTTTTTTTTCAGTTTGTTTATATGGTGAAATAAGTTGATGGATGTTCATATATTGAGCCATCCCTGCATCCCTGAAATAAAGCCTGCTTGATCATGTTCAAAGATGTTTTGAATGTGTTCCCAGATTCAGTTAATGAATATCTTATTGAGTATATTTGCATCAGTGTTCATAAGGGATATCTATATAAGTTTCCTTTTCTTTGTTGAGTCTTTGTGTGGCTTATTTTTTCAGGAAAACTGGCATTATAGAATAAGTCTGGTAGTATCATTTTTGTTCCTATTTTTTTTGGAAAAGTTTGAGGAGTGTGACTCAACACTACACATACTTCTTCAAACACCTAACTGTATACATAGTGGAAAGATATAGCACTACATATTACCCTTCTTGTTAGAATAAAAAAAAAATTCTCTCAAAATATAATTAGAGCACAACTATATCAATTTGTAACAGTAAGGTACAAGGTAAGCCTAATACCCAGTCCAATATATTGTCAATAAAAAGATTATTGTCATCTATCTTAACTTAGAAGACTATAGTTCTGTACTTGACTTATGTCTTGGCTTTAGAATGAATGCCATCTGAAAATCATCCTCTCAAATCTGTCCTCTCAAAGTAAATAGCCTGGGTTGGCTATGAGACTATAAGTCTTCAAACCCATCAGAAATCTAGAATGACTGAATTAACTGAAAATATGGGAAGCACAAAGCATAGCTTCTCAAACTTAGCCAATTTATATAGACTGCTGATTACCTGGACAGTCCCTTATACTTCAAAACGTTGAAGGACTGGTCTTTAGCCTTCTGGTCCAGGATCATCTGGCAGAACTCATAATGCAGAGTTTTTAAGGGCTGATCAAATTGTCTTGGCAGATATAATCAGTCAACTATTCTGAAAGTGTGTCCTTTTCTGGACAGTAATTGTAGATAAAAAGAGGTAGTTCTTGCCTAGTGGCTGTCTCAAACACAACTGGAGTAGCTCTAAAGATACTATATTTCTTCAAAGAATCCAACAGAGGAAAGCTATCAGGAGCAGACAGGTCTCTAATCAAATGAACATTAATACAGAAATGTTGGTAATGCAATTCTGTGGACTTCTGACATTTTTGAAAACCAACTATCTATGTAAACCAATCTGGACAGTTGTCCATTAACTCCTCTCAGCTATTTCTAATTAAAATCTAGAAAACACACTAACAATAAACTCAGAGCCATGCAATTGTTATTAGGCCCTAACTCACATCACAGGCTAAACATCTCAATTCAGGAAAAAAAAAAAAAAAAAAAGAAGGATTTGGTCTAAACCCTGTACCCATCAATTTTGAATTAATAAAAAAAAATATGCCAATGAAACCCTAGAATTTAAAATCAAAATAAATTTTGTACCATATAAAAAATTATAACTTTATCTTAGCAACAATTATACAGAATTTTACCAGTCAGTTATGGATATGTAATCAATTCTAGATATTCCTTCCCATTACAATAAAACAGTTACTTTTTCCTAGAAAGACAGCCTAAAATTAACCACCTCAGTCCTCAAGCCCAGGGAATAGGGGTGCTGACTCTTCATTAACTTCTTCAAGCTGACTTTGTTCCTTTAGATATTAAAATACAGGCAGGGGAAAGAGCAAATTAATAAGCCTCTGATGCTGTGTTTTCACTGCATCCAACTGGAATTCCAGGACATCAGAGATTTAAGCAGGTCTGCTCAGCTTGCTTAATGAGTAGATATACCAAGGCTCTGAGTTCTGCAATATACAATTCTCAAACAAATTTTAGTATCAAGATAATTTTTTGTTTGAATTCTCTAAAACTAGACTTCTGGAGGTCTACCTCTGTCATGTTTGATCCTTATAATTTTGGGAGACAGAAATGCATTAATCATCTCTTCTGAAAACAAACAGACAAAACTTTTTCTAAAACAGTGTGTCTTTGAGCCAGTTACCAGAAAAACCTTTATCGTGACATCTTTCCCAGAGGAAAAATATAACCACAAAACTGAAAATCATATTCATTTTGAAAATAAAATCAATTTACAATAAATGAAGTAACTAAAGCACTGTATGCGCCTATTCTTAGGCCTTTTCTATTTTTTAAACAGAAAATAAACCCAGAATTTCTGTGGGGCCCACATTAGACAGAACCCAAGTATCCTGTTAGACAATATGACTTCATAATATCTGAATACACCTGATTTATACTATCTTCTGTTTGGCTCTATACACTAGAGCAGCCTCTATTTATACATTGTACTCTCTACTCTAAAGTAGACTATTTTCCTATCTTAGTTCCGAACCCCAGGTGAAAATCCCCATGTGATTCAGAAAAATCTGTTTACAAATCTTTCTTAAAAGCAAATAATCGCTATACCATAACTTTATACTTAAATCAGTAACTGCTCCACAAAGAAGGCTTATTTATTTAGCTCTCTTGGCTCAGAGCAGCTAGTAATGTATACCTGTCTGTGGTTTTCTGCTTAGAGCCACAGACAATTTTTCCCTACCTATCTTTTTTCTCAACCACCGGCAAGATTTCCCACATGACAAAACTTGCTCTAAATCTATTTTAAAAACAAATAATCTCAATTTTAATTCACAGCTCAAATCTCTGTCTCCTAAAAGTAAGCTAATTACTTCTTTTCTGAACAAAAATCAAGCTGCATTTACCCACAGCAGAGAGCCTTAGCCTGCAGTTTCTTTGTCCAAGGTTCCTGAGCTAGGAATCACATGACTTGTCTTGAAGATTCCCAAACTCGGGAGACCCTTACTCAAGTTTTGGGAAATCACAGCCACCCAAAAATCACAAGACACAGCAATCAGCAGAGGTTTATTAGGGAGAGTTGGCTGGCCAAGGTCAAATCGCTTGAAGAGCTGAATTTGACAAAAGACCAGCAAGCTAAGGGGCTTTTTATAGCATGGGATGGGGAAAGGGAGGAATTTTCTAGCAGTTACACATGATTGGTTGCTTTATAAATTTTAAACATCAACAGGCTGTACTAGTCATGGGGGTGGGGAGCAGTTCCTGCAAGGAGGAAGCTTACCTAGGTCAGCAGAGCATCAAGTAGACTTAAATTACAGCTTTCTGGAACACTGGGAAGACCAAAAAGGGTAGGGGGGAGAGGTAACCAAGGAAACATAACATGAAACCAATGGAAAGTTAGTTAGTTCCTGGAACCACCCTATGACTTGCATCTTTCTTTGTGGTCAGGAATGTTTCTTCCTGTTTGGGCCTTTCCCACCCACAGGTGGGTTCTCTTCCCTGAGGCTTGAGGAAGTGTCCTCTGACTCAGGGATTATGTACTCTTCCCGGAATGTATCCCAAGGCAGTGAAGGCCTGAAATCCCACATTTAGTTCTGCTCTCTTGGAACTAGTGAGCCTGTATATATTTTATAAAATGGTCTTTATAATTTTTCACTCTACATCTCACTCTACAGTCTCAGCATTTACTCATTCACTTTCTTTTCTTAAAAAAACTAAAAATACAACTTTTACTCTCAGGTGAAATAGACTTAAATTTCGAGTGAATTTGTTCAGAACATCAGTGCACCATTTGTTACTGATAATATTTATAACTGCAGCACCAAATGTGTCACAATGTGAGACACAATGCTCACAGTTCTGGGGATTATGGTGAAGAGTGGATCTTTAGATTAACTAAAGCTCATCAGGACACAAAGTAATATTCACCCCTGCTATCCAGCTGAACATATGTCAACTTCTTCCATGAAGAAACAATTTCTCTAATGCATTTTCTGTGATCACATGGACTTCATGTCTTTTTACACATAAAATTGTATATCAATTTTCCTATTTCAAAACTCTTCTCTTTTAGAAAATCTAAAACTCAAGACTCAAAGTGCATGTTTCCATTTTACTTCCAGGTCACTATTTCTCTAAACAGAGACTGTATGGACTGTAGTAATTTCTACTATATTCACATATCAGACATTGCAGGCACCAGTGCCCTCATGGTAAAACAAGCCAATGACACTACCTTTTATATCTCTAAAGAGAATCCCTTATCATTTTGGACAAACTGTAAAGTTAATCATATTCCTGTATTATTGAAATCTGGAAGTATCAAGCATTAACTTTTTCTTTCTATCTGTCTCTCTCTGTCTCTGTCTGTCTCTCTCTCTCTGTCTCTCTCTTGTGAATAAGTCACATTTCATAAAATCACAGATATCATTGAATTTTCATCACAGTCTAGCCAATACAATCAATCCATAATGACTTCATTTATTAACCTATCTAATCATCAGGATGTATCCAACATCAAAACCACTTTCACTAGGAATATGAATTAAGGCCACCTAATATAAATGAACCAGAATTACTTGCAAAATGTCACTTTTATGATTCATGGAACATGTTTAGTAACCAGGAAAAATTTATTGTCTCCTGAAAAATACAAACTGGTATACCCTGGAATCACCAAAATTTGTTTCCATATGATCATAATTATATGCATATCTTTTATGTACACATACAGGGCAGAGATACATTGTAATCTGTACTTGTGAATTTCATTTGATATCAAGTACACAATGGAAAAAAAGCATAATGTTGAGATGAACCAGAACTTAGTGTTCTTGTATTTCAACACTCTATTTATGAATGTAATAGTCCATATTGGAGCAAATAATCTTGTCTCAAGTCACATGGGTATATTTGGAAGATCCAGGATGACAACTCAGTTATCATATATCCAAACCAAAGGTAATTTATAGTAATCTAGCTATATAACTAACATTATAATGATAATCTCTTTGTTAATTATTGCAGAATTACATTTAAGACCAGAAAAACATCCCCAACAAAAAGATACAATACAGTCAGGGCCATTTGCATTTGATATTTTTTTTTTATTATTATTATAACCCTTGAGAAATAAAATAAAAAAAAAATATCCTAAAGCCTTGTGTTTGGGTATTCTGCTGAATCAGCACATTCCTCTGCACCATTATAGAATGTAAGAGCATACCTTATGTACTAAGCAGTAGGTTGTGCCTATTATATTTAGCCTTCTACTGAGTAGGTATTTTTTATTGTATATTTTACTTATTTACATTTGAAATGTTATTCCCATTTCCATCTTCCACTCTGCAAATCCCCTCTCCCCTCTCCCTGCTTCTATGAAGATGCCCCAATACCAATCAACCCACTCACACCTCACCACCCTGGCATTCCCTTACAGTGTGGGCCTACACTGGACCAAGGACCTCTCTTCCCATTGCTTCTAGATAAGGCAATCCTATATATGCAACTGGAGCCATGGGACCTTCCATGTGTACTATTTGGTGATTTAATCCCAAAAGTGGTTTAGCTGGGTCCTCAGAAACACTACGTCCAATTTTCTGAGGAACTGCCAGACGGATTTCCAGAGAAGTTGTACTAGCTTGTAATTCAACCAAAAATGAAGGAATGTTCCTCTTTCTCCACATCCTCTCCAGAATCTGCTGTCACTTGAGATTTTTATCTTAGGCATTCTGACTAGTGTGAGGTAGAATTTCAGAGTTGTTTTGATTTGCATTTTCCTGATGACTAAAGATGTTGGACATTTCTATAGGTGCTTCTCAGACATTCAGTATTTCTCAGTTGAGATTTCTTAGTTTAGCTCTGCACCCCATTTTTCATTAGGATTCTTTGATTCTCTTGAGTCTACCTTCTTGTATTCAATATATACATATATGATGTTAACCCTTTTTCAGATGTAGATTTGGTAAAGTTCTTTGAATAATTTGTGGATGACCTTTTGGCCCTTTGACAGTGTACTTTGCCTTACAGAAGCTTTAAAATTTTATGAGATCCAATTTGTACACTGTTGATCACAGAGCATAAGCCATTGGTGTTTTGTTCTGGAAATTTTCATCTGTGCCCATGTGTTCCATGCTCTTCTCCACTTCTTCTTCTATTAGTTTAAGTGTATCTGGTTTTGTGTGGAGGTCTCTGATACACTTGGGCTAGAGCTTTGTACAAGAATATAAGAACAGATCAATTTTCATTCTTCTACATGTTGGCTGCCAGTTGAAACTGCACCATTTGTTGAAAATGCAGTCTTTTTCCACTAGTTAGTTTTAGCTCCTGTGTCAATGATAAGTGATGATATGTGGTATGTTCATTTCTGGGTCTACAATTCTATTCCATGCAAACCTGCCTGTCTCTGTACTAATATTATGCAGGATTTTTTTTTATCATGATTGCCTTGTAATAGAGCTTCAGTTTACAGATGCTGATTTCCCCAAAGTTCTTTTATTTTTAAAAACAATTTTCTCTCTCCTGAGATTTTGTTTTTTGTTTGTTTGTTTTTTTTTTTTTTGGTTATTCCAAATAAATTTGTAAGTTGTTCTTTCTAACTCTATGAAGAATTGGGTTTGAAATTTGATGGGCATTGTACTGAATCTGTAGATTGCTTTTGGTATGATGGCCATTTTTGCAATACTAATTCTGTCAATCAATGAGCATAGGAGATCTTTCCATCTTCTGAGGTCTTCTTGAATTTCTTTCTTCCGAGAGTTGAAGTTTTTATCTTACAGATCATTTACTTGCTTTATTAGAGTCACAACAATGTATTTTATATTATTCGTGATAATTGTAAATGGCATCATTTCTCTAATTTCTCTCTCTACATGTTTCTCCTTTGAGTAGAGGAAGGCTACTGATTTGTTTGAGTTAATTTTACATCCAGGCACTTTGCTGAAGTTTAACAGCTTTAGGAGTTCTCTGGTTAAATTTTTGGGTCACTTATGTATATTATCATATCATCTGCAAATAGTGATATGCTGACTTCCTCTTTTTCAATTTGTATATTTTTTACTTTTTTTGTTCTTTAATTGGCCTGGGTAGAAATTCATGTACTATAATGCATAGATAGGAAGAGAGTGGGTAGCTTTCTCTAGTCCCTGGTTTTAGTGAGATTGCTTCAAACTTCTCTCCATTTAGTTTGATGATGACTACTTGTTTACAGTATATTACTTTTAGTATGGTTAGGTATGGGTCTTGCATTCTATATATTTTCAAGACTTCTACCATGAAAACATATTGAATTTTGTCAAATGAAATCTCAGCATCAAATGAGATAATCATGTGGTTATTTTCCTTTGAGTTTGTTTATATAGCGGAGTTTGTTTATATAGTTGGTGGATTTTCTTATATTGAAACATCCTTTCATCCTCGGAATGAAGGCTTCTGGATCCTGGTGAATGACCACTTTGAAATATTCTTGCATTTGGTTTGTGAGAATTTTATTGACTATTTTTTCATAGATATTTATAAGGGCAATTGTTCTGAAGTTCTCTTTCTTTGGTAGGTTTTTGTGTCATTTACATATAAGCATAATTGTGGCTTCATAGAATGATTGGGTATTGTTCCTTATTTTTAGTTTGTGGAAATGTTTATAGAGTATTGATATTAAATATTCTTGGAAGACTTGAAGTGTTATGCACTAAAATCATTTAGTCCTGGGCTTTTATCAGTTGAAAGAATTATAAAGATTGTTTTTATTGTTTTAGGGGTTATGGGACTGTTTAGATGGTTTATCTGCTCCTGATTTACCATTGATAACTGGCATCTTTGTTGTGTGTTATCTGTCTAGAAAATTGTCCATTTCATCCTGATTTGCCCGTTTTATGGAGTATAAGTTTTTGTAGTAGGATCTGGTAATATTTTGAATTTCTTCAGTTTTTGTTCTTATGTCTCTCTTTTTTATTTCTGATTTTGTTAATTTGGGTACTGTCTAGGTACTCTCTGCTTAGTCTGGTTAATGGTTTATATATCTTATTGATTTTCTCAAAGTACCAGCTCTTGATTTTGGTGATTCTTTTTATAGTTATCTTTGTTTATACTTGGTTTATTTCATCTCTGAGGTTGATTATTTTCTATCTCTCTACTCCTCTTCAGTGTATTTGCTTTTTTTTTGTTCCAGAGCTTTCAAATGTGTTGTTAAGCTGCTAATGTACTCTTTCTCTAATTTCAGTTTGCAGGTACTCTTAGCTATGAATTTTCCTCTTATCACTATTTTTATTGTGTCCCGTAAGTTTGCATATAATGAGCTTTCATTTTCAATAAATTATAAAAAGTCTTTAATTATGTTTACTTCTTCCCTGTGCAAGTTGACATTGATTAGAAGTCCTTTAGCTTCCATGTGTATGTGGGATTTCTGTTGTTTTTGTTGGAATTGAAGAACACCCTCAGTCTGTGGTATTCTATAGTATTCATGGGATACTTTCAATCATCTTACACCTGTTGAAGCCTGTTCTGTGACTAATTGTATGGTCAATTTTGAAGAAGATATCATGAGGTGCTAAGAAGAAGGTACACATTTTTGATTTAGGATGAAATGTTCTATGTTTATCTGTTAAATCCATTTGTTTCTTAACTTCTGTTAGTTTCACTGTGTCACTGTTTAGTTTCTGTTTCCCCGATCTGTCCATTGAGGAAAATGGGGTGTTGAAATCTCCCACTACTGGTGTGTGAGGACCAATGTTAGTTTCTTTTATGAATGTGAGTGCCCTTGCATTTGGAACATAGATGTTCAGAATTGAGAGTTCAGCTTAACAGATATTTCCTTTGATGAGCATGAAATGTCATTCTTCATTCTTTTTGATAACTTTTGGTTCCATGTCAAATTTATTCAATATTAAAAATTGCTACTCCAGCTTGTTTCTTGGGACAATTTTTTGGAAAAAAAAATTTCCAGCCTTTTATTCTGAGGTAGTATCTGTCTTTGTCAGTGAGGTGTATTTCCCGTATGCAGCAAAATGCTGGGTCTTGTTTACATATCCTGTCTGTTAGTCTATGTCTTTTTATTGGGGAATTGCCTTCCTTATTGTTAACAGATATTAGGGACCATTGATTGTTGCTTCCTGTTATTTTCTTGTTAGAGGTGGAATTATGTTTGTGTGGATATCTTCTTTTGGGTTTGTTGAAATAAAATTACTTTCTTACTTTTTTAGGTTGTAGTTTCCCTTCTTGTGTTGGAGTTTTCCAGTCATTATTCTTTGTAAGGATGAATTTGTGGAAAATTATTGTTTAAATTTGGTTTTGTCATAAAATATCTTAGTTTCTTCATCTATGGTAATTGCAAGGATTACTGGTCATAATAGCCTGGGCTAGAATTTTGTTTTCTTAGTGTCTGTATGATATCTTTCCACAATAATCCTGCTTTTACAGTGTCTGTAGAAGGGGACATGGGATAGGGGTTTTCTAGGGAGGGGAAATGGGAAAGGGGATGGCATCTGAAATGCAAATAAAATATCCAATTAAAAAAAAAAAAACCCTGGTAATTCTGCTAGGTCTTCCTTCATGTGTTATTGAACTTTTTCCTTTATTACTTTCAATAGTCTTTCTTCTCTTTCTTTCTTTCTTTCTTTCTTTCTTTTTTCTTTCTTGAACATTTGGGGTTTTGATTATTTTGTGAGAAGAAGAATCTCTTTTTTGGTACAATCTATTTGGAGTTCTCTATGCTAGTTGTATGTTTATGGACATTTCTTCTTTAAGTTAGGGAAGATTTTGTCTATAATTTTCTTGAAGTTATTTATTGACCCTTTGACTTGGGAATCTTCACTCTCCTCTATACCTAATACGCTTAAATTTGGTCTCTTATGTGTCCTTGATTTTCTGGATGTTTTAAGTTAGGTGCTCTTTGTATTTTGTGCTTTCTTTGACTGTTGTGTCATATTTTTTTATGATATGTTTAGGACCTGTGATTCTTTCTTCTATCCCTTGTATTCTCTAGGTGATGTTTGCATCTATGAGTCCTGAATTTTTTCCTAGGTTTTTATCTTCAGGGTTGTCTTCCTTTGTGATTTCTTTAGTTTCTATTTCCACTTTTAGGTCTTGGATGGCATTGTTCATTCACCTATTTTGTTGTCGTTTTCTGTATTTCTTTAAAAGGTTTATGTGTCTCCTATTTAAGGATTTCTATGTATTTACAAGTATTCTCCTGTATTTCTTTTGGGATTTTGTTGTTGTTGTTGTTTTTGTTTTGTTTGATATTTTATTTACATTTGAGATGTCATCCCATTTCCCCATTTTCCCTCCCCGAAAAACCCCCATCCCATGCCTCCTTTTCCTTTTTGCTTTTATACAATTCTTTAAAAATGTTAATCAAAGGCTTTATAAGTTTGGTAATGCTCAATCAGAAGTGTAATCCAATACCCAACCTAGATATATCAACTATCTTTATTCAGTGGAGACATGTGAACATCTGCCTCTATCTATGTCCCCCCTTCCCTTTCTCTCTTTTTCTCATCACCTAGGTTCTCCTCTCCCTTTTCTCCTCCTCTCCTTACTCCTTCTCTTCCTCTCCATACTCCTCCCACCTTAGCTCATCCTACATATCACCCTTCCTGTTAAAATAAAATTTTCCTCTCAAAATGCAATTAGATCATAATTATGCCAATTTGTACCAGTGAGGTACAAGATAGTCCTAATAGCCAGTCCATCATTTTGTTGACTAACCAGAACCTCTGTCATCTCTCCTAACTAAAACACTTAGTTTCAAACCTAGATTTTTTCTTGTCTTTAGAATGAATGGCAGCTGAACACCATCCACTCAAATCTTTTCTCTCAAAGTAAATAGCCAGGATTGGCTATGAGACTATAAGTTTTCAACCCCGTCAGAAATTCAGAATGACTGAGTTAACTGAATTTATGGGAAGCACAAAGCATAGCTTTTAAAACTTAGCCAATTTACAGAGACTACTGAACACCTGGACAGTCCCTATACTGCAAAACATTGGGGCATCTGATCTTCAGCCTTCTGGCCCAGGATCAACTGACGAACCTTAGTGATGAAGAATTATTAATTTTTTTAAAAAATTTTTTATTGGATATTTTATTTACATTTCAGATGCCCTCCCCTTTCCCCATTTCCCCTCCCTAGAAAACCCCTATCCTGTGCCCCCTTTTCCTTTTTGCTTTTACACAATTTTTTTAAATGTTAATCAAAGGCTTTATAGGTATGGTAATGCTCAGTCAGAAGTGTAACCCAATATCCAACCTAGATATATAAACTATCTTTGACTGGTGGTGACACTTGAACATCTTCCTCCATGCCCCCCTCTCTTTCTCTCTTTCTCTCTTTTTCTCTCCCTCATCACCTAGCTTCTCCTCTACTTCATCTTCTCTTCTCCTTACTCCATCTCTTCTTCTTGGTGCTCCTTCCCCCTCAGCTCCTCTTACATATCACCCTTCCTGTTAAAATAAAACTTTTCTCTCAAAATACAATTAGAGCATAATTATTCCTATTTGTACCAGTGAGGTAGTCTTAATACCCAGTGAGATAGTCTTAATACGCAGTCCATCATTTTGTTGACTAACCTAAACCTCTGTCGTCTCTCTTCACTAAAACCCTTACTTTTGAACCTGGCTTTTTTCTTGGCTTTAGAATGAATGTCAGCTGAAAACCATGCACTCAAATCTTTTCTCTCAAAGTAAATAGCCAGGATTGGCTATGAGACTATATAGGTCTTCAACCCCGTCAGAAATTCAGAATGATTGAGTTAACTGATGCTATGGGAATCACTAAGCATAGCTTCTAAAATTTAGCCAATTTATAGACTGCTGAACACCTGGACAGCCCCTATACTACTGAACACTGGAGCGTCAAATCTTCAGCTTTCTGGCCCAGAATCATCTGACAGACCATAGTGATGCAGAATTATTAAGGGCTGATTACTCTGTCTAGGCAGATATAATCAGTTGAGTATTCTGCGAGTGTGTCTTTTTCTGGAGAGTAATTTGTCTGTAGATGGAAAGAGGCAATTCTTGCCTAGTGGCTGTCTTCGCACAACTGGAGTAACTCCAAGGATGCTCAATTCTTAGAATCCAATACATCTCCTGTATTTCTTTAAGAGAGTTGTTAATGTCCTTCCTAATGTTCTGTATTGTCATCATGAGATGTGATTTTAGATCAGAATCTTGCTTTACAGTTGTGTTGGTCTATTCAGGGCTTGCTGTGGTGGGAGAATTGGATTCTGATGATGCTGTGTAGCCTTATGTTCTATTACTTATGTTCTTTTATGTTCTATTACTTATGTTCTTGCCCTTGCCTCTCACCATCTGATTATCTCTGATGTTAGGTGGTTTTGCTGCCTCTGACTGAAGCTTGTCCATCCTGTGAGTCTCTAAGCCTGTGATCTTAGGTGTGTCTGCACTCCTGAGATAGTTGTTCTTTCTGGTTGGGATTTGGGTATAGAAAATTGTATAGAATAACAATGGATGTCACTGGAAACTAATTTATCTTTAGCACACAGCAACATAATGGAGCATTTTCCACAGTTACACTTGTTTGACAAACACATATGCACATATGCACACATAAATGTTTGTGCATATGCTTCTCTTCAATATTGCTGGGAAGGTATTTCTAGCTTGAAACACAAACCTGTTTAACTAATCAACTCTCTTCTACCAAATTTCAATGTCATGATTACAAGACTAGGTTGCAGTTCTATATAATCTTTAAATTAGAAAAAAATATTAGAAAGTCAAGTTATTTGTCAGAGATTACTTAGTAGTTAGTGTTGACAGAAGTATGAAACATGTAAATGAATTCAACTCTAATCCTGATTTCCACTTTATACTGTCTTTCAAAACCAAATGCTCTAGGATAAAAAATAATTTAATCAGTGAAGTGTTCACATTACAATCACAGGAACCTGAATATCTCACTCAAAAAAAATGTTAAAATGATTTGTAGAAGTGTGCTGCTTAAGTTAGCATCTTTCACAAGTATTCCCAGAGACCCTTAATCAAAAGTTATCAATATTATAAGCCACTATATCAACTGTGGAACTAGCACTTGGATTTGACCTCTGGCTTTTACATGTATGTGCACACACTGGTATTTGTACTACCCTCCCCACACTTACACCACACAACACGTGATCCAGAATATGTATGAATAAAGACACAAAAAGGATCACAAAATATTTGTTACTGTGGATTTTCTGATAGGACCTTACAAATGTTTTTTCAAACCATTATTATATTCAGTAATAAAGGCCTAAATAATCAACACCACTTTGCATAGATATTTTTATATCTTCAACCAACAGCTCCCTGGAAACTTGATTTTTTCAATATAAAATACTAATTTTCTTTATTTACACATCCTAATTATTTCAACTAATTGGTTATATCAGAAGATAACATATAATTAAGGTTAATACTCTTGAGCTCTGAATTTCACAGCATGATTTGACTTGTAAAATTTTCATGTTCTTTATTCTCTAAGTCAGGACTAATACAAACTGATTCACATTGATCAAATTCCACCCATACAGGTTCAGTTTCCATGTGCCAGGCATTAAGTTTAATGTTAAGACTAGTAAAGCCATATACAAGATTATATAACTCCTACCCTAATTAGGCTATGTATTAAAAGCAAATATAATCAGGAAAAAAAAACATATTAGTGCCCTTTTCAAATGTGAGTGACAGAAATTTTTTCAGCATTCTGTGTGCACAGAGTACTGTTAAACATCAACATAGTAGACACTGTGATAAGCCATATATATAAAGTAAAGTTATAAACAGCATTTGTGCCCTGGCATTACCACAGAACAGTTGCTTTTCTGTCAACATGCCTTTAAGAGATAAGGTAGGAAAGATGGTTAAATGAGTAACATCTTGTTGCACAAACAGAAGACCCAAGTGAAGAATCTCAGCACTCATGTCAAATCTTGTGTTGATAATACTTAGTTTTAACTAGAGCAATAGAATGATTGGTTGGACTAGAGAAGTATGAATCCCTAGGACTGTCTTTTCATTTAGGTCGGCAAAGTGGTGTGATCCAGATAAATTGAGAGACAAGTTCAAAAGAAGGTATAGAACAATGAGAAAGTCATTGGACAATAATTTTTATTCTTCACACAGCCACAGTATTAAATGAATGGATCCTCTTCCATGTATACCCATGTATAACACAGATAAACACACACACACACACACACACACACACACACACACACATGCGCACACGCATGCATGTGCTTCTCTCAAATATTCTCTAAACAAACAGTTATAATCAGAATATTGGTATTAGGTCTTCTTTGAAGGTCTGATAGAATTTTGCACTAAAGCAAGTCCTGATTTTATTTTTTTTTTTTTTTTTGTTGGTTGGAAAACTTTTAATGATTGCTTCTATTTCTTTTAGGGATTATGGGATAGTTTAGATTGTTTATCTAACTAATCCTGATTTAAATCTGGTACCTTGTATCTGTCAAGAAAACTGTCCATTTCATCCAGATTTGCCACTTTTGTTGAGTATAGACTTTTGTAAAATCTGATGATTTCTTATATCTCCTAAGTTTCTGTTATTATGTCTCCCCTTTTATTTCTGATTTTGTTAATTTAGATATAGTCTTTGTTCCCTTTGGTTAGTCTGGCTATGGTCCTGTCTATCCTGGTTGTGTGTTAGGCCTTGAATGAGGTAACTCCATTTAACCTGTGCCCTTCTGTCATTTAGCACACAGGTAGAGGGTGTGATTAGCAGGTCTCCACCTTTAGAGATTAAAATATTAATGACATATCTAAAGGCCGGGGTTGTAGCTAATTAAGTTATTCCCTTCCCTTTTCCCCTTTCCTATAAAAGGTGAGACCCCCTGACTTTTGGTGGGGAAAGCACATACCATTTACACCTATTCACCAGGCCATGAACAATAAAAGCTTTGGAAAACAGGACTCCACGTGTCACCTGGGCCTGCGTTGCAGCCAGATTGCCAGCTTTTGGAACTTTGGAACATTGAACTCCAGCCGCCAGCCCTCAACAGCTGCATGCACATGAGACCCTTCTGCTGGCGGTGTGAGTAGTGCAGCAGAACCCCTCCGCAGGCCCTCGTGGGACCCGCTGCAGGATCTCCTCTCTCCCGCCCTGCTCGAGTTTTTTTCTTCCTCACAGATGGCACCCAGTGTGGGGCACAAACTCTCATGCTTCTGCAAGAACCATCCTGGCTGAGTCTGCTAAGCAAGTATACTTCCTACGAGGCATGGTACCAGGGTTTTCCTCGTCCTCTCTCAGTGAGCGCCCACTCATTCCCTGCCTCTATCCTGCTGATGTCCCGAGACCGCAGATGGAGGCCAATCTCAGTGCATGGACCGGTCACCATGTGCCCACACAGTCTCTGTTCTGCTATGTGCCCACACCTCTCCTTTGACAGCTGGGGCACAGCACAGATATTCCCAAAATGGAGAGTCCTGCGCCCACCCCTACTAAAATCAAGCTGAGTTTGTTCCCTGCCCAAGTGAGAGCCCCGAGCCCCGCAGAGTCTGCTTGATGCAGTGTGAGCATGCCTTCTTTAGCCTCTGCTCTTCTGTGATAGACCCAGTCTTCCTGAGACACCCACCCCTGACAAAGAACGGTGCAGACCAGAGACACAACAGATTCACTCTCTTGCACCCACGCACGGGCCTACATTGTTTCCCACAGGTGGTGGACAATGTGCACAGAGCAAGCTCCACAAGCGCCCCCGCTGGTGCATGCAAAATCCATGAGTAACAACTCTCTCTATCCACCCTACCCCTTCTTTCTTTCTCTCTGATTCTTAGCTATAGGCTAACTCCTGCCTAGTACAAAAAGACTAGGTCTCTCTCCCCACACGTTCTCCATCTCAAGGGCAAGGTGGCGGTGGCTCCCGACTCTTCCCATCTTCCCAGTTTCACAGAGGGGGATCCTTCACAGCTAATAGCTGTCCTTAAGCCACAGCACCTGCTGTAATCCTCTTTCTAAGACTCTTTCCCTTGGTTGAGAGACTTCTTGTAGCTGAGACCCTCCTCTCTCTCTCTCAAGATCGCCAGTTCCAAACTCTAGTCCTTAGTGCCCTGCCAGGTAGCATCTTCCCTATCATCATCATATGCGATAGTCTACAGCTATTTGGCTTAGCCTGCTTGCCTGAAGCAACAGGGTGAGACTCAGCTTGCTACCCAGCCCTCACATTTCAACTCTGAGTTTGATTATTTCCTGTTGTCTACTCTTCTTGGTTGTATTTGCTTCTTTTTGTTCTAAACTTTTCAGGTGTGTTGTCAAGCTGCTTGTAAAAGCTCTCTCCAGGTTTTGTTTTGTTTTGTTTTTTTGTTTGTTTTTTGAAATTCAGAGCTATGAATTTGTCTTAAGAAAGAAATTGAAGATGATCTCAGAAAATGGAGAGATCTTCCATGCTCTTAGATGAGCAGAAATAACATAGAAAAAATGGCCATCCTACAAAAGGAAATCTACAGAGTCAATGTAATCCCCATCAAAATCTGAACACAATTCTTCAAAGACATGGAAAGTACAATTCTGTAATTTATTAGAAAAGGCAAAAACAAGACAAAACAAAACAAAACAAAACAAAAAACAAAAACAAACCTCAGTATAGTGAATACAATTCTTAACAACACAAAAATTTGGGGGGGGGGGGGAATCACCATCCCTGACCTCAAGCTATACTATATAGAAAAAAACCCAAAATCACAGAGTGATAAAAATTCTATGGTATTGCTGAAGATATAGGCATATTGACCAATGAAATAGAATTGAAGACCCTGTGTAAGGAGCAGGCCCTTAACAGAACTGACTCCATATTTGTAATAGAAAAGAAAACAAGTTTTAAGTGAAGTTGTTTTGAAGTGCTGTGATAACCAGAAGTTGTTTTGATAATTAAAAGTTGTTTTGAAAAATAAGTTGTTTGGAATAAGTGTGATAAGCAGCTGTAATGAAGTCATATCCCCACAGATAACCAGACACATCAGGTTATCTACCGTGTATGTCAGAAGTAACCCCAATTCAAGTATAAAAGAGGAGCACTTCATCACACTGGTAGCAATGGTTACCTAGTGCGATCCCGTCACACTAGGTAGCTGTGACTGGCTAGCATGATCATCCATTCAAGTTCAGGCCTCCTCTACACCGGAGAGACCAAGCACTCTGCAGCACGGATCATCAAAGCCTCAGCTTAGAGACTAATTCCCTTATCTTCATGGTCAAGCACTCTCCAGACATAAGGACCCAGGTCATATAACTCATGAATAGTAATGTACTTCCTGCTATGTTTATTTCTTCTGTAATTAGGAACTTACTATTTTTGTTTATTGTATTGATATTGATAGAGGCAATGTATAGAAAATGTGGCAATACCTCGTTATAATAGCTTTAGCATTGGTGATAATATATCATTTCTATACATTATTAAAGAGCATTTAAATATCAAACCTCTGTCTGTGGTATACTCTCTCCCCTCTCAGGGAAATGATCATCTCACAGTTAATCCTGTGTACGATTCCTGAGTGGAGAGTACCTGTCAATCCTCTCCCCACGGAGACCCTAAAACCTTATCACAATCTGCTCACAACAGATAACATACTGGGCTCACGACACCCTGAAATAAAATCACACACTTACAAATATTTGATCTTTGACAAAGCCAAAAATAAAAAAATGAGAAAAGACATTTCATAAACACATCTAAAATGGCTTAAGCTCTAAGATCAAGAATTGATAAATGGGACCTCTATTGTTCTGATCAAGATTTCATGTATTTCAATTCTAAGTTTCCTATGGTGTTCATAATAAGTGTAGTATTTTATCCAAGCATTTTTCTGTATTCTAGAATCATTTTCTCACCAGGATTTTATTTATGTGTTATATTTCCTGTTCTACAAATGTTCAAAGACTCCTAAATTACTGGGAAGAGGGTGACTTGGTCATGACGGTTAATCTTTATGCTGCAATCTTGAATTCTGTATACAAGTTTATTGGTTACTTTATTTAGGTTTTCAATGTCTTTACTTAGAATTTCTATATGTACATTAATTAGTTGATAATTTACTTTCATTTTTCAGTTTTTGTCTCATTTTTATCAGGGTAATATATTTCTCATAAAAAAGATTTTAAATGTGTTACTTCCACTATGACAAAATAGTGTAAGGAATATTTGTGTTAATTTTCTTCAAGTCTGATCAGATATTGGTTTGTTTTTCTAAACCTAGGCTTGTTTTAGTTGAAAGATTTTAAATTACTATTTCTATACCATTGGTCATTATGTTTCAATTTAAATTGCTTACTTTATATTTTGTTAATTTTGTTAGGTTATATATATATATTAGGATTACTCTTTTTCTTTTACATTTCCTACTTAATGGAATTTGTGTTTTAAAATATGTTTGGATAATTCTCTAAATGTTATTAGTATGTATTGTAATTTTCCTTTAGGATTTAGTATTTTACTAACTTGGCTTTTTATTCTGAATATTTTGGCTAAAAGTTTTACAGTCTTGTTAATCTTTAAAAAGAACAAACTTCATTTCGTTCATTCTTTGTATTCCTGTTTAGTTGATTTCAGCCCTGACTTATTATTTTCTCCATCTAGTAATTTAAACTTACTTATCAAAGGCCTTCAAATGCAGTATAATGTTGATTCTCAAATTCTTGTGATTTTTTTTTTTTTTACATAGACACTATAAATGTTTTTTTCTTAGAAATGCTTTCATTGTGCCCCATAGATTTCTATCTGGTTTTTGGCTGGATGACTTGTCTGTTGGTAAAAGGAAGTACTGAAATCACTCACTCTCACTGTGTATGGATTAATCTGTTACTTTAGATCTAATAGTGGCTTGATGTTTCTGTTAATAGTGTTTTTTTGTTTTTGTTTTTTTGTTTATTTTTTTAAAGTTGAATATTTTATTTATATTTAAGATTTTATCTCCTTACACCATTTCCAACCCCCCTCCCCAGGCTCAGGAACTCCTTATTCCATCCACCTATCTTCTTCTTTTATGAAAATGTACCCCCACCTACTCCTAATCTCCTAGCTCTCCACCCTCAAATTGCCCACACTGGGCATCCAGCCTTCATGGGACCAAGGATCTCTTTCCCACCTATGTCAACAAGTCTGTCCTTTTCTATATATACAGATGGAGTCATGGAGTCATAGGTCCATCCCTATGTACTTCCAGGCTGGTGGTTTAGACCCTGGGAGCTCTGGTTCATTGGTATTGTTGCTCTCCTCATGAGGCTGCAAACTATTTCAGCTCCTTCAGTCTTCTCTCTAACTCCTTTATTGAGAACCCCTTGATCAATTCAATGTTAGCTGTGAGCATCTGCCTCTGAATATGTTATACTCTGGCAGACCTCTAAGGAAACAGCTATATCAGGCTATTTTCAACATGCACTTTCTGACATCCACAGCAGCATCTATCTTTGTTTTTGTTTATAATATGAAACTGGACATCTGTGTTTCATGTATATAACCTTAGACTAGTAATATCCCCCTGATGTTTTTTTTTCTAATGAGTATGAAATATTATTCTATATTTTCTTATTAATTTTGGTTTGAAGTTTATTTTTTCCGGTCTTTGAACAGAAACACTTGCTTGTGTCTTTGTTCTACTTGGTTAAAATATCGTTTTTGTTTCTTTTCACTACAAAGTCATATCTGAGGGGCGGTGGACTGTGTGAGGTAGCTGTGTACCTGGTAGGGCACAGGCCTGGAATCCCAGAGACTCTAAAGGGATGATATTTGTTTGGCTTTGCTCCTGGGCCTTGGTTTCTTGCACTTATCTTCAGCCATCCACAGCTCCTTCAAAAGAAAGGTTTGTAGCATTTGGTCACACAGCACAGGTAGAGGGCTTGACTGCAGGCTGCAGAGTCTCAAGATATCTCCATATTCATGAGATACCCAAAGACCTGAGGGCGTAGCCAATTATGCATTCCTTCTCAGACCTTATTCCTACTTGAGAAAGTATTTAACATCAGGCCAACCCTGAGAACACAGCTTCATCAAATTTCTGCCATGACAATAAATGCTTTAAGAGCATGGACTACTATATATGCATACAGTTCTAGAAAAAATTGTGTTTATCACTGTGGCAGTGTAAGGCAGTAAGTGGTAAGCATAAAAGAAAGAAAGTGGAAGGTGAGTGCTCAAGTTTTTAATAGCAAACATACAACTAGGAGTAATAACTCCAAGTCAGATTAGGCTATAAACTTCCAAATTGGGCTGAACTTTTTTACTTTCTGTATCAAGGCTGTACCACTCCATGGCTTCTTCAAACATCATCATTAACTGGGAATAGATCATTTAAATATGTAATTCTACATGGCATATACCTCACTTAATATATCTTTTACTATGACAATTTTTTTGTTTTTCCTTGAGATGCAATTTTGTTATTTGAGTGTATTATTTTTTTTACAATTGTTTTTTGTGCATTCTATTCTTAAAGTTCTAATTGTTTCTTTGACTGAAAAGATAAGATAAATATTAAATTTTAAATATTTGGAGTACATTGCCACAGAGTTCACCATTATTAGACCATGCAACATGGTGGGCCATCTCCAGAAAAGCCTTTAGGCTATTCTAGATGGCTAAGATGGCTTCTGATCTCCCCCCACACCCTTTTTTCCCCATCATCTTCTCATTCTTCCTCTCTCAGTACAATTCTCCACTCCATGCCAGCTCTTTTTTGTTCTTTCATTTTCATATTTTTTTCTATATAGAATATATTTGTATAGTTTAGAGTTGCCTTGAACTCAGAGTTCTTCTACTTTACTTTCCATAGGTGCAGTGAGCCATACTCAGCCCACGCAATCTCTGCTATCTTTTTACAACAAACTAGTGTGAACAGAGTACACAGAGTAATACCAGGGAGCAAGGATAGTGAAAATAGGTATTTTATATCTCACATATCAAGTTTAGCTCATGAATATGTTTATATGTGTTTACCTTGCTTATGTGTGTTTGTTTCACATGTATGTGCTGTTGATTGTGTTTAGGTATTTATAAATATGTTTACATGTATATCTGGGTGTGAGTTTTTTTGTAATATGTTTGCTTCTCACTCTCGTGTGTGTGTGTGTGTGTGTGTGTGTGTGTGTGTTTGTTTACTTAAAGGCGATTGTTTCCTTTAATGTGTTTTAAATTTCAACCTATTGGCCCATTACTCTAATGTTCTATGTTCTACATCAGATTAAATAACAATGAGTTTTTTAAGAAATGATTTGTTTTATGATGATGTGTTAGACCATTCATGTTGCTTTGTCTTAGGCCACAAGGGTAATTATTACCCTTCATGAGATGCATAATGGAGAGAAATGAACATTTTTCTTAATAAGAATTACAAGAGAATTTTCTCTTAGTCTCTCTCTTTTGAATATTATTAATCTTGTTCCTTAATGGCTTGTTGGTATAAACCAAACAAAAACAGGCACAAATTAAAGAAAGTTTATACTAAACACTTGCAGTTAAATAAGCTAGAATTTTGTTGCAGTGAAACTAAATATTGAGGTAAAAAATGTCTTTTTTCCTACATATTTGTATTAACAGAACTTATGCCTGTAAGATGTGTCCAGGCCTCTGACTAGAAGGGTTACATATTTAATGCATACAAAAGATTTTTTTTTGAAATGGCATTTCTACTTCCCAATGGTTGAGTACTTCTGGGATAAATCGGCTGGCAGCCATTATTATCAAGGTAACCCAAATTTCAAGTCAATAATTTTACTGAGCAAGGCTTATGAGGAACATATTGTCTGTTCCACAAAGCTGTATTTTAGGAGTAGCAGCTTGTAAGGACATATAATTCACATAAGCATTCTCTGTACTCATGAACAGCTGTGTCTATGGCATAAAGTCAGAATTGCATTTTCTACAGTTAAACAGAAGTATTCTTTTCTCTAATCAAATTTTAATAAAACAATTCAGAGAAAAACTATCATTTTATTTCAAAAAATTGTTTTCAACTAAAATATCATAAATCCAATCCTTCAGACACAGTCTTGCCTGATCTAGCTCTTCTCTGGTAAATTGAGTAATTCCATTGAGTTCTCACACTAGGATATGAACCAAGAGTTCAAGATCAGTTTACTGTTCAATAGCAACTAAGCAACAGGCTGTTTCTGTGTCTCTTTTAAACAACATCTAAAAGAAAATTGTATAATGTGACCAGAAGGTTTTTTTGAGACCTTAAAATACATTTTTATGGTGAAAAGTAGACATTTTTTCTTAAACCTGTTTATATTTTATTGAAGCTATGCAATTAAAGTAATGCATTTATATTTTGTTACATTCTTTTTTATCATTTAAGTGTATAATTCTGTTCCTGTAAAATTCTAAAAATGCATTTATACTCTGTTGTATATGTATTTCTTTCTCTTAACATTTTCTGAACAATTTTCCACCCATATTATCTAAGTATTAATTAATTAATTAATACATTGTCCAAGTTATTAGGAGTTTAGATAAAACTGTAGAACTTAGAAAGTTAATAAAGCTCAGAATTGACAAGTAATTGCTATATTACTGTAAGAATGAGGGAGTCACAGTGTACAGAGCATCTTGAATAAAAATTTGGTGGCCACCAAGACATGGAACATGTTTAGCACAGTCTTTTCTGATTCCTTCTCTGTCTTTTTCTCTCTGTTGTCTCTGTCTCCATCTTTGTCTCCATTTCTTTCTCTTCTCTCTCTGTGTCTCTCTGTCTCTCTGTCTATCTGTCTCTCTGTCTCTCTCTCTCTTTCTCCCTTTATTATGTAAATAGCGTTCTGCCTGAGTATAGGCCAGAAGAGGGCACCAGAGATCATTAGAGCTGATTTGGGGAAATACCATGTGGTTGCTGGAAACTGAAATCAAGACTTCTAGAAAAACAGACAGTGCTCTTAACCATTGATACATCTCGCCAGCCCATGATTGTGATTATTAATTATTGAATAATCTTTTCTTTTATTTTATAATTATAACTTATTTATTTACTTTGGTTAGTGCCAATGTAAGTAGTCAAAGTGGAAGTATACTATGCATTCACTTTATTCTCTTCAGAGACAGTCTGAAGGCAGACTGGTAGACAACTTCCAACAATACTCTTGTCTCTTTCTCAGAAAGTACTGAAGATACAAGTATACATTGCCTTATTTTTCTTTTTTACAGGACCTATGGATCCAAATTCAGGGCCTGCCTGCTGTGTTGCAAGTAATCTTACCTTTTACATCATCTAACAAGGTCTGATATTCCTTATGAAAAGAGAAAATAAACAATGCACAAGTTACAGAAAAGTGAATAAAATAAAAGAAACCAACAACAAATTACGCATTTCTGCAATGGCTTACTCACAATTTCTATATTCCAATTGGGATACATCTCTTTGTAGCTAAATTATTTTTATTTTATTAATCAAATTTGTTCTAAAAGTATTTTAATCCTTCTTATTCTTATTATTTATCATTTCTAAAACTGTATGTATTCTGTTGTACCCCAGTTTAATTGTTATTTACTTATATAGAATTTTAGAGTGTCAGACTGTGTATTACCAACATTTAGTTTTTCTAAATAAGTTTAACTAGGATGATAATCAGACATGACAAGAACATGTGACCTTTCATAAAGTGTCTTCTGAGAACTCACAGTGAATTCAGCATAGGTCTTATTTCTTTGTTTGCTGTGTTTAACTTTTGTTTTCTTTTTTACTTTTCTTCACTTATGAATCTGTTCACTTCTGGTAAGTCGATAAATCAGTTAATGAGTTAATTTTAGAATGCTGAAAAGTATTTATAAAGTTGCCTAACATATGGGAATATAAACAATTACTTAGTCTTTTATTTTAGAAAACTCAATTTAAGTTTTAAATTACATTTATTTATTCAGGTTGTACTCTCTATTTCTAACATGCAAACCACAAAAATTGCACACAGATCTTCAAACTTGGGTTCAAGTCTTCTTATCTGCTAAACTCTCTCGGTAGTTCCACAGATATATTTTTTTAAGTTTAAAGTTTCTACCATATAAATAAATTTATATCGGTTTTGTGGTGCTGTCCTCATGTACCAAGTGATTTTAGTTCTGCTTTTATCAATACAAATCCTCAAATTTCACTGACTTTCAAAAACTGTAGTGAAGAAACCAATGGTACTGTCTTCTGTGTCTCCAACTTCTGCACAATCATGGAATATGGTTCTCTAACTTATATTGCTAGGACTAATAACAGTTGGATGAAAATCTAAGCCCATCCTGATGACTTAAGATCATTTGGAACAAAGTATGAAAATTTCTACTTTCTTGTTCATAGTAGTTCATATTCCATATGTAAAATATATTCATACTTTCTATTAGAAGAAGTCCAACATCATGCAGTTTTAGCATGTACACTTAAGGTTTAACCATCTTTGTGATATTGTTTTCAATGGAAAGTCTTTGAAATCTTAACATTGTTTTGTATGATAAAGTCCACTTTTATGTTGGTATGGTAAACTTGAACTTGATGGTGGTAAGATTCTTTCTTCTGGTTGGAGAACAAATGACTCTGAAGACATTTCTCTGGCTGACTTTGATGGCAACTCACTTTTCTGAACTCTAGTTCTACTTCTGAGTTATTACTTATTTTGGGGAGAGAAAGAATTTGCCTTGCTCTAGGACATCCTGTTTCCTCTATTAAAGACCTGGGAAGTTTTTAAATTGTGCCTTAAGCAGTATGGAGATTTACAGCTTTGTTATCATTTCTCCATTCCAGTAAGTAGAAGGTAAGAATTTGATTTGAAGAAGCAGTTTGTAATTAGCTTGAGGATGAGCATCATGAGGATAATCAGGAGACCGACCTCTCCCCTGTGATGTGTTTTATTTTCATTGGATCCATTGTAAGATCTAACACTTCTAGATGCTCGATAGAGTGAATGACTAGACAAAAGGCATTTAATAAAAGGTGAAATCTGTTTCTTGCCCTACTGAACAGTCACTAATATACCCATTCATTATTAATAACCTGTCCTTTCTATGGTGTGCATTCATTGTATGTTATGATGGACTTTATAAAAACATTTCATTAAAACATATACTTTGATTGCATTCAACCCAATTTTTTTCTTACTTCCTATTTCTTTACATTTATTGCCAAGTTATCTTTCATTTTCACATGTATAAATACAAACATATACACACACACACACACAAATACACACACATACACACACACACAGAAAGAGAGAAACAGAGAGAGAGAAAGAGAGAGAGAGAGAGAGAGAGAGAGAGAGAGAGAGAGAGAGAGAGAGAGGTAGAGATAAAAATAGAGAATGAGATAGGTAGAAACGTAAACATAAAAACACACTATATAAATAGATTCATATATATTTATATATCCATCTATATTTGTATAATTGATGGCTGACAGATGTGAGAAAACTTTAAATGTCTATTGCATGATCTTGAGGTATTTCACTCTATGTGATCTCCTGATTGCTTGTTTGTTTGTTTGTTTGTTTGTTTTTGGAAAATGGCATAATTCTATTCTCCTTTGTGAAAGATTTACACATTTCCTACACTTTCTCTTTTTTCTCTTGATTAAAAATGTTGTAAACACTTAGACTGATGACTGATTCCACAAAAAATATTACTTAATCATAACTATTGTTATATTTGTGGTTCTTTTATAAAATTTATTATTTATTTTAATGTAAAAGGACTATTTTTATATGGGAGTGATTATGTACAGTTAAATAAATACTGTGGCATTGGCATGGAATTTGAAAGATAATTTATGAGAGCTAGTTCTTAACATGCCATGGCCTGAGTTCAGAGATTTGAACTTGAGTCATCAGAGTTGGTGGCAAATACCTTTACAAACTAAGCTAACTCATTTCCTCCATTTTTATATTGTATACAATTATTAGTATTTATATGTGTGTTTGTGTGTGTATGAGACATGTGTATATGTGAGGCGCCAATGTATGTGTGTTTGTATGTGAGAATCATATGTAGGTTATGGATGGGGTGTGTGTTCATGTAGAGATCAGAGAATAATTTTATGGAATTATTTTTATCTATCATTTTTAATTTTGGAAGTGGAACTCAGGTCACCAGGATAGAGTGGCAAGTACTTTCATGCTCTGAAAGTTTTTCCAGCCAAGGTATTTTTATTGTTTAATTCTATTTGATAATAAAACACTATTATGAAGGCATATATGTATACCTGTTTTTCAGCTGATAAAATTTAGAGTCAAATTAAAATCCACATAGTAGAGTATGGGCTTAACTTTATCTCACTAAAAGCCACTTCTTGACATGTAATGCCACCGTATTTTGTAGACAATTACTTTTCATAGACTCCTGTATTTTACCTGAAATTTTACTTATATCAATTTTATTGAAGTCATGTATTACATGTTGAAAATAAAGGTAATATTTTGCATTAGAGCTTTTGAAGAAGATAGTAATTTCTCTCCTTATAAAACTGAGCATAAATGGAGAACAAGAGGTTATTTTGCATTATACAGTCAAATCATGTTATCTAGTTCTTTACTCAGAAAAACCTTCACAAATGGCATATTTCTATGACAAACTTTCTAAAATAGTTTTTGAAATTTTAAAAAGGGCCTAATGGAAACATCTACATTTCATATTTTTTTTTTTTTTGTATTTTGGTGACCAACTTTATTAGATTCTGATTAGCATTTAATATTATTAGACTAATTATTTATTATGTTACACTTTGGCTTTAATTCTGCTAATATTGTATTTCAATTTTCTGTTTTCTTAATTTCATATCACCCAGTGGCCCTCACATATATATTCTAAATCAGACTGATTATCTGTCTTCGCATGTATTCTAAAGTAGTTCTGAGTAAGGGGGTTCTAAAAATTTCTATACCTAATTTTACAGTGAAGACAATTGACAAATATTAAACTTGTTGCTACACAGTGTTTTGGGGAATTCTTTAATATAGTATGGAATCTATTAAAAATAGACAGAAGAAACAGAATTGGAACAATTGATACGGGATTAATCTCAGGTTACATATTTTGAAGGGTCTTGAGTACTGAGTACATATCTTTTTAAAAACAGAAACGTAAAGGAACCAAAGAAATCAGTATATGCTAGAGAAAACAGAAAGTATAAATTCCCTTATAAACTTTTGTCTATAATTCTGACCTTTAAAATGTACAGCATTATTTATACATTTTAAAAAGAAATTTAGAAATTCAAAAAATGTACAGTTCTCTAAAACACAAATTCCTGAATAATTGTTCAAAGTGATAGTTTTATCAGGACACTTTCTGTCATTTTGCCATGTATGACTCACACATAGTACAATATGCTTTATTCACACTACTCACTCTTCAGTACACTAGGCAATCTCACAAGTTTAACTATTTTATTTGTGTATGTGGGAATATAATATAAAGTCAGTATATATAATGCTATAAAAATATACCCATGTATACATGACTAAAATGTCTTTATCAATTTCTCTTTGAATGGACAAGGAGGCTGATTTTGTTGCTTTCCTATGATAAATAATGCTGCAAGAAAGAAGGACATACAATGTAACAAGAAAACATTTTATGTTGTGGGTCCCACAAAGTGAGTACTTGGAACTCATTTCTGTCTTCCTTGTCTTTTCTGTCTGTTCCTCCCAGTGATCTTGCTTTGTTCTGGGTTTGATTCAAGGGTGATCATGCAGTGGCCATCTTTTCTGTCTTCTTTGTCTTTTTCCAATAATTTTCACTTTTGGTTTAGATTCATCCTAGTTCCTGACTTAGGGATTGCTTTCCCAGGTAGTGGTACCAGGGATTGGCTCCTGAATGCCTTTCCCATCTCAGATATGCTGTCCTGGCATAAGAACTTTGAGCTAGGTGTGAAGGAGTGTTGCTTAGTACACCATAACTTTTGTTTCTCTTGTGTCTTATTTGTCATATCCATTCGTCTTTTGTTTTCTTTGTGCTCATTATCATAGGTTCCCTCTCCTCTATCATTAAAGAATCTCAGATTAGGGCTTTGAAACCCCTTCTGGTTACTTGTGGTGTCAAGGTTAAGACTCACAATCTGGATCAATTTGGGGAGGCAGCTGCTATATTGCCCACTGGATATTGCTCAAGAAAATGTGAGACCCAGAGTTCTGGCTGCATGTCCTCTTCCTTGCTCACAAGCTTTAGGTACAGTGTGATATTATCTCTCCCTTGTTGTTTGTTCCGTTTTTTGTAGTCATTGCCAGTCCTTAAAAAAAAATGGGTACTTTCTTCATTTACACCTTAAAAGTTATCCTCTTTCCAAACCCCCCAAAACACCCTTTATTATATCCCCTTTCCCTTCTTCTATGATCATGTTCCCCAACTCCAACCTCCCCGCCCATTAATTTCCCTACACTGGGGTTACAAGCCTTCACATTAACAATGGCTTTCCCTCCCGTTCATGTCCAATAAGGCCATCCTCTGCTACATATAGAGCTGGAGCCATGAGTTCCTCCATGTGTACTCCTTGGTGGTTTAGTCTCTGGGAGTTTTGGGGGGTGTAGCTAGTTGATATTATTGTTCTTCCTTCAGTCCTTTCTCTAACTACTCCATTGAGGATCCCATTGGAAACCCTTTGCTCAATCTAATGGTTGCCTGTGAGCATCCACCTCTGTATTTGTCAGGCTCTGGCAAAGTCTTTCAGGAGACAACTATACCAGGATCCTGTCAGCATGCACTTCTTGGCATCCACAACAATGCCTAGATTTGGTGACTGTATATGGTATGGAACCCCAGGTAAGGCAGTCTTTGGATAGCCTTTCTTTCAGTCTCTGCTCTACACTTTGTCTCTGTAATTGCTCCTGTGAATATTTTGTTCCCTTTTCTAAGAAGGGCTGAAACACTCAGACTTTGGGGTTTTTGTTTTTGTTTTTGTTTTTGTTTTTAGCTTCATGTAGTCTGTATATTGTATCTTGGTTATTCTAAGATTTTGGGCTAATATCCACTTATCTGTGAGTGCATACCATGTGTGTTCTTTTGTGATTGGGTTACCCCACTCAGGATAATATTTACTAGTTCCATCCATTTGCCTAGTAATTTCATGAAGTCATGATTTTTAATAGCTGAGTAGTACCCCATTGTGTAATTGTAGCACGTTTTCTGTATCAATTTCTCTATTGAAGAATATCTGGGTTCTTTCTAACTTCCGGGTAATATAAACAAGGCTTCTATGAACATAGTGGAGCATAAGAGCTACAATATCAACCAACTATATACCATCATGCTCCTAGGGACTAAAGCACAAACCAAAGAGTACACACAGCTTCAGCTGCATATGTAGCCCAGAATTGCCTTATCTGCCATAAATGGGAGGGGAGCCCCTTGGTCCTATAAATGCATGATGACCCATAATAGGAGAATGCTCTGACACTGAGGTGGGAGTGAGTGGTTGCGTGGAAAAACACCATCACAGAAGCAGGAGAGAGGAAGTAGGGCTGGTAGTTTTTGGAGGGAAACTTGGGAAGGGGAATATCATTTGAAATGATATTTAAAATTTTTAAAAAAATTAAAAAGAAAAGAATTCTTCCCCAGAGCAAGCAGGATAATATCCACCTTTCATTACTGACTTCTTCCTGCTTTCTCATTGCAAACAGATTGATTTTAGTGATGATGATGATGAGGCTGCCACTATTCCAGCTATCCAGCTGTGAGGCTGGAAAGCTCTCCTCTAGTGCCGCTGTCCAAGGTCCCTCACTCACTAGCCCTTCTGCTCCTGCCCCTTTGGAGGTACCACTAGCTTACCCCAGTGTGATTTTGGGGGGCTGGCTTTGCCTTCTAGTGGTTACCCCTACTGTTGTCATTTCTGTGATGCTCATCTCTTACGTTGGACTACCTTTGCACCTGGAGGGTCCTTATTCTTTACAGGCATATAACAAGGTTTTACCTGTCAATCTTGGACCTGATACATGAGCTATGCCCTGAATCCTAACTCCTCTGGCAAACTTGGCACTAATCAAAAATGCTACCAATGATTCTGGGCCAGATACCCCTTATTTTGAAAAAGTACTAAAACCATGAGCCATGCATCTCAGGGCCTGATAATATTTGTATATTCTCCTTAACTTGGTGTTCTTAATTGGACATCATCATATCATGACTTGGCTGAGAATCAGGCTAGGATTAATTTAAAATACAAGCTTAATATTGCCTTTGACATGCATACTGGAAATTGACGGGGGCTGGGGGGTGGGCAATGAAGGAACCAGAAGACCAGGATTTGTAGATGTAGTGTACATGCTGTGTTTATTATTACTTTTTTCAACCTGAGAGGACAGATGAGCTCTGGGCTTTGGTGCCCCTGCCCCTCATTCTTTTGCTTGTGGCAATTAACTCCCTAGCTTATCCTGTTCTTTTTTTTTTTTTTTTTTTTATGAGTTTGGGTTTGCTATTCATAAACTTAGTAATTGCTACAGGAAGATTAGAAGGTACCTGGCCCATGGAGAAAATTCTTCTCTTTTCCACTAATGTATTCTCCAATCTGCCCTTGTATACAACTACACAATATGACCATGGAGATAATGTAACTTATGGAACCATTTTAGGCATTGAACTTCATGTTCTCCTTACTGATTACAAATTCCCAAAGGATCTCCAAGCGTACCATGCCTACCCCATTCTCACTGTCCAATGGTCCATCAAGTTCCCACTTTTGTGGAACTACCTATCCCTTGAGAAAACTGCTAGACTGCACAAGGTGTAAAATTTGCTGGACACTACTCCATATTGTCATCTAACCTTACACTTGGTATGTGGAAATTTACCTCACATGATGCTTCAAATATTACTTCCTATGTTAATAAACATCAGATTAGATGCTAATATTACCCTATTATGATTGGGCAATTGGGATTTATGTAGCCCCTTTGTCATTATTATGCCCCCCTTTACCCTAAAGCCACCCCAGTATGAGTTGTCCTCCCTTCCAATGCTGTAGTCTCTAAGTCAGCTGAGGTGCTACAGTCACAGGCTGTACTGAATCAACATCTTTATCAAGCCATCTCCATTTCACAGCAACAAATTTACTTACTGGCAGAATTGTTGGCTCTTGTTAGGGACATGTCTCTACTGGCATGTGACCCCAGGTTTCACTCAATCTGCCTAACCCCTTACCAGTTACAAAAGACCAATGATGCCTGACAACAGTTGGATAAATGTCTTAAATGTATCACTTCAGACAAATTTCTTAACTATTCTGTGCTGTTCAGGGAGAACATAACCAACCTTAATGCAACCAGGGTATTTGTGCTCTCCCTAGATGTCATAATCTTGGGAAAAGTGTAGCACAATTGTAAGAAGCTGTTTGATCCCTCACTAATAGCCACTTATGCTATGATGGGAGTAACTGTCATACTACTAATTATTTTAAGTGCATCTCCCTGCACATCTTTAGGCAGTGCTCCATAAATAAGGTGACCCTCCAGGTGCTTTTAAAAATCCTAACTGTGGCCCTTCTAAGGAAGTTATCAAAACACAGAGATCCATGAGACTACCATGTAGGCTGTTCCTCATCTCCCCCTTGTGTGACATGCCTCCAGAGTAATATTTTTTTGAGGGCTGGGAGTCAATGATAGGTTAAATCATGGAAGACAGGGTAACTAAAGACAGTCACAATCCAGTATATTGGAAATCCTCCAACATGGGGTAAATGTTGTGAGACAATGGCAGCCGACTCCTACTACACTCTCAAAATCTGAAAGCAAAAGGGTGGATATGTAGCAGAAATGGCAGAACTACCTCTATGTAAACTCTGAGGGCTACACAGTCACAAAAGAATCTCCTGCAGAAGGACTTAATTAAGGACTGCCTGAAAGAGCAGTGATTGCTGGTACAGACAATGCCAGTTAATTGAGAAGTACTGTTTAGAAGAGATGTTTTCTTGAAACCAATAGAGGCATGGGTAGAGAGTATTAAAGGAGCTTATAGCAGTGATCAGAGAGTTTACTGCACTGTTTCTCACCTACTCCTGTAGTGTGTGTCAATGATTCTTTGCCACTTCACCTCCAACCACCAAGGACAAGTAGTATCAGGCATTGAGTAGTCCAGGGCTCAGACAACATCACAATGATTGTATAATGGTTTCTGTGGCATCTCCAAATTGATTTATAAAGAAGTCTGATCAATTCACAACTCCCCCAGCAGTGAAAGAGTAATGTCTTTCATCATCTTCAACAACACTCGTTTCTTTCTTTTTTTTTTTTATAACAAACATTCTCAATGGGATGACATGAAATCTCTGTGAAGTGTTAAATTATGTTTCCTAATGAATAAGAATGCTAGATATTTGCTGGTTATTTGTTCTTCATTCTTTAAAGATCTTCTGTTTACTTCATTAACCAATTCATTAGTCAGATTATTTGGTTCTTAGGATTCAATTTTTCAGGTCTCTGTATTTTCCGGTCTTGATCTGATGTAAAGTAAGCAAAGATTCCATCACACAATGCCTATTCAGTTAATTTGTTTTTTCCTCTGCAATGTAGAAGATTTTAGATTTCATGCAGTGCCATTTTACAGTTTTGGAAGTTTTTATTTTTTTCCCTTGAGTGATTGTAGTCCTTTATAGAAAACATTTTAATGCCTTGTTTGAATACTTTTCAAGTTTAGAGGCTTGCATGAATATCTTTGATTTAAAAATGAGTCTGTACTTCATGAACAATAGAGGGCTGATACCATTTGTCTTAACATAGCAATTCTGTATCCTCAGTACCCATTTTTGGATAGGCTATCTTGTTTCCAATGTTTAATTTTGAAAGCTTTGTAAGAATTTAGGTTTTGGGGGTTTAATTTAAGTTGTTGACTGTATTTGTAAGTTTTTGTTTGGGGGCTAATTTTCTGTTTCATGGATAGATGTGTTGCTTTTTACATCTGAGACCTATTTTATTGCACTTTTCCTAAAGCATAACTTGAAACTTAGGTGTGACTGTACCTCTAGTAGTTCTCATTTAAATCTAGATTTTGCCAAATATTGCAGATTTTAATTACTATAACAAGTGATTTTGACCGGCACGCTAGCTCTATTAAGAATGTGTATTACTCTCTATATTCTTTAGGATTGACTTAGTATTCTAATTCCTTCAAAAAAAAAAAACCCACCAAAGCAAACAAACAAACAAAAAACCCAAAACACTGTTTATTTTCAAAGTTATTTTTACTTTTGAAGTTTTTCTAGCTTGGATTGTAGAGATTACCTTGTAAATTGCTCAGTGTCTCAAGCCCTGTATTTTCATCTATTCTGCCACTTCTGCTTCATGGTTGTGCTATTCATTTATAGATTTCTAAAGCAGGCATGGTAGAGATGACATTTGTTTCATTATGTCTAATCATGGACTATCCTGATTCACCTCTCAATACATAATCTATTTTTATTACCTGTATTTTATTATATGTATATTAAGTGAGTATAAAACCATCATGAGAATAAATAACTTTTATTTCATTATTTTAATAGGATACACTGGGACATAATAAACCACTCAATGTGTATATATTAATTAGGAATAGCATAATGTCCTATACAATGAATATATATATATATATATATATATATATATATATATATATATATATTGCAGCTGGAAAACAACTTGGGGGTAAAGAACACATACTGCTCTTTATAAGGTCCAAAGTTCACTTTCACAACCTAGGTTAGCTGACTTATCAAATCTTTTAAATTATTTCCAGCTCCAAGAACCAGACACTTCTTCTGGCATCTGCCAATAATTTTGCTCATGCACAAATACTTACTCACAGGTAAACACACATAAAAAATTAAAAGTAAAGTTAATTTATAGATAAGAAAAAGAGAATCAGCTTTCAGGTTTATGCTGGTTACCTGAGCAGTCCTAGGGTACTAGTTCTGCACCCAATCCCCCCAAACCCAGAGAAGTCTGGATTTCAAAAATGTCTAACATGCCCAGGATTTTAGAGGACATGTTTGTATTTCTTCTGCAGGATGCTGAAGGAGCACAGTGGCTGCCAGATTGACAGGTGAGACATGCTAATGCCTTGAGAAAGAATGATGCTGATCTGTGAGCATGCTGAATGCTCTCAAAATGGTGACTGGGAATCTGTATTGGACATACAATCCAGATGCAACTTTGTTTACCTAATCCATTGATGGGACAAGCTGCCTTAAATCAAGGTTTTGAACTTGTGGAACAGAGAATGAAAAAGAGAAGTTATAATGATTCTTGTAATTTTCTTAAATATGACCATTTATTCAGGGTCAATAATTTATTGGTCTAGAAATCAATACAATGTTGGAAATAACAATCTTCATTTGAAAGTCTGGTTCTGGACATATGCAGTGACATATTTGAAAATTAGCTGCAGTTCTATATAGTTATGTTAGCAAGATATAAAGTTGGGGTAGAATCTGGATTTCAAACAAGTGTTATTACATGTGTTAAGCCTCTTTTAATTATCAAGTTAAAATTAATTTTCTTTCTTCTACATTATTTAATGTAAGTTGCATTGGTTATGCACTTTCAAATTGTGTGAGTGTGTTGAAATCCAGCATGTCAGTTACATTAGTCTATCAACCAGCTTTTGTTTTATTGCCCTGAGTATCACAGAATCTTGGTCTTCTGCAAAAAGCTTGTGAGTACTGGAAGAAGTGAGTCAGGCTTTAAGTAGAAGCAAGAAGGTAGTGGGCTTAATTATCACTGGTATAACAGCTTTAATTACATTAATTCCTAGCAACACTGCTTTTGTAATTGCTTTGACACAAGAAATTAAGACAGATATTTTATTAATCATTTAGCAAAAATTGTTACTCATGTGTTGAATATACAAGATTATTTAGATAGGCATTTGGAACAATAGATTGGTGGTTTTCATCCTATTCAAATTATTGGAAAGAGGTTCAGAGTTTAAGAGTAAGGAGACATCTTGAGTGTCATGGCAAATACTATTGGATTCCTGTTAGTTCTAAAATTTACAGTGGTAGTCATTATAATTAGGAAAAAGTTTAAAGACACTTGCAGTGTATTTAGCATAATTCTAACATCTCTCTGGATGTTTTAACTTTGCATAGTGAGCTTATGAATTTAATGAATGCTGCTCTGCTGAGTGTTGAAGTGGCAGATACTGCTAATATAATTACCCATGGCCTGAGATCTGAGTATCTCTTCTTTTGGTCAAGCTCCAAGAATGACATTTATAACTTTATCATGCTATTTCTTTTTGTCCTTGGAATTCTTGTATTCCTGTCCATTATGTTAAAGCATGACTTTAACAACATGAACATCTTCATAGCCAAAGTACATGGCTTGAACTTGAAATTGAACAACAGAAGGAGTTATTATATTAATAGGCTGACAAGCCAAAGTCAGTTAAGATCTTGCACAGAGTTTTACCAACCTAAGGCAGAAGTGCAATCCTTTTGATAATGCATATTCCATGATGAGGAAAAATGCATTCTTCTCAGGGTGGCCAAAGAGAGGCTCAGTTTTGTTTATAAAATCAAAAAATGGGAGAGGTGGAAAGCCTTTGGGGCTGCTTGGCAAGAACACGTCATGGGCCAAGGACAAGGAAAGGGGTTACTTCAGAGGAATTTGATATTGGCCTAAGACAAGAATGTGGGCTTCAGGCAGGAAACTGACATTAGGCTAGAAAAAAAAAAGTAATTTTAGGCAGGAATCTAAATCTTAAGATAGAACAAAGAAGTAACTTCAGGCAGGCGTCTAAATTTTAGGCTAGAACAAAGAAGTAGGCTTCAGACCTGAAAATGACTTTGGACTAGGACAGGGAAGTTGGACTAGATACATTGGTCATCCTTCTGGGGAGTGGTGGTGTATGCCTTTAACCCCAGCATTTGGGAGGCAGAGGCAGGTAGATTTCTGAGTTTGAGGCCAGCCTGATCTACAGAGTGAGTTCCTTGACAGCCAGGGTTATACAGAAAAACTCTGTCTAGAAAAACAAAAGAAAAGAAAACAAAACAAAACAAAACACTGGTTATCCTGATAAGCCCCTAGAAACAGTGATCATAGGAGTGTCCACAGAATTTTGTTTATTGCCCTACTTATTCTTTGACCATTTTTGTTTATTGTCTTGGTTGTTCCTTGACTATTTGTATCTATTGTATGAGGATAATTCCTCAACCTAGAACTAACTTTAATACTTGCATATAATTTAAATAGTATAAAATCAAAAAAGAGGAGGGGGGATGGGATAGGAAGTTTCTAGGGAAATATGAGTGTGCACTATTTTATGCTAGCAACACTTTTTACAATTCCATCTTTTTTCATGTAAAGATAGTTGGACAAAAGGTGCGGAGACCACACTACGTCCAGGAATAAATACAATAATCAACTACCATAAGACTCTTTGCAGTGTTGCAAGTGACACTTGAGCAAGCTATGGCCACCATACTCCTGAGATGCTATTGCTTTTCTCTAGATATGTCTCTTTGAGGGTTGTCTATGTAGGTATTAAAGATGACATGGAATGGAACAACAGGTTGTTTAGTCAGGAAATGATCTTGTGAAGTAAAAAACTGAGGGAAATTCATGCTTCTGGGTATATTTCAATGTGAAAAAATTGTCAAGTTCCTCCTTTCTAATCATGTTTATTTACAACTCATTTATATCAGTGTTCAGAATTCAACATTTGAAGCAAATCTTTATCAAACCCATTGCTTATTTCCTTTATTCTCTTCATTAACCTATGTAGATTAGAATGAGAAAATGACACATCTTACAACATCCACATTCTGACATGTATAAAATAGGAAGTCATACTTAAAACCAATTTAGCAGGATGCTACCCTTAATGCTGCCTTTGCAAAGGGGTAATTATTTTGGTTTTATTTTCCACTCAGGGAAATGTTAATGGAAATTACTTCTGAAACATGGCCTTCTTTTATTTCTCTACTGAGAGAGAAAACTATGAATGGAGTAAATTAGAAAGAAATACAAACAAATACAAATTGTTCTCCCAGTGCCAATAATCATCAGTAGGTTTATTCATGAGGTGATTACAAACATGTATACGTTCCATCTATTGTCTGCTTCATAATGAACAAACTTATAATTTGACATGGAAGCATCTTCATTCAGGATTTTAATACAAAAATAAATTTCATGTTTGTATATTGTAATTGCATTGTTTTATTAATTAATTTGTTTTGTATGTATGTACATATATGATACACAGTTGTGTGCTGATATGTTTCCATGGCTACACATGCTTATAGTTACATATAAATGTGGAGGCCTGCAGTTATCTTTGAGAGTCTTCTTTAATATTTTAATCTATATTACTCATAAGGCAGTATTACTCAGTTGACTTAGACCTTGCAGACTCAGTCCTGTCTGTGACTTTGAAAGAAGCCACAATGTGCACAATATGTTTACCAGGGTTCTAGAATTCCACTTGTATTTTTTTCTAAGTGCATCATATGACTTTAAAAATGTGCTTCTAAAAACTTCATTTTAATTACTTTTCATGATCTTTAAGACAAATGTTAATTTTTTTCTTTTCATTTTTTTAACTTAGTGTAGAATGAAACCATTTATTATCTCTCTTCTGTCAAGCCCAGCCATTTGCTTATTTGGTAGAAAGGAGACTTTGAATTTCAGGTTGAATAAGAGTATAGAGTTTAAAAACTATTTCAAGGCCATCTGATCACACTTAATGTTCTGCATCAATTTCTTCTGAATCAAAACATTCTTTCCTGTTTTGGTGGAGGTAAGCATAGGAGATTCACAAAGTATGCTTGCCTAGCATATTAGTGTTTCTTAGAGTTACAGAACTTATTGAATGAATATCTGTATAGATATATAGAAAGACAAAAAATTAGAGATAGAGATAGAGATAGATAGATAGATAGATGATAGATAGATAGATAGACAGATAGATATGGAGGTGGAGGTGGAGGTGGATGTGGATGTGGACGTGGAAGTGGACATGAATGTAGACGTAGACATAGACATAAACATAGACATATGCAGGACAGTTAGCTTGAATGTAGGTGGGTGTGGATCCTGTTGGACAATTGTGGTTTAAGTGTGTCTGAAGCCCCAGTCAACTGGAACTGCAGCTCTGGGCAGCTGTGGCACAGGATTTTGACTAAGTTCACTCTGTGCAGCGCTGGGCAGACATTGTGCTGTAAGAAGCCACTTGGGGCTCTGCCCAAGTATTGGGAGATAGTCTGAATTTCCATAGAGGCAGGGATTTTGAGTGGATCCGGATGCTGGTGGTCTCTATTCTGTGCTCTCAGATGCCACTGGAGGCTATGGAAGAACAGAGTTCTCCTTGTGTCAGAAGGAGAAGCAGTAATGCTAGCAGATAATGGAATTAAAGCTGTTATACCAGTAATAATCAAGTTCGCTACCCTCTTTCTTCTTCTTAAAGGCTAACTCACATCTACCAGCACTTTCAATTTTTTTTTTTCTGAGAATAAAGGTTACCTAACACTCAAGGCAGTAATACGAGAGCTGGTTGATAGACTTCTGTAACAGACATAACAGGTTTCAAAACACTAACATAATACTGCTCTGTTGACATTTGAAGCTGCAGATCATGCTGATAAAATTATCCGTTGTCTGAGGATAGTATTTCCATTTTGTTAAACCTAAAGAATGGCATATATAGCTTGATCAAGCTAGCCCTCCTTGTCCTGGGATATTTTATTCCTGCCCATCATGTTAAAGCTTATCTTTCAGAACATCAACATGTTGGAAGCCAAAGTACATGACTTAAACCTAAAAATGGACCCCCAGGCAGAGTTATCAAATTAACAGTCTGGCAAGCCAAGGATGCATAAGATTCTGCACAGAGCCTTATCAACCTAAGATAGAAATGCATTACTTTTGATATGCATATTCCATGATGGGTAAGGAAGTCATTCTTGTTATAACGACCTAAGACAGGCTCAGTCTTGTTAATGAAATAAAAAAGAGAGAGAGGTGGAGAGCCTTTGGGGCTGCTTGGCAAGAAGCTGACATGGTCCAAAGACAAGGAAATGGGCTGCTTGACAGGAATATGACATTGGCCAAGGGAAAAGAAGTAGGCTTCAAGCAGGAATGTGAAATTAGACTAGAACAAAGAAGTAATTATAGGTATGAATCTAAATTGTAGGCTACAACAAAAAAGAAATCTCAGGCAGGAATCTAAATATTAGGCTATAACAAAGAATTAATTTCAGACAGGAAACTAAAGTTTAGGCTAGAACAAGGAATTAGGCTTTAGACAGAAAAATGACCTCGGGCTAGGACAGGGAAGTAGGCTCAGATATTTTGGTCATCCTGATAAGCCCTTAGAAACAGTGATCATTGAAGCGTTCTAGTAGTTGGGTTTAATGCCTTGCTTTTTCTTTGATTCTTTGTGTTTGTTTTCTTGCTTGTTCCTTGTCTGTTTGCATCTATTGTATTGCTAGGCCCTCAACTTAGAACTGACCTAAATACATGTATGTAATCAAAATGGTATAAAAGCATAAAGGAAGAGAGGGTATAGGATATGGAGTTCTAGGGAAGGGAAATGGGGAAAGGCGATGACATCTGTATGGTAAATAAATAAAATATCCAATAAAAAAGATTAATCTTTCAGATTCAGAATTGGAGTTAAACAGAAATCAAATCAGTAAATCTTTTTCTTTTTTAAAAGAATGATTATTATATTTTTATACATGTTTATGTGTGTTTGTCTGTGTGTGTGTCTGCTGGAGCTGGTGTTACAGAAAACTCTGTGATTCCTGATATAGTTGCTATAACTCAAACTTTGTCTTCTGTGAGAGAAGTATATCTCTTAATTGATCTCTTAAGGTACTAAGACCTTCATAGCTGCTCAACATGTATGCATTCTTACCTTCACTTATTTGTTCATTTTCTGAGCCTCCTCCCATACGTGTATAAGTTTCTCACTGTGTGTACACTTTCTTTACTGCCTTCTGTGTGTGCGTTTTCTTTGCCACCCACCACAAATTTATTTTCTTAGATGCCTACCATTTTTGCATTTCTTTAGTTGCTCATTATATGTTCATTTTCTTAGTTACTCATTCTTTGTGTATATTTTTTGGCACCCACCATGCACATATTGTGCTCTTAAGCAACTCTGTCTTAAATACCCATCTATGACAATTAAGCATGTTTCTATGATTGCAAAATACCCATTACTTCCTTAAAATATGTATTTCTGTCAAAGGTTCATTTTAGAACTAATTTAATGAATTTTCTCATTTTCTTTAAATTTTCATATTAATTGACTAACAAATCTCTCCAAAAGATATAACATTTATTTTCTACTATCTATCTTTTTTTTAAAATATGTGTGATTGTGTTTTATGTGCATGTGTTTTTGTGTGCATGAGCATGTGTAAAGGGAAAGAGAGGCCAAAAGCTGACATCCAGTGTTTTCTTCTGTCACTCCCTACCTTTATTTGAGACAACGTTTCTCACTGAAAATAAAGCTAACCTATTGTTCTGGAATATCTGGTCAATAAATCCCAGTTACCTCATTTTCTCTAACCCAGTGAAGAAATTACAGATTTTAGTCCCATACCATTGTATATTTTTTCCTGGATTCTGGGAATCAAATCAAGGTTCTTTTGTTTGAGTAGAAAGCATTTTACCAACATATTTATTTCTTCAGCCCCAAACCTTAAATTGCTAGAAACAAAAATAATCCATATTACTTAAACTTGGTATTTATTAGAACTCAATGGACTTTTGAATTGATTGATCTGAACAGGAAAATAGTAATATCCAATTCAGTATTTCCTTACCACAAATACTCATGCTGAGGTGTTCACATTAGGAAAATTCACATTCTAAAATATCTGTAAAGGTAATAGACTCCTGAGTTTTAAGACATCCCTAAGTGTAAGAAAATGTTGTGAAAAGCCTCTAGGCAGGGCCATGACTAGGAAGGTGTGAGATGATGTCATAGTTTGAGACTAAAAGTGTTTTCAGTATTTTTTAGTCTTCCCCATTTTTCATGTCTTAAAATTACAGCTCTCAACATGGCAGCTTACAGCAATGATTTGTCCAAATAATCTGTATTTGTAATAAAAGAAAAATATTCTTCCTACTTTGGTCTGTGTCAGGCCTTACACTCTCATCAGAGGACAGATCTAGAATTGTACTTATAGATAGGTTGTTTCAGTCCAGTTTCACAGCTTAAATGCCAGAAACTAATCACTATACTTCTATTTGTTTCAAGGCATATAGATCAGATTGGTTTGGTCAGACACATATGATTGCTATTCTTTATTGTGCCCATGTGCTGAGATAACTTACTTAGCTGGGTTTCTTTAAAGTTTCTTTTTGATTCCATGTTTTTCTTTATTTGTTTCCTGGTGATAATTTAAAATTATCTTATTTCTTAAAGTTATATATGTTCTAGTTCAGTGATTGGAAATGTATTTTACTACAGCAAGTGTAACTGCCCTAGCAGGAACAAAGATGATGTAAAGATAGATGTTTGTGCTTCTATTTGGTTATAAGATTATTGAAACAATGGACCCCAAGAACCTAAACCTTTTCCAGAAATTTTCTGCCATGGGATGGAAAAGAGTTTTTGTTGCTAGTCAGTATGGACTTTGCTCTTGAAAAAAAAAAAAAGACTTCATTTTTGACATATTTTACTCTTACAGAATAAAATGAAGTCACAACTTTACTGGAACTATTACTTTTGCATCCTCTTTGTTTTCTTTGGATCCTAAATCTCTTGTAAAGACCAGAAAGGTGGACTTTAGTGTTACTGAATTTCTTTGCTCCTCTCCTTATGGCCACATTGCCTAATCCTTTTTATGGTTTTAACTATCACTTTTTCTGTGTAATTGGTTTCTTTAGAACTGGTGGCTCAGTCTCAGATGTTTGCGTGCCAGGCCCCACACCTCATGTAGACAACTTCAGTAGCTTATGACATTTTTCTTCCTGTCCATGCAAAAATATTGCTAGAAAACAGAAGATTGTTTATTGGAATTAAAAGTGAGGCTGCTGATCTCCATTTTTCTCTTATAAACAATTATTGTATTACTATTACAAATAAGCTCCATTCACAAATTATTGTATATTTGCTTGCATTTGCACACATTTGTAACCATGAAGTGTTAACCACAGTTTTCTTTATAACTGTAACTAGTAGAGTGTGGGAAGGCACATGAAATTTTCCATCCAGACAGCTGCATAATTTGTCATTATTTTGCAGATATCATTATTTTGCATGGATAAAAAAGATAAAGAATACATATAAAAATCATCATATACAGGGTCAGAATTCACTATGTTTTCAAACACAATAGTTACCATTAATTTGCTAGGTAGGGAAACATGATGTCCTATAACTAAGTTTATTCAATGTTTTTTAAGAAACAAATGTCCCAAATAAAGGCTTGCTTTAATTTATTAATGCTGTTTCTTTTCTTTATCATTCCATTTTCTAATTTTGGTTTGTGTGTATATGTTTGAGACACTGTCCATTTGTGTATAGCATATGTATCTGTGAAGTTATGTAGAAGATATAGGAGACATCAGACATCCTTCTCTAATAATTTATTTACTGTTTTGAGAAAAGATTTTTCATAGAACCTTGAGCAAAGATGGCAGCCAGCAGCCCTTTTGTTCCCAGAGGCAAGTGCTAAGGTTATAGGCCAGTGTGCAGCTGCACTGGCTACTAATAATGGTATCTGTATCCAAAAACAGGTTCTCAAGTTGCAGAGCAAGCATTCATGTCCACTGAGCCATCATTTGTGCAGCATTCCTGTGCTTTCCAAAGCATTCACCTTTCTCATTTCTAATCATAGATTCCAAAAAGCAAAAATAGATAGGATGTTAGAGACAATATACTCCCATAGCAAGACTTACACACGGAAATAATATATTGAGTTTATATCTGCTTTTTAAACCATACAATCAGATTTATTTTTTATAACATTAATTTTTAATACATGATTCACTAATTTTGTTAGAAAGTGCTTTCCATTTGAGGATATCTCAAATGATATTTATAACTGAGCATCAAATGCAATACAGTTATCACAGTTAATCTTCCAGTTAATCTTCCAGTTAATCTTTCACATATCACATCAGGCTTTAAATGATGATCACCATTTAGACTTCTAGGAAAGGAAGGTATTAAGACATCAAGGAGGCTCAACAACTTAATGTAGAACAAAATTCATATCTAGTAAAGTGCATACTTGATGCATTTTTGTTATTTGTTGCATTTACAAAGTAAATACCTCATTAAAAGCTAACATGTATAAATAAAGAATATCTTAAAAAATTATTGAAAATCAAAAATGTATGACTAGAGACAAAGCTGGTCAAGTGCTTGCTCAAATATGAGGTATTGGATCTTTAGAATCACAGGGAATATATGAAACATTTTGCATCTTGAAGTTGATGCTTTAGTTGCCTGAAGACAATATATATGAGAAATAAATTATACTTGGCATTTTCCAATATTGTCTGTGTCTGAGATAAATAATAAAATTAATGATGAAATACCAAACATCTCATGAGGAATTTGGTAGTATTCACAAATCTCTGTGAAACATAGAATATTTGTTAACAGTTTTCTCAGGTGTTTCTTGTTTTAGTGGATATACTCATGGTTGAGAGCACTGACAGACACCTTTTGTTCCAATTAATTTCTATGTAGATTCTACAATTAGAAAGATCAGTTTACACTAATCAGGATATATTCTGATTGCATATAATTTCAGGACTGGATAGCTCAGGGAAACAGGATCAAAAGTTTGAAGTTAGCTTGGCATTTCAAAGGAGTTCAAAGCCAGTCTCACATAACTAGGGCTTGTTAAGATATCTCAGTAGGGGAATGCTTGCCTAGCACTTGGAATACCCTCTATTCAACATTTCACATTAAAAATAAAAAAATGTAACATATTTTGATTGTGTACTTTAAAGTTTCTAATGCCCTAAAATTAAAATAATGGAAAGAAATCTCTACTGAGTATTCTGGTGAGTATTAGAAGTGTTCTTTATGGAAAGAAACAGTTATTATTGACATTTTATAAACAAATTGAATAATAAAACTATTCCTTTGCCTTTATTGCTAAAGATAATTTTTTGTAGTCTCATAGTTTCTCAACTGGAGCATATTTTGTACATAAGAAGCAGATGAAAAATAGGCAGATAGTATCTGGATGAATGGATGCATATATGGAAAGATAGATAGATAGATAGATAGATAGATAGATAGATAGATGTAAATCAATAGATAATAGAATATTGGATAAATGATAGGTAGTTGATAGGTACATAGGTGATAGGTAGATAGATGGTAAATAAATCCACAGTCAGAGAAAGATGATGGATTAAGGCCGGTACACATAGATGATATAAATAAAATTTACATGTATTCATTTAAATCCTTATCTACTTTTGAAAATCTATAAAAAGTATGGAAATATTTTATTTGATGCTATCTATTGTTATAATTATTTAAAATAAAATCCTCATTTGTATAGTGGTTAAAGCCTTGAACTTCTGAGTATTGTCTGAACACTGAAATATTTTCAAATGACTTTCAGCAACGTAATCACTTACATTATACAAGCAAAGGATGACACAAGTGTGGAATAACTTTCAGCTATTGGTCTTTACACAAACACAAGCCAGTATGTGTACTAGATAAACTGTATTAAAATATGTATGGATAAAATGCTCTGAGAAGTAATTTAATATTACATTTTATAAATTGGAATGTTTTCCAAGTGTAGTTCAAGTATCTAATTTTTGTTACCCATTTACTTATCTACTTACAGTGTGTTTGTGTGTGTGTGTGTGTGTGTGTATGCATACCACAGAATGGAGACATATTCACACACACAAGAATCCCACAGAATCACAAAACTAGAAACAATAATACATTCAAAACATACTTGTGGGGTAAAAAATAAGACAGGAGGAAAGAGAGAGACAGAGAGGCAGAGAAACAAGGAAAGAAAAGGACATGATACAAAATTGTGAGAAAAGGAACTTACAAAGATGTTTGGCATGAGGGCACTCCTTAAGAGTAGTTTGTATCTCTAATGAGATGTAGTTAGTGAAAATTAATTTTTCATTTGTGACTTTTTAGCTAAGACAAGATTTAGTTAATAAACAGTGCTGGGGAAAATAAAAATCAATGCAAAAGAGAGTGAAGTCAGATCTTATTTTATCTTGTGAATCAAAGTTAACTAAAATTTATTCAGATGCTTCAAAAGACCTGAAATTCTACAGCTTTAAAGATCTCCATGGGATTGAATTTGGCCAAAGAAAATACAATAAAATCATAAGAGAAGAAGAAGAAAATCTATTGAGTGTATGATATCACACACAAAAATAACTTTGGTCTTCAAAAAAAATCAACACATGAAAATAGCAGTATAGAGGCAGGGCAGTGAACTCTCTGACTCTCTACGCAGTTTCTCTCTCTCTCTCTTTCTCTCTCTCTCTCTCTCTCTCTCTCTCTCTCTCTCTCTTTCTCTCTCTCCACATTAAACTCATAGAGCCTGGCTATTTACTAATGATATCTTCAAGTATTTTTAGTTAATCTGATTTATTTTGATAAAAAAGAGTATATATGAGGACATTGCTATATTCCTCAGCAATACAGAAGCTGTAATTTTTTTCAAATCAAAGGCAATGTTGAAAAAAGTTCATATAAACTATGAATAGCTATATGTGTTCCATAAAAGAAGAGAAAACTAAAATTTACATGATATGTGCACCTATCAGGAAGACCATTAAATCATAAGGATACTGACAATTGACAATAAGAATATGTAAAAAATTTAAAATGTTTTTAATATTATTTTAATACATTTATTTTTTATATTATCGTATAATTACATCATTTTTCTCCTACCTTTTCTCTCACCAAACTTTTTCTCTCATATACCTTTCCTTGTACTCTTTTAATGTCACTGTTTGTACCTTAGTACCTGTTGTTTTGCTGTGAAGAGACATTATCACAAAGGCAAGTCTTATTAAAAAAAAAGTTTAACTTGTTTTTTTTTTCTTATAGATTCTGATGTTTATTCCATTATCATCATGAAAAAAGCATGGAAGCATGAATGTAACTGGAATAGTAGCTGAGAGATATATTCTGATTAACAGGTCAAGAAGGGGACCTGGCATGTCATGGCATTGTTAATCCTCAAAGACTTCCCCCAGTGAAACATATCCTCTAACAAGGCTATAGCTACTCCATTGTAGCCACACCTCCTTATCTTTTAATCCATCCAAATGTTTTATTCTGTGTTGACAAGCTATTCAAATTTAAAAAAAAAAAAACCTACTACATATTTATCTGTTTAATGTATGTATATGGCACATATATGTGTAAATACTCATTATATATGAATATACATATACAAAAATACATGTTTAGACATATACATATATATTCCTAAGTATAACTTGCTCAGTCTGTATAATTACTTTTATGTATGTCTTCATAGCTGGCCATTTGGTATTGTATAACCAAGTTATATATTCTTCCTTGGGAAGATTTTCTCTCATTCTTAGCATTTTGCAATTGCTGGTAAATGTTTGCAAACTTCTGACAGTTTTATTCTTGCATACAGTATATTTTCTCTGTATTATATTATATTATCTCTCTCTCACTTTCACTTTCCTCTCTTACTATTGTGAATACCATTTTTCTTTTTAGTTAAATCATTCTTAATGGCTTTTTGTGTTTATTCAGAGTTCATGTTTATGATAGTCATCTCATACACAGAACATAGCATTTCATTGTTGTCTTCCCCACTTTCTGGCTTTTACATCTTTTTCACATCCTGTTTTATGATATTTCTTTGTCTTCCAGCGGCTTATATCAATGACCTGCATAGACCGGAGTACTTCCAGCCTATATTCTCATTACCTTGAAAACTTACAAGTCTCTGAACAAACCATCATACACTGCAAGAAAAAGAAGCCATACATTGGTCATGATACTGTAAGTACTGTAGTTCATTTGAAGTACTATGACATTTCTTTAAGCCATCTGAAAAATAATATTGCAATTCAGCAGTCCTACATCAGGGTATACACTGAATAGTCTACGAAACATGATATCTAGGAAATATTTGTATTCATGCATGTAGGAAAACTGCTTCCAATAGATAGAGAAAACAAGAGATAACTAATGAGTATGTAAGTAAATAAATGGTACTGGGAACACAAGTGCAATAAAAAATTCAGCCTTGAAAATTAAATTTCAATTAAATTACAACAAGATGTATTAAGATTTAACTATAAGTGAAATAATACTGCCCTAAAATTAAATATTATTCTATTCTACTTAAATAGTATTTAAAGTTCTCAAAATGAACTTAGATAGAAGGTGTAAGGTAAGGGAAGGAATGGATGATTTCTCAATGACTAAATAGTATGTAAAGGCTGTGGTTACAGCTACCATTTGTGGGAACAGGACCAAGGACTGAGAGTGAGAGTCAGCAAAATCACATAATGAATTCATAGGCATCAAACACCAGAAACCGGTATCAGTGTGCAGATCTGTTTATTGCCCGGCACATAAGCTTATATGCTGTGTTTGAGTCAATCCTAAATGTCTAAATCTTTAGCAAATCATATCATACCACACCTTCACCTTTCCCCAATCAATGTCCTGCATGATGAGGTAACTCCGAAGGAGATGGTGTAAGGTCATGGGGTGTTTGGAGTTGGCGATATGATAGGATCAAGAGGCAGGAACTTAGGAAGCATTGTCACCTATTAGAACTTCCAAGAAGATGAGAGCGGCAAGCAGTCACCACCAGGGATTTTGTTATTTTTTTTTTTTTTTATGGGTAATCTGAGAGCCATCTTAGATTTAATGCCATATACAACAGGTCAGGACTCTTTGAGGAGTTACAGAAGCCTGAGACCACCTACTCTCCAATCTACTTTTTTCTTCACAAGACTGACTTCCCCATCCTCCACAGTGATTATGTAGGTGTTTGGAATTTTTTGAATAGAATGGAATGGAATGGTATGGAATGGAATGGAATGGAATGGAATAGAATAGAATAGAATAGAATAGAATAGAATAGAATAGAATAGAGCAGAGCTAGTAGCAGTACAACATTGAGACTATATTTAAAAATACTAAATTCTCTTCTAAAAGCCCAATAAAAATCATAGAAATAAAAAAGAAAAGAGAAAAAGGTAAGGAAGATGTAGCAATAGTTAGAAAAATGAATGAAATAGACACTTGGCCAGAATCCACAGTAAGATATGCTTGCTCACTTATGCATGTGGATCTCCACGTGTGCTATATGCATATGGGTGAGCTCTATGGATGTGTATATACAGACACTGGTGAGTATGGTGTACATGTGCCTGTTAAGTACAAAGAGTACTCTTTTTGAGAAAAGATATCTCACTGAAGATATCTGGGGCTCATGATTCAGATGAGCTAGATTTGCCAGGCTAGCTGGTCAGAGAATAAAGAAGAGCTGTCTGTCTCTGCCTATCCTTTTCCTTCACACTCACATATTCTTTTATAGACACTTATAAAATTTTAAAAGCCAATGTCTGCCTTTTAAATTGAAATGTGTGGTTAAAATGCTTTGAGAACAGTAACTTTAATCATTTTTTGTTTAAGAAAAGAAATCTGTGGCTGTCACAGGGAACCTCCATTCTCCAGCTGCCTTATTTCCACCCCTATCAGACTCCTGAAACATACAGGTAAGTTTCCTTTTCCCCACCATCTTCCATGCTGGCTGAGACCTCTGGCCCAAGTTATGCTATCCTGGGTAGCCTACTATCCCAGAGAACCTCCATTCTCCCACTGTCACTTCTCCACCTCCATCAGACTTCTGAGCCATAAAGGTGAAGTTCCCTAGCTACAAAAATTTCCCCTGCTAGTGGAGCCTTCTAGGTAAAGCCAAGCTATCCGGAGCAGCTGGCTATCATAGGGATACATCGATTCTCCTGCTGCCCCTTCCAGCATTTCTATTAGACCTGAGACTACTGAACCACACAGATAAATTCCTTCCATACTAATATATTCTCTTTTGCATGACAACCAATGTTATTCTGGTCTGCACCCACCTGATCCTGGCAGATAGTATGCCTGCCTCCCTCCACAGTTTACTGATCTCAGAGGAATCATACTATAACTAGAAACACAGTTAAGACCTCTGCTCCTGAAACCCATGCCAGCTGGGACCCCAACAGAGCCCAGGAAACCTGCTGTCTGTCCTGCACTGCCTGAACTCCATCATCCTTCTGAACTGCACCTCTAATGAATCTATGGCAAGTAGAACCCAAAGCCAGCCTATTTCCTGAGAGGTCTTCCTTTAAAAAGGACACAGGAACACCTGGAGGCTTGTTCTAACCAAGGACATAGGAGACCTGCCCTAACAAGACAGAGAATTGTCTGTCTTCCAACAAGTTGTCATACCCAAGATCACACAGCCCTACCTGTCTCCAATGAGGCCTTGCGGAATGGTTAGCTCATGTGTGGGTATGTGGGCGTGAATCCTGTTGAGCAGTTGTGGTTCCCATGTGTCTTCTGCCCCAAGCAGCTCAGGGAGGTGCTGCTCCAGGGAGCAGCAGAAGCACAGGATGAGTTTACTATGCCTGGTGCCTGACGAATGCTATGGGGCTCTGCCCAGGCAAGGAAAGATCTCACTCAGCCTGAAGTTCCATGGGGGGACAGGGCACTTGAGTGGATCTGGAGGCCAGTGGTCTCCATTCTGGGGCTCTCAGATGCCACTGAGAGCCACAGCAGAACAGAGACACGATGAGTGGGGTAGAAGGCCCCTACAGAGTCCCACAGGTAGCACTAGCTTAGCTAGATCAAGGCTAGACTAGCTTGGTTGAATTGGCAGCTCTCTGAGGCAGGAAAGCAAAGAAGTCCTCCACTGGAGATTAGACAATGGCTTGATAGTTGTGACCCTCTCCACGGTTCCCAACGGCAAGACCCAAAGACACTAGGAAGTCCATAGTTCCAAAAGGGTTTATTTTCATGGTAGAAGGCAGATGAATCTGGCTGTACCCCTGCACCTCCAAGGCAGGCCTTTGGTTAAATACTGTTAATAAAAAGGAGGGTCTGGGAAAAAATACTTAATTGGCTATGCCCTCTGGCTTTCAGGTATCTCATTAATGTGAAAATTTCTTGAGGCTGAGCCCTATAGTCATGCCCTCTACCTGTTCCGGGTGACACAAACCCCTTTGGGAGGGGTGGCATTGTTCTATGTGACTGAAAAGCGCAGACCAATGGAGCCTGGAGTCTGGGAGTGTGGTGAGATATGTGCTGTCCCTCACAGGCATGGACACCTGTTGGGTCTCTGGCTATCTCTAACCAGAGCTCTACCAGAAACTAAGCCATCCTTTCATGATCCCACAAGGCCTGATCAAGTCTGAAACATCCAGAGCAGTTAACACCAGAGATAACCAAACGGTGAAAGGCAAGTGCAAAACCATGATCAACAGCAGACAATATAATTTGGCACCATCAGAATACAATTTTCCTATCACACCAAAGACCTGGTTACCCTAATTCACCCAAAGAACAAGACTCTGATCCAAAACCGCATCTCATGAATATGATAGAGGACTTTAAAAAGTATATAAATAACTCCCTTAAAGAAATACAGAAAAACATATGCAAACATGTAGAAGTCCTTGAGAGGAAACAAATAAATTCCTTAAAGAAATAAAGGAAAATACTATCAAATAGGTAAAAGAATTGAACAAAACAGTTCAAGACCTAAAATGGAAATAGAAACAATAAAGAATTCTTAAATGAAAGCAATCCTGGGTATAGAAAACCAAGGAAAGAAATCAGAAGGTGTAGATGCAAGCATCACAAGCCAAATATAAAAAAATGGGAGAATCTCAGAAATAGAAGATACCATAGATGATATCAAATATGTGTCAAGAAAATACAAAGTGTGTAAAGTTCCTAACCCAAAATATCCATGAAATTTGGGACACAATTAAAAGACAAACCCTAAGAATAATAGGAATAGAAGAGAGTTAAGATTTCCAGTTCAAAGGGCCAGAATACATCTTCCAAAAATTCATAAATGCAACATCCTTACTCTAAACAAAGAGATAGCTATAAATGTACAAGAGGCCTATAGACACAAAATGGATTGAACAAAAAAAATAAAATCATTCTACCATAAAAAACTAAATTACAGAACAAAGAAAAATATTGAAAGCTGTAATGGGAAAAGGCCAAGTAGCATATAAAGGCAGATCTATCAGAATTATATAAGACTTCTCAAGAGAAACAATAAAATTCAGAAAATCTTTGACATATGTCATGCAGAGCCTGAGAGACCACAGATGCCAGCTCAGACTACTATACCCAGTAAAAATCTCAATTACTATGAGTGGAAAAGCCAAGATCTTTGTGACAAAACAAAATTTAAACAATACCTTTCTAAAATCCAGCCTTATAGAGGATAATAGAAGAAAAACTCCAACACAAGAGATGTAACAATGCCAAGAAAACAAAAAATTAATTATCTAACAATAAAATCAAAAGAAGAGAATCACACACACATAATACTATCTCCAACCACAAAAGTAACTGAAACTAACAATTATTGGTCTTTCATATCCTCCAACATCAATGGGCTCAATTACACAATAAAAAGACACAGGCTAAGAGAGTGGATATAAAAAGATCCATCACTTGACAGCATACAAGAAACACACCTCAGCAACAAAGACAGCACTACCTCAGAGTAAAGGGCTAGGGAAACAAACAAACAAACAAACACCAAAAACAAAAATACTGTTCTAATTAAACAGTTCCAAGAAAAAAGCTAGAGTTGCAATTTTTATACCCAATAAAATAGACTTTCAACAAAAAGTGATCAACAGAGATGGGGGAGAAAACTTCATGCTCGTCAGAGAAAAAATAAACAAAAATAAAATCTCTATTTAGAATATCTATGCACTTCATGCAAGGTCACACAAATGCATAAATGAAATTATACTAAAGCCAAAACACACACTGTACCTCAGACATAATGAGGGATTTGGGCACCCTACTGCCACAAATAGCATGATAATTTAAACAGAAACTAAACAGAAAAAGAGTGAAACTAACAGAAATTATGAAACAAAAAAATTTAACAGATTTCTATAGAACATTTCACTCCAAAAAAAAAAAAAAAAAAAAAAAGTACCTTCTCAGCAACTCACATAACCTTTTCTAAAACTGATAATATAGTCAAATTCAAAACAAGTCTTAGTAGGTACAAAAAGGTTAAAATAATCCCAGGGCAGTCTATCATATCACCATGGACTAAGATTAGATTTCAATAATACAAAAACAACAGAAAGCCAACATGTTCATGGAAATTGAACAACTCTTTGTTCAATAATAACTCAGTCAGTAAAGACATAAAGAAATGGAAAGAACAATTCTGAACTTCATAGGAAAAATTATGAAGCAAAAGATAGCCAAAATAATTCTCAACAACCAAAGAACTTCTGGGGAAATCACCATCCATGACCTCAAGATATATTACAGAACAATAGTAATAAAAAACACATGGCATTGACACAGAGACAGACAGGTCAGTCAATGGAATAGAATTGCGGAGACAGAATTAAACACACACACACCTAAGAACACTTGATTAAAAAGAAAAAAAAAGAAGAAAAAGCTAAAACCATACAGTAGAAAAAAAGAAAAAAGAAAGCATTTTCAACAAATGGTTCTGGTACAATTAGTGGTCTGCTTTAAGAAGAATGTAGATTGATCCATATTTATCACCTTGTACAAACCTTAAGACATACTAATAAAGAACATTTACATAAAACCAGATACACTGAATCTAATAAAAGAGAAAGTGGGAAATATCACATGGGCAGAGATAAAATTTTCCTGAGCAGTACACTAATGGTTCAGGCTCTAAGATCAAGATTGACCAATGAGACCTCATGAAACTGAAAAGCGTCTGTAAGACAAAGGACACTGTCAATAGGACAAAACGACAACCTTCAGCCTGGGAAAAATTTAATAACCCCACATCTGATAGAAAATTAATATCCAAAATATATAAAGAACTCAAGGAAATTGCCTCTAAAAATCAAAATAACCTAATTAAAATTGGGTACAGAGCTAAACAGAGAATTCACTACAGAACAACCTCAAATGGCCAACAAGCACTCAAAGAAATGTTCAAAGTCATCCGAGAAATGCAAATCAAAATATCCCTGAGATTCTACCTTATATCAGTCAGAATGACTAAGATCAAAACCTTTTGTGACAGAACATGTCAGTTAGTATGTGATGTGGAGAAAGTGGAACACTCCTGAATTGCTGGTGAAATGCAATCTGGTTCATCCATTCTGGAAATCAATCTGGAGTATCCAAGGAACACAGGAAATAGGTCTAACCTCAAGATCCAGAGATCCTGCTTCTGGGCATATATACAAGATGCTCCACCACACAATGTAACATGCTCCACTATGTTCATAGTAGTCTATTTGTAATAGCTAGAAGCCAGGATAAAACTTAGATGTCTCAAAACAGAAGACTAGATATACAAACTTTCGCTCATCTATACAATGGAATACTATTCAGGTATTAAGAATGATGGCATCATAAATTTTGCAGGCAAAAGGATGGAATTCGAAAATATCATCTTGAGTGAGGTGACCCAGATTCAAGAGGACAAGTATGGTATGTACTTACTGATGAGCAGATGTTAGCCTAAAAGTACAGAATAGCTATGATATAATCCACAGACTGTAAAATATTTTAAAAGAAGGAAGGCCCAAGTGATGATGCTTCAGTCACACTTAGGGGAACAAAAGAATCACAGGAATCAGATAGACCTGGGTGGGAGAGGGAAGGGGGAAAGCAGGAAAGGATCAGGTAAGGAGAGGAAGAAAGGCAGGAGCCCAGAGAGGGCCAGGAGAATGAATGGAAAAATGCAGCTGTGGGTGGAGGAATGGCAGGTAGAATCTCTAGAGTGTCCCAGAGACCTGGGATATGAAAAGCTCCCAGGACTCATTGGAGATGATTAGCCAAAATGCCTACCAGTCAGGAAATAGAACTAGAAGAGAACATCTCCAGTAGACAGACATATTCACCAAACTACATTCAAAAGTTTTGACTCAGAATTGTTCCTGTCTAATGGAAAAACAGGGAAAAAATTAATCAGAGACTGAAGGAAAGACTGTCCAGTGACTGGTCCAAGTTAGTATGCATCCCATGGATGAACATCAAACCTTGACACTATTACTGATAACGTTTTATACTTGCAGATAGGAGCCAAGCATGGCTGTCATCTGAGAGTCTCTACTGGCTGCTGACTGAAACAGGTGCTGATAATTACTGCCAACCATTGAACTGAGGTTGAGACCCCTATGAAATAGTTAAGTGAAGGATTGAAGGAGCTGAAGGAGATGGCAACCCCACTGGAAGCTCCACAGTATCAGCCAACACAGAAACCTTGAAATCCTAGAAACTAAGTCACCAACTAAAGAGCATACATGGGCTGGTCTGGGGGCCCTGGCATATACATAGCCACAGACTGACTTGCCAGACCTTAGTAGGAGTCGAGGTGCCTAGTCTTGTACAGAATTGGTGCCCCAGGGAATTAGATAAATATGGGGAGAGGTAAAGGTGAGTGAGTGGATGAGGAGGTGGGTGAGTGGGGAAACACCCTCTCAGAGGCAAAGTGGGGAGGTGTGGGATGAAGAATTCTTACAGTGTGGACTAGAAAAGTGTAGACTGCTATCTGGACGTAGGTGAGGTCAAGTGAAATATGAAGCCTACGATTGAGCAATAGAAAAACAGTGCAAGGCTAAGAGTTTCAGGGAGAGGGGACAGGAAACAGATAGGGGAGAAGGACAGAGAAAGATGCAAAAGGAAGACGAACTGGAGCCTACTGCGTGAAATAACCACAGGTAGCTATGGATACTATAGAAGAACAATAGAATAATATAGAGCAATTTGTCCAGTGTAGGTGGGCAGCTTCTATTAATATCGAATTTTTAGTTCTTTGTATGGTTATTTTGGGGACTGAGAATTTACTGTTATAAATCTGACTGATAAATTACAAGCCTCTAGAGTCTTCATTTAATGGGGCTAGGGGTTTAGAGCCTGTGGCCGCCAGCCCTGCAGAAGCTTGTAGGAGGCAGACGGGTCTGCCATATATAAGCCGTTAAGCAGCAGCGAACTGAGGGAAACTGGGCAAACTACCCGCATCTGGATAGCCATGGGAGCAAGGAGAACAGACCGCATTACCAGCAAGTAGCCAGCGATAGATAGAGTGGATTGTTTTCAATAATTACACACTATAGAAAAAACGGAACTCTCCCCACGGTGCCTCAAAGCCTTTCAGATCCTTCAGTAAAGCAACAATACCAACCAATCGGAGCTCCCAGGGTCTAAAACACCAGCTGGAGAGAACAAGGTACCCATGGTTCCAGCTGTATATGTAGGGGAGGGTGGCCTTGTTAGGCATAGGTGGGAGAGGAGATCCTTGATCCCATGAATGCTGGATGCCCCAGTGTAGGATAACTTGAGGGTGGGGAGGTGGGAGTGGGTGGGGAGGTGGCAGTACACCCTCATAGAAGCAGGAGGACGGGGTATGGGATAGGGGATTTCTGAGTGGGGGGAGGGGAAATGGGGAAAGAGGATAACATCTAAGATGCAAATAAAATATCTCACTAAAAGGGAGGTAACATTTGGAATATAAAGAAATAAGACAATTTGAAAAAGAAAAGAAAGAAAAAAAATAATACTTTTTTTGTAAAGTATTTGGTGTATTAAATTCTTATAAATTGTTTATAAAAACATGTAAGTTATATAGGTATTTTCAATATCATACCATGCAGTTCAGTTGAATAAATTCTGCTATCTTAATCCAACAATATCTGTTTCCTAACAAAATAGGAAAGCAGACTACAGTTATTTCAGAAGAACAGATCACTCCTCCCTTCCTTCTTCCTGTTCTTTTCTTCCTTTTCTAACTCCTCCTCCTTCTCTTCTTTGTTTTTTGTTGTGTTTTATTTTGTTTTGTTTGTGTCATTGTTGTTTTTGTTTGTTTGTTTTGAAACATGAGTTCATGTATCCTAGGATATCATTGAACTCATTATGCAGTTGAAAGTTACCATGGATTTCTGATCCTCTTGCCTTTCAACATTCTAAGTTTTAGAATTACCCAAATGTACCACCATGACTAACTTAGGAGGTACAGACCATTGAGCCCAGGAGACTACACATGCTAAATACTTTAGTTCATGTTTATCTTCTGATGCCTTCTTTATATTGGATATTTTGTTTTAATTCACCTGAAGTCTATTTTGTCTTTCTTTTCTCATGTATATTCCTGACCAAGAAGACAGACAATTATGATGAGTAAGCTAAGTAAATTTGCAAAACCTCCATTTTTATTCTAATAACTATTAGTTGCTTTTCAGCATTCAGTGGAGAACATAGACTCTTATGTTTAATTTTTTATTTTATTGGCAATTATGTGTGAGTATTTCAGCATTAGTTTATAGAATAATGCATAACAGATATCTTAGGGTTTTACTGCTGTGAACAAACACAATGACCAAGGCAACTCTTATAAGGGCAATATTTTACTGGAGCTGGCTTACAGGTTCAGTGGTACAGTCCATTAACATCAAGGCAGGGGCATGGCAGTATTCAGCCAACATCACCAAGTCAGAGCTGAGAATTCTTGTTCATCTGAAGACTACTAGCAAAATACTCACTTCCAGGCAGCTAAGGTGAGGGTCTAAAAGCCCACACCCACAGTGACATACCTAATCCAACAAGGCCACACATTTTAATAGTGCCACTTCCTGGGCCAAGCATATAGAAACCATCACAACAGACAACATAGCAAACATGGACTCAGATGCTGATGATAGGTATTCAAAATCACAGTAAGATATATTTTAAGGAATTTATAGTGAACATATACAATTTATTGAGAACATATTTAGGTCAAGGAAACAAGTCTCAGCCTTATTTCTTCCTCTCTCTACATCTTGGAGGCCAATGAATATTTTCTTATCAATTAAAAACATTATTATTTGTTATTAATATCAATGGTGTGTGTTTGTCTGTGTGTGAGTAAGTGTGTGGTGTGTGTGTGTGTGTGTGTGTGTGTGTGTGTGTGTGTGTGTGTGACATAATATTGTTCCTCCATAAAGGTCAGAGAAATGCTTTCAGAGTTTATTCTTTTCTGCTTCCCTCTGAATCCAAGAGACTAAAGTCATGAGGTCAAGCTTGGTCACTAGTATATAACAGTTCTCATGATTTCTTTTATTCAATCTAAAAATTACGGGTATCATTTCACATAATGCACATACACTACCAGTTTTGATTCATCAGACATTGATAACATTCCCACCAGACAATAAAATGTTGAAAAGGTATAATATAGCAGCTACTGAATTTGATAGTTTAGATCTTTGTTGAGATGTTCTGTTTTGTGTGTTTGGGCACATTTGTGGCATGGTGTAGGTATAAGAGTGCAGGTCTGAGGACATCTTAAGGGAATATATATATATATATATATATATATATATATATATATATACTGTGTTTTAAGCTCTCTAACGTATTTTCATCTTGCATTTTCTTCCAAAAAATTGCTTGATGAACTTTACACTTTAAATTCTAATCTATACTTTTTCTTGGTTTGATATTTGTATCCTTGTGAACACAGTCTAGCAATACCTTCAATTACAATGTATAGAAAAATATGTTGTTTTAACCCCTGATACTTTGAAAAAAACTTGATTTACTTTAACAATTTAAAGTAATATTGAATATGGCATTTTCTCTTGAAATATTTTTTGAGACAGGATGTAATGTGTCCCATAGTAGCCTCAAACTCACGATGTAGACAAAGATGACTTTCGTGATCCTCCTTCCTCAACCTTCCAAGTGCATAAATTATGGACAGACATTCATGACCATGTGGGACCCTAAGACTCTTGTGGGACCATAAGACTCATGCATACTAGGCAAGCACTCTGAAACTTCACTGGCTTTCTAGTCCCCCTTTTACAACTATAAAGATTTTATTTCTAATATTTATTATTGTTCATGAAGAATTTAAGACCATTTCAAATCTTTACAAATTCAACATCTATTATGACTTCCTGAACAATTCATAGGTATGTTACCTGTGTTGTATTAAGGAAAGCAGAGGGAAGAGTTGAGAATTTATCTGCTTTGGATATCTGAATAATATGCTAATTAAGTGTATGGAATAGCCAGTAACAACTTGTCTTAAAAAAAAAAACTGGTTGTTAATTAAGTATTAAGTTATAGTTATCAGAGATATTGGTTTGACCTGTGGGAATAGATTAAAAATGATTTTTAAAACTTAAAAGAAATTATAAACAAAATGAAAATATAAAAATATTTGGTTAGAAAGCACAAACATTGTTTCAGGTATTCTAGTTAGAGAGAAGAACAAACATTTAGAATTTCGATTATTTTTTTGTATTTTTTTTTGTTTTGTTTTGTTTTGTTTTTGTTTTTGTTTTCAAATTTTCAGTGACAAAACCTTTTGCATTGTTCTTTTAGACTGGGTTGCATGGGGAGTCCCTTCTCTGCTTGGCCACTCAGTGGCTGTGGCATTCTGCTCTATCAGGCAGGTCCTTTTTTCTCCCTGAGTGTTTGGCTAGTATTCCTAGAATACATACAACCTTAAGTGGAAAGGGAAAGAGAAGAAGCATAGGAACATGGTGGGGACTCTGATCTTGGCTACATGACCAACATCCAAAGTGTGGTTATGTGTTCTGGGCCAGGAATCAAGTAGGGAGGGCAAGGAGACACCTACTATCTTATGTGGGTGTGTGGGTGCCTGGGTATGAGACCCACTCAACCTTCCCAACTTTCCTGTCATGGTCTACTGGCCTCCATAGACCACCTAACCTTAAACTCAGGTGTACATCTATTACTGCCTTCTCAGAGCTGGGATTTAAAGTTTGTGTCACCACTGTCCAATGTCTGATTTGGTTTTTTATCTTTTTCTCCTTAGAAGTTATCTGTACTAGAGACTTATTAAAATCAGAGATTGGATGTGTGTGTGCTTAATATAGTAATATATATATTTGTTATATGGGTGTATGCTTAATGTAGCATATGTTACATTAATACTTTGTTGCTAAGGTATCTAGGAACCATCAAAATTAATAATACTACAGAGTTAGTTGTAGTAGAGGAATATCCATAAACATAGTCCTATTCCAGCATACCTCATATCCTACTGAACTATGTGTAGATCAGAGACTTGATACTGCAATTGGATGTCATTTGTAGCAGCATAAATACTTCAGCTGCTTTCAAACAGAGCAGGTGGCTGGAAGCTGGCACCTTTTATAAAAGACATTCTCATTATAATGTATTTCATGTAAATAGTAGCAATAATATCTAAAGTCAGTGAGGAATAAGATGGAAGTAGTAGACTCTTTTCCTCAATAATAATTTATGCATTTGCCTTTGGATTAAAATTAATCATAGCTTAATATCACCTCAACATTTTTGACACATTTTTTTTCTGATGCTTTGCTGTACCTAAAAATCTTTTCTCACAAATAAACTGTAGGTGTTAGCATTCCTTCTAGGCTGTCCACAGTTACTCAACAACAGACATGTATGAATGAACTCAGTATAAAAAGTGCTTTTTAATTGTATTCTCTAAAAAAAAAATTATGAAGTAACTATGAGTTCTTTTTCATTTTTGCATGGAATAGTATATCTTATAATCCCTACTGGTCTTTAGATAATCAAAGAAGCACATAGACAAACCAAGTGGTAAGTCAGTAAAGTATTTGTCTTGTGAGGGAATGTTTTGAATTTTCTCCTAGAAACAATATGAAAATGTTCAACATCAATGTATACTGCAATGTCAGCTTTGGAATAGCACAGGGAATGGACTCTCAGCACTAATGCAATAATTATATTCATTTTGTATTTGTTTTGCTTTTTTGCTCCCTAAAGTATGTTCTTATTCTTTCATCAAAAACAAATATTTATATTTATTATTTAAATTCATGAAAAATATTAGAGAGCTCATTTTTGTCTTTTAAACATCAACTGTTACTAGACAGTAGAGCTGTAACAGTGATAATCTCTTATACACTCAACTAACAAGTAGCATGCTGTCCTAATTCTCTAACTAAAAGCAAAGTTCCAGTATGTATTGAAAATTTAATTTTATTACATATTATTTATTTTAAAATACATTTTAATTCATTTTTGAGAATTCATACACATATATTTTGATCATATTTGTCTCACGAACATAAAAAAAAATTCATTGAGTTCATCACAGCATTCTGTCTCCACGTTTATGTGATCACTCCATAACTCTCAGTACAATTAGTATTGTCCATTGGAACATGGGTTTAGAGCCATCCACTGGAATATAAACAACCTACCAGTGTCTCACTTCTGAAAAAAACTGAATCACTCCTCAGCTCCTACACAATACTTCATCAAGGACAGGTTTTGTGAGTACTATTCTTCTTAATGGCAGAATGCTGACAAGCTTGATCTTATGCAGTTTTTGTTTGGGCAACTAGAGCTACTGTGAGTTTGTAAGTGCAACTACTATGTTTTGTCTAGATGACAACACTTTACAGTATTTTGCCACAACCTCTAGTTCTTACTATATTTTCATTGGCTGAAGCTACAGCTGTTTCTACATTTCAAAAGAACTGAATAGAGTAACAAAGATGTTAAGTGGAAAAAATACAATAAATGTCTAACAATTTTGGTCTAAGAATTTAGCTCAAGAGTTGTTACACTCCAATATCTCCATAATCATTAAAATTTAAATCAACATTGCTAACATTTTAGCAGAAAATGCGGTTTTTACAGTAATTTTTTTCACAGTACTAATAAGGAATGCAGCTCTCTGATACAATTTCCATGAAGAGAAGAAAAGCTACCAAGGAGTATATTGACACACACTGATCTGACATCTGATCATTTTGTACATGCTTCCTAGAGTGACAAGGAAATAATTGAACTGTTTATAGCTCATCATAGTCCCCACATCTCTGCAGAATGTCTGTTTAGAAAGAGCAGTTCACACATATGTACATACACTACACATACATACCATAGTCACTCAAACACACACAACCAAAAATATATCCATGAAACCACCAACTGTAAGTGCTACAGTACAAATATAGAGAAAAAATTAGAAAGTAGACTTAATTTATATTATGTTGGCAACTCTTGATTAAAAAACCAAATAAGCAAATACTCCAAATATCAATAGTATTTCAAAGGCTCTTGGGCATACCAGAAAAGTTCTAATTTCCTCAGCCACAGCCCATAAAGGAAGGAAGGTAAGGAATTTCCCTTTCCTTAAAACTGATCATTGCTTTTTGACCTTCCCCACTCTGTAGTTATTAGAATTAAGGCCACTGTCAACCTAGAGTGAATATGTCAGAACAAAGTAACAGGATTCACAAAAAACTCTGTTTACTGGTACAGTAAGTATGAAGAGACTACACTTCTGGTAGATGAGGAAGTTTCCTGATCCAATAGCAACCAAGAGTACTTTCCAAAGCCCTGCATTTGTTGATCTATTTAGACCAAAATCATAGTAGGTACAGTGATGATTTTTCAACTACTATTTTCAAATGGACCCTAATGATGTTTGTTTAGCTGTACAGATCTTATCTGCTGGACCTGTGATCTGAGGACTTGGAAGAATGAAGCAGAATATATTGTAATTCTTTAGACAACTTTACTCTATTTTCCATATATTTTATACATGAATGTAAAACAAAAAAGAAATGATCCAAAGAAGTTTGAGTTCAAATAAGCATAACCAGAAAAACATGGAAATAAATGTTAGTCAGAATATAGTAAATATTAACAGAGCAATTCTTTTCCAGAACTTTCTCAGGATAATTTAAATAGAATTGCCTAGTGTTGTAGTAAATCTCCAACCCAAATATGACTGGACAATGAAAACACAACTCAATAATTATGAATATATGGTGCACACCTAGATGGGGCAGATTCACCACTACACTACTCTATTCCCCAGCTATGGGACCATTATAACTTGCAGGTATTCCAAGCCATGTGCTTGTCCTTCCACCTCTTGCTTCTCTGTCATCTTCCTTCTTTGTAGTCTTCTTTCCCTTTTCTCTCTCTTCTTTCTTCCAACCAACCTTTATTTCTCCACCTCCCCTTCTCTGCCCAATTACTGGCTCTAGCCTTTATTTTACAAATTAAGGGGGGCAGAAGGTTTAATAGAAGTCACGTGTGTACTGATTCATTCCTTCTCTGCAGCCTCTCCTAGGAAAGTGGAATTAGCCTCATAATACAAGGCCAGGAATATCCACAACAGACTTGCACATCCTATTGACTGTATCTGAGAAGCAAGGCAGAAGGCCACATTTACATTCAGAGTACATTGACTAGATTGGGATCTATAGTTATAATCTGACATCCAATAAGAACAAACATGCCTTATGAATTGAATTTATGAACTTACTTCAAAAATAATCTTGGAAATAAAAAGCACCTGAGGTAAAAGGCCCAATGTTTTTTTACTCCCCACTGAATCATTTCTCACAGTTCCACAAGACATCGTTTACACTACAACATTGATTTGACATTGTTCCAATAGGGGCCAATTATAATTTACTGTTAATATTTCTGGTCCCTGAAAACCCTATTAAAAAGATTCAGTCATTAAAAACAAAACAAACGAACAACAATCAAAAAATTTTACAAATGTTTCTAGGATAACTTGTATTCAATATTTATGTAACTTTGGGATTTGGATGTGAAATATGTACCTTGGGCTCATATGTTTGAGTTAAATGTCCCCAGCTACCAGTAATGTTTCAAAACATTGAGGAATGTCTGAGAGATGCATCCTCAATGTAGAAAGTACATCACTGGGGCAGACCTTGAGAATTCATAGTTGATCTTAACTTCCTGTTCTCTTTCTGCTTCCTGTCAGTGCAGTAACCTACTTGCTTCATGCCCTGTTTCCATGACTTGTCCCCATGATAGATTGTATCACTCTGGAATTATAAGCTAAATTATATCCTCTCTTTTCTAAACTGTGTTTGCCAGGGTGTTCAATTACAGTAAGAAGAAACCAAGACAAAACAAAACAAAAGAAACACAAACAAACAAAATGGGCCCATTATTTTGATAAAACTGACCAAATAATGTGGTTTTTAGGGTTTTTGAACTAATTTATGGAAAGGATAGGGAATACTTACAATTGCAGAGAATGTGGCCCTATGATTCTATAAGCATAGCATAATGAGCCATTTTGGTAGAAGTATGTAACACCATAATACATAGAGAAATGTAGAAAATGGATGCTTGACCGTGAAGTTTCAATGTCTCCATCATAAACTGTACTAGAACCATTAACATTATATTCTTGCAAAAATCCTGGCTGTCTCTCTCCATGTCTTGAAAAATTATGTGATGCAGATTGAGAATGTAATGATAGATGTCTTTGGCAGAGATAGTCTCAAGACAACAGAGTATTTAATAAGTGGCATGGCTGTTTGTCAAGCAGGCTTATTGAGATCTACAGTTAAAAAAAAGTTAAAAAAGATGTGAAAATGTTTTGTTTGACTATTAAGGGTATGTTGTAAAGTTATAGATTAAAAAGAGGGAAGTGCAGACAAACAAGGCAGCATCAACTATTGAGATTAGCATCTTTAAAGAGGACCTTCTCTGCACTGAAGAAATAAGAAAGGAAGTCACAAATGGAAATCTGAAAACCATGAAAAAAATGTATTTGTAACAAAACTGTATAACTTAAAAATATCAAAAGATTGCAGTGTTCTAGAAAATCATCTACTTTGGGAGGTTCTTCTCAGCCCCATTACACAGAAGTCCCAGCAATTGCCATCCATTCCATGTTTCCATCAAGATTTTACAGTATCATTCACATGGTATAGATTTTAGAGAGATAAAAGGTAGAATTTAACTTTAGGATTCTAGAGCATTGCTGTATCTTGGCAGTTTTTAGTACTTCAAAGACCCTGCAAAGAATCCCTGAGATAAGGTTGCATAGAGATATTAAGGTGACGTTTGGGTTTCAGTGGAGACAACAAAATTTTGGAGATGCCAAGGCCTTGAGATGTGTGTCAAGAATTGCTGTATATTGATGATGGACTTAGCCTAAGTCAGAGACTGTGTGTTGTGTACAGTAACACTGGGGAGAGATACCTCTACCTAGTGGAGTTTAGTTGTTTCTATTGAAGACACCCCAATCTCAGGATCTTTACTCAAGTCTCAGGAAATCACGGCCACCCAAAAATCTCAAGACACCGTACCTGGATGCAATCATCAGTGGTTTATTAGGGAAGAGAGCTGGAAGCCAGCGGTCAAACTGCACAGCAGTAGAGTTTGACCTCGAGCAATGGGCTAAGGGGCCTTTTAAAGAGAAAAACCACAAACCAGGGGAGTGAAGAGGGAGTGAGGGGTTGCCAAGGATATGTAACATAAAAATAGTGGAACATTTCAGAGGAGCCCAAACCTAAATGATACAGGATCATGTGGAAAGCACTCTGCACACCCAATCCTTGCCCAACTATTTCTCAGTTGTTAACCTGTCATTTGCCCTGTCATCATGGCACTACTAGCTTCCCAGTCCCACCTAGATGACTTACATCTTTTTTGGTCAGAAATGTGTCTTTTTGCTTTGAGCTTTCCTCACCAAAAGGTGGGTTCTTTTCCCTAAGGCTTGAGGAATGTAATCCAGCAAATGTCCTGTGAATCAGGGATAATGTCCTTCACCGGAAATTATCTTGGGGCAATGAATGCCTGAAATCTTACATTCAGTTCTGCCTTCTGGAGTCTGCATTCTTTTGCTCAGAGTAAAAGGAAAAGCATATATATATATATATATATATATATATATATATATATATTTCATAAAATAGGTTTTATAGTTTTTCACTCTTCACTACCTGTGTACCCAGACATTGAATTCAGACTTGATTGCCAGATTTGGGGTTTCCTGTGCTGAATTTTGGTTTTGCTATACTCCACAATTTTCACTATTTTTTATAGCTCCTCTATACCTTGGTTGTTTCTTCACAGAGAGTATCTTCTATCGCAGTGTGTCCAGCTACTTCATTTCAAGCACTTCACTTCAACTTCCTAATGCCTTTACTTTCTTACTTGATGGACTGCTGCCTTGATTTTTGCATGATGTACTGTATCCTTGAATTTTGTTAAAATGTACCCTTTCTTTCATAAGTTGTTCTTGTGAAAATATTTGTCACAGCAGGAAGAAAATAACGAACACTCTTAGGACAATTATGCTGCTCTGTAATTAGCCAAAGTTTTGTTGTTGTGATTGTTCTTGTTGTTCTTTTGTTTGCTTGTGTGTTTGTTTTTCTCATTCATCTGATATGCATTTCAAAAAACAGGTTAACAATCATACAAAAAGGAATACAATGACATACTCTTTTGGGATTGTCTAAGCAGTGCTACTATCTGTCATAGCATGATTGTTCAGAATTTTATTTTGTTTGCATTCTATGCTTATGTTATCTGGTTTTGTTATATCAATGATAACATGACTATTGGTGAAAATAGAAAGAAAAGAATGTAGAAAAGAAAATGGAGAGAAAGACAGCTATAGGTAAAGAAGTGAAGTAAAAAAAGAAGAAAGAAGGGAATATAAACTGTGGAGAAGGCTTAGTGTGTAAACCACTTGCTGTATATATACGTATATACAAAATTAAAATAAAAGAAGAAAGAAGAGGATGGAGGAACAGAGAAAAAGAAAGTAGAAAAAAAGAAAAGTAATTAAATCATAATCCTATAAAAACCAACAAACTATAGAAGACATGGAGAGGAAAAATGACAGTCAAGGACAGTGAAACACAGGAACTAATGTCGTTGGCATAGCATTCCTGTTTATCAGTAATCAGGGACCTGTAAACAAAGATGCTTCCACTTATTCTTCCCAATCTCTGATGCAGAGTAGGTACCCAGAAATGTACTCTTTGAAATGTAGTAGCTAAATTTTCTTACCTCCACTATACTAAAGACAGAAAATGAACCTCACCATTTTTGCATTTGCACGTCTACAATATCCAGTTCTTAAATTACTCCTGAAAATCAAAAGAAGATCACCAAATTACTAAATAGTAAATCTTATATGTGGTCAAGATTGTACAAGGAAAGGGACCTGATTTATCAAGTTCAGTTACTATTCTGATGTGCCTACTAGATGCTTCATATATGTTTATTTAGTATAACATGCATCTATCAAACATAGCAAAGTCTTTTTAGTGTGTATGTGTATATGTGTGTATGAAGTAGTGAGTGTGTATCTACAAGCAGATGAGAAGAGGAGAACTACTTGGGTGTTGTTCCTCACTCACCCTTTACCATTTTTGATACACTGTCTCTTGCTAAACTTGACCTTTAGAAGAAGAGCAGGATGGCTCTTCATTACCACTCAAGTTGGCAGCATGGACCTAGGATAATAAGGCATAGAAATGAGGCAGACTACAGACTCATGCAACAACCAGATTTATTAAAAGTGTCAGACAATTTATGCTGTGTGGGCCAAGAACAATCTCATGAGTAAGGTGTTTTATCACAAGTATAAGCCACAAATGACAAAGACATGTTTTCTATTGAGTTATTTGAATAGCAAGTGCTGAAGTACATATAATACTATAAATTATACCTGAGAGAAACATGAGACCACATTCTAAGAATAATTCTGTAGTATTAAGAAACTGAGACAGTGAGATTCTTGACTTCGTATATAGTTTTCTTACCACCATTAAGAATTCTCTTTGTATAGTTCTATTCCTGGGTCCTGTTACAACAGTTGTCTAGTGAGTCCCAGATTTCTATTTATCATATTGATATTACAAATGTCTCACATTGATATTACAAAACCTGTCATTGCTGGCTCAAAAAAAAATACATCTCTAGGCATCAGACTCAGGCCACCCATTCCTTCAAGATAAATACCATACAAGCTGAGTTAACTTTCTAAATTCCAAAATATTTTCTTATAAAATTCAGAATATTTGTAAATATTTCTCAATTTCATATAGTTTTGTAGGTGACATACATGATAATTCGTCTTATTTTTTTTTAATTTAAAATTTTATTAACTTACCAAAATAATTTTCATTTACGGGAAAATCACCAGAGATAGGCCTCTGCCCATGTATGTTTCTTCTTGATATTGGCCTCATCTGTATTCTCTCCTGCTTAGTTCAGTCTCTATGAAAATTTTTTCTAAAGGATTCACAGATTCATAACCTTATCTTCCATTTTACACATCCCAACATGCTAAACTCTTTTTAATCTTCTTTCTATTCTATGAAAAACAGGCCTATCTTTGGAGCATAATGGCATTTTGGATCATTTGCCATGATTCCGAAATATGCTTCCAGTATAAAACATATAGAAAACAGATCAGTGGGGTTTTTTAAGTAGTCCTTTTCCTAAAACTAAGGAAAAATACTATTTTTTTTAATAGTTTTATGTATTGGTAATAGTGGTTGCTAGGCATATCTTAGCATATGTGGCAGATGACAGCTTCCAAGTATTGGTTCTCTTTGTAAACCATTGGTGTTCTGGAGATTGAATTCATGACATAAGAATTTGCTCCAAATGCCTTTATCCACTGAGCCATCTCTTTTATCCTGTGGAATAAATATTCTTACCATCTGACTGTTGAGTTTGAAATAAATGGACTACTTACAAAATTAGGATGGCAAAATGAAAATGAGGGTTATATGTGTAATCAGAAAACATGCATGACACCTACTATTAAACTTGTCATTGACTGGCTAAACTTGAATATATTGCTTATTTTCCAGGACCTGCAATTTCTCCTTAGACTGTCACCATAACAAGACTCTCCTAAAAAGGCTTTACAAAAATATTATTCAGCAAAACTACTATCTCAAACAAGAAATGAATGTCCAGAACTGTTACATAGTAATATCAGAAACACAACAATGACATCTAAAGGATATTTGGAAATGGCATTGCATCATGTATAAGTATACAGGAGAGTTTAAAACTGATGAATAAAGGATGAATAGTGAGATAAAAGTGTGTAAGAGATAAGCCTCATGATGCAAGACAAAGTTCACATCATTTAAGAGGCTGAAGCAGCAGATAGGGTTGGGTAGTGGGCTGGGCTAGATAATGAGAATAAAAGAAGTTTACTCAAAGAATAAATAATTGATTTAAAATGAAAAGGATGTAAGCATGAAACAAAGTAGAATGAAATATCTCAAAGAATGCAAAACACTGTGATACTGTAATGGTGATTATCATTCAGTATCAATTTTGGGTACTAAAAATTAAATAAAATAACTTCTTAAGATTATTTCTATTATTGATTTGTGGGTAGGGTGGCTGGGAACGCTGAAAGTTCTTCCAGGCAGCAAGTTAGGCACAGTGGCTGTGGCTCATTAAAGATCTTCTCCACTGTTCTGCCCCATTGACATGAGAAAGTCCTTGGGTTTTCAAAGCGGCTTTATTGGCATAACGAATGATGGTTGAATCTGGATGTGCACCCCCCTGTGAAACTCAGGGCAGACCTGAGTTAAATAGGGAGGAAGAAAGGGGGGAGGTCCTAGAAGAGAATGCTTAATTGGCTCCACCCACTGCCCTTCAGGCATCTCATTAGTATATAAATCTCTCTAGGGCCAGAGGCCTGTTCCTCCTGACTGATGACCATAAACCTCTCTGTGAGAGGGGCTAAATGAAAAAACCAGGTCTCAGGAGCAAAGCTGAACTCTTGCCAGCCGAACTCCTGCCACCTAATAAGGGTCCGGGGTTCAAGGCTTATGCTCAACCAATCACCCAGCTGCTTCTTACAACCCACCACCCCACATTAATTATTTCAGACTGTTCAAGTATATAGTCATGTCAGGAAAGTATATAGTCATGTCAGGAAAACATGTACACTCACTCTACACAAAGAATTAACAACTAAAAAATGTAACAATAACATATGAGTTCCACCAGGAGAATGAGTGAGTTTATGGCAGTTTTTCAAGAAGTAAGGATTTGGCTTACTGGAAAGACTCAAGGGTGCTGCAGGCTCACCCAAATTGGGGTGATGACTCTTGTAGCTGGAAACACTGAGGCTCTGTGTATGCCTTGCAGGCAACTGTACAGCTTATGTAGTATCTTCTAGGAAGCTTGGAAGGTCACTTGCATCTTCCAGGCAGCATGGCTAACCTCTCTTCCAGTAGTCTGAGTCCATCTCTCTGTCTCTATAGAAGTCCTTACTACATACTTAATCTCAGGAATAACTGGCCTTGTGAATCAGGTCTGAATTAGGCACTTCTAAGAACTCCTGCTTTGTTTACTTCCAAAGAGTTAGTAAGCTGGCTAGAGAACAGTCCAAGCCTTAAGGAGCTTTGAAAGAAACTGCCACCCAACATAGTGCAGTTGTTTACTCTGTGGAGGACACTTAACCCTATTGATTGACAACATTCTGTAGCCTAAGGTCCTTTCTTAAGTGGAAATGCTGGTGAATGGCTGCAACTTAACAATGATAGATGTATTCTTCAGCATTCAGTTACAACTGAGCTGCATGCTTTACTCATATGATTTGCTAATTTTCTTCCCTTAATGAGAAAATGATTTACTTTCCGAGCTTAGAATCAACACAGACTTGATTGCACTCATGAAAAGAAAACATTAAAGAAACAAAAGTAAGAATTAAAAAAATTGAAAATTCCTTCCTGGCATGCGTGGTTCATATATTCTTTTAAGAGTAAGTTACACAAATCACACTGTAAATTGGCTCCTACAGAATCCCAAAAATATGACGATTATTATGCTCTTAAAATTTACACAGATCTCATCTGCTGATTATTTTTGGTTCTGTTCTGTACTCTTTTATCTTTTTATCCTTTGGAAAGTAATGAAGGACTTTGAGGTCTGACTTTGAGATTGTGGTCCCTGAGAACAGTTTTGTGTTTCTTCTAAAAATAGTGCCCTTGAAAAGTGAATCCTCACCCATGATGCAGATGAAATGTTACTCATCTCTCTAACCAATGAAAATGTATGTGTAAGAGTTACATAGAAGGACAGAAATCAAAAAGAAAATAGATGAAATAAACTCTTTTTATAAATTTTGATCTTTTTCCATGAATGCAAATTCACTGAATAAAAGTTTTTCTGTTTATTGTCAAGGTTATTAAACAATGGAAGAGAATCAAACTCTATTCTCTCTACACTAGAAGAAAGGCAAATTCAACCCTTGCCCACCATAGTGTAGAGAGTTTAGAGTTGTCATGTAGCTCTTGGCTTCACTAAAGGGAATACATGTGACCTGGAAACTCTGTTCTTCTTTCTAGAATATTTGAACAACACATTCTTTCTTTCTGATAAAAAAGAAAAGAAAATGCTGGATGGTTGTTATACATACCTATAATTTATCACTTGGGATTCAGAGATAGGTAGATCTCTGTGATTTCAGGGGGAGCCTGGTCTACAGAAGGAGCCCTAGGAAAGCTTGAACTCCATATAGAAACTATGTCTTGAAACAAAAGAAAAAAAAGAAAGAATGGATGGAAGAAAGAAAGAGATGAAGGAAGGAAGAAAAGAAATAAAACAAAAAAGGGAAAACAAAATTTAAAATTTAAAATTTTTTAATTTAATAAATGACACCCTATTTTTTACTAAATTTGTTTTGACTGTGGATGTGTGTTCATGTTTTCATGTGAATATATATATATTTATATATATATATATATATATATATATATGTATTTGTGTGTGTGTGTATGTATGTCTTTGTGTGTGAGTGTGTGTGTGTGTGTGTGTGTGTGTAAGTACTCATGTGAAGAACACAAGAAAACTTGAGGAAGTCTGTTACATCTTTCTAGCTTATGACTTTTGAAGATGGGACATGGGTCATCAGGCTTAGCTAAAAGTACTTTTATCAACTAAGTCGTCTCATCTGTCCTATTTTTATTTCTTAAATTAACCTAAAAGTCATATAATCCCTTTTGTGGAGATTTTTATACATATGTTATTTTTATTGATATCTGCCCTACATTTATCCTGTTCTTTGGCCCCAGTGCCTGCCGTTCCACTTTGTTCTATTGTGTTTTTCACCTTTTTAAAAAGCATCCCCTGTATCTGTCTGCCTCTTTATCTCTGTGTCTCTGTCTCTATCTCCCTCTTTCTCCAGTTATATTGATCTCTTTCCAGTTCCCTGATCTTGACCCATGTTTACTTACCCAGTTACACATTCTGACTAGGATTTCCTTTTGTGAAACTGAGACAGAATATTCATTATTTCTCTTTCAGATTCTGAGTTGCCATGTTTACTATTACATTTTCCAGTTCCATTCATTTTCATGTAAATTTCATAACTTTGTTTACTTTAATATCTGAATAAGTTTCCACTGTAACATTGCATTTTAGAAGGTGGATTATGAGGGCCTTGAGAGAAGTTAGGGTGACTTAGAAAAAAGGCTGAGTTCCTTTAGAGAGGTCACTTATTTTATATTTTTAAATCTACACATTCAAGTCAATGTCAAATCCTGGGCAAAAACATTAAAAAAATAAAACATTCTCAGAGAGATATATGACTGCTATATACCTTTGTGATGTCTTTATCAATCAATAATGTACCTAGGCTTATTTGCAACAAACTTGTAGTCTCAGTGGTGTTCACAAGGTAGAATGGACAATTAAAACTGCTTACAAGTCCAGGCTATAGTTCTTATTGCTGGAGTGCTTAATAAAAAAAACTGGGGGAAGTAATTCAAATTAGTAAAATGTAAATCTTCATATTTTTTCATGTGAAGCACCCTCCCTCAGGTAGAATGAAAAGAATTCTGAATAACAGTCTATTTCTCACACATCCTCTTTCCCTGAAGGCTGCTTGCTGCCATTCACTAGCCAATTTTCCTTTTCATGATTTTATAATGGATTTGAGCTGTTAATGAAGCTGGTAGAACAATGTGTTGAAAAACAAAATACAATTTTAATTTTATCCCCCACTCTAAATGGGGAAGAGAGAGAAATAAACTGGCAAACAAATAATTCACAGGCATCCTGACCTTGAGAAATCAACAAAACCTCTTTTAGTATTTGTAACTGAAATGTCCCACACAGACTTCATTGTTTGGATGTTTTGCTCCCAGGAAATACTTTCAGCTTGTAAGGTTTTAAGCAATGAATACAAGTTCTAATGGTGGAAAGAAAAAGGCACCTGGAGAGAAGAGCTCACTTAAGAAAGGATATCTGGGCCAAATCAACAAAGAACAAAGGGAAAGAATCAGGGAATGGGATGCCTCAGTATTCTTTAAAACCTTCAACCCCCATGCTCATTTGGTTAAATGGCTCCTCTGACATTCTGGTGCACACCTTCAGTACTAGTCACCATAGAAACTATTTGTTTACTTTAGTTTGTCATTATTTCTTCACACTCCTTCCCTGCCTGTTGCTTCTTTTTTCACAGTGCCTGCTACTCCATTCTCCTACCCATGACTTTTCTCTTTCTGTTGTGGTTGTTGAGTTCCTTACATATTTTACATTCTTTCACTCTCGATAATTCTTCTGGACTGGACTATACAAAGCATTGTCCCATAAACCGAACTCTAGTCAACCACCACTCTACTTTGCAACACTTATGGCCAGAAACAAAAGAATCACATACTTTTGGATTCCATAGCTTAAGAAAGAGAAGAAGATTTACAGTGAGCAGAAGATGCTTTAACATCAAAACACATTAATCAGTCTGTGTACTACTTTTACAGCCAACTAGAATTATGCTGAATGCAAGCCACATTTACGAACTTTTAACTGTGTTATAAGATCAAAAATATGTTAAGGATGTTCTTTAGTGGTGTTTTTATAAGGAGAAAACAAATGACTCTCTACTATACCTACCTCTTTTTTTCTACAGGACATTTTTATACTGTGAAAATCCCTACCAGTCTGGGAACATGAATAAGGTTATGACGAACAATGTTTTTGATGCATGTTATGAAAAAGATCAGCTTTGTACAAGGAAATAAGAATGTGTCAATCTTCATTCTTTTACATGCTGACTACCAGTTGAACCAGCACCATTTTCTGAAAAAAAATTTTTTTCCCAACTGGATGTTTTTAGCTCCTTTGTCAAAGATCAAGAGACCATAGCTTTGTGGGTTCATTTCTGGGTCTTCAATTCTATTCCACCGAAGTACCTGTCTGTCTCTGTACCAATGCCATGTGGTTATTATCCCTATTGCTCTGTAATATAGCTTGAGGTCAAGGATCATGAGTCCCTCAGAAGTTCTTTCATTGTTGGGAAAGCTTTTTGATATCCTAGATTTTTTTGTTACTCCAGATAAACTTGAGAATTGCTCATTTTATCTCTGTGGAGAATTGAGTTGGAATTTTGATGACTATTGCATTGAATCTGTAGATTGCTTTAGGTAAGAAGGCCATTTTTACTATGTTAATCCTGTAGATCCATAAGCATGAGAGTATTTTTTTTCATCCTCTGAGGTCTTCTTCAATTTCTTTCTTTGGAAACTTGAAGTTCTTGTCTTAAAGATCTTGTAGTTGCTTAGTTAGCATCACATATACAAGAAGATAGAAATATTTCTATGTATCCTTTTAGATCACCACAGACAAAGGCTGGTCTTCAACAACAACAAAATCAATAGGAAGACCACATACACTGGAAAGCTGAACAACTATCTACTCTATGATAACTTGTTCAAGAAAGAAATATATAAATTAAAGACTTTTTAGAATTTAACCAAATGAAGATACAACATACCCAAACTTATGGGACACATTGAAAGCAGTGCTAATAGGAAAACTCATAGATCTTAGCACTTTCCTAAAAAATTGGAGAGAGTATACACTAGCAGATTAACAGCACATAGGAAAGCTCTAGAAGAAAAGGAGGCAAATACACCCAGGAGGAGTAGAAAGCAGGAAATAATCAAACTCAGGACTAAAATCAACCAAGTACAAACAAACAAACAAACAAAAAAACTGTACAAAGAATCAATAAAAGCAGGATCTTTGAGAACAACAAGATAGATAAACTCTTAGCCAGACTAACTAAAGCACACAGATGCAATATCCAATTTAACAAATCAGAAATGAAAAGGGAGACATAAAAACAGAAACTGCCGAAATTAAAAGAAAAATCAGATCCTACTACAAAAGCCTCTACTCAACAACACGGAAACATATAGATGAAATAGACAGTTTTCTAGACAGACTTGATTTATCAAATTTAAATCAGGATCAGATAAGACATCTAAACAGTCCCATAATTTTCAAATAAATAACAACATTCTTTAAAAGTCTCCTAACCAAAAAATTCCCCAGGAGCAGATGTTTTTAGTGCAAAATTCAATCAGACATTCAAAGAAACCTACTACCCATACTTCTCAACTATTTTATAAAATAGAAACAGAAGGAACATACCTGATACATTCTATGAAACCACGGTTATACTGACACATAAACCACAAAAAGACCCAACAAAAAAAGTGATGAAGCTGTCCTCAAAATAACAGGGACATCCTGCTTCCAAAATGCTAGGATTTATGTTCTTTGTCACCACACCTGATGCAAATAATAAAATAAATAATTTAATATATATGAAGAAATATTATAGAATTTAAATAAAATTGGTAATCCCAACGATTCATGGAGATGGAGATGGACCACAGACAAAAATGATCATGGACAAATTAACTGAAACAAGCAATTAATTACAGCAAGTGTTTTATTGTTGTTGTTGTTTTGGTTTGGTTTGGTTTTTTAGTATTATGTACTTGAGAAGACTGATCTTAAGGCAATGTTCAAGATGAAGATATCAACCATCAACATGGGGAAGATAGTGCTTTTATAACCCAAAGATAAGGAGTTACTAAAAGGGTGTTTGGCAGACAAATAAGCAGGTTATAGAGGCTAACACAATAATCAATGATCATTAATAAGGTCTTAAAACCTGTGCTTATAGCAAACTTATGAAAAATAGGTTGAATGGATAGTCATCATAACATAAAAAATTATGGTTGCTATTTTCTTAATAGGTAGTACAAAATACTTTATTGTTAAGGTTGAGAAACAGAAGTTCACGGTCAACAGGAATGGAGCTAGTTTGTAATATAACACAGCTTTGAAGCCTAAGATGGAGCCAGGCTGGTTCATCAAAAGATGTGATCATTATCAAAGAGAAGTGATGTAAGACATAAAAACATTTATATTTAGAAAGTATGCTAATCTAAATGTGATATCAAAATATAAATATATTTTGAAAACTTCTAACCAAAGTATTTTTCTTTTAATTTCTCCTTGAAACTACTGAATTTTGGTAAATTTAACAGGTATCTATTATATTAGTAGTTATTACAAATTATCATATATAAATTAGTTTTTCAAAATCAGACGTTTCTTAGGTACTGGTTGTTTTATGAGAATGACATTTATTTTCTCGTCTTCTTCACATTTTTTTTTACTTCCTTACTTTCCTCATCTTTCCTTCCATTCTTTTTTCTTTCTGTGCCTCTTTCTTTTCTCTTTCTTTTCCTCTTTTCTTTTTCTTTTTCCTGTCTTTTTTTTTATGTTTTGAACTTAAATTTATTTTAATTATAGAAGGGCCATATTATTTATAGAAATTTCTTACTACTGTATTGTGAACTACATTTGTATAGCTATTGAAAAGAATAAATTAAATACATAAGATGATTGAAGTGCTTTGGCAAAGGCACCTTATATATTGAAGTTAAAGCATTAAATGAGTTACCATATGACCCACAAGAATGTTTCCTAGTCTTAGAAACATTTCCACATGAAAAAAAATATATGTACCAGTAAATACAAAAACCAAACCATAATAGCTGTGAATTAGAAACTCCCAAATTTCAATAAAGTAAAAAACAAAAAACAAAAAACATGCAATTATTGTATGTCCATTCAATGAACTATTTGCAGCCTTAAAAATAAAGTTTGGATGCTTTTTACAACATGAATGAAAGGTAATAATGTGATGTGAACTAAAGAGAGGGCTCAGTGTTTAAGTTCCCTGTTGTTCTTGCAGAGAACCTAGGTTCAGTCCCCAGCACAATTTTCTGTACCTTCAGTTCTAGGATACTCAATGATTGCTAACCTTTGTGGGTACAAGGTATGAATTTTGTAACATATAAACATTTTTTTGAGGAAACACATACATACTTAAAGTAAAATAAACAAATTTTAAGATGTAAAAATTATCAAGGTTACATATAAGAGCTGGGCACAAAATACCAAACACCATATGAGACCCTTTGAACACAAGGTCCAGAAGAGGCAAACTATTAGATAGGATGTAAATCAGTAATTTCAGAGAATGAGATGTAGGCGGGAGTACAAACGGCTAGCAGTGATTATTGATTTAAATCAACCCCATTGAGTTGATTTAAATAATCACTTTGTTCTAAGATTTAAGTGTGTATGGCATCTTCTTTCTCCTAATATTTCTTAATTCTTTTCTCTTTTCCTCCAGCCTCTTTTTCTGCCTACTTCTTCCTTTTCTTCTCACCTCTCCCTCTCCCCACTCTCTATCTTTTACACACATACACACAAACACACACATACACACACACACACACACACACACACACACACACACACACACACACTTTTTTGAGGAAGGTCTTTACTTTGTAGCCCATATTGCTCTAAAATTCACTGTGCGTGCTCATGAACTAACTTTAGCATTTGGACAGAGCCCTGTTATGAACAGAATCACGTATCATAGCTCAGAGGACACACATCACATAGTGAGACATAAAACTAGCAGTGAATCAAGATACTGAAGCCAGTCACTTTAACAACTCTTATTATCAGTAACTCAGTTAATTAAAGAAAGGCTTTAAAAATGAAAAAGGAGACAAGACAAATGAAAATGGGAGAAAAGATAAGGATGCTGAAGGAATGAAGAGGAAAGTGTGGTAGAGGATTTAATCAGAACAAATTATATGCATGCATATAATTCTCAAATAATAAAAACACTAACAATTTAAAAAGAAGAGTGTGTAGAGCTGGATGAGTCCCAAGAGATGAAGAGCATCCTGTTTCCAGATGACTTGATTTCACTTCTTAGCACTCATATAAGATTCCAAACACCCATGTCAGGAAGATCACAATTGTCTATATCTCTGACATCAAAGGATCCTACTCTCTCTGCTAGCCTCTTGTGTACATACTCACATATAAACACACAGGCATGAATATAATCAAAAATAAATATATTTTAAATGAATTCTGTAATAATATGAAATATTCCAAGGAAATCACTGTGAGCTATGTCTGCAAATCATGCATTTGTGTGAATTATTTTTTCTATTTATTCCGTTTCTTTAGTAGTCACTTAATAATTTTTCAATCATAAAACAAATAAAAAATGCACTAATACATGAAGTTTTATTGATATTAAACTATGTTAGCTGTTAATGTCTGTTTTAGCATTGAAGAATTTGCTTTGCCCATATAACAGTTGTCCTTTACTACGTCAAATTCCATTTCCTCATCAAATAAATTAAATGAAAAGGTAATGTGAAGGGTTTTATGGATTTCAGACTCAATGGGTTCTAGAGTTACCTATATAACTGAATCCTAGGCATGTCTATTAGGGACTTTTAAGAACAGTTTCAATAAAGAAGAAAGATCCATTCTAGGTGTCAGAGCATATTACGGTCAGCGATTCTGGAATAAACAAAAGGAACAAGCAAATTGAGCACCAGGATTTATGTGTCTCTGCTTCCTGGTTGGTGGATACAAAGGATCAGCTGCTTCACATTTCAACTACCCTGTCTTCTTAGCTAGGATAAACTGCCTTTGGTCTGTTAGCCAAATAAACTATTCTGGAGTTAGTGGCTTTTTAAAAGGAATTTTCACAGCAATGAAAAGAGTAAGTAAGACAGTCAGTAAATACAGAAGTAGGAATATTAATTACATTCTCTTTTTGGGTTGTAGTATGCATTTGGGACCTGTTGGGTTGATGTGTGATTCCTGCCTCTGTCTCACCATGTGTCTAGATCCTCTTGTCAGAATAGAAATGTGAGAATTTGTGTTCACTCTACTCTGGTGCTGGGCAGATATTAGGCTATGTAAAGCCCAGGAACTCTCCTCTTGGGTGGGGAGCACAGTCTGAGGGAGCCAGAGCTCTTGGCCTAGAGGTCTCCAGGCCAAAAGGTGGCTGAGAACTGTTTGATTCTCATGCCCTTGGGCTCATAGGTGCCTTTGGGAAGCCATAGAATGTTCAAAGTGGGGGCATATGGGCTAAAGTTACCCACAGCTGAAATAGAGGAGGGAGAGAAGTTTTGACTGTGTCCCATGGGGATGAGAGTTCTTGATCATAGTGATTCACTTAGCTGGCTCACAGCTGGCTCAGCTTGCTTGCTTGGGTTAGTGGCTTCTATTGATGGAAATGCAAAGAGCTCTTCGGTGGGAAATTAGACAGTGGCTATATAGATGAAGGTCTGTTCTACTGTTCCCCACAGCAGATTTCAAAGAAGAAAAATAGTCCATGATCTTAAGACATTTATTGTCATGGTGGAAAATAAATGAAAACTATATCCCGTTTTTTTTCAGGGTAGGCCTGAGGTTAAATACTGTTTGAAAGGAGGAGGATCTGGAAAGGAATGTTTAATGGGCTACGTCTTTCTGGCCTTTAGGTAACTCATGAACATGGAGATCTGTCTTGAGGCTCTGTAGCCTGTAGTCATGGTCTCTACATGTGGAAGGGCTAATGGGTATTTTCTTATGTGAGTGGATGACCCCACTCTATGGAGGTCTTTTGCCTCCTGTCAGGAGCTTGGAGTCTGGAAGCATGGTGAAATGCATGCCATCCTTTAGGATCACCTGGGGTCTCCGGTAATTTCTAGCCCATGCTCGAAGAGAAACCATGCTGTCCTTTCAGGGTCCTACATTCTCTGGGTAAGGAAAATGTCTTTTCATATCTCAAAATGGATCTGAGCATATCACAAATTTTTTATATTCATTTTGAAAAAATAATCTTAGAGTGAGGTAGGATAGCAGAGCCTATGGACAACTTTCCAAGAATGTTTTTCTCTTTTGAAGCTTTGTACTTAATTCATAGGGATATAGACAAGGATGAAACCCTTTAGCAATTATCCCAAGCAACTACAGGGTGTCAAAACATTTTGTTCACGGAAACACATTTCCTTCAAATATGGACTTACTATTTGAAAGTTGTTAATGTAGAAATAAAATTTATTTTCCTGGTAGATTTCTTACTTTGTAAAAAATAAAATCAACTTTCAAACACTAACATCAAATGTTTTGGGAACTGTTAGTAAACTGTTAGTTTGGGTGATGCCATTTGTTCAAGGTGAATGTTACCTACTTTGTAAAAAAACAAAGAGAATTCTCCATCATTCTTCAGGATTGTACTCATCTTTGTCATCAGAGACAAACTTTATGTTTTAACATTATGAGAATATTCCCAAAAGCCAAACACTATGCTTACTCAATATAAGACACAACAACATGTTCCCAGAACAAAGTTTTCATATTGTTTTATAATAATCTCAAAAGTACAATTTCAAAGATCAATATTGTTATACTCACTCTCATATTAGTATAACTCTTTTGTATAAGTTTTGAATTCTGGTACTGGTTTGTTCAAAACGTTGAAATAGAAGTAAAGCAAAGTACGGATAACATATATCTCTTCAATATGACTAATGTGCACGCTAAAGAATGTAAAAAAATATATACATTTTATTTAAACATAAAGACCTGAGTTTCAGTCTTCTGAACACACATAAATGTCAGTATGCTGTGCATCTTTGACTTCAGCACTAGGTGAAAGAAACAGCTGATGAACTACTCAGCACAACCAAAATGCAAAGCTCCAGATTTAACAAGAGGTCATGTTTGAAAAAAAAATAGAGAAATAAAGAGGAGTCCCATTAGCATTGTCTGTTGGCTTTTGCTTCTTCACAGGACTACTATTGGGAATGTAGACTTACATATGTTGGTATATATTACACACAGAATCATGAAATAATAGTTAAGACCATGTGCTTTTCTTCTATTAAATGCTTACTTTAAAAGTGTTTTTCTTACCTCTTTAAACTCTGATATTCTCTAATGGGCATAGTTGACCTTGTATGAGAAAGGCTGTAAGAAAATGGTCACAGGATTTCAGCTTTTCTACCACTAAACCATTAGATAATGAAGTGAATCCTTTGATTGGTGACTTGACCTCAGGTAACCTGGCCACTCAGATGCAGTTCCTTGGACAAACTTTCCAAACTCACACTTATAGCACCTAGAACATACACCAACCACTGGAGAGAATGTGAATATTTTTTTCAAGATGGCTCAGAGATAAATTATTTGCCTGGTGAGCCTGATTATCAGATAGGTATCTCAAAACTTATAAGATGTCAGATGCTATAGATGGCAACTGCAACCCAGGAATCCTGTGTTGTGATGTGAATAGAGGAGAATAGAATGGAAGCTTGTCAGCCTGAAATATTGCACCAGAAACAGGAAAATGACTCTTAAAGGTGTTCTCTATTCATAAAACTAACATGTAAGCTTAAATATAAGCATATACTAGGAAGATGTGGTAACCATAGTTACTTGTTTCATGGACCTCGGGTCTCTTTGGCCATGGACCCTAGACACTCAATGCGCTAAACTGGCTCTCTGCCTGGAACAAGGACCATATACCGATCGCCATCTGCCCCAACAATCATGAGGTGCACATTTATGACAAGAGTGGCGCCAAGTAGAACAAGGCACATGAGCTCAAGGAACATAGGTCAAGGGCATCGACTGAAGCCCCGAAAGTAACCTCAATATGACTTGTGGCACAGACCACAAGGCCTATGTGTGGACGTTGAAGGGTCTCACGTAGAAGCCCACAATGGTCATCCTTCGGATTAGTCAAGATGCACTCTGTGTGCGCTGGGGGCCCAATGATAACGAGGTCGCTGTGGGCAGTGGTTCCCATGTCATTTCAATTTGTTATTTTGAGCAGAAGAATAATTGGTGGGCATGTGAACACATAAAAAAGCCCATCTGCTCCACTGTCCTCAGCCCAGTATGACATCCCAACAACTTGCTTCTGTATGCAGGCTCTTGTGACTTCAAGTGCAGGATCTCTTCAACCTATATTAAGGAGGTGGAGGAACAGCCAGCCCCTACTCTGTGGGGCACCAAGATGCCCTTTAGGGAGCTGACGTTTGAATCGAGCAGCAGCTGTGGCTGGATGCATGGCATCTGCTTCTCGACAGTTGGAGCAGAGTTGCTTTGGTCAACCATGACAAGACTGTGTGCCTAGTAGTTGCTGACAAAAAGAGGACTGTGGCAACCCTGGTCTCTGAAAGGTTTCCACTCTTGGCTATCACTATCATCACAGAAAATAGTCTAGTGGTCACAGGTCACAACTTCTTCATGGTTCTCTTACCTATAACAATGCTGCAGGGATACTGAACTTTGGCGGCCGACTGTATGTGCCCAAGCAGAGCTTCCAGCATGGCCTGACAGCCCTAGTGCACTTGCAGAATCTTAAAAAGGAGGCCAGCTCTGAATATGGTGCAGGCACAGAAGCCAGACTGGACTCACTGAAAAAGAATAGTGTCAGTCAAATCTTGATTGCCAGCAGAAGCAAGGCCACGTGCTCACAGATCTGTACTACAGGCATGGATGGGAGCAGGAGCTGGGATGTGAAGAGCGTGGAGTCAACCTTGAAGGACCTGAAGATTAAATGAGCTATGAGGAATGGTGCCCTCAACCCAACTGGTGGGGAGGAGGGAAGGGGGATTGGGGAGGCTAAGGGCTATTTTGCTGAGTGCTTCTAGGATGCAATACAGGTCTGTAAAGGGGCTGCTCTCTCTCCAAGGAGGGGAAGAGGCAGGAGGGCAACTTTTCCTTAACAAAAACGTGCTTTTTAAAGAAAGGTTGTCATTTATTTCAAACCAAAAACCAAGACAAATACCGAAGTACAATGCTGGTCACGAACTGCTTCACAATGTGGACTAATACACATACCAAGTGCGGGAAAAAAATGAGCATATACCACACACACACACACACACACACACACACACACACACACACACACACTCAGAAACATTAGAGAGCTGGATTGGATGTAGGAAGGGAGGAGGGAGAGAGAAAGGGGGTTACTAATAGATAACTTCTTTGCTCTGCATTTTCAGTTCCAGCTTTTTCTCTAACATAGTTCAAAGAAAACATCAAAAAATGCATTTCTGCTTACAGAGTATCCGCACATATTAAGAAAAGAAGAAATTAAAAGAATAGGAGTAATGCTATTCAGAGATGTAAATTTTTTCCAGGCTTTGAGCTTGTAGTTGTTAATATTCAGGGATTTTTTTCAAGACGTTTAATAGTAGCTCTTTCACAGTCATCCTTAGTTGGGTTGATACCCTAAGAAGAGGCAAATATGACTCCCAAACTTACTGGTATGGGAGGGGGGATATTTTATGAATTGGATGTGGTGATATTTAATCATCACATGGGATTTATTGATGCTGACTAACCAAGTGTTTTATTAATGCAAAGGTGTCACAACTTTAATTTATTTTATATCTTTTACAGCTCAGGGCAATTACTTTACTAATCAACACATGTCTCTAAACAAATGAAATGTACATTAAAATACTTGGCAGCCTAGTCATTAATCTACATGTTGTGCATTCTGGTGATGGAATCTCACATTTTATGGTCCTGTTTTTTAATTCTAATGATTTGGTTCAATATTGCTAGCAGAACATTTGACATTTTTATGAATATATTACCCATTAAGAATGACATGCTAGGGTGATTATGATGTGTTTCGGTTTAACAATGGAGTTTATACTTGCAAGACACTTAACTAGTCCCAAGGCTTTCTCAGCTGAAAGACTTCAGTGCCTCAGTGTTTATTTGTAAAGTGTTTCTTATCTTCCATCTAGAGTCAAATGAATGCAAGCTCATGTGAGCATGTGAGCAGAGACACACCCAAGCATCAGACTCAAGTCAGAAATCTCTATAGGTGCAGAATTGAAGGAACTGAAGGGGATGGCAACCACATAAGAAGACCAGTGTAATTTAATTACAGTGTAAATTAAGATGAACTCCTGGGAACTTCCACAGATTAAGCCACCAGCAACCAAAGAACACACAAGGGCTGATCTCAGGCTATTGTATATATATAATTGAGAATTCACTAGTATGGTCTCAGTTGGAGAAGGTTCACCTAGTCCTATAGAGACTTCATGGTGGCAGGGTGGGGGCACCCTCTTAGGAGTAATGGAGAAAAGGAATATGGGAAAGATCTCTGCAAGGGACAACTAGGAGGGAAGCAATATTTGAGATGTAAATAAATAAATAAATAAATACCATTAAAAAGGAGTTAATCTTTTTTTTTTTGCTATTATTCTAGTTATTTTTTTTTCTGTTTCACATTTTACTAGGTAAAATAAGTTTCCTATCAATACTTTTTTAGTAAATTCACAAGGCAGCATTGCCTTAACATAAAGACTTTCACATTTCAGAGGCTAAAATATCCCCAATCTTCTATTTCCTCATCTATTCTAGACCTTAGACATCATCACTGAAGAGAAGCTACGCTGTTCTGAGCTTGGATCTCCCTAGTGAAGAGACACAAATGATATTTTTGACAATGGTAGTAACTATTATCTCTTGTAAACTCCAAACTTTTACAAAGTTTCAAATTACTCTGGTAACATTGCTAGTAAATTTCACTGGTATATTAACTTCTTATGAAATGAGTGATTACTCCCAAAACATGGTTAGTTGTTTTAATCAGACTTTTATGAGAAGAGTGCTGCTTCAGGTCATTGTCATGAATTTTGAAGATTATTTTTATTTATAATTTATTCATAAATATAGGAGTGGGGTGTCTTGAGGTACATATGGAAGCCAGAGAAAAACTTATATTGGGACAAACTATCAAACTTGGGTCAGGCTTTAAGGATTCTAAATGCAGTTTCATTTTAATAAGCATTAATATCTGTTAACTTAATCACATACAAAGTTCTCAGTGAGTTGATCCCATTGGCTGCTATGTATGCACTGTAATATCTATTACAGTATCTCTGTGTCTCTGTCTCTCTCTCTCTCTCTCTCTCTCTCTCTCTCTCTCTCTCTCTCTC